>CM046429.1:51791767-52991767 GCA_025506505.1 Flaveria sonorensis
TCCTTCTTCTTCAAATAGAACTGGCGCTCCCAGGGCGACGACCTCGGGTCGGATGAAACCCTTATCCAACAACTCTTGTAGTTGGGCAGATAAATCCTGCAGTTCGTTCGGAGCTAACCGGTACGGTGCTCTCGCAATTGGAGCGGCTCCTGGAGTCAACTCAATCGGGAATTCAACTTGACGATGAGGCGGTAATCCAGAGGTCTTCAGGCAACACCTCAGGAAAAACTCACGAACTACGGGGATATCCTCTATCTTCTTTTCCTCGTCTGTTATCTGTGACGAGTGCTAATATGGCCAGTCGACCCTTTCGTAACAATTCTGTGCCTTCATAAACGAGATGATGCCTATCACCGCACCACTCCTATCACCTCTGACCGTAAGGAATCTTCACCAAGGGAATCTGTATGATCTTCTCGTGGCATATGACTTCTGCTTGTTTATCGGAAAGCCAATCCATCCCTACTACCACATCGAAACTTCCTAGTGTAACAGGCATGAGATCTATGGTGAATGTATGACCAGCAAGCTCTATCTTGCAGTCTCTAAGAATATGCGTTACGTGAATCTGTGTACCGTCAGCTAACTCTACGGTGATTTAGATTCTAAGGTTGAGGGCATATCACTTAAAAGACTACAGAACCTAGTGGACACGAAACTTCTATCGGCTCCGGTATCGAATAATACAGTAGCAAAACGACCATTAACCGAAAATTTACCAGTTACTGTTGTAGGATCGTTTAGAGCCTCACCTGAGCCAATGAAGGAGGCTCTTCCTTTGGCTCCATAGTGTTATTGCCTCCATTGTTGTTGCCATTACCATTGTTGTTTGTTATTGTTGTTGCCATTGTATTGTTGTTGTTGTTCCCATTGTTGTTGTTGCCATTACCATTCCTCTTAAGCTAGGGACAGTTGCGTTTGTAATAGCCTTCTTTTCTGCACTCAAAACAACCTTTCGGAGTGTCTTATGATTGTTGAGGCTTCTTCATCAGTTCACCCGGCAGTTTTTGGCTGCATGACCAATCTTCCCACAACGTTGGCACTTGCAGTTATCACATCGACCACATGGTGGTAGTTACACCGGTTGCACTTTGGCAGTCTTCCACCATACCCACCGGGCCTTGATTTGAGGGAGTCGCCTGGTTGAAGCTTCGGTGTTATCGAACTTCGTTGCTGTTGCTGACTTTGCTACTGTTGTTAAGGTTGAGATTGCCTGCTGGATGACGATCCCTTGTTGCTTGAACCATCCCAGTTGCGTTTCTGGTTGGGCACGCTTGCCACCGCACCTCGTTTGGGTAACCGTCCTTGCTCAACTGCCTGGTCAGTCAGCCTGTGGGCTGTTCGGATAGCTTGTTGTATGGTAGTGGGGTTAGAGGCAATTACCATACTTTGAATTTCGGGCACCAATCCCCGTATATAATGCTCCACCCTCTTGTGCATTTCATTCACCATCCCTGGGCATAAGTGGCTAACTCATGAGTTCGAGTCGTGTAGGCTTCAATTTCTGAGCCTTGCATTTTGAGTTGCCAGAACTCAATCTCAGTTTCTGTACTTTATTTCGGGGGCAGTATTCTTCAGTCATAATTCCCTTAAACTCATCCCAAGTAGTTCATTGCCATGACTTGACCCTGCATTTGCAGGGCATTCCACCAGGAAAGTGTTGCGCCTTCCAATGTCCCGGTGGCATACTTCACCTGATCAGCAGGCGGGCAGTTGCATTTCACGAAGACAGACTCTGTCTTCTCAAACCACCTTACAAGCCCTACAGCTCCTTCCGTCCCGCTGTAGGTATGGGGTTTACAGTCCATGAAGGACTTGTAGGTACATGGTGGGGGTCCTGTTTTGACAACCCAAACATTAGTCAGATATCCCAGACAAATAACTAGGATAATTAGTTTACCTCTTGTTATCATTACCTGCTGGTTGTCCTGGTTGGGCAGCAGCCACTGCCGCCTGAACATGTTTGTTAATTAATGCCGCCAATTCCACAGGCGTCATGTTTATGGCTCCGGCTCCACGGCCTCCGGCGCCACGTCCACGACCACGCCCACGTCCTCTTCACGTGCGTCCATATTTCACTTTAAATTCACATTACAATAATGAGTAACATCCAACACATTAATCTCATCAAGTACAGTAAACAATAAGAAATAATGCATTCACCACAACCACAACATTTATAATGAAATAATAATCAAAGATAAATAAATTGCAATTGAGTCACAAAATATTCCATCAATGTCAAAATTTAAGTTTGTCAGTTGGGTGGGAAACAACCCTTCCCACATAGTTTCAAAGAAAAGAAACACTACATAGTCTAAGTCATTTAAAAGGTAGGATCAGTCCAGTACATCAGATCCGTCACTGTCCTCATCCATCTCTACTGGTTCTTCTTCGGGGCTTCCTCGGGTTCCCCTTCTGGGTCTTCCTCATCAGGGTCCACCAAAGGTGCAGGGGCTTCAGCAACCTGAAGTGCTGCTAGTTTGCCTCTAAATCAGCAAACCTATCATCGATCACAATGTTATGTGATCCTGTGCGTCCATGGCCCACTAAGTGCTACCACGTTGCCTGCCAGCGTATGATGTCCACCAATGGCCATCAAAAGTCGCTCCTGAAGCGTCTCTACCTGGAAACACAGCTGATGCATCTCAGATCGTAATGCAGAGTTCTCATCAGTGAGTCCCTAGATACGCTGTCGCTCTGTGTCCAGTGTGGCTACTAGGGCTGCAAATGCCTGCTCCAGGGAATGCTCAAAGTAGGAAGTGTAAGCAAAGTAGAGGCGGTTGATGACCTAGTCCTAGGTCGTGTAGGTGCTACTGGTGGTACGCGTTCTCTATAAGCCATACGGTTTATGTAAGTAGGGTAGAAATCCCAGTTACGGGGAGGATCGAGCTCAGGAGGTATGAAAGGCTGATCCCAGTCTATCTCGCCAGGAGGATAAGGATGTCGAGGCCAGTTAAATCCCCTATCCGGTAGGGGAGAAGTAGGAGGTGAATCAGATCGTGCAGGTCTCTTGCCTAAATTTTGGACGACGATGCCATGCTGCAAAGTACGTGTTGCGTATGCCAATGAGTATACAGTAAGGAGAGTAAGCGATAAGTAACTAAAAACTGTGCGGTATAGTCTAGTGTGTGTATGCAACCTAGTTCCCTATAACCAATGGCTCTGATACCAATCTATCACACCCTCAAAATCCGCGAGCGGGGTTTTACCGCGAGGCGCGTGACATACCAGGATCTCAGTCATTAGTTACCAAGAACGACTCTATATGATTAATAAACAAAACCAGAGTTAACGTTTAAAATACTGCGGAAGCGTTTTTAAAACCAGAAAACCAAAACACAGTAGTATGTAAGAGAGAATGCGCAAAAATACGAGCCCCAAACACAATTATTTAATATGAAAATAACCCAAATTTGTAAACAAGGATGTAGACAACTCAACAATGCTGACGTGCGTCCTCCTAGGCAACTGGCAACCTTAACCTGAGAATAGCATACTAAACAAGTCAACACATGGTTGGTGAGTTCAAGAGTTTGCGTTAAAAAATATAAACCAATCAACAGTTTCAGAGCATAAGTAGTGTATTGCAATAGATAGCTAGTCTATTAACATAAAAATATTAATCATAGTGATTTCGCGATCGAAGCTGACTGTGTTACGTTTGTTGCCTCCCGTCACGACCTACCAGTCGTGACGAATATATGTTAGGACAAAATTGCACCGTATGACCTCGAGTCACACAGGTGGGGCTCGTCAGACCCAGTAGTACTACCCAAAATTTCCCCGCTAGTCAATATTAACATCCGAAAGTGTGAGGACTTTTCCATGGTAAACAGCACTATATCAATATTATACACACTCATATATAAAAGCGTTTGTGATCAACAGTATGCTATCTCCCCCAAAAGACATTATGTAAGATGAGTGGGGCAAGAACTCACCTGATGCGCGCAAGAATTAACTTAGAGCTTAACTTGAAAGAAAGAGGGGAAAGACAACCTTCAAAGGTCACCTAGAACACATGAGTACATAAGTACGTGTACACAGAATCAATATGAAACCCTAGTGCTTTACAACCCAAAGAACTAAAGGTTTAGAAAGACAAGACACATTTGACCCAGTTGACCCGTTTGACCCGTGGTGACATTATAGGTGATAACTCGTTAATACTAACACAACAGCATATCATACATGTCACATACAACTTGATTACATATAGCACTTCATTAACCACATGTACTACCTAGATCATCATACAACTAGATATCACACAAGTCATGCGAATCACAACAGGCCAAAACAAGGTAACAAAAAAATCAACATCCCTAAACCTAAACAACACATTTCATCACCTTAGAAACCATCCATGAACACACTAGCATGATCCTAATATCCCAAACATGCTCAAATCATCCAATTCAAGGATTTGCACAATTAAAGTTTCCCTTTTTAGGAAAGTACATCCCAATTTCATCAAACTCACACTACATTCATGAATTCATCAATTATATACTAATTCAAGTCCATGACAACATCTAAACATGATCAACAAACTAATAACTCATGATTCATCAACGTTCAACACCAAAAGTTACTATTTTTAGCAATGTATGAACTATAAGACATCTTCTTGATTTTAAATTGTTCATATCATCAACTTAGCATCTAATCATCATCACAAACCATCCATAACATTCATACATCATCCAATCATCAATTCATGCAAAATAAAGTTACTATTATTAGTAACCTACGAACAACGTATCAAAATCATAGCTTTCTTGCATAATCGACGTTAACTAGCATATATACAATCCAACTAACATAATAACACCACCAACATCAATAAATCAGCCTCCAATTGCAGTTTCGAATTAGGGTTTCGGCCTAATGTATTTCCATAAAAACTTGTAAAAATCCAACCTTTATTGCATACTTGACATTAATTTACATGTAATCTATTAGCAAACACATTAACATCAACAACTATGCATCAATCGACCACCAATTGCAGTTTTCGTATGGAACATTCGGCCAACATGAAGAATCATCAAAAACATGTAAAAATCTAACTTTAAACGTGTAATGGCTCGCAATTGATGATTCTAACTTGTTGTGATACTTGAAATCGATCAAATCCGTGGCTTTGTTGTGTTTCTTGGCCGAAATCGCAAGGGAGAGGGAGAGGGATGAAGTCGCGGCCGATTATGGTGTATTGGGTTAGGATTTTGATTTTGTTTAATTATTAATGATAATTACCCTTTTAACCCTTATAGTTTGTATTTTATAAAGATTCAGCTTTTGTGAATAGTTTTTAAATAGTTTTTAACTACTAAACACAATTATTATTAATCACAAATAACAATCATGCACAATTTCCATTTATCACAAAACACACGAATAAATATACACGTTTTCACGTTACGCGATAAAATTACAGTTAACATTTAGATCACATAAGCATAACTTAATAATCACATTGTTAACTTAATTATCATCAATTTAACATTACTGATTATTGTTAAGTCACCAACGTTCAACGACAACTAGTGTGTGTGCACGACACGTGTAAGCAAGACTTAACGGAACTAACGAGTTTGGTAACGGAAAATTACCGGATGTCACAAGGACTTGTATGGGAAAAGAGGAGAAACCATAAAACTCAGACAAGGGCAGAGATCAAGAGAAGCAATGGAACGTGGTGATTTTACACAGCCGTTGTCCAGGATGCTAATATGTGATCAGTACCACGCCTTCTTGGCTTTTTGGCTTAAACGGGTCCCCAAGCGGTCGACCACCACATTAACATCTTAGATGGGCTGTAACCCTATCCCACGATTCCTCATAATTTTTTACCTTCATCTGGGGTTTAAGATCTCTTTTTTTATTATGATAATCTGTTGAGCTTGTGATGTTCTAACACTTGGAGGTTTAGCCTCTGATTGAGGCAATCATACACAAAAATAAATACAAGAATAGAGTGGGAATTACCAGAACTAAAGACTTGAAACTTTTAAACTTAAAATCTTATTATCGGATGATTTTTACCAATGATTGGGGGAGAGTATTCTACAAGCGAGAGAGAGAGAGAGGTGGTTCTCAAACCTGGTGCCTCTAACTAACACTTAGACCATCAATTCCTTCAGTAGCATTGTCATTCACCGGATATTACAAACGATACTTATAATTACGTATAACGTATTTTGTATCACAAGTCAAAGTAAACAGTAAAGCTAAAATAATAAACATGCAAACAAAATGTTTGTCGGCAATTATGAAGGTGAATTATTGAACCTTCTTTTCTTCCTTGTAGGGCCTATTTTTTTGATTGAACTTTTGACTTTCCAGCCGATTTTGCTGGTGAGAATTCTTTATCCAATTCTACCATCATTTGCTCATAAGCTTCATCATCAAAGGGTTCATCTTCTTGGCTATCTTGCAGAAATTGAGTATCCTCCCCTATCTGGGAAGAGTCTGATTCAGACATTCTTGAGCTAGAGGAAGCTTCTTCTTTTCTGAAATTCTTGGCTATATCCTTTTTTATTTCTGCAATATATTGCTGCAATTTCTTCCTCACTGATATTATCAGTGCCTTTGTCATTTTTAGTTTTCTAACAATATGTTAAAAAGGACTAGGAGCTTCTCTTTGTTGTTTAATTTGTTGTTGCTGGTTATAAAGCTCTATTATTTGCTGGATTTGATCCAAAGTACCCTGGCATTTGATTTTGCCATCTTCCTTCTTCATCATTTGTTTCCAGAATTTTGTTTTATAAGTCCTTCTGATACAGAAAGTATTTCACTGGTATAACCAGTTTCTGGAGTCCATTTCCATATCCATGGGATACTAAATTGAACAAATAATGTAATGAGCCATTCCCTCAATAACATTGTTCTCATGTTGAGCTTCTATTAAAACAGGTGATAATTCCACCCACCGAGAATATTGGGTTTTAAATAGTTGGGATTCTCCTATGAAAATTTCAATTGATGGACCGTATGACTGCCAATTTATGAACCAAACCGGAATATCTGATTCATATACTTTTGAACAGATTTTTATAAAACCACGAATGTTTTGATTCTTATTATCAATCAGAAATACTTTATTAAAAGCATTTATATAATCCCAATAGTTATATCTGATGGGAGTTCTAGTTTCAGGGTGCAAAATTTCCCTATCTTTTAAATGAGATATTCCCCAGTTTTCAACAGATATGATCTGTTAATTATTATTTTACTGAAACTATAATTTTATTACTACCCATATAATGTGTAATTTCGCAGGATTCTGCTTTGAGGAGTTTCTCATAATATGTTCTGGACTTATATGCTCAGAGGGATAGAATCCCGAATCAAAATATCTCTTGATTAAAACCAAGGCTGATCACTCCATTTTTTTATCTTTTTGATCTAAAAGGAGTATAACATCCTTTTTTGGATTATTAATCCATCCTTCATCTTCAGTTTCATTTATCGTGACCTGTGCATATGATGCTGTTTCTTCAGGAATATGTCCTTGAGATGCTTTATAAGCTAAAAACTCTTTAACAGTTTTTCATCAAATTGAGTTTTAAAAAGGATGATGCATATGATGAACCATCCATAGCTATAAGCATTTTATTACCCATTTGATGGATAATTCTATCTGTTCCTCTTCCTCTATAAGAGGAAGTTCTTCCTCGTCCTCTGCCTCTATCCCGAGGGATCATGGCTGAAACATTTAACCACAAGAAAGTATTATTTCTCGGTGTTTTAGATCCTTTAGTTGTTTTTCCAAAGATCTTATTCGATATTCAATTTTAATAGCATAATTTTTTGCTTTATTTGATAAAAATGGAATTTCTCTTATTTCCTGAATATTATTATTTACTGCAATTAATTCTAATTGGATTCATCCTTTTTTCTAATAATCATAAATATTTTCTTCCGCAAAATTCCTTTAGGATGACTCATTGATTCAAATATTCTCTGGTAAGAAAATCAGGAAGACTATTATCAGTTCTCTTTTTATAATTATTTCAAAATCAAAAGGTGCAAGATGAGATTGCCATCTAGCAAACATCTGTTTAGAAACATCATGTTTAAAATCATTATTAAACATATATTTGGCTGTATTACAATCAGTTTTAACTATAAATTTTTTATTAATAAATCATCTTGAAATTTCAAAACACATTTGACAATTGCAAGAATCTCTTTTGCAACAGTTGCATAATCTTTTGACTTTCATTCCATTTTCCGGAATGAAATCTAACAAGATAATCTTGTTTATTGATTAGAGATATTTGTTTAAATATTCCTCCGTAGCCTAAACCTGAGGCATCAGTTTCAATAATCTTTTCCCAATCTGGGTTTGTTATAGTTAAGCAAGGAAGGTTTTGAACCTTCTGCTAATCTTTTGAACTGCTTTAGAGTGATCGATAGACCATGGCTTAGGATTCTTCCTTATCCTATCATATAATAAAGCAGTATCTTCTGCTAAATTTTATAATAAAAAGAATGTAAATTAGACTTCCAAGAAATCTCTGTAATTGGGTTTTATCCAGAATCTCATCTGGAAATTTAGAACCAAATTCGATACTTCTATTAATTGGAATATATTTCCTAGGTTATATTATGACCTAAAAATCTGACTTTAGTTTGAAAAAGCGAGATATTTGGTCTAGATATAAACCAAACCATTTTTAAAATTATATATTTTTAATATTTCTAATGTTTAAACTGATTTCAATATCTTTTGAAAATACAAGGATATCATCAATATAAACAATAATGAATTTGTTATGAGGAATGAATAGTCATTTATAATATTTTGAAATTTGATGGGGCATTTTTTTAAATCCAAATGGCATAACATTCCATTCGTAATGCCCAACAGGTACTGTAAAAGCAGTTTTTATACCTGTCTTTTTCTTCAATTTGTGTTTGCCAGTATCCTGACTTTAGAACAAATTTGGAAAATATATTTGATTCGTATAAACTTGTCTAATAAATCTTTCTTATTAGATATAGGGTACCTAATCCATTTTAAACCTTATTTAGCGGTTTATAATTAATAACCAATCTTGGTACGCCTCTTTCCTGTTCTAAATTTTTATTAACATAAAATGCTGTACATGACCATGGAGACTTTGAATTTCTTATTAAATTCTTGTTTAAAAGAGATTTTATCTCTTGTTTTACATAATTCCATATATCAGAATTCATTTGACAAGGTCGGGCCTTGGTCGGTATCTGATTTTCATTAAAGTTTTCTTTGTATGGAAGTGAAACAATATGTTTCTTTCTATCCCAGAAAGCATTAGGATGATCATTACATATTTGTAAACTGAATTGGTGTTCTATTAATTTAATTTTCTTGTAATTTGGCTTATTTAATCTTTTTTGAATATTTAAAGAAAAATTTCTTTTTGCAGAAAATCAATTTGATTTATCTTTGCTCTTAGCAATTATCTTTTAAATTGTTTAATGTTATTGTTATTAGATTAGAAATGAATTTAAAAATAATTTATTTTCCTTCATACGTACCATTTATTCCAGTACGGTCTACGTTTTTTAAAGAAAATATTTTATCAAAGAAAGGACTTCCAAGTATTACTTGGTTTCCAAGATTCTTTACTAATACAAAACTTGTATAATACGGTATTATTTGACAATAAAAGCTTGAGGGATTTTATAATTTACCTCTAATTTGCCTTTCCCAGCATGACTGAGTATGGGTAGTTTTATAATAATACTTGTAGGAATTAATCCTTCCTGTATACAATTTAAATCTGCACCGCTATCAAAGAGTGCAGTTACTTCTATTAAGAAATCATTTCCTATTAGTAGTTTAATTTTTCCATGCTATTTTGAGAGGTAATAATATCTCTTATATTCTTCAGATATAATTCTAATTCTTCTATTTGTTGTATATTTAATTTATCTTTTTCTAGACATATTATTCTATTGTCTAACTCTTTATTATTTTGTTGTAAAATCTTTATATCTGATTTTAAATTATCAATTTCTCTTTTTAATTGTTGTATATCAACGGGTTTTTTATATTTATTTCTCTGATTTAATTGAGTTTTTATTCCGCCATAGAAAATGGTTTTTGATCTTTAGCATTTGACAAGAAGGACCTTCTTCTTGTTTTCCATATATGAAGAGAATATTTTCTCTTTAATTTGTGGATCATCTACCACTTTTAAGAATTCTATTATTTCACTTGTTAAAACATTTAGTTCCATATTTTAGAATTGTGAAATTATTTGATAAATATTTTTCTTCTTCTTCTGAAGTATTATTACAGCAATTGTTTTTGCAACAGTTTTCTTCTTCAGAGGAAGAGTATAGGCTTTCGTTTTCCAAAATATTTGAATCTTCATTAGAAGATTGATCAGATTCAATATCTGATTCTAAAGTAGTTTTTTGATATTTGATTTTTAAATCTTCATCTTCTAGCTTATTAAGCTTCTTCCTAACCCAGCAAGTTCATGCTCTGTGACCTATTTTTCACATTTCTTACAGATTAATTTTGACCTATATGTCTTATACGAAGGTTTATTTTCCTCGTATTTTTGAATTCTCTTACTTTTTTGTCTTCTCTATTTCTTTTTCTTTTTGATATTGGTAGGGATTTGATTTTTTAATTTTCTTAGAATTATTTGAGGTTCCTTCTATACCAAATTGACTACAGAATTCACCTAATTGTTTCTTCTCATTTAGAGAATGTTTCTTAATTTGCTGGTTAATTTAATTTCATTACATAAATTTAAACCTTCTTGTATACAAGTTCTTATTAACTTGCCATAAGTATTATCATCATAATTTATACTTATTTCCCTTTTCTAAGGTTATTTCTAACCTTTTCTGCCAATAAATAAGGGAGGTCATCTACAAATTTGACTTCCAATGTGAGTTATTAGACTCTGGGAGTTCCATTACTCTGCTTAGGAAAGTATCCTTATACCACCTAAAAGATGTTAGGGTTCTACACTTAAGATTTTGTAGCAGAGTCCTAATATTTTCTGAATTATCAGACCATTGCCTGTAAAGTGTTCTATAATATTAACTATTAAAGTATAAACTGAGTTGTTTTCAACAACACCATTCTCCTTTTTTGTACTATTGAGAATTTCTTGTCTATTTGTATCTGATAGATAATTATCCCACCAACCTTTAAGTTGCCTGTAAAACCTGATATAATCATCTGAGCTAGTGTCTTAGTCGTATTTTTATTATTTTGACTAATAGTGCTATACATAAGCATCCTATGGACAGTACTATAAATCTGCCCTTCAGTTTGACCATCTATGTTCCATCATAGATCATTTTTCCACTATATGAATTACTAATTACGTATTCCTGTTCTTCTATTAGACATCCTGTGGAGTAGGCCTAGGATAGTAACATCCTCAGGGTTGGCTTATTAGCAAATTTAGATAACTTCATAATTTCATCATTAATCTTTTGCTTATAATCTTCTTCTTTTAGACTATCTTCAAAATCTGTTAAGTATTTATTTTTAGATTTTTTAGAATATTTATTGAATCATTTAATGTTGCATTAAATTTTCTTTAGACTTCGTTTTGAAATCTGTTACCTTAGGAGGTAATTGAATACTAGGAGTAGCAATAGATTCCTTTTCTTTTAACCGGTCATTTATTATGACACTTTGTTTTCTTTGAAATGACATAAAATGTTATCCATTTTCTTTGAAAGATCTTGGAGTTGTTCTCCAATTATTATTAAATAAAGATTTGAATAATTTTATTATTTTATTAAACCATTTATATGAGAAATTGTTATCGGCAAGGTTTCACCTTCCAGAAGTTTTTGAAAAGCTTGATAGTATCTTTCGTCTCTTTGTTTTCAATTTTAAAACCATTAGTAGGAGGGAAAACATTTGATACTATGTTTCAATTAATATTAAAATTTCTTTCTATAACAGAAATAATACTATTAGTATATTTTCAATAAACCATGGAACAAAGGTATGATTTCTTGTTTTCCATTTAATTCATTATAATATTCTTCTCTAAAAACTCTTTATCTATTTTTCAAATTTTTGAAAAACCATGTTCTAAATAATTCCCATTTGGGTTGGAGAAATTCTTTAGAAATTTCTTCTCTTACCGGTGATCCGGCGTAAAATCTAATTTTTCTTTTGATTCATATTTATACAAAATTTATTTCTGATTCGGTTAGTTCCGGATCTATTCTAATTCCTCGAACTATATTATCCGAGCTTATTCTTAATTCATCTATTTCCTTTCAGGAAATTCTTCCCTAATTCTAGATGTTAATGCCCTAGAAGGACTTCTAACTGTGTAATCTACAGAAGAAATAATAGTGTGATGACACCGATTTAGACAAAGAGGGTTCATATTTTTATTTTATTATTTTCAATTGTATTTGAACTGACATTTCATTGGTTTGTGAAATATTTATTGGATTATTATCCACATATTGTTGAGATGGGCTTGCTTGATCTAGTACCCAATTTCTGGAAAATTAATTTCTTCCCATTTTATTTTTCTTCTAGTTTTAATATTAGCTTTACTAAAATTAGTTTCTATTAGAATAGTTTCATTTAAAGGTATCTACCATTTTACAATGAGGATTTAGTGTAAATAAAGTTTATAATAGATTCTATAACAGAAACATATTACCTCTGGACCATGAGCCAGACTTGATTGAACAATACCCATAAGGGATTGTTTCCAATTTAAGTTTCTAGCATCTCTAAGAGCTGCTACAAAACTTTCTGGTAAGCTTCTAGAGTCAAAGGCTTAAATGCAATTTGCACAAGTCCTATATGAATAAATTTATATTCTTTTTTATATTTTTGTAAATCTCTTTTTTGAACACTTTATTATTATTTCATTTTTGTTTAAGGAAAATGTTTCCTCGGTTGTTTTAACAATTTGGTTTAATACTAGTTTCTCAAAAGTTCCTATTTATATTTAGTTTATAATCAATTTCGGAATAGTCCATTTATTTAATAAATCTAAATTGTGAGGAATATCATATTCTTCTCTATACTGTTTTAACAGTATCTTCTGATTTAAAATACTCATATTTGAATATCAGAATTTAAGTGTTGAAACATACACTCATACATCAACAAAATTACCATGGCTCTGATACCATACAGGCAGGACCTTGTTTTTTTTTTTTTACTATATTATTATTATTATTATTACTATTATTTTATATTATACTATTATATTATTACTCTAATTATTATATCACTATTATTATTATTATTAATATTATTATTATTATTACTATTATTATTATTATTACTATTATTACTACTATACTACTACTATTACTATTACTATTATTGTTACTATTACTACTACTATTACTACTACTATTACTACTACTACTATTATCATTACTATTATTATTACTACTATTATTATTACTATTATTATTATTACTATTATTACTATTATTATATTATTATTATTATTATTATTATTATTATATTATTTTTGTTGTTATTATTTTATTATTGTTATTATTGTTATTGTTATTATTGTTATTGATATTATTGTTATGTTTATTATTGTTATTGTCATTATTGTTATTATCATTATTGTTATTGTTATTATTTTATTGTTATTCTTGTTATTGTTATTATTGTTATTCTTATTGTTATTATGTTATTGTTGTTATTATTATTGTTGTTATTGATATTGTTGTTATTGTTATTGTTATTGTTATTGTTATTATTGTTATTATTGTTATTGTTATTATATTATTGTTATTATTATTATTATTATTATTATTATTATTATTATTATTACTATTATTATTATTATTTGTGAATCCAAGGATCGTTCAAGAATTATCAGAATTGATTTGAACAAGTATTGATTACGGAATTATCAATACTTGGTGTTTAATCTATTAATAATACTAAAATCAACCAATCAAACAAATAAAATAAGAATAATCAAACCGAGAGAACTCAATAATGTTGATTGTAATGCTTTCTTGTTGCTATTGATGTTGCTGATCTTGAATACAATGATTCAGATAATGATTACTAATAATTCTAATGATTCTTAACTGTTGTTATGTATGATCTATGTGGCTGATCTCGTATATATATAGAGAGAGATCTAATTTTGTTACATTGCTAGCTATTTGTTGCTATAATTAAGCTAATTAAACTTATCCAAATTCTCGCCATGTTTATCGGCTTAGGAATTTGAGATTTACAACGAATCTAATATGAATAAAGTTTGTTGATGTGACGTGGAATATCCGCTTGAATAATATGTCTTCCATCGTCATTAATGTTGTTGTTGTTTTGCCACGTTGACTTGTTGACTTGATGTTGACTTCTGAGTTAATGGTCTTCCGCAGGAATTTACTCTTCCGCAGGTAGTGTGTCTTCCGCAGCAACTGTTGTACTGTACTTGTTCTTGTGCTTCCGCAGGAGTTTGTCTTCCGCAGCAATCCCTCCTTCAGCAGCTTCTTTTCTTGTTCAACTGAAGTTGTTCTTCCGCATGAGATCCACGGATGTACATTTTCAGTTATGTTTCTGAAAACATCTACGGAAGAACACTTTATTCATCCGCAGTTGTTCCAACACTTGGTCAATTTTACAAATTGACACAGTTT
The DNA here is from genome assembly GCA_025506505.1 of Flaveria sonorensis. Lineage (NCBI taxonomy): Eukaryota > Viridiplantae > Streptophyta > Magnoliopsida > Asterales > Asteraceae > Flaveria > Flaveria sonorensis. The sequence goes on from CM046429.1 coordinate 51,806,396, forward strand.
AATATTTACTGCACATTCACACATACATTCTGAAATACATCATATCACATATAATATATATTATGAAGTGCAAATTAAATGTTATTTAATTCATAAACACAATGATAATCAAATATATTCATATTATATCATCAAAGGCAATAATTACAATTATGATTACAATAGTGATCTTATCATCTAAACCTATACATGAGTTCTATCCCTAACAATACTCCTCCTTAGGTTTAGACTCTAGTAATCATTGGTTTAGCACTCTAAGCACATTCACTCTTGCCAAAATCTTTGATTTGAAGTAGTCTACAACAGCTTGTTGATCTTCATACTTGCATTTAATCTGCCTTCTGCTCATCCTCCTCAATGTCTTGAATTCCATACCTAGGACATCCTCTTTAGTGGTGAGTGTTGCAACAACACTATTGTTTGACACCACCTCCAATTTGTCCTGTTCTGAAATCCTCAACTCTGTTATTGGTTTTATTTCAATCCCAATAAGCTGACCAGCTTCATACTTTCTCCTCTTATGGGCCCTGGCATGCAATTTGTCTATGACTTGGATAAGATGTACATATAAACACAAGTCATTCTGAGATTGTTGATCTTCCAGCCTTGGAAAATATTTTTCGTACAGATAGGAGGTATAGCTTGGATGCAACAACTTAATTTCTATTGGGTCAAAAATCCTTATACCGGCTGCTTCCTTTTGAGGATCATTCCTCAGCAGAACCAGTTCCTTATTCTTTTCTATATATCCCCACTCAGTAATGGGGAATGTAAACTGATTGCCTTCTATTGTTTTGACTGATGCATAAGCTTTGTCTTCAGCTCAAACTCTCTCTAAAAATTCTTCATCAACCAATAGAGATTTGGGCTGAGACTTCCTGAGTTTTCTCTTCATGTGCTCTGCATCAACCAGTCTTGCTTCCTTGAGAACATATCCCTTGAACTTGTGACTCAGTTTGGTCACAAGTCTAGAGAAGTCTCCTCCTCTTGGAGTTATGGGGTAATTGTTGATGGGAATGTTTCGTAGTGTTTGAAGGTCTATATCTGGCAGTGCTAGTAGGAATTCTACTCGTGGGAAGTATTACACCATACCAGATGCCCTCTTAATAAGTGTGTAATCCATTCCCCATCATATTTCCAAGCAATTATTGATTCTTCTTTGCTTCTTATGGCCTTTTGATGAGATCAAAGAATTGTAGTAATGTACATTATTGCTCAGTGATCTCTCTCACAGCAGTGCCTAGAGGCCAGATCTTGTGAGGAACTAAATCCCTTGGCTCTCTAATCATTTTCTCCTTTCCCATATGCATATCTTGGCTTTTACTATTGTGGATTCAGCAGAAGTTTGAGTTTGTTGATAGGCAGGATTGGGAGCTCCGGATCTGAATTTTGCTCGTATCTAGCTCTACTTTCATGACAGGATCCATTATTCCTCTGAGTTCACCAACTGATCTTCCCTTTAGCTCATGAGGCTGGTAGTTATCGCTTTGCAACCAGCATGTCATGTTATATCTTGTAAGCTTGGCTGATCATAGTGGCTCAACTCTTTCATGATCTTCTCCATTGCCTTGTACTTAGAGAATGTTTCATAAGTGCAGACTGGAAGCATCAGTCTTGCCGCATCGAATTCTTTTAATGCTTGAACCATCTCTCCCATGTTCATCTTCTCGACCAAGTCATATGGAAATCCGTGATTGATTAATTACATGAACATGGAGGACTGTAGTTGTTCTTCTACTATGTCATTAGTAGTTAGTAACTGTTCTTGTTTGGCTTCAGTTTGTTCTTCCCAGTCTTCATCACTGTCTTCTTGAAGCTGTATCACTTTGGTTTGCTGCTCTGGAGAATCTAATTTTGTCGTTTTTAATGATTCTCCAGCAACATCAGTTATCTTCCCTAGATATTTCCTCTTTTTGGTGTAAGTGATCATTGCTGAATCACTTTTGTTCTTTTCAGCTTCAGTCAATTTCTTCTCAATTTCAATCTTTCAATCTTTTCAGTTTCAGTCTTTCAGCTTGTTCATCGACCAAATCATTCAAAGCATCAACTACTTCATTATTCATCATGCATCTTCCCTCAATCTTTTATAATGGCATCTTTATCAATTATGGTCCTCTCCTTTTTCATCAAATCTTTCTTCATCTTTCTTAATTTCTCCATCTTCTTATTACTCTTAAGCACCAAATTATTGTATTTTGCCACCAGATAGCCTTTGCTTACATCAATTTCCTCCTCTCCCAAGTCATCTTCTTGTAAGCAATCACATCAGTGTAAGCACCCTCATCCTGTGCAACTTCCTCATCTTCATCTTCTGCTCCACTGCATATTTCTTCTGTTTCTCCATCATTGATAGCCTCAACTTCTTCCTCATCAAGATTAAGCTCTTTGTTTGTGTGGGCTGTTAAAGGGTTTAGTGGGAGTGGGTGAGGTGATTGGTTCAGTTGATGATGGAGGAGATATGGGCTCTGTGGCACCAGTATCTATGGAGTTATGGAGATTGGTGAGTGTGGGAGAGTAGGTTGGATCTCATCCTGACTAACTGCTTCTGTAGAAGAAGTGTTATTGATATTGGAGATTGGCCAGGAGAGATTGGTTCGGTGTCCTCACTTGAAGATGTCAAGTGGATGGGTGGGTGATGGTGGTGGTTGTGATTCTTGGTGGGGTGACTTGGGTGAAGTATGGTGTGGTGTTTCAGGCTGGGATGTGTGGTTGTTGGACCAAAAGAACCAATGAGCCTGATCAGAAAAACCTTTAAGTCCCACAGACATTACAACAACTGAAGTAGTCTGCAACAGCTGAAGACATCAACTGATAACAAGGTCTGAAGACAAAGTCTGAAGTGAAAGAGCTGAAGACAAAGTCTGAAGTGAAAAAGCTGAAGACAAAGTCTGAAGCTAAAGAACTGAAGACAAAGTCTGAAGACAAAAGCTGAAGACAAAGACTGAAGACCAAGTTTCAGATGTTGTCACAACAGCTGAAGAAGACCTCTTCAGTAGTTGTGATGGTTTCCTTTCAGTAGTTATATTTCCTTTAAGTTCTTTTGTAATCAGTAGTTTTATGTTTCTTGTAATCAGTACTTGTAGTTTCAGTAGTTTTAGTTTCATCTTGTACTTAGCATACTCTGAGATGTTCTCAGTTGTTGTGAACATTCTCAGTAGTTTGCTTACTTTCAGTTGTTTGTAATAATTCTGTTAAATGTCACTATCAAGTGACATCAGCAGACGTCACATTCCTTTATATAAGGAATGTTGACCTAATTGTAAGGAGCGCAGCTTAGTGAAGCTTAGCGGCCGCCATACCGAAGCATTTGTGCATGAATGATATTATCCCTTTTGCAGGAAACCCTCTTTCTCTATAACCGTGTACTGTTCCATTGAATATCTTTTGTGTTCTTGCTATATTTGTCTAATTCTTGTTCTAATTCCGCTGCGATTCAACTCTAATTGATCAAACTTAGATCACTGATCCTGTCAAATGGTATCAGAGCAGGTTAATCATTGATCGGTTTAACAATTGATCATTGAAACTGCTATTTCGATATCTAAAGTTTGATCGAATTAGCATATTTGCAAGAATTGGTTATAGAGATTGATCTTCTGCTGCTTCTGGTTATTCAATTTGAGTTTCTTCTTGGTTCATATTGAGTTTGTTGTGTTTTTGTGCTAAATCTGTTGAAACTTGATTGAATTGGTTTGAATCTGAGAATGACTACTCCATCTAATGACCCTCACAATACTGGCTCCTCAACCAAGCCTCCGATGCTGGTTAGGAGTGAGTATAACATATGGCAACGAAGAATGCTCCATCACCTGTCTGTTAACAGTTCAGGTTGTTGGACATCTGTGGTTCACGGTCCACACAAGCCTATGGTGAACAATCCGGAGACCAACCAAATGGTTCCGAAGAAGAAGGAGCAATACTCAGATGAAGATCGTAAACTGTTTGAGATTGATGCTAAAGCCCATGGAATTCTGGCCATGGCACTGCCTAATGAAATCTATTCTGGGCTTATGCATCATGAAACTGCTCATGACCTCTGGAATGCTTTGAAGGAACAATTCGGAGGAACTGATGAGGTCTTAGCAAACAACAGAGAAATCCTCGCCCAACAATATGAGACATTCTCTCATAGGAAGGGTGAGACACTGACTCAACAGTTTGAGCGTTTCTCCTGCTTGATCTCTGAGCTGAAAATGGTCAAGCATGAGTATACTAACAGCCAGATGAACAACAGATTCCTCAGATCACTGCCTGAGAGATGGGACACATACACCATTGTCCTACGCTCCAGTGCAAATCTGGATAGCCTATCTCTCACCCAACTCCATGGGAAACTGCTTACATTTGAAAGAGAGATAGAGCAGAAAAGGAACTGGCATCATCAGGAAAGCTCACTGATGACTTTGTACCAGGGAACACTGCCTTGGTCGGTCATGAGTCAGAATATGCTGGATCAGAAAGCCATTATGATGAGCATATAGATTTCTCTTCAAACAGTTCTGATCATGCATTTGTTGGTGTTGACAGTCATTCTGGGTGTAATAGTGATAATTTATGCTTTATCATGGATGATTTGATGGGTATTGCTGATGATGATTTAGAAGAGATGGATATTTTGAGCCAAATGGCCTTGATCAATATCAGATCTCAAAAGTTCTACAAGAGAACTGGTAGGAAATTTCCAGGACTCTCTGGCAAAACCAAAGTTGGTTTTGACAAGAGTAAGTTGAGGTGTCACAAATGCCACAGGCTTGGGCACTTTGCAAGAGAGTGTAGATCAACTGGATCTAACTCCTCTGCACCCTTTGTGACCTTTCCAAGCAATAGTTCACAAAACAAAGGGCAACATCCTGCTAGTTCTGGTCATCACTCACAACCTCAATCTCCTGCATATTTTGTCCCTCAGGGTCCAATGCCATATCCATATCCCTGCTATTACATGCCACAGCCAAATCCAGTTCAAGTTCCTATAGCACAACAACCTCAAGCCCTACCTGAGCCTCAACCATCTCCATCACAATCTCAACCTCATCACAGCTTCTTCACACCAGGAGTTGTTGACTGGAGCAGCTTACCAGATGATCTTTCTGGTTTCAATGAGCAATTATTTGCTGGTGCTGGTCAACATGGTGGTGAACATCCTTTTGGGAATCTTGCTCTCATGGCCCTGGAGTCTACTGAGGGTTCCTGCTCCAATGCATCATCTTCACAGGTAACCCAGGTATCTTCTGAGGCTAAAGCCAAGTTATGTTCTGAATCATGCATAGCTGCCTTTGTCTCTATTAGAGAGGCAAATGTAGCTTTAATCAATCAAAATCTTGAGCTTGAGAAAACTATTTCCAAAAGAAAAGCTGAGTATGAGTCTGCTCTTAATGACAAAGATGATGAGATTTACAAGCTTAAATGCCAACTTAATGATGAAAAGGCTAAGGTAGAGGTCATACTTGAGAACCACAGAAGTCTCAAAGAGACACTTGCAGCTACCCAAGTTGAGTGTGACCGCTGGGTAACATCCTGCAAGGGATTTGAAATGCTTCTCAGCAAGCAAACAGCTTCAAATGTGAAGTTTGGAATAGGTTACAATCATACTGCACCACCTACTGATTTTACTTCAAAATCAATAGTAAAATCTGAAGGTGAAAGTAATTTCCAAACCACATCATCATGTGATTCATCCTCAAATGATAATACAAAATTAGAGGATGAAGTCAGTGTTAAGATCTCAGCAAATCAATTGCCTGATGGTTTAAATGCTGATAAACACATGAAGCTGAGCAATTCAGATGTTGTCCCTCAAAGTACTCCAAGTACTGAAGGGCAAGTCACAACATCTGAAAAGCATTTCAAATCTGCTGAAATAAAAGGATTAACAACTGCTGAGGAATCTATCATACGGTCTTTCAGGACGGATAGAGAACAGCTGAAGAACAAGTCTTCAGTTGTTACCGATCCTTCAGTACTTAACACAAGTACTGAAAGGAGGAAAGTACTGAAGATCACACCTTCAGTAGTTTCCACTTCAGCAGTTGATCAATCCAAGATGAAGAATAAGCCATGTGAAATATGTGGTAAATTCAATCATCTATCTGATGAATGCTGGTACAAAAAGGGTTCCAAACTCAACAGAGATAAGCTCATTAAAGAAGAGATTAATAAAATGAAAAATGAGTTTGAGACCAAGTTTGTACCACAGTCATCTCAAACTGATAAACCCAAGGCCTCACCAAAATCCAAAAAGAAGGATGGGGTTTATCAGAAAACAGCTGATAGTGTTCCTCATGATAAACATCAGACTAAGTCTGTGAATTTCAAGAAGGAGGAAATGGTGGGTCACAGGAACTCATCAAAAACAAGTACTGATGTGTCAAATGAGCTGAAGGCTTTAGCAACAAATCAGACACAACTTGTTATGATGGTTCAGCATTTGTTGGGGAGAGTTAACCAACTAGATGCACCTGTGATCAAACCACTGAAAAGGAAATCCAAGCCCAAATCTAAGAAATCCATTTCAGCACCATCTCCACCTTCATCAGCTGTTAATCATGAGAAACAAGTTATGGTTAAATCTGTTGATGAAAACAGACCCAAAACCAAAAAGGTTTGGGTCTCTAAAGCTAACTAGTTTCTTATGATAAATGCAGGGTTCTTCAGCATGCCAAAGAAGCATCTGGTATGTAGACAGTGGAGGATCTATGCATATGACTGGGAGCAGTTCTCTTCTTAATGACTACTCTCAAGGAAAGAAGGGATTTGTCTCATTTGGAAATGATGCTAAGGGTTACATCATCGGGAAAGGATTTGTGTCAAACGGAGAAATCAGATTTGATGATGTTAACCATGTGGAGAATCTCAAGTATAATCTACTGAGTGTCAGTCAGATGTGTGATAAAGGGCATGTTGCACTTTTCACAAGCCAGAACTGCCGGATTCTGTCTTCCAAAGTTCTGAGGCTGATTGACAAGGTATTGGATGAACATACTCTCCTGAAGGCCAACAGGATAGGAAGAGTATATGCCTTGGATTTGTCAAAGAAGATTGATTTAAAAGGTCATCCTTGCCTGTTCTCCAAGGCCTCTCCTCAGGAATCTAAACTATGGCATAGAAGGCTGGGTCATGTTAATCTCAAAAACATGAATCAGATCCACAATAGTTTAGTGAGAGGTCTATCAATAAAGGAGTTCCACTGTGATGAAACCTGCACTGCTTGTTTAAAAGGAAAACAACACAAAGTTTCATTCCCTCCTATAGAAGAACCAAAGTCCACTGCCTGCTTGCAATTACTGCACATGGATCTCTTTGGTCCTGTGAGAGTAATGAGCATGGCAAAGAAGAAATACTATCTGGTAATTGTGGATGATTACTCCAGATTTGTATGGACCTTCTTCTTGCATTCAAAGGATGAGGCTGCTCAGACAATTATTAACTTTGTGTTGTATGTTGAGAAGCAGTATTCCCTATCAGTCAAGTGTATAAGAAGTGATAATGGAACTAAATTTAGAAACCATACACTTGATGATTTCTACCTTTCAAAAGGAATCAAGAGGCAGTATAGCATCCCAAGGACTCCAGAACAAAATGGAGTAGTGGAGAGAAAGAACAGGACCCTAATTGAAGCTGCAAGGTCCATGTTGGCTGACTCTGGTTTGCCACTGACCTTTTGGGCTGAAGCTGTCAACACAGCATGCTATGTGCAAAATAGAGCTTTAGTGAATCAGAGGTTGATGAAGACTCCTTATGAAGTTCTACATCATTTGGCTCCTCTAATTTCATTCTTCAGAGCATTTGGGTGTCCTTGTTACATTCTCAACACAAAGGATCAACTCCAAAAGTTTGATTCTAAGGTGGATGCAGGGTATTTTGTTGGGTATTCATCCACTTGCAAGGCTTACAGAGTGTTCAACTGCAGAACAAAGATGGTTGAAGAAACCTTGCATGTGAAGTTCAATGAATCTCCTAAGGACAAAATCCCACAAAACCCTGTGGAGTTGTTTGATCTGGACATACTGCAATATGTTCCTTATCAGCCTCCAGCTGTTGCAGATCATGTGAATTCATCACCTTCTGCAGCTAGTCATCCATCTGGTGGTACTGATGTTGATGATGATCCAGTACTCACCTATTCAAGTTTAGTGATCAACTGCCTGAGTCTACTAAACTTGATGTTCCTGTAGCTTCAGTAGCACCATCCACAACAAATGCTGATGAGATTTCTGAATCCTCTACTTCATTTGACTTGCCATCTAATACTTGGTTTCAAGAATCTGGATCAACATCTGTTGCTGCTGAGCGTGCTACAAACACTTGCACAGATCTCATAGTGTACCAAGAGCTGAAGAATCACCCAATGTCTCAAATCATTGGTGATATCAATGCTGGTGTCTCAACTAGAAGTCAATTGTCCAACTTCTGCTTCTATGCTCTCTTCATCAGTCAGCAAGAGCCAAAGAACTATCATATTGCATTAAGAGACAATGGATGGGTTGATGCCATGCAGCTTGAGCTTCTTCAGTTCAAAAAGCAGCAAGTGTGGGAACTGGTTCCTCTACCCCCAGGTAAGTGTGCAATAGGCACTAAATGGGTGTTTAGGAATAAAACAGATGAAAATGGGCAAATTGTCAAGAACAAGGCCAGACTGGTTGTCCAGGGGTTTTCACAAGAAGAAGGTATTGATTATGATGAAACCTTTGCCCCTGTAGCCAGACTGGAGGCAATTAGATTGTTCTTAGCCTATGCTGCATTCCACAATCTTAAAGTTTTTCAAATGGATGTCAAAAGTGCATTTTTATATGGTAAAATAAAAGAAGAGGTTTATGTGTGTCAACCACCAGGTTTTGAGGATAATAAACATCCTGATTGGGTGTATAAACTTGATAAGGCTCTTTATGGGTTGAAACAAGCTCCTAGAGCCTGGTATGAAACACTGTCAAATTTTCTTCTTCAGAATAATTTCACTAGAGGCTCCATAGATAAAACTTTGTTCATTAAGAAAGTGGGTCAGCATAAGCTCCTTGTTCAAATTTATGTTGATGATATTATTTTTGCATCCTCTGATCCACAGTTGTGTGATGCATTTACAAAGTTGATGCAACAAAAATTCGAAATGAGTGCCATGGGAGAATTACAGTTCTTTCTAGGTTTGCAAATCAAACAAAAGGCTGATGGAACTTTCATTCATCAGTCAAAATACACAAAGAGTCTTTTGGAAAAGTTTGATTTACAAAACTGTAAGCCCTGTTCTACTCCCATGTGCAGCACCACACAACTGGATGCAGATCAGAAAGGTAAAGCTGTTGATGAAACACTTTACAGATGTATGATTGGGTCCTTGATGTACTTAACAGCTTCTAGACCAGATATTATGTTTGCAACTTGTGTTTGTGCTAGATTTCAAGCTGCTCCTAAAGAGTCTCATTTGATTGCAGTCAAGAGGATCTTTAGATATCTGCAAGGTACTCAATCTCTAGGTCTTTGGTATTCCACTGGGCACTCTTGCAAATTAGTTGCTTTTTCTGATAGTGACTTTGCAGGGTGTAAATTAACTAGAAAATCAACTTCTGGTGGATGTCAATTCCTAGGCAACTGTTTGGTTTCTTGGTAGAGTAAGAAACAAACATCTGTTGCTACATCCACTACTGAAGCCGAGTACATTGCTGCTGCAAGTTGTACATCTCAGGTACTCTGGCTTCAGAATCAATTATTGGATTATGGCATTACAGAGACTAAGACTCCATTCTAATGGATAGTGCTTCAGCTCTTTGTATTGTCAAGAATCCAGTCCAGCACTCTAGGACCAAACATATTGAGATCAGACACCATTTTATTAGGGATTGTTTTGAAAAAGGTCTGATTGATCCAAAGTTGTTCCTAGTGCTGATGAGCTTGCAGACATATTTACTAAGCCTTTGGACAGTTCAACTTTCCAAAACCTAGTGTTAAGGCTTGGTATGCTGCAGCTAGAATAAGTGACAACTACTGATGATCTCAGTCAACAAGTACTGATGAGCATTCGTATACTATTGTCACAAATAAGTACTGATAAGTTCTTTTATCCTCAGTAGTTTTCATAACTACTGAAGACTAAATTACTTAAAAGTACTGAAGTACTCTATCTTTTGAAAAGAACTGATGTGGTTACAACTACTGATGTAGTTACAACTACTGATGTCAGTATAACAGATAAGTACTGATGACCAATGAAACGTCTGAAAATCAGACAAAAAGTCTGATAAGTGTTGAGGTCAGAATGAAACAGCTGATGAGCTAAGAATTGATGACAACAGCTGATGAGAAACTTTTCTCTTCAGTTGTTTCTACAACTGCTATTTCACTTCATACAACTGAAGCCAAAACCATGTCTTCAGTAGTTTTACAACTACTGATGACTAACACCAAATCTTCAGTTGTTTACAACACCTGAAGCCAAAACCATGTCTTCAGTAGTTTCACAACTACTGATGACTAATACCAAGTCTTCAGTTGTTACTTCTGAAAGTTAATACCAGGTCTTCAGTTGTTTTCAAACAACTGATGACAGCACCAACACTTTCAGTCGTTTTATATCAGCCTTTTCTTACCCTATAAATACCTAAACCTACTTTCAAACGTTTCATTAGCCGTTTTATGTCCTTCAATCTCTCAACAATGGCGACCATGAAACTCAAATCCAGACACAACTGTGTCGCCTACCTCTCGAAATCGGCCTTTTGGAACAAATTTGATAATGCCATCGATCTTATGGTAGATTCCCAGTACCGAACCGCTTTTCTTCTGAATCCTACCATATACCCCGATTCCCTAAGCCAATTCTGGACCAACGTCTCTGTGCAAACTGGTGAGAATGATAGCCAAATCACTCTCCAGTCGTTGGTTAACCAGAAACAGGTGGTCATCACTCCAGACATCATTCGACAAACCCTAAATCTACATGATGCCACCTGTGTCACAGAATACCCGAAAGGCACAACTGATATGTCTTTCATCAATAACGGGTATGAAGGAGACTTAAGTGCTACCACCATTCTGAAGAAGCACTTCCATGATGCTGAACGTCTTATATTCCACATGGTGAATGTCTGCCTTGCATCAAAAACCTCCTCATGGGATCAGATGTCCTCCCGATGGCAACAGGTATTATACTCTATCTTTGAACGACAAAATCTAAATTTTTCTGAGATAGTTTTCATGGAACTAAAGGATCTGGCTTTGAAACCTGTGCCAAACAGATGGATATTATATCCCAGGTTTCTTATGGCCATAATTTGAAATCAGCTAAAATCAGACGGCCTTGTTGGCCTTGGAGTCCCTACTCCGGCTGTATTGCCTGAAGTATACTCCAGGCACAACTCTGACCCTACACTGAAAGGGCTGCCCGGCTGCTAAAACCCAAGCAGCGGGAACCCACAGCCTCCACTTCCAGATCCAAAGTCCCCACCAAACCCAACACCAAAAAGCCCAAAAAGGCTACTCAGGGAGATGAGTCCCCTGAGGATGCCCCTGTACCACCAATACAGGAAACACTTACTGGTTCTAACCCCCCAGTAGTGTCAAAGACTCCACCAGCCCTAGCCGCTCAGCATCCTCTCAACAGGATCCTGATGCAACCATAATTGGGGATACCACAATGCTGGAACCTATCTCAATTGAGAAGGTTACCATTGAAGAGCACCAGTCACCCCGGGTGCAATCTGCTTCAAACCTATCTCAAATGCAACCGCCCCTCAAAGCCCAACCATTATAGTTGCACAAGTGCTGAGTCAGCTGCATTCCTTTCCTCCTCCCCAGAAACCAATTACAATGGGGAGAACCTTAACAGCTGAGGAAGATGACCAAAATGCTGCTGATAACCCACAGCACAGGGGTTATAATGTTCAATCTCCCGTGTAGAGGAGGAGGTTAGAACATCTGGTGAGGCTGCCACTTCTACTGATTCAGCAAATGAACAGGATGCAGTTGGTAACATCTCTAAGACCTCACCAGAGGCAACTGCCGATGAAGGACTCAGTCCTGAGGCAGGAAGTCCCCAGAACCAAGAACAAGGGGCACATGCTACAACTGATCTACACTCAGGGCATGTACATCCTGATTCAATCAGGAGGTCAGGTGATTCAGCAAAGACTGATGATGACCTGGGCTTTTTCTTCGATGTCTTAGCCCATAACACAATCCTTGAGGCTGAGGTGAGCAGACTCAAAGAACTGCTTGCCAAAATGTCTCAGGATCAAAGTCCATCTGCCCCAATAAACCCACAGATGGCACCTTCATCTGAAGGTTCACCAAACACTCAGCCACTACACTCAACTGAGCCACCAGCCACTGCTTTTGGCACCACCTCTCAGGGACAGAACCCCTCTGAACAGATGGTTGCTACCTTTCAACATTCCTTACCTCTCATCACTCCCATCATCAATGAGATTGTGCATAAAGCCATTGATGAGAGGATCTCCTCAAATCTACAAACACTTGTTGATGATGCTGTGCAAAAGAAGCTTTCTGCCATTCAAACCCCTGAACCCAATGCACCCAAAAAGGGGGAGTCTAAGGCAGTGAAAGAAAGAAATAGAAAGAGAGTGGAAGATGAGAAACAACAAGAGAAAGAAAAGGAGTTAGAAAAGGAAAAACAGCTGATCACATACAAGAGAAAGAAAAGTGCTGAAACTCAAAAGCCTGATGAAGAGAAATCATTGGAAGATCTGGTTAAAGAAGCTGATGAAGCTCACAGCAGATCAATGGACAGAATAATAGACCAACTCTTCAGACAGGGCTTTGATACAGCTACATTAGACACTGAGATCAGAAGGCTGGAGATTAAAGAGATACAAGAGAGATGGGCCAGTTACAGTGTGATGGAAAGGGAGAGGTTGGAGATAATGATCAGGTTTATTGCAAAATACTTGGGAAGATCATTAATTGAGATTAAATCATGGACCAGAGATAGTATTCTGGCAATAACCACCAGAATCTGTGCTTCTGAAGCATTCAATAAGGGGTTGATTATCGAAGCCTTAGATGAAGCAGGTGCTGGGAAGAGAACTGATATGGCCAAGCTTTCCAAAGCCAAACTTACCACAAAAATGCTAGATCAGCCTTCCCAAACTCCCACTCAAAAACAACCAACCCCACAACTCTCCAAACCAATCCCTAAACCTAAACTTAAACCAACTCAACCTTCAAAACCAACTCCCTTACCCTAAAAACCACCTCAAACCACATCCAATGATGCACCCAGAAGGAGGAGAAGGGTGTTGAGGATGGAAGAAGAAGAAGAAGATGATGATGAAGAAGACAGTCTGCCAATCTCTGCTGTTCTAAAAATACCTGAGCCCAGAAGTCAACAAATGATCACACCAGACTTTCAGAGGCAAATGGTGAAAGTTAAGATTGAAGAAGAAGAACAGCAGAAACAGTACGATGAGCAACTTTTGAAAATGGTTGACAAAGAGTTTCCTCAGTCATCATCTATACAAGCCATGAAGAAACACGCTCAAAGGCTGTATGCTCTCAGGCATACCTTTCAATATCAAAAGGAGAGAGTAAGGATTTGGCCAGACCCCAGGGTTAGTTCTAGAATTCATAAGAAATCCATACTAAGTAGATACAATGGCCAAGTGAGAAAGACCATAGATGTTGTTATTATGTTGGCCATTGTAGTCTCACCCTGGGAGATACTTGAAGACTTCAAGAGAGCCTACAAGTCAAAGATGACCCCTCAAACTCTAATGGAGAACAAAATGGTCAACAAGGGGTTGTTATACAAGAGGCTTGAAGAGATCAAGAAAAATGAACTCCAGTTGTTATTAGAAGGGACTCACCCAGATGAATTTGCTTACAGAGAGATAACAATTGTTGAGTTGAAAAATGGAAAGACAGTAAAGTACCTATCAGAGTACTATGGCCCAGAGTTCTTCTTCGAAGGAGAAGCAGAAGAACTCACTAAAGAGGAACAAGTTGTTCTCCTTGAGGCCTACGTCAGAGAGTCTTATAGACTCATCAATGGGAAGTAGGTTTCATGGTTGGGATAACAGCTCTGTGTCCAGTTCCCCAAGACAGAGTTCCCTTCCATCCTTTGACATTCACATCTACTGAAACCTGTTCCCTGGCCTGGGCTTATCTGATATCTCTGAAGCTGATCAAGAGAGTATTTCTGCCAAGAATAAGTGGGACCTCAATAAGCTTAAAGGTTTTGGCTGCATTGGTTCAGGGGGAGTTTGTTGGACCAAAAGAACCAATGAGCCTGATCAGAAAAACCTTTAAGTCCCACAGACATTACAACAACTGAAGTAGTCTGCAACAGCTGAAGACATCAACTGATAACAAGGTCTGAAGACAAAGTCTGAAGTGAAAGAGCGGAAGACAAAGTCTGAAGTGAAAAAGCTGAAGACAAAGTCTGAAGCTAAAGAACTGAAGACAAAGTCTGAAGACAAAAGCTGAAGACAAAGACTGAAGACCAAGTTTCAGATGTTGTCACAACAGCTGAAGAAGACCTCTTCAGTAGTTGTGATGGTTTCCTTTTAGTAGTTATATTTTCCTTTCAGTTCTTTTGTAATCAGTAGTTTTATGTTTCTTGTAATCAGTACTTGTAGTTTCAGTAGTTTTAGTTTCATCTTGTACTTAGCATACTCTGAGATGTTCTCAGTTGTTGTGAACATTCTCAGTAGTTTACTTACTTTCAATTGTTTGTAATAATTCTGTTAATTGTCACTATCAAGTGACATCAGCAGACGTCACATTCCTTTATATTAGGAATGTTGACCTAATTGTAAGGAGCGCAGCTTAGCGGCCGCCATACCGAAGCATTTGTGCATGAATGATATTATCCCTTTTGCAGAAAACCCTCTTTCTCTATAACCGTGTACTGTTCCATTGAATATCTATTGTGTTCTTGCTATATTTGTCTAATTCTTGTTCTAATTCCGCTACGATTCAACTCTAATTGATCAAACTTAGATCACTGATCCTGTCAGTGGTAGATAGGGCTGATGAGCTTTCAGTGTATGGTTCCTTAACCCACAACAGCTCCTGAGGAATGTCCCCATTCTCATCTAGTACATGAGCAAACATCTCCACACCGCCTCCTTCATACTGCCCTTTCAATTTGTTGAGAAGGGATTTGCTTAAGTGACTCTGTGCACCTATATCACCTTCTCTCTCCACTTCGGGGATTTGTTCATTGATTATGTCACACCCTCAAAATCCGCGAGCGGGGTTTTACCGCGAGGCGCGTGACATACTAGGATCTCAATCATTAGATACCAAGAACGACTCTATATGATTAATAAACAAAACCATAGTTAACGTTTAAAATACTGTGGAAGCGTTTTTAAAACCAGAAAACCCAAAACAAGTGGTATGTAAAGAGAATGCGCAAAACATACGCGCCCCAAACACAATTATTTAATATGAAAATAACCCCAAATTTGTAAACAAGGCAATGTAGACAACTCAACAATGCTGACGTGCGTGCTCCTAGGCAACTGGCAACCTTAACCTGAGAATAGCATACTAAACAAGTCAACACATGGTTGGTGAGTTCAAGAGTTTGCGTTAAAATATAAACCAATCAAATGTTTCCAGAGCATAAGTAGTGTATTGCAATAGATAGCTAGTCTATTAACATAAAAATATTAATCATAGTGATTTCGCGATCGAAGCTGACTGTGTTACGTTTGTTGCCTCCGGTCACGACTTATCAGGTCGTGACGAATATATGTTAGGACAAAATTGCACCCGTATGACCTCGAGTCACACAGGTGGGGCTCGTTAGACCCAGTAGTACTACCCAAAATTTCCCCGCTAGTCAATATTAACAATCCGAAAGTGTGAGGACTTTTCCATGGTAAACAGCACAATATCAATATTATACACACTCATATATAAAAGTGTTTGTGATCAACAGTATGCTATCTCCCCTAAAAGAGATTATGTAAAATGATCGGGGCAAGAAGTCACCTGATACGCGCAAGAATTAACTTAGAGCTTAACTTGAAAGAAAGAGGGGAAAGACAACCTTCAAAGGTCACCTAGAACACATGAGTACATAAGTACGTGTACACAGAATCAACATGAAACCCAGTTGACCCGTTTGACCCGTTGGTGACATTATAGGTGATAACTCGTTAATACTAACACAACAGCATATCATACATGTTCACATACAACTTGATTACATATAGCACTTCATTAACCACATGTACTACCTAGATCATCATACAACTAGATATCACACAAGTCATGCGAATCACAATAGGCCAAAACAGGTAACAAACCAAATCAACATCCCTATAATCTAAACAACATATTTCATCACCTTAGAAACCATCCATGAACATACTAGCATGATCCTAATATCCCAAACATGCTCAAATCATCCAATTCAAGGATTTGCACAGTTAAAGTTTCCCTTTTGGGAAAGTACATCCCAATTTCATCAAACTCACACTACATTAATGAATTCATCAATTATATACCAATTCAAGTCCATGACAACATCTAAACATGATCAACAACACCTAATCATCATGATTCATCAACATTCAACACCACAAGTTACTATTTTTAGCAATGTATGAACTATAACACATCTTCTTGATTTTCAATTGTTTATATCATCAACTTAGCATCTAATCATCATCACAAACACATCCATAACATTCATACATCATCCAATCATCAATTCATGCAAAATATAGTTACTATTATTAGTAACCTATGAACAACGTATCAAAATCATAGCTTTCTTGCATAATCGACGTTAACTAGCATATATACAATCCAACTAACATAATAACACCAACCAACATCAATAAATCGGCCTCCAATTGCAAGTTTCGAATTAGGGTTTCGGCCCTAATGTAATTTCCATAAAAACTTGTAAAAATCCAACCTTTATTGCATACTTGACGTTAATTAACATGTAATCTATCTAGTAAACACATTAACATCAACAACTAGGCATCAATCGACCACCAATTGCAGTTTTCGCTTGGAACATTCGGCCAACATGAAGAATCATCAAAAACATGTAAAAATCTAACCTTTAAACGTGTAATGGCTCGCAATTGATGATTCTAACTTGTTGTGATGCTTGAAATTGATCAAATCCGTGGCTTTGTTGGTGTTCTTGGCCGAAATCGCAAAGGGAGAGGGAGAGGGGATGAAGTCGCGGCCGATTATGGTGTATTAGGGTTAGGATTTTGATTTTGTTTAATTATTTAATGATAATTACCCTTTTAACCCTTATAGTTTGTATTTTTTAAAGATTAGGCTTTTTGAATAGTTTTTAAATAGTTTTTAACTACTAAACACAATTATTATTAATCACAAATAACAATCATGCATAATTTCCATTTATCACAAAACACACGAAATAAATATACATGTTTTCACGTTACGCGATAAAATTACAGTTAACATTTAAATCACATAAGCATAACTTAATAATCACATTGTTAACTTAATTATCATCAATTTAACATTACTGATTATTGTTAAGTCACCAACGTTCAACGACAACTAGTGTGTGTGCACGACACGTGTATGCAAGACTTAACAGAACTAACGGAGTTTGGTAACTGAAAATTACCAGATGTCACAGATTATCAATTGGAGGAACCGAGGGAACATGAACATCTTGTTCTCCTTTTGCACTTGCACATGATCGCAAATGCAGTTCATGATGTATTTGGCATAATTATAGGTTCTTCCTTCAAAGATTCCTATGATCCCAGATGGGATGTGGCATGAGAATCTATCTAACCTGGACTTCCGGTTAGAGATGCACTTGAGGTAAGTATGGCAGAGGAACCGGTAAGGCTTGCATAGCCTACCCTTCTTGATTTCTCCATGTTCATAGTCACCATCATAGCCCATCAGATTGAATACCTTCTGGATGTATTCATGGTCGAATACATCCGGATGACCTTGTTCATTCTCTCCTAATTCTAGGGCACTATGGATTATTCCTTTGTTTACCCAAAGTGGTAAGTTCCCAATGGTCACAGTGATCATGGTTCCTTCATCTCCTTCGACTATTGCAGCTGTATTCCAGAAATATATCATGTGGGATAGATAGATGACTGAGTTAGCAGTCAGCACGTAGAAGAGTCGTGTTCTTCTCAGGTATCTTATAATGTCTCTGCATTCATCCGCCACATCTGGATTCAGAAATGCACAGATATTGTGTTCTTTTACGAACCGATTAGCCATACAGTGGTGTTAGCCTAGTGTTCGATGTAGACGATGAAGAAGGGGGTTTTGGATAAAGGGGCTTTTAGGTCAGTGTTTTGAAAATGAATAGGAAGGCCAACGGTCGAAGTACCTTTTTATACCTTTTCAGACACCCATTTACAATTTTTACCCCTCCGAGGTTATTAACTATGCCTAATAAATAATTAATAGCAATTAATGATCACATAATTAAGCAAAGTATAATATCCACGAAAATCATAGTTTTCTGTTTCTTCCGTACTTTATCTACAGAAGTGGACCCATTCTGTCTTCAGCAGAAATATCTGCGGATGAAAAGATTTCACTGTATCTACGGAAGATAGCTCATGTCTTCTGTAGTACACCTGTGGTTCTGAAGGGAATTAATTGATTAGTTATACTACTCAGATTAAGGGAATTAATTAATCAGTTATAGTCATATTCACGAGGTACTACTCCCCCTAAATTTGTGATTAATCATCTATGGATGAGTTTATCAAAAATTTATACGAAGATCGCATGTTCAGTGAATTAAAGATAAACAAGGATGAATGCATCATGCAAGGTGTATGAAAGTCTGTCTCCCAGATTGTGATCAAGTCATCACTTTATCACACATACCATGTTCCGTAGATTATAAGCTCTATCTTAAGATTTCTTTGAAATCTTATTAATGCCTTTTATGAATGCTCTTTAAATACTATGTAGTTGATCCTTTAGGATTCTTTTGGGAGCAGTTCTTTTTGGGAACTTTTAATGATCAGCATCAGGTCACCAGGTCTTTACTTACGTAAAACAGAGGTGCCCTTTGACCCAGGTCTTTGCTTACATAAAACAAAGGGTCATGATGCGCAAAGATAGAGGTTATAAGGTGTTACAACATAGTAAGTATGCATAACTGATGAGTTGTGTACTTTCTGACGAGACTTGTTAACTCCTCATAATGACTTGTCCATACTAAGTCATCTTGGCTTTATGTTGAGCATGACATAGCTTATTTTCCACTCAGGATAAACCTATTCACATATTCAACACATCAGATCAGTAGTTAGTTGGTTGGGTGCAGGCAGGATATATGTCATGTTTATAGCCTTACACATAAGTTTATGTTGTATCCTCATATGAGCACAGTTAATGAGCCTATATACCTATTGTTAATGTTTTGAACTTATTCTAAGTTGATCATGCCTAATAATTCAATTAAGAACTTAAATCTTACTAAATCAAAGGCCTTAGTGAATAAATCAGCAGGCTGATTTGTTGTGTCCACTTTGATCAACTTAATTAGTCCCTTTTCTGAGCAGTCTCTTAGAAAATGGTATCTGATTTCTATATGCTTAGTTTTACTATGTTGGACTAGATTAGCAGTGATAAACATAGTAGCTGAACTGTCTATATATATTGGTATCTGGAGAAAATTGTAACCATAATCAAGTAATTGATTTTGTAACCATAAAACCTAGGAGCAGCCTGCTGAAGCAACTATGTATTCAGCCTCGGCTGTGGATACTAAAACATTTATCTACTTTTTGCACTGCCAAGACACAAGTCTTGGTCCTATGAATTGACATCCTCCAGTTGTTGATTTTCTATTATTGTTGCATCCTTCGTAGTCACTGTCTGAATAGGAGTAAAGCTTGAAGTCTCCTTCTTTGGGATACCAAAGTCCAAGTGATGGTTTCCCTTTGAGGTATCTGAATATTCTCTTTACTGCATTCAAGTGAGACTCCTTTGGATCTGCTTGATACCTAGCACACACACACAGCAAACATTATGTCAGGCCTACTAGAAGTTAAGTACATTAATGATCCTATCATAGATCTATATAATCTTTGATCAATAGACTTCCTTATTGGATCTGGTACAATTTTATCTATAGTAGATGCTGGTGTTTTGCATGATGCATAGTCTGCAAGGTTGTATTTCTTCAGTGTTTGAAGGATATACTTTTCTTGATTGATGAAGATGCCATCTGTTTTCTGATGAACTTGAAATCCTAAGAAGAAAGTTAATTCTCCCATTGAACTCATCTAAAAATCAGATTGCATTAAGGCTTCAAACTCTTCACAAAGTCTCTTGTTTGTTGATCCAAATATGATGTCATCAACATATATTTGAACAACTAAAAGATCTTGATGTTCATGTTTGAGGAAGAGTGTCTGATCAATTGTTCCTCTCTTGTATCCATGTCTTAGGAGAAACTTGGACAGTGTTTCATACCATTTTCTTGGTGCTTGATGAAGTCCATATAAAGCTTTATCAAGCTTGTACACCATGTGAGGGTAATCAGGATCTTCAAATCCTGGTGGTTGAGAAACATTGACCTCTTCATCAATTTTACCATATAAGAAGGCACACTTTACATCCATTTGGTAAAATGTGAACTTCTTATATGATGCATATGCCAAAAACAACCTTATTGCCTCAATCCTTGCAACTGGTGCAAAGACTTCATCATAGTCTATGCCTTCCTCTTGTGTGCAGCCTTGAGCAATTAGCCTTGATTTGTTTCTGATTATTATTCCCCTATCATCTAGATTATTTTTAAATAACCTCCTTGTGCTAATGGGATATTGGCCTTCAGGGAGATCAACTAGATTCCACACCTTCTGTTTCCTAAATTGCTAAAGTTCTTCTTGCATTGCTTTAATCCAGCAGTTGTCTTTCAAGGCTTCTGTTATGTTGGGAGGAACTACTTATGATAGAAAGCAGGAGAATAGACAAGTGTTTGTAGCTCCCCCTTGTCTTCTGGTAGTTCTGTTATGGAGGTCACCTATCATGTTATCAATTGGGTGATACTTATGTGCTCTAACTGTTGGTACATCATTAACATGGATGGATGAATCCAGGTTTGTGATGTAGGTTGTTGAAGATGAGGTTAGTTGTGATAGAGAGTCAACAAAGTAGTTCATCTCATTTTCTGGTGCAACTGTCTGAGTTTCCGCAGAAACATGTATGCCTTCCGGGGTAGTGGACATGTCTTCAGCAGTAGGGACTTGATCAGCTGTAGTTTCAGAGCAAGATATTTCTGTGTGTGACAATGGTGTTGAATGGTTTTCTGATGTGGTTTGATTCTTAAGGGATCTCAGTCCATCATCTGCAGAAGCAGGAACATCTACGGAAGTTGATGGTACTTCAGCTGATGTGCATGGTGTGGGGTCACCAGAAACATCTTTACTAGTTTGTGCTGATGCATCAGGATTAGTGTTACTTTGGTTCTTCAGGGAAGTGACTCTAGGTGGGTCAGCTGTCAATGGTACACCCATATTTGGAGGAACATAAGGGTAACATGTATCAGCAGCACCTGTCACGTTAAGATAACCAGAGTTAAATGAGTTAGTTAATGCATCTATATCAAACAGCCAAGATGATCCTTTCACTAACTGTGGAAATAAGGATTCATCAAAGGATACATTAGGAGTTTCTTCTACTATGTTATCATGTGGAATATAGACTCTATATGATTTAGATGTTGATGAGTAACCAACAAAAAACCATCATAGGCTTTTTCAGCAAATTTTCCTAACTGTTCTTTTGTGTTTAATACAGATATGTGACACCCAAAAGCTTTAAGATATCCTATAAAAGGTTTTCTTTTAAACAGAAGTTCATAGGGTGTTTTATTATATTCTTTGACAATCAAAGTTCTGTTTTGAACAGTGCAGGCTGTGTTCACAGCTTCTGCCCAAAATGTTATTGGCAGATGTGAGTCAACTAGCATTGTTCTTATTGCTTCAATTAGAGTTCTGTTTCTCCTCTCAGCAACTCCATTCTGTTGAGGAGTTCTTGGAGCACTAAATTGCCTAGCTATGCCTTTATCATTGCAAAATGAGTCTAAGACATAATTAACAAATTCAGTTCCATTATCACTTCTCAGTATCTTGATTCTTAGATCATGTTGATTTTCTATCTTAGTGATGAACTCCATTAAAATTTCTGATGTTTCACTTTTATATTTTACGAAAAATACCCAAGTAAATCTAGTGAAATCATCAACAATCACCAAACAGTACTGCCTTTTGCCAATGCTTAACACATTGGTGGGATCAAAAAGATCCATGTGCAGTAACTTTAGTGGTGTTGTGTTTGTGTTAATTGTTCTGGATTTATGTGATACTTTATGTTATTTGCCTTTATAGCATGATAAACAGTGATTAGAATAGTAAAATTCTTTCTTTGGAACACCAATGACTAAGTCATTTTTCACCAATTTATTCATGTTCTTCATGTTGGACTGAGCCATCCTTCTATGCCAGAGTTGTGCTTCATCTTCTAATGATTTAGAGATCAGGCATGTTTCTTTGCTTGTTAGTGCTGTGTTGTTCATATCCAACACATAGGTGTTACCTTCTTGGTGCTTTAAGAAGGATCCAGTCTTCTGGAATTTTGAAACCTGGCTTAAGAATATAGCAATCAGAGTTATCAAAGAAAGTAGTATAGTGTTGGTCACAGATTTGTGATACACTTAGTAAGTTAAACTGTAAGTTTATACAAAAGTTAACTTTTTCAAACTTTAAAACTCCATTTGTTACCATTCCTTCACCAGTATTTTTGCCTCCCTTCTTATCCCCACCAAATGCTACATATGAAGCATTCTTATGTTTGAAGTCCTGCAAGAGGGTGCAATCTCCTGTCATATGTCTGGAACAACCACTGTCAATATACCACTTATTGTCAGCCCTCCTTGGATGTTCCTATAAACAAAAATGAACTTAGTTAGACTTAGGAGCCTAAGCCTTGCTGGTCTTGGGCTTGACATTGTTATCTAATGTATCAACTTTCTCATGAATAAGACTTGAAGTTCTAGATTAGCTGTACAGTCTGTTAATTCGTTATGTTTAGTTTGGGATGAGGATGTAATGGTTGATGAAGTTGAGGTGATGTCTTCTTGATTCATACTGACTTGGTTAGTCATTTTTGTTTGAGACTTCTTCTTTGATGTGGATGATGAGGAATCGCCAGAAAATGTTTCTGCATCCTTTGCTTTGGACTTAGGCACATCATTGCCTTTGTCAAAGTGATCAAAGAAGTTGTCTTCTTCCTCAAGTGCTACCTTTTTATATGGTGCATTCTTTTGCACTTGTGATTTCTCCTTCTTATTCTTTAATTGCACCTCAGCAACTTTGTTGTTTTTCTTAGTAACTTTCTGTTCTTATTGTTTTTTCTTTTGGTTTGAATCTCTATCATCTTTAGAAGATTGTGAGTCTGACTCAAAGGTATCTACTTTCTTTGTCTTAACAATCTTTGTTTTGTTCTTCTTGTTGAAGAAGCATTCCTTTGTAGTATGGTTGTTTTTGTTGCATATTGCATAATATTTGTTGAAGTAACAATCTGAAGTCATGTGATTGTTCATGTTACATATTAAGCAATAGCTACTGAAGTAGCATTCTTTTGTGCTGTGGTTGTGCATGTCACACCATTTACAGTAAACTTCATCTTCACTGTCAGATGCATTCCTTTTCTTTGCCTTCTTCTTGCTAATCAGTTTTTGCTTCTTTAATTCCTTTTCAAATTTAGCTGCTGATGACTCTTTTCCTCTTCCGGACATGATATCAAAAGGTTCTTGTGTTGTATCTTTTGTGTCCTTTTTCTTAGTCTGTTCTGATTTCTTCCGCAGATGACCTGCGGAAGTTATGTTCTTTTCTCCTGATCCTCTTTTTGCTGATTTTTCTTTATTTAGTTTATTGAATACATGTATGCCTTCATTTAATTGCTTAATCCTTGTGTGGATTGTCTTTAGTAGATTTCTTTGTTTTGGTGGATAGGGTAGTTTAAGTTTATTTAGTACCTTTGGAATTGAGTATTCTTTTAACATAGTTTTATCCTTACCCAACCCAGCATTATTAGTCTCAACCTCTTCATCTAAGTCATCATAGTTGTCATAATCAAATTCTGACAGCTCGAAGTCTGATGAACTAGATTTAGATGACTCAGTATTATTAAGTTTATCTGATGACTCGGGTATGAAGTGATTAGATAAACTGTTGGTCATTGACTCAGGTAAAGGAATATAATTGTTGGTAACTGGTGGTGCAACTGCATGAAATCCCAATCCTGACTTGTTCTTAGACTCAATATGAGAGTTTAACAGTTTCTCATACTGTTGTGATGACAATTGGAATTTTTGCAGTTTCACCTTAGTAGATGCATGTTCTGACATAGATGTTGGTCCGAATGATCGATTCAACAGTGCACTTGATGCTTGACAATGATTTTGATTGAATCAACACTTATAAACACAATAACATAATGAAATTCAATGAATATAAACCATAAATTGCAATAACAAAGGCTCAATGATATAGATAATGAACTTCCAGCCACACACACATAATTGCAACACCAATATTCTGTATTCGGGTTTTGCCAAAGGGTTCCTTACAAGATAGAAAGATTACAATATATAAGAAACCTAGTTTTGCTGGTAGTTTCGCTGAATAGCGAAACTGCCTGACTAACTACTAGTTTCACCCGGTAGCGAACTATAGATTCGCCGGGTGAACTGAATCAGCTGACTCCGGGCGAAACTATAGTTTCGCCCGTAGATTCGCTGGAATACAAAACTACAAAGAAATACTAAATACAAGATAAACTAACAATTAACCTATTACATAATCAAAATAAACCTATCAACTGTGGTGAGTCCAACCTATGTAGATCATCAATTCTCCCTTAGGTTGGACCTCACTCTCAATCTTCTTGCTCTTCTCTTGCACCTTCTTCAGCTTTATTTGATGCTTCTGGTTCTGCTCCTGCTGCCCTCTCCTCTTCAGCTCTTGCACTTGCTCTAGCAAATTGTCTGGTAAGATCCTGCATGTCCATCCTTAACTCGTCAGCCTTGGATACTTTCTCAGCAAGTTCCCTGGCCTCTGCCCTTACTCCTCAAGCTTTATTTGCTACATTCATAAATAGACTAGCTTCTCTTCTCGTTTTAGCTCCAGCTCCTGCTTTGATGTGATTCTCACATAGAATTACCAAATCCTCATAACAGAATGAAAATACCTCCATAGGATCAAAAAGCTTAATCTCTGCACCACCTTGTAGTCTAATTACTGCTTCTCCAGTATTGTTGTCATAGAACCATTTTTCGAACTTTTGTAGTCTAGGAGGAAGTGGATTGGGCACCCTTACTCTATTCACAGTTTTAGCTGGCTTCAATTTCAAAACTATCTTTCCTTTGCCAGTGGCCCAATCCAAGTCTTTCTTCGATCTTCTTCTTTCTGTCCTCATAAACCCGAATGCTTCAAAATTGTCATTTATACCTGCTTTGATATCATTCAAACTGTAGTTTCGCTAGTGCATAAAACTAAAAAAATAAAAAGATAAGTATTTACAAAAACCTTTATGAAAAACATTCATCATCCCAAAATATCAACACAGCAAAGAAATAAGACCAACGGAAGATTAAAATAAACAAAAAATAAAATAAAATCAGGTAAAAAAGAAGAAGAAATTTGATCTAGAGAGTCAAAGATTTACAGGATTGCTGATATTTTTGTCCTTTTAAGCCCATGCCTTATTCTTTTTAACAAGTAATCTGTAGCTGTTTTATCATGTTTTGGATTCATTTCAGAAACACTGATGACTTGGTTCCCACAGATATTCGGCAAAGTACTAATCCAAGTCTTATGGTTTATTGAGCAATATGATAAACTTTGCTCGAAATTTTAGAATACATAACAATGATTCTTAATTTTTAAGAGTCAGTGGTCTCATGGGGACAGCTGATGATTGCTCCAGGTCTATACTTACGTATAACAGAGGAGATGAACATCTTATCTCGCTGATGAGAGCTTCAGGTCTATACTTACGTAGAACAGAGAAGATCATCAGAATGTGCTGATAAGAGCTCCAGGTCTATACTCACGTATAACAGAGGAGATCATCACTCCAGGTCAATGTTCACATATAGCAGAGGAGATAAGCACGAGATATGTCACCCATTTTATTAAATCAAAGCAAAGATTTGAAACTCTCAACCCATTTTTGACATGGCCTTGTAGCTTTGTGCAGGCCGAGATATCATGAGGATAATCCTTGTCATCGAGTTCTTAAACTTTAATTAAGCCATATGATCACTATTTACTTTGATATCAGGCTGAGCCTACCATGCATATCCCAAACAATGTTATTAATTCTCCTTCAAACTTCTTTTCCATGAAGTTCCGGAAAAGACAAAATTAAACCTTAGACAAAAAGTAGATCTTTATTCTCCCCCGAAATTTCTTTTTAGCAACCACGAAACAAAAAGAAATTTCTCTCCCCTTTTTTTTGTTTTTATAATATAAGTTGAAACAAAACAAAAAAAATTAAAGATGTGAAGACATATGGGACTTAGAAGTTTATCAGTAAAAGTTTATAAACAAAAAAAGAGTTATTTACAGTACTATACACAGTATGGTTAGAAAAGAGGTTTTAAAAAGATATTAGACCCAACATAGATATCAATTCATAAAACGCGGTTTATCAAATGTTTTTGTGAAACGATCCGCACGTTGATTTTTGTGTCAATTAGAATAATATCTATAAAACCCTTTTCCTGAGCGTCCCTGATGGCATGAATGTGAGCAACTGGAGCAAACACTTCATTTTTCCACATCAACAAGCCAAAAACTGTTGATAGCCCTTCTTGAATGTTCCTATGTAACAAAAAAATTTGTTAAGACTTGGAAATTAGGACCCAAGTCTTGACTGACTTAGGTCTTGAAACGAAAGACTTTTTACAAAAGAAATTATTTACAAAATGATTTAATCTACTTCCAAAGGAACTATGATTTATATTTCTATTAGCAAATGCAGGACTAGTTTTAAGAACATGATCATCCTTTCCACATCTAAAACATCGGGACTTCAATCTTTTCTTGTTACATCTTAAAACAGATGCTTGATCAGTTAAGATTTCTACCACACCTTCAAACATTTAAGAATTCGAATTGCTACATGAGTCATGTGATTCTTTTAATATTTCCTTTGTAACTTTCATTTTAGCAAATCCGGAATCATTTTCGTTAATATTGTTAATGTTTGAGGAAGTGTTCTCAATATCTTTAAGATTTGTGTTGGGTTTCTTACAAATTTTAACAAAGATGTTTAACCATTTAAACAACAAAACGCAGCGGATATTAGAGAGTTAAAACTTGTTTTAGATTCTGAAAATAAACCATTTATATGTTCAAGAAAACAAACCCAAGAACAAGGATCATATACATATGAAAAGAAATGCTATCAAAACCGAAAAACAACAACCATAGGATGTTCTTAAAACTACCTTTCAGGAACAAGGATATTTGATATGGATGAGAGGAAGAAGATGATGCTCTTGAACGGCTAGCCTCCAAAAGAGAAGACCTCAAGCTTGTATACCTACAAGCCCTTGCAAACACCTAACTTGTTAGGAAGTTTGACACCAAAAACCTTCTTCAAATCCCTTCTAAATCCAAAAATTGCTAGGAGAGAAAAGGAGAATGGAAGTGTTCTTGCATGTGTGTGAGAGAGAGATGATGGAGTGTTCTAATAATAGTGATTAATGTCTTGTATTAAAACAAGACAAGGAATCCCAAGACACCCACATGGGGCGGCCGAGAATTCAAAATGGTTTCCCACCATTTTGAAATTTTCACTTTTAATTACAAGTTACAAGTTTATAAAATTAAACCCCTTTTAATTTTATAACTTAAACACACTTTTATCTATTGTTATTTAACTAATTTAAATAACAATACAAATGGTATCTCATGAACAAAACATCCATATAATTTGTTCTATCTCAAATGCAATAATTTAGAAAACCCATTTTCTAAGTTGGTGTCAATATTTATTTGCTTGATCATATCAACAAATAAATATTTATTGGTGTTTGTTTAGCTTGTTATTGGGTATGACCCGACTTGGATCATAACGTACTAACCACATCAATCTTGTATGTGTCTTGGGCATATAAGATCCAACAATCTCCCACTTGCACAAGATTAATAGAAGATTGATGCAAGCAGTAAATACCGCCTAACAACGGTTCACTACCCTTAATACGTATGACTAAGAGCCATTCAATAACATCATCCCCTTCAAGTATCTTACTCGAAAATGTTTTAGGTGAATCAATCATCTATCCTTTTGTCACAGATGTCATGTTAAATCTTAGAGACACAGAATGATCATTTTCCATTGACTTAACTTTAGCAGGCCTTAGACATCTTGCTCTCAACGAATAAGAGGGACAAATCCCATCTTGATTAAATACGTCTCTCACAATCACCTCGTGCTATACCTGAATTTAGTCTTATGTACTGCCATGTTTCAGAACAGCGAAGAACTAAGTCAAAGTATAATACCCGGTGAATATCAAGACCCAATATGTATCTCAGGTCAGAGGATACCAAATGATATTCGCCTTTACTCAAATTTACTTATGATGAATCAAGAAGATTCCATGTAGTAATATTTGAGATGCGGGTCAGTCCAATATTTGTATCCCACAAATATCTATAAACTTTGGCAGCAACCCTTTGCTCTATATTCATCCCTATGAATATCCACCGATCCAAGTTCATAATAGTCTTACCCTCATACTTGTTCCCACAAGTATGAACGACTACGGACGTTTAGAGTAAATGATTTACTCATGGATTAAACATGCAAAATTGGAACATTAGTTGAAGCATTATAACTAAATAATTTATTCAAGTAATAAAATGGTTCCAATATCCAAATACAAGATTACAAGATCAAATCCAGTCACTAGAATATCGAAGTCCCATGGCACAAGTATGACCCTCATGCTTTGCCTTTTCAAGAAGCTTCATGAGTGGATCCTCAATGTTTTGATCCATGTGAACTTTGCGAATACATATTTTTCCCTTTTCAACTTCATCCCTTATGTAGTTGAATCTCCGCTCAATGTGCCTAGTCTTTTGATGTGCACGGGGTTCCTTGATTTGAGCAATCGCACCCTCATTATCACAAAGGATTTCTAGGGGGTCCTGAATGGAAGGGACAATCCCTAGATCGGCAATGAATTTCTTCAACCATGCAGCTTCTTGAGCTGCTAATGAAGCGGTGATGTATTCTGACTCTGTAGTTGATAATGCCACCACATCTTGTTTAGAGCTCTTCCAAGAGACTGCTCCTCCATTTAGGATTAAAATGTATCCCGATTGTGATCGTGAGTCATCCTGATCAGTTTGGAAACTCGCATCCGTGTAACCTTTTACCACGAGTTCCTCCTCACCAGATCCATAGATTAGGAACATATCTTTAGTCCTCCTTAGGTACTTAACTATGTTCTTAACAGCCATCCAATGACTATTTCCAGGATTTTGCTGGTATCGGCTTGTCATGCTCAAAGCGCATGACACGTCCAGCCTAGTGCATATCATTGCATACATGATGGATCCTATAGCAGACGCATACGGGATTCCCTTCATTTTATCTTGCTCATCCTTTGATCTTGGACATTGAGTTGTACTCAATATCGTTCCTCTTTGAATAGGTACCGTACCTTTCTTAGAGTTCTCCATCTTGAACTTTTTCAAGATCTTATCAATGTATGCACTTTGATTTAAACCTATCAACCGCCTTGATCTATCCCTATAGATCTTTATTCCTAAAATGTAGGCAGCTTCACCAAGATCCTTAATGGAAAAACAGCTTCCAAGCCAGGTTTTTACACCTTCCAAGGTTGGAATGTCATTTCCAAATTGTAGGATGTCATCGACATACAATACTAGGAAAGTGATGATGCTCCCACTAGCCTTTTTATACACACAAGCCTCATCAGCGTTTTTGATGAACCCAAATTTAATTACCTCTTCGTCAAAATGGTGATTCCAACTTCTTGACGCTTGCTTCAATCCATAGATTGATTTCTTTAACTTGCATACTTTGTTAGGATGTTTTAGGTCTACAAAACCTTCAGGCTGAACCATATAGACATCTTCCTCAAGATATCCATTTAGAAAAGCCGTTTTGACATCCATTTGCCAAATCTCATAATCATAATGAGCAGCTATGGCAAATAATATCCTAATAGACTTTAGCATTGCAACTGGCGAGAAGGTCTCATCATAATCAACCCCTTGAGTTTGAGTGAAACCTTTTGCTACAAGTCTAGCTTTATAGGTGTCCAAGTTTCCATGCATATCGGTTTTCTTCTTGAAAACCCACTTACTTCCAACTACCTTGGAGTTAAGAGGTGGTACAACCAAGTCCCACACTTGGTTGTCATACATGGATTGCATCTCAACATTCATGGCTTCAAGCCATTTGTCACAATCCAAATTGGACACTGCATCATGGTATGTGATTGGTTCATCGGAATCAGTCACATAGCATCCATCCATGAAAAATCCATATCTTTCAGGTGGATTACTAGTTCTACCAGATTTGCGAATGTTTTGTGTGTATTGATCAACCATTTGATCATTCTCAACATCCTCATGTTGAGTGCTAGTGTTAACCAAACGTGTATCGGGTTATGGTTCCTGACCCTCCTCAAGATCCACTGTTCTACTGCTAGCTCCTTCCATAAGGAACTTGGCTTCCAAGAACTCGCCCTTCTTGGCAACAAACTCCTTTTGTTCCAATGGATCATAGAAATAATATCCCATAGAATCTATAGGATATCCAATAAAGATACACTTAGTGGAACGACTTTCTAACTTGTTTGAGGTGGGAGTCTTTACATAAGCCTCACATCCCCACACATTTAAATATGATAGAGATGGAACCCTTCCATGTCATATTTCAAAAGGTGTCTTTTCCACTTTCTTGGTTTGGGCCATATTCAAAATCGGGCCGCAGAGAGCAAAGCGAAACCCCAAAATGATAGAGGCAATGAGCTTCTAGACATCATAGATCGAACCATATCCAATAGAGTTCAATTTCTCCTCTCGGACACACCATTGTGTTGTGGTGTTCCAGGTGGAGATAGTTGTGAGACAATCCCACAACTTCTAAGATGATCTCTAAAAGCATCACTTAGGTATTCACCTCCTCTATCGGTGCGGAGAATTTTTATTGATTTGTTGAGCTGATTTTCTACTTCATTTTGGAAGGTTTTGAACATTTCAAAAGCTTCATCTTTGTGTCTTAACAAGTACACATACCCATACCTACTATAGTCGTCGGTGAAGGTAATGAAGTATCTTTCATTATACCTAGTCATTGGCTTAAAAGGTCCACATACATCCGAATGTATGATACCTAATAAATCTTTTGCCCTTTCGGTTTTGCCACGGAAAGGTGCCTTAGTCATTTTGCCTTGTAAACAAGATTCACATACATCAAATGAATCATATTCACTTGCTTTTAAAAGACCATTCTTTTGAAGTGTTTGTATGCGCTTCTTGTTTATATGACCAAGACGGCAATGCCAAAGATAGGTGTCACTCAATTCTAATTTGAGCTTCTTGGAGGTGGTTTGGTACAACAAGTTATCATATAATGTGTTTTCACGAACCAATTCATAAATACCATTAATAGGAGTAGCTTTAAAATGAAAGATGTTATTTAAAGAAATATGAATTTTATTTTCAATAAACGTCAAAACATAACCATATTGTCTTAATTGGGAAACTGAAATAATGTTCCTAGTCAAACTAGGAGCATACAAAACATTGTTCAAAATTGCTTCCAAACCATTTGGAAGCTTTAAGATGTAGTCCCCTTGGGCTTAACTTGAACTTTTGCCCCATTGCCCATGTAGAGGCTAACATCCCCTTTCTTGAAGTCTTTACTTCTTTTGAACCCCTGCAAGAAATTCAAATATGAGTCCCACATCCAGTATCCAATACCCATGTGTTAGAAGATATTAAATTGAGATCAATATGAATCATGAAAATTGTACCTGAGGTCTGCCCGGCATCCTTCTTAGCTTTCAACTCTTTGAGATGGACAGGACAATTTCTTGCCCGATGTCCTATCTCCCCACACTTAAAGCATGGGTCATCCGAAGCAACTTTTTGCTTCTTCTCCGCTGGTTTTGGTGGTGGCACTTTTACCACTCTCTTTCCCTTTCCCCCAACATACCCTTTACCTTTGGCAAAACTTGCCTTGGGTGCGGGGTGAGGCTTCTTCTTGTTCCCACCTTCATTGATGGTGAGAACGGGTAAACCCCTTTTACCCATGGCTGCCTCGGCTGTTTTGAGCATAGAGTGAAGCTCAGTTATGTTCTTGTCCCAACCATTCATGTTATAATTCATAACAAAATTGTCAAACCTTTTTGACAAAGAGTTGAGGATCAAATCCGTAGCCAACTCTTTCGAGATAGGACAATTCAGCCTTTCGAGGCGGTCTATGTGGCTCTTCATCTTAAGTACATAAGACGAGACCGATTGGGTATCATCCATACGACATGCTTGGAGTGCTCGAACCGTTTCGAAGCGCTCTACCCTTGCTTGTTGTTGGAACGTTTCCTTCAACTGGGTTATCATGTCGTATGCTCCGTGATGTTCGTACTCCTTTTAGAGATCCGGAGTCATACTTGCCAACATGAGGCAAGACACTTGGACCGAGTCCTCAGTGTATTTCACCCAATTCATGTAGGCCTCTTCATCTTCCTCATTGGGTTCATCGAGAATCGGATCGTCTAAGATATATGACCGTTTCTCTTGCTTGAGAACAATTCTCAAGTTCCGAAACCAATCAATAAAATTGTTTTGGTTTAGACGCTCCTTTTGGAGAATGGTTCTTAGTGATAGGGTATGAGCGGACGAAATATCATTATTTTCATTGTTGTTGGTGGCCATCTACAAAATTTAACAAAGTTCAATTTTAGTATTTATGATATTATCATATTTAAATATTAACACCCTTTTATGTGTCAAACACAAATTAGAATTCTAGAATCCAACGTTACATTTAAATAGTGGTTAGGTGACCTTTATCCCATTATTTAAATTAACAAGGTAGTCAACGTTTCACAATTGCAACCCTTTGCAACTTCTAGAGGTATGGGATTGACTTAAACATCATATGTATAGTCGGCATGTTTATCCCATCAACACCTTTGTAAACCACATTGTAGGTGATCCATTTGACTTGGTTTGCAAATCAAGTCACCCTACTTACACACACATGTGAGTTTATCAATATAAGTGGTTAGGTGATCTTTATCCCACAAATATGGCATTCCCACCTCAAATCACAAGTTCCCTCAAAATGGTTAGGTGACCTTTATCCCATTAAGAGTTTTCAAGTGACTCAAGTGTTGTGTAAAAGGATAGTGTTAAACTTGTTTTCAAAAGGAATTTAAGTTTTCATAATTCTAGTTTAGAAAACTCTATGTACCTTGTATTTGCATGCTTTCAAACACATGGTACCCTATGGTTCTTTTAATAAAACCTTTTATTAACCACTTAATGATTAAGAACCATTTTATTTCAGCTTGTTATGATTATTAATTAGATTGTTATGCATATCCACATATCAAACAACCAACATAAAATAAACAATCAAAACAAGCACAACCATTCAATCATAAGTGCATAACCATAGCCACTAAGGTGACCACACTTGTTTGCCATCACAAGTGTTGTCATTTGGTCTTTCCTAAGGGTTTACAACAACACATCAAAGAGTCCATGAACTCCTACTTGAAACCGCATCCAAAAGGCTTCAAGTGTCCATGTCTTTCTGCCCTTCCGTTGTGCCTTCCTTTGAGTATCCAACTTATGCATCTTCTTTTACAAAAATCATATCGTGATACAATTTTTCTAATAAAAGAAATGCACCTAATCTATTTATTACATAACCAATGAATAAATAAATTACAACCCAAAAGATAGAAACACCAAAATTATTATTACAACCCTTTAATGAATAAAACCAAACATGACAAAACACATTCATCCAAATCCAAAACACATTAGGTCAAGGCTATGTTATGCACCAAAATATGTATCAAATACAACATCCAAGAACAACCATGAACTCCCTTTTTAACCCTTAAAGTTTCGGCCAACATAAACCAAAACTTTAGGGTTTAGTCCAAACAAAACAATCAACCACTTGATGTTAATCTTTCAAGGTTTATTCTAAAGCATGTAAGATAAAACTTTGAAAGATAAGGGATTCATACATTCACAACAAAATAGCCCTAGTGGGTTGAGAAAGTCCAACAAAACTAACTTTTCTTGGACTTTTGAAGCAAGTTTTCCACATAACCGGCTCTAGATGCCATTGTTGGGTTTCTTACAAATTTTAACAAAGATGTTTAACCATTTAAACAACAAAATGCAGCGGATATTAGAGAGTTAAAACTCGTTTTAGATTCTTAAAATAAACCATTTATATGTTCAAGAAAACAAACCCAAGAACAAGGATCATATATATATGAAAAGAAATGCTATCAAAACCGAAAAACAACAACCATAGGATGTTCTTAAAACTACCTTTCAGGAACAAGGATATTTGATATGGATGAGAGGTAGAAGATGATGCTCTTGAACGGCTAGCCTCCAAAAGAGAAGACCTCAAGCTTGTATACCCACAAGCCCTTGCAAACACCTAACTTGTTAGGAAGTTTGACACCAAAAACCTTCTTCAAATCCCTTCTAAATCCGAAAATTGCTAGGAGAGAAAAGGAGAATGGAAGTGTTCTTGCATGTGTGTGAGAGAGAGATGATGGAGTGTTCTAATAATAGTGATTAATGTCTTGTATTAAAACAAGACAAGGAATCCCAAGACACCCACATGGGGCGGCCGAGAATTCAAAATGGTTTCCCACCATTTTGAAATTTTCACTTTTAATTTCAAGTTACAAGTTTATAAAATTAAACCCCTTTTAATTTTATAACTTAAACACACTTTTATCTATTGTTATTTAACTAATTTAAATAACAATACAAATGGTATCTCATGAACAAAACATCCATATAATTTGTTCTATCTCAAATGCAATAATTTAGAAAACCCATTTTCTAAGTTGGTGTCAATATTTATTTGCTTGATCATATCAACAAATAAATATTTATTGGTGTTTGTTTAGTTTGTTATTAGGTATGACCCGACTTGGATCATAACGTATTAACCACATCAATCTTGTATGTGTCTTGGGCTTATAAGATCCAACAATTTAAAATCTGACTGGGTGTGAAAGATGGGATAGGATGAGAAATAAACTTTTCAAAATAATTTGGGTGTGAACGTCTGTTTGAAGCATTAGGTAAACAATTATCCTAACTATAATCAAGTGAATTTGAAACATCATCATTAGATTCATTGACATCAAAGGATAAACAAGATGAACTAGAACTAGGGTTACATGAACTACTGTCTGTGACACAAATCTACTTAAGCTACTTTCTATAGAAGACTTTTTGGAATCTAAAACATTAAAACTAGAGCTGCCCAGACCACTACTTGCACCA
This sequence comes from Flaveria sonorensis, assembly GCA_025506505.1. Taxonomy (NCBI): domain Eukaryota; kingdom Viridiplantae; phylum Streptophyta; class Magnoliopsida; order Asterales; family Asteraceae; genus Flaveria; species Flaveria sonorensis. Next base: position 51,841,963 of record CM046429.1, read on the forward strand.
TAATCATATTCCTCTTGAATCTCCTTATGATTTACTCCTTCTAAACCTGCATATAAACTTTCAGTATCTTTTTTAATTAATTCATTAGTTGGATGAGGTGTAGGCATAGGAGAATAACAGTAAATGCTAGGTGGAGGATAAACATGAGTGGTTTCTTTGCTTCCCAAACCAGTCTTAATTCTAGCCCCCCTTTGATTCATGCAAAGCTCCTCAAGTTTCATCCCAGAAATTGTCCATTTTTCAAGTTTGGTTTTTAATTTGCTTGTTTCAAATTCAGCAAGTGCCACACGTTCAGTTAAAGCATTTATTTCAACGTTTCTTTCTAAAGGTTTCTTTTTAAATGCTCATTTTCTTTTAATGCTTCATTTAACTTAACAAAATATTTAGACTTATTAGTTTTAAGTTCCTTATTAATTTGTTTCAATTCCTTTTTATTATCCAACAACAATCTGTTTGCCTTATAAACCCCAAATAAACGAATTTTGCATGGAGGAGAGCACATGTCTTGAGTTACCTCATAAGGGAGACCCATAACTACCTTTTCAGCAGCTAGGGCCTTGTCACACTGACAAACCGGAGTATTCTTCTTGTCTTCTTCATCCTCCACTGCTTTCCTGCTATCCTTCTTAGCTTTACTATCCTCTTTCGTATTTTCTTCTGACTCATCCATCTTTTTTTCATCTTCAATACCTGCTTTCTCACATCCACCCTTTTCAACTTCAGCTTTCTCAACCTTTTTCTCTTCATCCTGAACCCTTTCCTTGCTGCTTTCACCAATAACCTCTTGAGTCTCAACCTTGAGCTCTCTAAAAGGATCAAAGTCATCAATAGATTCCACTTCACTATCCACTAACTTAGCCACTAGAGCATGATTGATTTCCTCCTCAGTTTCCTTAATTTATGCGCTCCAATCAAAATTTGAGATGAGAGTCGTTTCCTTCTTTGATTTGACTTCTTCTTTGTCAGTAATGGGGATAACTTTAGAAGTTCCAGAAGTTCCTAGTTCAGAAATGATAGGATTTGGACATTCTCTTTTAAAGTGCCCCAGCTGTTTGCAATTGAAGCATCTTAATTTTGACTTATCAAAACCCAGCTTAGAATTCTGATTCTAATTTCCAAAGCTCCTTCTACCAGTTCGTTCCATGAATCTTCTTGCACGTAGTGTGAGCATGGCCATTTTCCATTGGATGCCTGTTTCTTCTAAGTCATCTGGATCAACTTGATACATGTCTTCAACAGTCATTCCTTTTCCCTTTAACTCCCCCGCAACTAAAGCTTCATAACTGTGCATGAACATCCCAAATAATGCCATAGTATCTGATGGAATCTGAGCAGTGACAGAAGGTTTTGAGCTTGAACTAACACCTATAGACCCCCCACTGGACATATTTGAAGCACCAAATCCTGTAGAACCACCATAAGCTGAACCATAAATAAACGAGTTTGCAACGGATGACATTAATTCAGCATTTTGTGGATATACAGTAGTTGGCATAATGGATTGATTGTATTCTCTTCTCTTTAAATCCAAATCAAAAGATTTCAGTTTGTTGATTACATCCATAAGTTTGTAATCAACAAAGTTTCTTTCCTGCTTCAACATCCTAACTTGCAGGCTCCATTTAGGTGGAAGTGAGTCCAAGAGTTTAAAGACTTGTTAATGATTTCCCAACTGTTCATCATATTTCTTTAAGGTGCTTGAGATGGATAGAAATCGATTTGTTATGTCAGTAAGGCTTTCATTTTTGTGTCCAACAAATGAATTAAACTCCTTTTTAGCTTGAGCTTTCCTGTCTTTCCTCAGATCCTCATTTCCATCATAGAATTCACACAAGGAGTCATACAAAGATTTTGCATTCTTGTGTTCAGCAAATCAATTATAGGTGTCTTAAGATAAGTAGAGAGTTAAAGCTCCAAAAGCGTTCTGATCACGATCAATTAACTTCAAGTCTTTTTCAGTGAAGGTAGATGAATAGGTGTTTGGAGAAGTAACTTGACCAACAGTGACAGTTGGAGTGTGGGGACCATTTACAATTGATTCCCATTGGTTGTGATCAGTGTAGTAAAAGAAGGCTTTCAAACATCTTTTCCAATTCTCAAAGTTATCATCATTTATAAGCCTTGGTGGCCTATTAGTAGCAACACTCTCCAAGTCAGATATGGTAATATTGGTGGACATCATTAGCCAAAAGAGGATAATTTCGCTGACAGACTGACAGTTTCGCTGGTAACTTCGCTTGCAAATTCGCTACTAGATTCGCTGGGAAACAGGTAGCAGTTTCGCTCGAACAAATGATCAAAAACTCTAGTTTCGGCAATAGTTTCGCTGAGACTAGTAGAACTTTCGTTCTAAAATAAATTCGTCAGCACTTTCACTTGATGTGACTAGCAGACAGTTGAACTTTCGTTCAAAGATGGACTACTTTCGCTGACAATAGCACCCGAATTTGAAATCACCAAATCCAGCAGTTTCGCTGGTAAATTCGCAGGACGACCTTTAAATTCGCCCGATGAATCTGAAACTCCATTTCAGAACAGAATCAACCCAATCTCATTCAAAACACAATGAATTTGGAATCTGATGGTTACTATAGCTTCGCATATCCAAAACGTTCAATCCTTAATCACTTTCCATAACAAAAACACCCAAACCAGATTTTAAAATTGATGGAACAGTAACTTTCTTTCGAAAAATTGCCCAAAAACAACCTAATCAAGAGCACAATGGCTCTGATACCATATTGTTGGTCCTAATGATCGATTCAACAGTGCACTTGATGCTTGACAATGATTTTCGATTGAATCAACACTTATAAACACAATAACATAATAAAATTCAATGAATATAAACCATAAATTGCAATAACAAAGGCTCAATGATATATATAATGAACTTCCAGCCACACACACACAATTGCAACACCAATATTCTGTATTAGTGTCACACCCTCAATATCCACGTGCGGAGTTTTACCGCGAGGCGTGTGAACAAACCAGGATCATAGTCAATAGTTACTCAGAACGACACTATATGCCACATTTAAAATAAAACCAACCAAAGTTCAAACTTTAAGACCATGCGGAAGCGTTTTGTAAATAAGACAAACCCAAAATATAAAAATACATATTTGGCAAAACATGTGCCAACCCAAATATTTAAACACTCGTAAATAGATACCAACAAACATGTCTTTAAAATAGAGTCTTAGAATGCATGCTGGACCCGTGTGGTGCTCCTAATGGCAAGCAGAGTTAACAACCTGAGAATAGCATACTAAAATGTCAACAAAATGGTTGGTGAGTTCAAGAGTTTACGTTTATCATAAACAATAACATTTGCATAACATAAGAGGTGCATTGAAATAGATAGCTAGTCTATATTCACAAGTAATAACCATAGTGATTTTGCGATCGAAGCTGACTGTGTTGCGATTGTTGCCTCCCGTCACGACTTACCAGGTCGTGACGATAATTGTGTCTAGGACAATATTGCACCCGTTTGACCTCGAGTCGCACAGGTGGGGCTCGTCAGACCCAGTAGTACTACCCAAGATTTCCCACTAGTTACCATTATTAACGATCCGAAAGTGTGAGGACTTTCAAGGTATTAAACACTATGTTAAAAACATACACAACTTATAATAATGAAATAGTGTTTGAGTACAAGTATGCTACCTCCCCCAAGAAGAAGGTTTACAAAAATAGAGGGGCATGAACTCACCTGGTGTGTAAAGATAATGACTAAAGAGAACTGGTGATAGGTGCATAGACAACCCTTCAAAGGTTACCTAGAACACGAGAGTACATAAGTACGTGTACACAGAATCATATTGAAACCCTAAGTGCTTTACAAACCAAAGAACTCAAAGTTTTAGAAGACAAGACACATTTGACCCAGTTGACCCGTTTGTCCCGTTGGTGACATTTTAGGTGAAATTCCATTCAAACAAGCATAACAGCCTATCACACATGATTAACATACAAACTGATTACATATAACACTTCATTAACCACATGAACTAATTAGATAATCATACAGCCAGATATCATACAAGTTATGCAAATCTCAAACTATTATCATGCTCATAACATCTATAACACAAATAATACACCATACAAGGATCAAATCACGCATGACATGCCATGTGAAGCCACTCACGACTTCACACCCTAAACCCTGCCAATCCTACTAAGTAGGGGCCTCAGATTCGCACGTGTGTATGATGATCATTAACATACCAATTTCCATAGCTCATATCATCCAAAATGTTCATTCTTAATCAACCATCAATCAACAAAAGTCCTAGCTTACCTATATGACTCATGCCATGATTTTTCCACAAACAGGCCAAAACAGGTACCAAACCAAATCAACATTCATATAACCTAAACAAAACATTTAATCACCTTAGAAACCATCCATGAACACACTAGCATGGTCCTAATGTCTCAAACATGCTCAAATCATCCAATTCAAGGATTTGCACAATTAAAGTTTTCCTTTTGGGAAAGTACATCCCAAATTCATCAAACTCACACTACATTCATGAATTTACTATTTGCATACCAAATTAAGTCCATAACAATATCTAGACATGATCAACAACATCTAATTGGCATGTTTCATCAACATTCAACATCAAAAGTTACTATTTTTAGCAAGGTAAGAACTACAATGTGCATTCTCGATTTCCCAATGTTCATATCAACAATCTAGCATCTATTTATCATTATAAACACATCCATAACATTCATATATCATCAAATCATCAATTCATGCAAAATAAAGTTACTATTCTTAGTAACCTATGAACAATGAATCAAAATCGAAGCTTTCTTGCATAATCGACGTTAACTAACATATATACAATCCAACTAACATATTAACATCAACAAACAACCAAGAATCAACCTTCAATTGCAGGTTTCGAACTAGGGTTCGGCCAAGACTAAAAATCCATGGAAACCACAAAGAAACTAACCTTTAATCACGTAATGGGTGAGAATTGAAGCCTCTAACGTGTTGTAGTTCTTGGAATCGACCAAAACCGAAGCACAATTGCTTGTTCTAGGCTAAATTCGCAGGTGTGTGTGTGTGGAGATGATGATCGCGGCCGAGAATGGTGTGGGGGGGCTAGGGTTGGGTTTTTTTTATTTAATTAATCATAATTACCCTTTTAACCCTTATAATTTGTAATTTAATAAAATTAAGCTTTTAACACCCTTTTAAGATGTTTTTAACCAAAATAATAAACATATGAACTAATAATAACAATTATATGCTTTATCTTTACTAGTCACACAATACACGAATTAAATACACACGTTTCCACGTTATGCGATAAAATTTATAATAAACATTTAAATCACATAATCACAACTAATAATCAACATAGTAATTATTTGTTTCACATTATTAATTATTATTAAGTCACCAACGTTCAACGACAACTAGTGTGTGCTCCCGACACGTGTATGCAAGACTTAACGGAACTAACGGAGTTTGGTAACGGAAAATTACCTGATGTCACAATTAGGGTTTTGCCAAAGGGTTCCTTACAAGATAGAAAGATTACAATATATAAGAAACCTAGTTTCGCTGGCACTGCCTGACTAACTACTAGTTTCACCCGGCAGCGAACTATAGATTCGCCGGGTGAACTGAATCAGCTGACTCCAGGCGAAACTATAGTTTCGCCCGTAGATTCGCTGGAATATAAAATTACAAAGAAATACTAAATACAAGATAAAACTAACAACTAACCTATTACATAATCAAAATAAACCTATCAACTATGGTGAGTCCAACCTATGTAGATCATTAATAGATTTGGTTAAAGATGTAGTCAGATGCCCAACTTGTGCTTTTAGATTGTAATTTTTAAATACAAGTTTATCTAAATCCTTTTGTAAAGAATTAATTTTGTCTTGATAACGTTTGTGTTCTCTAACATGAGATTCATTTAAGAGTAAGGTTTCTTTTACTTTATCAACCAATTGTTGAGCATGTGTTCTATATCTTTCTACTTCATCTATGCAAGAAGGGGAACACAACCTTTCTCTTACCTCAGTGGCCATTAGAGGGACTTTGTTTTCCATATTGGCCATCAAAGCTTGGTTTTCAGCAAGTACTTCCTTCTCATATATGCTCCAATCACAAGTACCATCCTGCAAAATAATTAAACCAATTTCTTTAGTGTTAGAGATACCTGTTGTATTGTTTGGTAGGGATGCATTGGTTAATAGTGGTTGCATGAAACTTCTTTGACTAGGCTGTCTTGAGTCAGTTGACTACTGTTGGTTGTTATTGCACTCCCTTGAAAAGTGTCCAAACAGATTGCACTTAAAGCATCTCATTTTGGACTTATGTACACCAATTTTTATTGTTCTTCCTCCAACAGACAATCCTTTGTTTCTTTTCATGTACATCTTGGCTCTATAGGCAATCATTGCCATTTCCCATTGCAGATCCATCTCTTCCACTTCATCAGGATGAAGTTCTTCTAGATCTTGTTGACAAAAGTGAGCAGGAGTTAAGGTGCTTCCTAGATAAGCCTGAAAGCTTGAGCTAAAAGCTTGAGCTGAAAGCTGCAAAGGCAGCTTTCTATTCTTCAGTCTCCAGAACCACAGTAATTGGTTCTGTTTGATGGTTATTCTTCTTGCTTTTGGATTCATCAGCCTTTCCTTTTGTCTGTATGTGCTGATTGCTTTGACTTCTTGATTTTGAAGGCTTTGCTGCGTAGAAACTTGTTTCTCCTTCCTGTTCACTGTAACAACTGACTCATATGTCCAGCTCCAAAGCCTTAAATGTAATTTGAGACTTGGTTCTTTTTCAAGATTTCATTCGTTTAATGTACCCTCTTCTTTGTGATCGAATAGTTTTGTAAATTAATTTGATCCGTATGATTCTAGTATGTTTTGCCTTAGTCTCCAAACTAAATTATAATGATTGAAAATGTGAATGACTAAACCACCTTAACAATTCCTTAAAATAAAAGTAAAAATCCTGGGTTGTTCATCCGCATTTCTTTGTGTTCATCCGTATTTCTTTGTGTTCATCCGCATTTCTTTGTGTTCATCCAAATTTCTTTGGTCTTCATCTGCATTTCTTGGTGTTCATCCACATTTCTTTGTGCATCCGCATTTATGTGTTCATCCGCATTTCTTTGTGTTCATCCGCATTTCTTTGGTCTTCATCCGCATTACTTTGTGTTCATTCACATTTCTTTGTGTTCATCCGCATTTCTTTGTGTTCATCCGTATTTCTTTGGTTTTTCCACTTGGGCGTATGACCGTGGGCGTATGGGCACTATTCAGGAGCCCCGGGGCAACACTTAGCATTTTTGAAAATTTCGAACCCTTCTAGAAACCTTTGACCCCGGTCTGTACACCTCTAAACCAGCCAATGCATGGGCTGTTGCCATGCATTCGGCCATTTCACCACCCAACCACACGACACCTCGTTTCTCCCTAAACTGAACCCCCACTCCACCTCTTCCTTTCAAAAACCGAATCCCCACTCTATTCCACCCTTTTACCCACACATTCGAACTCTCTCCGTACACTCGGTCTCTCTCTCGGCGATTGTCATAAACAACCAGAGAACTTTTCAGTCTTCAACCGAGCAAGAACAAGAACTTCAAGCCTCAAGACATTCGAATCAACCACTCTTGCACTTTCTGAATCACTCTAATCACGGGTTATTCTGCGTAAACCCACGACCTAGTTGCAACTTTGGTGTGATTTACTACTCTTCAAAAGGTACACACTTCATCATACTTGTTTACATCGTGTTTGTGCCACGATATCTACCCGAAAACCCCTTTTCATAGGTTTTCAGGACCATCAAATATTATACTTATTTTCAGTAAGGTTATGACCAGAAGCTAATATTATACTTATTTTCATGTAAGAACCTGTGGGAAACTAAAAATGGGTCATTTTATGCCAAAAACCCCAACTTTTCTAAAAAGGAAACTTTTCGACACCAATTTTTCTAAGGGATGTGGTCACATGTATTTTTTTAAACATATATTACCTTTTATTACACTCCTAATAGCCTAAGAACCCATAGCTTATGCATATGTCTTGCTCTTAGGGTGCTAGGACCTGAATCTTTCTGTGTTGTGGAATCTTTGCTCTGCTTAAGTTGAGTTTCTTGTGTCCCCTTTTAATTACTATTTTGGGGTGAAGGATGCTCTTTTTGAACTAAACTTTATTGGATACTATTATGCGATGCTATTGTATGTTGTCACTATTGTTAGAACCTGCATCTATGTGTATCACATTTATTAATTCTATGTGAACCCCTTGTTTATATGGGTAGATCTACTTGGGGAATCCCCCACGCACAGTGCCTTTCGATACAGGAAGGGTACCACAGTGAGATCCTGCGGGGTCGTTGTGGCATGTAACAGGTTTTTATAAGATACTATGGTGTATCACTCGGTAGGTATGGTACTCTGTTCTAAGGCTCAGTTTCCCCTATGGGATAACCGGCAACACAAGTTTAGAAGAGGCTAACCGGGGCTGAGTGCAGGGTTGATTGTGATCCCACAACCATGATACTTATGTTTTTAAACTATCTTATGGATTCGATGAGCCCTTTTGTCCTCAAACTTTAAGCACTTGAACTCACCAACTTTTTTTTAGTTGACACAATTTCTTTTTGAGCATGTTTTTGGTAATCCTTGATGAGCTTGGCTTTTATGAAAGACTCTAAAGATGGCTTAGTACCGAGACTACCCCAGGCATTACTTGAACTTTTTGAAACAATGAAACAAATGGTTTTGTTATGTATTCACTTGGAAATTTTTGTAATGGATTATTTTATGTTCGGATCTGACTGTGTTGACCCGGACAAATTTATTTAATGTAATGCCATTGTGATTTCTCTCCTTGTGTGCTCTTGTGTGTTTTTTTTCCGCTGCCATGTATGTTGCTAATCTGCGACGTCCCACCCTCTTCTGGGCCCGAGGTGTAACAGATTGGTATCAGAGCCACAGGTTGTAGAGAAATTAGGAATACCTTAGTAGACCCTAGGCTATAACCCTGATACCCTATGACTGTCCTTGTTTTGGAATGTGTTGGAATGAGTGGGTTGGGTAAATTGATGATTACACTTGATCAACGTAATCATGAATTTACCGGACGCGTGAATTCCAGTACGATCCCCTATTTGGTGTTAAAAATCTTTCCTTTTGACTGGAAAATGTTTTGTGTGAATCAAAACCTTGTTTTATCCCTGTGGTAACCTGTGCTTTCACTATTATGAGATACTACTACCATTGTTACTGTTGTAACCATTATTATGAGATACTATTGTCACTATTGCCATGAGCTATGAGAAACCAAATTACTCATGATGATTTTACAGGAACTTGAAGACTATGGCCAACAACGGAAAAACTCCCGCATTGCCCGTAGATGAGACCGCCCCTGTAGGACGGCTAAGGAGGGCGACTTCCCCATCTCAATATGAGGAGTACATCAGGTAGTGCAGCCACCCCGGATGGATATCTGTTACATCTGACGACATCAAGCCATCCAAAGATTCATCCCCGACATCTCAGGCGAGGAGCCGGACCCGCTCCAACTCACCTCATGTCGCAGCGCCTACCCATTCTCCCATCCCACCTATTAGAAATAGGGGCGCGCGAGTTATCACTAGGCCGCGAAAGAGCACTAGACCTGGAGCATCTGTCTCGTTTAGCATGTCGCCTCCTCCACCTCCTCCTACGGCAGCTCCTGCACTGGCGCCTTCTATGATGGGACCGCCCAGACGCCAACATCAGGACGAGTTCTGGATACCGCCTAGACGTAGCATGTACGATGACCCGAGCATTCTAACTGGAGATCGCTATTCGCAGTCCAGTCGCCGTGCCAGTGACTTTGGTCCTTCTGACCCCTTGCTGAGCGACATACTGAGGACCATTTAGCGCCATGAGCTCACACTCCAGCAAGCCACGCGGACCTCGCAGTCCACCCAATTTCAGGCACTAATGGCGTCCCATGGTGTCCAACGCTTGGAGCAAGAACAAAAGAATAAGGGGTCAGGCTGGTTCGGGTGGTTAAAGAAAAGATGGCAATAGTGATGGAATGATGTTGATTATTTGAATGATACTATCTATGAGAAACTACTTATTTATTTCTGATACTATTATTTGGGGGTGATGGCACCTTCCAGCTTGTATTGCTACGAAACTATTGACTCTATTGATGCTTATCATGCTATCTATGAGTAAACTCCTTTTATGATACTATCTTGTCCGTTGCAGGTTGCCTGATTAGATTATGCATTAGTATATTCTAGGGATCTAATGTGATTGCCTCTTAAATTGCTAATTGACTTCATGAATATTTGAGACTATGTATGACTTATTGTGTGTTATGAGAATCCTTGTGTGTTGTGGAGTGACCTTAGGGAGTCAATTGGTGTGTGGGATACTTGAAACAAAATTTATGAGATACTAAATGAGTTTATCTATAATAGACACCAGAATGCCGCCTAGAAGGGAAACACGCGGAGGAAGAAGCAGGGGTGTTGGACGCCCCAGGGGTCGTGGTAGGAACCGACCACCCACTCCACCTAGGGCCGACCATGAGGAAAACACTAACCGCGAAAGTGATGAAAGGATCGCCAATTTGGTGGCCCAACAGATTACTAATGCTATCCCCACCATCATCGCGCAAATAAATGCCGATCGAGAGAACACGACCCAGAATGATGGACCCAAAAACAACGCGGGAGATGCTGAGAATATTGAAGAGGTAAGAACTAGGTGTTCTTACAAAACTTTCATGTCATGCAAGCCAAAGAACTTCTTCAGCACTGAGGGAGCAATAGACACCTACCGCTGGCTGGACGAAATGGAAGTTGTGTTAGATATAAGTGAGTGCAAGAACGAACATATGGTCAGGTTTGCCTCCAAATCCCTAAAGGGGCCAGCCTTAGAATGGTGGAAGTCTATCATTCAGCCAAGGGGCAGGGATGCTGCCGGCCGCATGAAGTGGTCGGAATTTCGAGAACTAATGACCGGTAAGTACTGTCCAATGAACCAGCTGGAGAAGCTTGAGGCGGAATTCCTGAGCCTGGAAATGAGGGGTTAAAATTACACCGAGTACATAAACCGATTCTCAGCTCTATCCAGACTTGTGCCTCACTTCGTAACTCCCGAATCTAAAGGCGTAGCCCGATTTATCTGGGGTCTGCATCCTAGAGTCAGAAGCATGGTCCGATCTGCTAGACCGACAACCCTCCAATCGGCTGTCTATCTTACTAGCAGCTTAACGGATGATTTGATCAGGGATGGATGGGCGGATCAGGGAAGGAGTGAAGATAAGAAGAGGTTATCGGGCTAGAAGAGAAGGTGGATCGATGTTAGAAGGCCTAGTGGCGGTGGTAGTAGCTCAAACAGGCGGGCCAATGAAAGGGCAAGATGTGATGAACATGGGGCAAGAGGACAAAGGCTGTATGTAGGTACCAACCCCTTATGCACCAAATGCAAACTGCACCACCAAGGGGAATGCAATCCGATGCCTTGTTTTAGGTGCAAACAAACTGGCCACCTGATAAAGGATTGTACCTTCGAGCCCGGGAAGCAATGCTACGAATGCGGGGATCCGGGACACATGCGAAACAAGTGTCCCAAGCTGGCAAGAGACAAGGTCACTAGGCCTAACAAGCCTAAAGGGAGAGCGTTCGTAATGGACCCCAATGGTTCCCGCAAAGATCCCGACGTGGTAAACGGTATGTTCCTCATTAATAACCACCCTGCTACTGTTTTGTTTGATACTGGCGCAACTGGTAGTTTTGTTTCTACTACCTTTAGGCATTTAATTGATTTGGAAGCTTGTACCCTAACTGATGCTTACACGGTAGAATTAGCCGATGGCAAGATAATAAAAACCAGTGAAATTATCAAAGATTACACGATAGAATTAGAGGGTAATCCGTTTAAGATAGACCTAATGCCTATCACTTTAGGAGGATTTGATGTAGTCATGGGAATGGATTGGTTAGCAAAATATAAGGCTGTAATTGTATGTGGTGAACGCTTGCTTAGAATATCTGACTGATGGAAGCACGCTAACGATCCATGGTGACAGAAACACCAAGCTATACCCTATGGTTTCCCACCTGAAGGCTACCAAGAGCCTCCGGAAGGGATGCTCAGCCTTCATAATCTACCTTATGAAAGCGAGAAAGGAAAAGAGGATAGAAGATATACCGGTGGTGGCTAAATACCCGGAAGTTTTTCCCGAGGACCTACCGGGATTACCCCCGACTAGACAGATCGAATTCCAGATAGATCTAGTGCCTGGTGCCGAACCAGTGGCCAAGGCACCCTACCTACTCGCTCCACCCGAGAGGAGGAGCTAATGGTGCAAATCCAAGAATTGATGGATAAGGGATTCATTCGGCCAAGTGTTTCTCCATGGGGTGCACCGGTATTGTTCGTCAAGAAGAAGGACGGACCCTGCGAATGTGTATTGACTATCGCGATCTTAACAAGCTTACAATCAAGAATCGCTATCCTCTTCCAAGAATTGATGACTTATTCGACCAACTACAAGGAGCCAGCTACTTTTCCAAAATAGACTTAAGATCGGGATATCACCAACTAAAGGTGAGAGAAGAAGATGTACCCAAAACAGCTTTTCGAACAAGGTATGGGCACTATGAATACTTAGCCATGCCCTTCGGACTGACTAATGCACCCGCGGTGTTCATGGATCTTATGAATCGAGTGTGTCGTCCATACTTAGACAAATTTGTCATTGTGTTTATCGATGACATCCTGATCTACTCTCAAAACCGAGAAGAACATGTGAAGCACCTCAGACTGATTCTCGAACTGCTCAAGAATGAACGGCTATATGCAAAGTTCTCCAAATGTGAGTTTTGGATGCGTGAAATATAGTTTTTAGGGCATGTGGTGAACAAAGAGGGAATTCAAGTAGACCCATCAAAGATTGAAGCCACTAAAAACTAGAAAATTCCTGAAACCCCTACTGAGATAAGGCAATTTCTTGGTTTAGCTGGATACTACCGATGGTTTATTAAGGACTTCTCCCGAATTGTACAGCCATTGACCGCTCTAACTAAGAAGAATACAACCTTCACATAGGGAATGGAGCAGAATGAAGCATACGAATTACTCAAGGAGAAGCTGTGTAGTGCACCAATCCTCTCCCTACCTGAAGGCGTTGATGATTTTGTAGTCTACTGTGACGCCTCGCGTCAAGGACTGGGATGTGTGTTGATGCAGCGAGATAAGGTGATTGCTTACGCGTCCAGATTATTGAATGAGCATGAGAGAAACTATACTACCCATGATCTAGAATTAGGTGCCGTGGTGTTTGCCCTCAAGATATGGAGACACTACCTTTACGGTTCAAAGTGCGTAATTCACACGGACCATAAAAGTTTGCAACACATTCTGGAACAAAAGATGCTAAATATGCGCCAGCGAAGGTGGGTAGAACTGCTGAGTGATTATGAATGCGAGATTCGCTACCACCCAAGAAAGGCCAATGTGGTAGAAAGGAAAGGGAGAAACCCCTTCGTGTCCGTGATCTGAGAATGAGAGTGTTTACCAGTCTTACCGCTAAATTGATAGAAGCACAAAAGGAAGCCCTGAGCAATGATAAACTAGCGGAAGAAATGCTAACAGGAATTGAAAAACGTTTGGAATTGTGTAGTGACAGACTGTATAAGCACGAGGAAAGAACCTGGATACCGAAACACGGGGGAATTAGAGAGGTAGTCCTGGATGAGGCGCACAAATCTAGATACTCAGTTCATCCAGGAAGTGACAAAATGTATCAGGACTTGAGGGTTCTTTTCTTGTAAGGCCCCGTTCCTGGAAACCTCACAGTTAGACATTCACAGCACAATTTATAAAACATTTCATAATTTATCAAACATTGCAGCGAAACTTAAATATCAAAAGCCATTCATTAGTTTAAAACCATTATTGCTAAGCAATACATATTTGTTAATAATTACAAAAGATCATTAGTTTGTATTAAAAAACAACAATATTATATTCATGAATGGATGTCAGCCTTGTCCCGACGAGTAACCTCCCCGAGTGCCATCCTCAGCAATATTACCTGCCAACTGAAAATGCATAAAAGTCAGCTTTGCTGAGTGAGTTCTAGTTTTAAAATCATAAAAATTTCTTGATAGATTTGTATACAAAATACTTCTTAAGAAAAATATCTTATCTTTCTTTCAGATGTGATCACACATCATACATACAAATCATATCCATTACATCATCACAATTCTCTTTCTTGCTTATTTATTATTATCTTTCACTGTCGATATGGACAAAAGTGCTATGCCCCCCATATAATGCGTATAAACCTGGTACTGGGCCTAGAAGTCTATAAATAGACTCCATCCGTGGTGCACATATGCTAACTCCAGTACCGGCCAGCAACAGTGGTCCCCTCAATCTCAAAGATTAACCCTGTGTACATCCTTTGGATTAGCTAAACCGTACACAGTTGAGCTAACGACAACATGGTCGTGCACCTCCTGTAAATTTTTACTTGCAAGTCTTTTCATTCTTTATGTTCCACTTTTTGTTAATATTAATCTTTCACTTGATTAATAATAATACTTTATGATCGTAGACAATCCACATAAAGACACATGCTAATATCATAATAGGCACATAAGGGCAGCCCACAACGTGCATAAGATAATCAGATACAAGCATCAAGTCAACCATGGTCAAACCCTAATCTTGATCTTCCAAAATTCCAGAAAATTTATTAAGTCTTAAACTAATGTGGATGAACAAAACCAATGCGGGTGAACAACTGTAAAATGCAGATGAACAACTTGCAAATACGGGTGAACAAAAACTAATGCGGATGAACAACTGCAAATGCAGATGAACAACTTGCAAATGCGGGTGAACTCTTGGTAAATGTGGGTGAACAACTGCAAATGCGGGTGAACAACTGTAATGCGGACGAACAAAACACTTAGACAATTATCACAGTGTAAATGCGGATGAACCATCAGACCTGCAAATGAGACTTATGCTATAACCAGTTCTAAAACCTCATTTTCATACATTCTTAACATGGATCTATCATGCTAAACTCTTAGAAGAAGCTTACAACCTCATAGAACATAGAAGTTCATACACGTACATACATAGTTATCATACATAACTGTTGTAAATCATTTTGAATACATTTTTAGCCCCAAAGAAGTTTTAAAACATAGAATCGGCGTCCTAGAACTCACCTATTGCAGCAACTAAGTGAATCTCCTCCCAACTTGCGTGCACAAGAGTTCAAACACCTAGAACAAGCAAAAACAAACACCCAAACACAAAGAGAACTTAAAAATTGGTTATAAGGATGGAAACCTTATCCAAACCGAACCAATTAACATGAAAACACTTACCTAAGAAGATTTTCAGCCCTTTCTTCTTCTTCAAACCGAGAGAACAAAGTTCAGCTCCTTTTCTTCTTTGTTTCAGTCGAACAACAGCAGCAGCAGGGAAGATATGGGCGGCCATGCCCATATATAGCTCACCTTTTTGACTTTTTGTACTATTTACACAAAGCACCCCTCAACTTTGGCTTCTTTTAGTTTTCTTCAAAATACTTTTCTTTTCTTTTTATTCTGACGAAATTTCGGGTGTTACAAGTCTACCCCCCTTAAAGAGGTTTCGTCCCCGAAACCTATCACTCTTCGAATAACTGTGGGTAATGCTGACTCATCTCTTCTTCGGTCTCCCACGTAGACTCGGATCCTTTTCGGTGTTTCCACTATACCCGTACAAGTGGAACCATTTTATTTTTCAACTTCATCTCCTTTTGGTCGATGATTGCCACTGGTTTCTCCACATAATTGAGCCGTTCATCCACTTCAATATCATCCAATGGTACAATCATATCTTTGTCAGCTAAGCATTTCCTTAGATGAGATACATGGAATGTCGGGTGAATCCCACTCAACTCATCGGGTAATTCTAGACGATAGGCCACCTCTCCTACTCGTACAATGATTCGGAAAGGCCCTATGTATCTTGGACTCAACTTGCACCTCTTCCGGAACCGGATGATCCCTTTCCAAGGTGAGACCTTTAACATACTTTATCACCCACGTTGAACTCGATGGGTCTACGCCTCTTATCGGCATACGACTTTTGTCTATCCTTAGCCACCTTCATAAAGGCTTTGATCTTTTCCAGCTTCTTATCGTAGCCTCAATCACCTCGATGCTTCCCAATTCTTTTTGCCCAATGTCTCCCCAATACACAGGCGTTCTATACCTCCTACCGTACAGCATCTCGTATGGTGGCATACCAATCCTGGCATGATAACTGTTGTTGTATGAGAACTCCGCCAACGGTAGGTGATCATCGCAACTTCCTCCAAAGTCGATAACACATGCCCGGAGCATATCCTCAAGTGTCTGAATCGTCCGCTCAGACTGACCAATCGTCCGCATCATGGAATCTCTTCCAAAACTTCTATGTGAACTGGGTGTCACGATCTAACACAATACACACCGGCACACCATGGCGAGCTACAATCTCTTTGATGAACAGGTCCGCCAGTCTCTCGGAGGAATACGTCTCTCGGATCGGTAGGAAGTGAGCACTCTTTGTCAATCGGTCAACTATCACTCAGATGGTATCGCACCCCTTCGCAATAAGAGGTAGCTTCGTTATGAAGTCCATGGTGATGTGCTCCCACTTCCATTTGGGTATATCCAAGGGTTGGATCTTCCCGTATGGCTTCTGGTGTTCTTCCTTCACTTGCAAGCAAGTAAGGCACTTACTCACATACTCCGCCACATGACGTTTCATACCCGGCCACCCGTAATCTTTCTTCATGACTTGATACATCTTGGTAGCACCGGGATGAATAGAGTATCGAGTCTTATGAGCTTCGTTCATAATTCGCCCACGTAGATCCCCATATTGAGGAATCCACATTCGTCCAAAGCGGGTTCTAACCCCGTGGGTATTCTCTCCTAATTCTGCGACTAAACCTCTCATCCTTTCAGAGTTGAGGCGATCTTCTTTTAACGCTTCATCTTGGAATCCTTTGACCTGTGTCATCACGTCAGAGGTCATCACCAATTGATAAGCCTTCACCCGGATTGGCTCGGGCCTCTCTTTTCGACTGAGGGCATCAGCCACTACATTGGCTTTACCCAAATGGTAATGGATTTCATAATCATAATCCTTAATCAGCTCTAACCACCTCCTCTGCCTCATGTTGAGATCTTTCTGCTCAAAGAAATACTTTAGGCTCTTGTGGTCCGTGAAGATTGTGCATTTCACCCCATACAGGTAATGCCGCCAAATCTTTAATGCAAAGACCACAGCCGCGATCTCCAAATCATGCATGGGATAATTGACCTCATGGGTTTTCAACTGTCAGGATGCGTAGGCTATTACTCTCCCACGTTGCATTAACACGCAACCCAGTCCCGAATAGGAGGCATCCGAATACACCACTAAGTCTTTACTCCCGTCAGGTAATGTCAAAACAGGAGCTTGAGTTAATCTTGCCTTTAACTCCTTAAAAGCATCCTCCTATTCTCGTCCCCACACAAACTTCATATCCTTGCGTGTCAACTTAGTCAAAGGTGAGGCTATCTTGGAAAAGTCTTGGATAAACCTTCGGTAGTAACCCGCCAAACCCAAGAAACTGCGAATCTCAGATGGATTCTTTGGAGACTTCCATTGCATTACCGCCTCAATCTTTGCTGGGTCCACCATAATTCCTTCGGAATTCACCACATGACCCAGAAACTGAACTTCCCACAACCAAAAAGCACACTTAGAGAATTTAGCATACAACTTCTCCTTTCTAAGTGTCTCTAACACTTCACGTATGTGGCCGGCATGTTCTTCTTTGCTCTTCGAATAAATCAGAATATCATCAATAAACACAATCACTGATTTATCTAACATCGGCCGACACACTCGTTTCATCAGATCCATAAAGGCAGCTGGCACGTTAGTTAAACCGAATGACATAACGAGAAACTCGTAATGTCCATAACGCATGCGGAACACTGTCTTCGGAATATCTTGTTCCTTTACCTTCAGCTGATGGTAGCCAGATTGAAGATCTATCCTGGAAAACCAACTGGCACCCTGAAGCTGATCAAATAGGTCATCAATTCTCGGTAGGGGGTAACGGTTCTTTACGTTCAACTTGTACAACTCTCAGTAGTCTATACACATTCTCATACTACCGTCTTTCTTCTTTACGAATAATACCGAAGCACCCCAAGAAGAGATACTCGGTCTAATAAACCCCTTATCCATCAGTTCCTGTAGCTGATCCATCAGTTCTTACATCTCGGTCGGAGCTAACCGATACGGTGCCTTGGCAACGGGTTGTGCACCGGGGATCAGGTTGATCTGAAATTCTATCTCACGGTCCGGTGGCACACCTGGTAGATCTTCGGGAAACACATCCGGGAAATCACGTAACACTGGCACTTCTGATAATTATGGTATCGACACGTCCACATCTTTCACGTATGCCAAGTAGGCACAACATCCGTGCCTCATACACTTTTCTGCCACTGTCATCGAAATCACTTTCGAAACCGTAGGGTAACGCCCGGAATAAAGTTGAAACGAGCCAGTTAATAATAATGGGCTTAGCCGGGATTATTTAAAGAAAATAAGCAAGAAATGGAGTATGGATCGAGTAGACCTCGCGGGTTATCTGTTTGGCGAGTTTAAGGTCCCGGGAACGCCCGGTATATATAAACGGGTCAGCCTGAGCAACTCTCATTTGCAACTCAACACCCAACTTCTAGAGAGAGAGTGTAGAGAGAGAAAGTGGAGAAAAAGTGGTGATCCAAGCCTCGGTTGATCAAGAGATTGAAGATCGGTGTTTGTGGGCATCCAAACAACAAGAAAAGACCAAGAATCCAGGTAAGAAACATCGTTTAATCGGTTCTTTAAGGGCAAACCCAGATTCTAGGGTTTGGGGTTTTTGAAAGTGGCAAAGAATCGCCCAAAACTCACATTTTTGTGTAAGAAAACATGTAAGAAGCTTAGGCATAGCTTCTTGGGTGATAAACCAAGGTTTTGGGTGTAAAAGATTGAAGTTTTGGGTCAAAAATGGGTTGGTTCGTAATTTCAGCCCGTTTTGCGAAACTGGGTGTTCATCCAGCGAAATTATGTAGTCGTCTAGCGAAACTATGAATCTTCCTGCGAAACTATAGTTTCACAGGTAGTCTCGCAAACTTGAATTTCCTACGAAAGTTGGGCGAAACTGGTAGCGAAACTGGCATCGATGATGCCAGAAAACTGCCAGCGAAGATGCCAGCGAAACTGCCAGCGAAACTGCCAGCGAATGTGGCAGCCAAACTGCTGGCGAAACTAGCAGCGAAACTGCTTATCATGCAGCGAAATTAGGCAGAAATTAACCCCTTTGAGTGTTAACTTATCTGCAGGCTGTGTAGTGCGACCCTTGCTTAGAAAGCTTGATTGAGAAGCTACTCGCTAAGTTCAGGTGAGTTCTAGATCCCCTATTTTAAAGGTTTTAAACTTGTTTAGGGCTGGAAATGCATACCGAATGTATGTTTTAAATGTTCAAGAATTCAAAAGGTTTTAACAGGAAGATCGATTTTTCCAGCAGCCCGGCCCCAGCCAGGGGCATTGCCCCTTGGACCTCACTAGGGGCTGCTGCCCCTAGGACCCCGCTGTCAGGGGCTGCCGCCCCGAACCCCCGCTGCCCCGCGGTGGGTCGGTTATGTTTTTATGTTGAACGTATGTGAATGGTTGATACATGATGTTTATGATGATGTGTGATGGGGTATGTGATGTTTGTGTGATGCTATGTATGAATGTGTTATGTTGACTTTATGTTCCTATTATGTATTATATTTTATAATACGTTATGTATGATGTATGACTTTACGTGGTATGGCCATGAATGAACGTTAAGTATTATGTACGAAGTGAAAGATAACAATAATGAAAAGTGGAACATAATAATAGTCTTGAAAGCAAGACTGAGGTGAGTGACTATGTGTCACAACAGACTCGTAAGGGGTTCAATCCATGAGATTGACCCGAAGGGAGTCTTTGTGACTCGAAGGGAGTCTTTGTGACTCGAAGGGAGTCTTGGTGACTTGAAGGGAGTCCTTGTGGCTCGAAGGGAGTCCTTGTGCCTTGAAGGGAGTCTTTGTGACTCGAAGGGAGTCCTTGTGGCTCGAAGGGAGTCCTTGTGGCTCGAAGGGAGTCCTTGTGACTTGAAAGGAGTCTTTGTGACTCGAAGGGAGTCTTTGTGGCTCGAAGGGAGTCCTTGTGGCTCGAAGGGAGTCCTTGTGACTCGAAGAGAGTCTTTGTGGCTCCAAGGGAGTCTTTGTGACTCGAAGGGGATCCTTGTCGCGTACCCCGGTACTGTCGGTCTTCGGACATGAGTCGGGTATTGCATGAGACAGGATCCATATTGAAGTGAAAGATAATGATGAATGTACAAAATGTACGAATTGAACAATGATGAAGATAATAATGAGATTATCTATTTGTACGTATGATGTATGATTGCTTACGAATGTAAAGAACGGTTTTAAATGAAAGTAAAGTATTTATTTATAAAACTAGAACTCACTCAGCAACGCTGACTTTTATCAATTTTCCAGTTTGCAGGTGATGGTTGCTGAGGATGGCACGGGGTAGCTACTTAGCAAGTTTTTGGGATGGCATCCATTTTAGGTCAAATGACGTTTTTGCATTGTAATGCAAACAATGAGATTTTTTGTAATTGTTAACAATGATTGTATTGTCTTTCTAAAGTGGTCATTAATATATGAAATGGTTTGTTAAGCATTCCACTGCATTGTTTTAGTACACTTAAATATATGTTTTATGTTTTATGTGCAATGATTCACCAGCTGTAAGCGTCCCGGGAACGGGGCCTTACACGTAGTGACGCGATCACCATAAACTATCACTGAACTCCCATCGGGTGCAACTAACCGAATCATCTTCTTCCGACACACGATGTTCGCCTCATAGGCTGCTAACCAATCCATCCCTAGTACTACATCAAATCCGCCTAGGGGCATCACATATAGCTTAGCAGAGAACTCATGGCCTTCTAGCTCTAT
Source organism: Flaveria sonorensis (assembly GCA_025506505.1). Taxonomy (NCBI): domain Eukaryota; kingdom Viridiplantae; phylum Streptophyta; class Magnoliopsida; order Asterales; family Asteraceae; genus Flaveria; species Flaveria sonorensis. Next base: position 51,863,093 of record CM046429.1, read on the forward strand.
ACCACAATACTCAATCATATCAGAAATTCTGGTAGACTTACCAATAGCAGTTTCTACATCAAAAGGTTCATCGATGCTCCTACTACTAACAAGCAATTTAGCATGGAAGGCAGCAGATATGAAACTCCTACTAGCACCAGAATACAATAATACAGAGGCACAAGTTAGGTTTACGAGAAACACACCTGACACGACGTCGGGGTCTACCCGGGCTTCCTCTCGGGTCATCGTGAAGGCTCTTGCACTTGCCCTCTGCCCTCCTTCTTCCGGCCTCTTCTTCAACCCAGAACTTTCTGCCCTTGGCTTCTTGCAATCGTTGTTCATATGGCCGATTTCACCACATTTAAAGCACCGTGGGGCTCCACACATCTTTGAAATATGACCTGGCTTGCCATATTTGTAGCATACATTCATTCCCAATTGGCATTCCCCGCTATGTTCCTTCCCACACTTATCACACCGCTTCAACCCCGAGCTTGTAGTAACCACTCGGCGATCATCAACCCTCGGCCTCTTAGTGTTCGGGGTGAAACCACCACGCCCGAATCTCTTCCCGTTCCAACTCCTGTTATTACCACCCGACTTCTTCACCTCAACCACCGCTACTTCACTTTCATCATACAACATTCCTACCAAATCCATTGCCGACCTAAAAGTGCTCGGTTTGGCAGTGATCAAATGTCTGCGGATGTCGGCCGGTAGTCCCTGAACATACCGATTGATCTTCCTCGATAGCGGCGTAACCTGATCTGGTACCAACCTCGCCATTTCGTTAAACTTGGCGATGTATTGCTGGCGGGTCATAGTTCCCGCCTCCAGCTGTAAGAACTCCCTTTCGATCTTGTTGAGTTCTCGGTGAGGACAGAATTCCTTAATCACCAACTTCTTCAGCTCTCCCCATCTCATTCTCTCGATGGCCCTGTCACCCTCGGCTTGGACAAGATTGTCCCACCAACATAGTGCCGAGTCAGCAAACAATTGAGTGGTGAACTTCACTTTCTGGTCTTCCCGACACTCACTGATCTTCAATACTGCCTCCATCTCCCTTATCCAGTGGTGGGCAGTAGCAGCGTTACTGTTGCCGTCAAAAGTAGGGGGTTTACACCGGTGGAATGCCCCGTAGCTGCATCCCCTCGCGGTTTCCCGCACCTCTACATCTTTTTCATCACTGGAGGATCCCCTTTCAACATTCCTCTCCTCCTCATCATCATGATCTCCCTCATTCTCCCTTCTCCCAGCAGTAGCCCTTCTCTCTTCCTTATTTTCTTTCCTCTCATCCTTCCTTACGGCCCGGATCACCTAAGTCACGACAGACGGTAGGATCGTCTGCATGACTTGGTGAACCTTCTCTATCACTGCCTCTTTCACTGAGGCCCTCAAATTGGCACACTCATCCACTCCCTCCGGGTGATGAAGCTCAGGCTCAGCAGGAGCCGTCTCTGCAGTTCTCATCTTGTTCTTTGCGGCCCGGGGTCTACCAGCACGACCACCCCATACTCCACCTCTAGAAGCCTTAGATGATCTACCTCCAGCCATCCTCTAACACTATAAGATTCAAACACTCACACAGTCATTCAAGGTAATAGCTCAGTTAATGTTAAGTACAGTATGTCCCTAATTACAGTGGCCAGTTGTGATTAGCCACTTACTTTACTCTTTGTTCCCCGAGCATTTCCTATCCTGACATCACTATTCAAATCTACTAAAGCCCATAAATCAAATAGCATGCGCACATAATACCGGTTAACATTATAAAAGAATTACCTGATGGCACATAGCTACTCGGGCTAACATTCCTCCATTCGGTCCCATTTTCAGTTTAAGTTTAGGTCTATGAAAATATTTACCCATTTCTCTTAAACTTTGGCTCTGATACCAACTTGTAAGGCCCCGTTCTCGGAAACCTCACAGTTGGACATTCACAGCACAATTTATAAAACATTTCATAATTTATCAAACATTGCAGCGAAACTTAAATATCAAAAGCCACTCATTAGTTTAAAACCACTGTTGCTAAGCAATACATATTTGTTAATAATTACAAAAGATCATTAGTTTGCATTACAAAACAACAATATTATATTCATGAATGGATGTCAGCCTTGTCCCGACGAGTAGCCTCCCCGAGTGCCATCCTCAGCAATATTACCTGCCAACTGAAAATGCATAAAAGTCAGCTTTGCTGAGTGAGTTCTAGTTTTAAAATCATAAAAATATCTTGATAGATTTGTATACAAAATACTTCTTAAAAAAATATCTTATCTTTCTTTCAGATGTGATCACACATCATACATACAAATCATATCCATTACATCATCACAATTCTCTTTCTTGCTTATTTATTATTATCTTTCACTGTCGATATGGACCAAAGTGCTATGCCCCCCATATAATGCGCATAAACCTGGTACTGGGCCTTGAAGTCTATAAATAGACTCCATCCGTGGTGCACATATGCTGACTCTAGTACCGGGGCAGCAATAGTGGTCCCCTCAATCTCAAAGATTGACCCTGTGTACATCCTTTGGGTTAGCTAAATCGTACACAGTTGAGCTAATGACAACATGGTCGTGCACCTACTGTAAATTTTTACATGCAAGTCTTTTCATTCTTTATGTTCCAGTTTTCTTTAATATTAATCTTTCACTTGATTAATAATAATACTTTATGATCGTAGGCAATCCACATAAAGTCACATGCTAATATCATAATAGGCATATAAGGGCCGCCCACAACATGCATAAGATAATCAGATACAAGCATCAAGTCAACCATGGTAAACCCTAATCTTGATCTTCCAAAATTCCAGAAAATTTCTTAAGTCTTAAACTAATGCGGATGAACAAAACCAATGCGGGTGAACAACTGCAAATGCGGATGAACAACTTGCAAATGCGGGTGAACAAAAACTAATGCGGATGAACAATTGCAAATGCGGATGAACAACTTGCAAATGCGGGTGAACACTTGGTAATTATTCTCCTAAAAGAAATGTTGATGGACACTGTAGCAAATGCGCATGTATAAAAAGAAATGTTGATGGATACTTAGGCTTAATTAAGGCAAATACGGGTGAACAACTGCAAATGCGGGTGAACAACTGTAAATGCGGACGAACAAAACACTTAGACAATTATCAAAGTGTAAATGCGGATGAACCATCAGACCAGTAAATGAGACTTATGTTATAACCAGTTCTAAAACCTTATTTTCATACATTCTTAACATGGATCTATCATGCTAAACTCTTAGAACAAGCTTACAACCTCATAGAACATAGAAATTCATACACGTACATACACAGTTATCATACATAACGGTTGTAAAACATTTGAAATACATTTTCAGCCCCAAAGATGTTTTAAAACATAGAATCGGGGTCCTAGAACTCACCTATTGCAGCAACTAAGTGAATCTCCTCCCAACTTGCATGCACAAGAGTTCAAACACCTAGAACAAGGAAAAACAAACACCCAAACACAAAGAGCACTTAAAAATCGGTTATAAGGATGGAAACCTTATCTAAACCGAGCCAATTAACATGAAAACACTTACCTAAGAAGATTTTCAGCCCTTTCTTCTTCTTCAAACCAAGAGAATAAAGTTCAGCTCCTTTTCTTCTTTGATTTAGTCGAACAACAGCAGCAGCAGGGAATATATGGGCGGCCATGCCCATTTAAAGCTCACCTTTTTGACATTTTGTACTATTTACACAAAGCACCCCTCAACTTTGGCTTCTTTTAGTTTTCTTCAAAATACTTTTCTTTTCTTTTTATTCTGACGAAATTTCAGGTGTTACATTTCTGGTGGCCCGGAATGAAGAAATCCATTGCCACCTATGTGGGGAAATGTCTGACATGTGCTATGGTAAAGGCAGAGAACCAAAAGCCATCAGGAACCTTACAACAGCCCGAAATCCCTGAGTGGAAATGGGATAATATTACGATGGATTTCGTTACAAAGTTGCCAAGAACTTCTCATGGGCATGATGCAATCTGGGTAATAGTGGATAGGCTGACCAAATCAGCTCACTTCCTACCCATACGGGAAGATTACGAATTACCAAAACTAGCGCGACTATACATAGATGAGATTGTAACAAGACATGGAGTACCCTTATCGATTATCTCAGACCATGATAGTCGTTTCACTTCACGATTCTGGAAGTCTCTCCAACAGGCTTTGGGGACACGGCTTGATTTAAGCACCGCATACCACCCTCAAACTGATGGGCAAAGTGAAGAACCATTCAAACACTGAAGGACATGTTGAGAGCTTGCGTGATCGATTTTGGGGGAAGTTAGGATAACCACCTTCCTCTGGTGGAGTTCTCCTGCAATAATAGTTACCACGCAAGTATAAAAGCAGCTCCATATGAAGCCCTATATGGTAGAAAGTGTCGATCACCTTTGAGTTGGAATGAGATTGGTGATAGCTAAATAATGGGGCCTGACATCGTAATGGAAACCACGGACAAGGTATTCAAGATTAAGGAATGACTAAGACCAGCCAGGGATCATCAGAAGAAGTACGCCGATAGAAGGCGGAAGCCCCTGGAATTCCAAGTGGGCGATAGAGTGATGCTAAAAGTAGCGCCATGGAAAGGCACGGTGAGATTTGGTAAGAAGGGCAAATTAAGTCCAAGATACATTGGACCATTTGAAATCTTATCGAGAGTTGGCTCGGTAGCATACCAGTTAAAGCTACCCTAAGAGCTGAGTTACGTACATGACACTTTTCATGTGTTAAACTTGAAGAAGTGTTTCGTTGACAAGGCCTTGGAACTCCCATTGAAAGATGCCAAAATCACTAATGAGTTGAAGTTTGTGGAAGAGCCCATAGAGATCACTGACCGACTGGTCCAGAAACTTAGACGAAGTCGTTTACCCAAAGTCAAAGTAAGATGGAACTCTAGGCGAGGACCCGAATTTACATGGGAACAAGAGGATATGATGAGGAAGGAGCATCCACACCTCTTTAAGCCCACTCATCTAGAATCTAATTAAAGCTAAAATTTCGAGATGAAATTTCTTAAACGGTGGGTGAATGTAACAACTGGCTCCTAGGTTTAGCTCCAAAGCCTTAAATATAATTTGAGACTTGTTTCTTTTTCAAGATTTCATTCGTTAAATGTACCCTCTTCTTTGTGATCGAATAGTTTTGTAAATTTATTTGATCCGTATGATTCTAGGATCTTTTGCCTTAGTCTCCAAACTAATTTATAATGATTGAAAATGTGAATGACTAAACCACCTTAACAATTCCTTAAAATAAAAGTAAAAATCCTGGGTTGTTCATCCGCATTTCTTTGTGTTCATCCGCATTTCTTTGTGTTCATCCGCATTTCTGTGTTCATCCGCAACTTTTTGTGTTCATTCGCATTTCTTTGTGTTCATCCAAATTTCTTTGGTCTTCATCCGCATTTCTTTGTGTTCATCCGTATTTCTTTGTGCATCCGCATTTCTGTGTTCATCCGCATTTCTTTGTGTTCATCCGCATTTCTTTGTGTTCATCCGCATTTCTTTGGTCTTCATCCGCATTTCTTTGTGTTCATCTGCATTTCTTTGGTCTTCATCCGCATTTCTCTGTGATCATTAGCATTTCTTTGGTTTTTCCACTTGAGCGCATGACCGTGGGCGCATGGGCACTATTCAGGCGCCCCGGGGCAACACTTAGTATTTTTGAAAATTTTGAACCCTTCTAGAAACCTTTGACCCCGGTCTGCACACCTCCAAACCAGCCAATGCACGGGCTGTTTCCATGCATTCGGCCATTTCACCACCCAACCACACCACACCTCGTTTCTCCCTAAACCGAACCCACACTCCACCTCTTCCTTTCAAAAACCAAATCCCCACTCCATTCCACCCTTTTACCCACACATTCAAACTCTCTCCCAACATCCGGTCTCTCTCTCTGTGATTGTCATAAACAAACCCGAGAACTTTTCAGTCTTCAACTGAGCAAGAACAAGAACTTCAGGCCTCAAGACTTTCGAATCAACCACTCTTGCACTTTCTGAATCACTCTAATCACGGGTTATTTTGCGTGAACCCACGACCCAGTCGCAACTTTGGTGTGACTTACTGCTCCTCAAAAGGTGCACACTTCATCATACTTGTTTACCTCGTGTTTGTGCCATGATATCTACCCGAAAACCCCTTTTCATGGGTTTTCAGGACCATCAAACCATCTATCCCGAATCTAACCCCCCATTCCACACTTAAAAACCTATTTAAAACACCTTATAAACATTTTTATAACCTGGACTTATCAACTTCAGTAGGGACTTGGGTGTTTAAACCCGAAATTCCATGTTACATATGTGTAAATAATTGATTATCTACCCTAACCTTGACCTTGTTATTTTATTCGGTTATATCCGTGGGGTTGTCCTGAAATTTCAGAATGTTTGATAATGCTAGACTGATATCATATTGGGATGAATGTTTTGGTTATGGTGTTAAGGACTTTAGAAACATGATTAGAGACCCGAATAGGTGATAAGGGTACCTTAAATGGCCAAAATTCTTGAAAACTTGTTAGAAAAAAAAAAATTTCAGGCCCTATGACTAATAAATCAGTGGCTAAAACTGGACTTGGTGAAATTTTTGGGTTAACATGTAAATCCTTATGAATTTATTTGGCTAAAACATGTCTAACCGGGGGATTTTTGGATGAGATTCTAAAAATAATGTAATGAGCCTAAAAACCAATGAAACCATAATATTTCAGTAAGTTTGAGGGCCTCAAACTTGTATTTTGATGAAAAGATTTGAAATGGAAAGAACCAACATCGGGGTAAAAACTGTAATTTTGGAAACTTAAAGGACTAAAGTGTAAATTCTGAAAAATCAACTATATTTCAGTAAGGTTATGACCAGAAGCTACTATTATACGTATTTTCATGTAAGAACTTGTGGGAAACTAAAAACGGGTCGTTTTACGCCAAAAAAAAACCCCAACTTTCCTAAAAATGAAACTTTTTGACACCAATTTTTCTAAGGGATGTGGTCACATGAAATTTTTTTAAACATATATTACCTTTTATTACACTCCTAATAGCCTAAGAACCCATAGCATATGCATATGTCTTGCTCTTAGGGTGCTAGGACCTGAATCTTTCTGTGTTGTGGAATCTTTGCTCTGCTTAAGGTGAGTTTCTTGTGTCCCTTTCTAATTACTATTTTGGGGTGAAGCATGCTTTGTTTGATCTAAACTTTATTGGATACTATTATGCGACGCTATTGTATGTTGTGGCTATTGTTAGAACCTGCATCTATGTGTATCACAGTCATTAATTCTATGTGAACCGCTTGTTTATATGGGTAGATCTACTTGGGGAATCCCCCATGCACAGTGCCTTCCGATACAAGAAGGGTACCATACTGAGATCCTGTGAGGTCATTGTGGCATGTAACAGGTTTTTATAAGATACTATGGTGTACCACTCGGCAGGTATGGTATACTGTTCTGAGGCTCAGTTTCCCCTATGGGATAACCGGCAACACAAGTTTAGAAGAGGCTAGTCGGGGCTGAGTGCAGGGTTGATTGTGATCCCACAACCGTGATACTTATGTTTTTAAACCAAACTTATGGATTTGATGAGTCCTTTTGTCCTCAAACTTTAAGCACATGAACTCACCAACTTTTTTTTTAGTTGACATAAATTCTTTTTGAGCATGTTTCAGGTAATCGTTGATGAGCTTGGCTTTTATGAAAGACTTAAAAGAGCAGAAAATGATTATAAACTTAAAATTGAAGATTTAGAGAAAACCATTTCTACTCTTAAGCATGAGCATACAAACTACAGAACTCAAATCAAAGAGCTCATAACCAAGTTAACTGAATGCCAGGCTGAGCTTGTGATCAGCAAAGCCAAGGCAGAAAAATGTGTTCTTGAAGAGGAAACCTTCAAGAACATAATATCCTCATCCTTGCATGCAAAGATTTGTTATCAAAACAGGCAGGGACTAGGGTCAAGTGAGATAGCTCCTCCACACACACTATTATTTGTAAGATCTCCATGGTGTGAAACTTGTCAAGATGAGTTGTCCCCTATTGATCCTATCCAAGAGAAGTATGAAGATATAGAGAAGATAGTTAAGGATGAACCTGAAGTGAGTGACAAGGGTTATCCTAAGAAGGGTCACTATTCTCCTGCAGAGAAAAGCAAACTAGGAATGACCAAGTCTGTAAGGAAGAACTTGATAAGGGCAGCCAAAAGAAAATCAAAGAAAGCCCAAGAGATCAAGCCCACTTTCAACATCAAGCAAAAGCAAGTTTTCATTTTTGCTGGATTTGAAGTGGTGAAGACTGAAGACTCAACCATGGACTCTAGTACCAGGAGTCCTAGTTCATGTCCAAATCATCCTGGTCAGGAGAAGAAGTCTGATCAAATCTACACCACTACTACACAGCCTGAACCATGTAGTTTCAAGAGCAAGCCTCATCCTAAAAAGCCTGCTGTATCATCTGAGAAAAGAAGAAGGAAGTGGAAAGAGATCAATCTTAGCCTCCTACTCAGAATAAGACTCTCAAAAACCTGCCAACTGAATGTATCATGGTAGTACTTCTCACTTTGTTTAGGATTGCATCTACAATCCTAAAGGTACTATCCACCTGACCAATAAGAAAACTTATAAGAAGAAGAAGAAGATAGCTTCAGAAGGAAAATCTCTTCCTTTCGAAAGTTCCAAAGTAAAGAAGAAGATAAGTGAAAACTTACCTTTGGATGAAAATTTGGTCTTGGAAGAAAGGAATGCTTTCGAAGTACTAAAGTCTACTGCAGTGGATGCAAAAGCTTCCGAAGGTCGAGTCTCCAAAACTTCCAAAGTCATCAAAACTTCTGAAGTATTGAAGGCCAAGTTTAGTCTTCCAAAGATGGTGTGGAAGATGAAGGAAGGCCTTGTGACTGAAAGCTTTTCATCAACAACAACAAATGATCCTCAAAGCTTGCATATAGGATCAATTACTATTTTATTATCTTCAGATCACTTTGACAAGCCCAAGACCAATGAGGCTTGGGTTTCCAAATGTAAATAACCATCTTTTTATGTGCAGGAACAGCTAAAGAGCAAAGGAAATGTATGGATCATTGATTGTGACTGTTCCAGGCACATAACAGACAATGGGTCCTTTCTTTAAAACTTTGAGAAAATTAATGGAGGGCCAGTTGCCTTTGGAGGAGAATCAGGTGGCTACATTACTGGAAGTGGCAGGGTCACAAATGGTAAGCTCAGTATTGAGAAGGTAAATTTTTTTAAGGAGCTTGGGTACAATCTCTTGAGTGTATCCCAATTTTATGATTAGAGACATAAAATGCTCTCTAGTGAGCATGAGCACATTGTTCTCAAGCCTGGGGTGGTTATTTTTCAAGAGCATATCCTACTCAGAGCCCCCAGGAAAAGGAACATGTACAAGATGGACTTGCAGGAAACATCCCTATCAAGAGAAGTTTCTTGCTTTCTTTCTAAAGCTAATAGTGATGAGTCTTTCCTCTGGCATAAAAAAATATGCCATGTAAACTTTAAAAACATGTTTAAGAATGATTTGGTAACTTGAATGCGAAAGAAAGAGTTTACAAGTGATGACCATTATCTTGCATGTCTGAAAGGAAAGCAACACAAAGTGTCTTACAAGACAAAGGAAATGATCTCCGTCACTACTCCCCTACACTTATTACATATGGATCTCTTTGGCCCCAATAGTGTAATAAGTCTAGGAAGGAAGAACTTGATAAGGGCAGCCAAAAGAAAATCAAAGAAAGCCCAAGAGATCAAGCCCACTTTCAACATCGAGCAAAAGCAAGTTTTCATTTTTGCTGGATTTGAAGTGGTGAAGACTGAAGACTCAACCATGGACTCTAGTACCAGGAGTCCTAGTTCATGTCCAAATCATCCTGGTCAGGAGAAGAAGTCTGATCAAATCTACACCACTACTGCACAGCCTGAACCATGTAGTTTCAAGAGCAAGCCTCATCCTAAAAAGCCTGCTGTATCATCTGAGAAATGAAGAAGGAAGTGGAAAGAGATCAATCTTAGCCTCCTACTCAGAATAAGACTCTCAAAAACCTGCCAACTGAATGTATCATGGTAGTACTTCTCACTTTGTTTAGGATTGAATCTACAATCCCAAAGGTACTATCCACCTGACCAATAAGAAAACTTATAAGAAGAAGAAGAAGATAGCTTCAGAAGGAAAATCTCTTCCTTTCGAAAGTTCCAAAGTAAAGAAGAAGATAAGTGAAAACTTACCTTTGGATGAAAATTTGGTCTTGGAAGAAAGGAATGCTTTCGAAGTACTAAAGTCTACTGCAGTGGATGCAAAAGCTTCCGAAGGTCGAGTCTCCAAAACTTCCAAAGTCATCAAAACTTATGAAGTATTGAAGGCCAAGTTTAGTCTTCCAAAGATGGTGTGGAAGATGAAGGAAGGCCTTGTGACTGAAAGCTTTTCATCAACAACAACAAATGATCCTCAAAGCTTGCATATAGGATCAATTACTATTTTATTATCTTCAGATCACTTTGACAAGCCCAAGACCAATGAGGCTTGGGTTTCCAAATGTAAATAACCATCTTTTTATGTGCAGGAACAGCTAAAGAGCAAAGGAAATGTATGGATCATTGATTGTGACTGTTCCAGGCACATAACAGACAATGGGTCCTTTCTTTAAAACTTTGAGAAAATTAATGGAGGGCCAGTTGCCTTTGGAGGAGAATCAGGTGGCTACATTACTGGAAGTGGCAGGGTCACAAATGGTAAGCTCAGTATTGAGAAGGTAAATTTTTTTAAGGAGCTTGGGTACAATCTCTTGAGTGTATCCCAATTTTATGATTAGAGACATAAAATGCTCTCTAGTGAGCATGAGCACATTGTTCTCAAGCCTGGGGTGGTTATTTTTCAAGAGCATATCCTACTCAGAGCCCCCAGGAAAAGGAACATGTACAAGATGGACTTGCAGGAAACATCCCTATCAAGAGAAGTTTCTTGCTTTCTTTCTAAAGCTAATAGTGATGAGTCTTTCCTCTGGCATAAAAAAATATGCCATGTAAACTTTAAAAACATGTTTAAGAATGATTTGGTAACTTGAATGCGAAAGAAAGAGTTTACAAGTGATGACCATTATCTTGCATGTCTGAAAGGAAAGCAACACAAAGTGTCTTACAAGACAAAGGAAATGATCTCCGTCACTACTCCCCTACACTTATTACATATGGATCTCTTTGGCCCCAATAGTGTAATAAGTCTAGGAAGGAAGAACTTGATAAGGGCAGCCAAAAGAAAATCAAAGAAAGCCCAAGAGATCAAGCCCACTTTCAACATCGAGCAAAAGCAAGTTTTCATTTTTGCTGGATTTGAAGTGGTGAAGACTGAAGACTCAACCATGGACTCTAGTACCAGGAGTCCTAGTTCATGTCCAAATCATCCTGGTCAGGAGAAGAAGTCTGATCAAATCTACACCACTACTGCACAGCCTGAACCATGTAGTTTCAAGAGCAAGCCTCATCCTAAAAAGCCTACTGTATCATCTGAGAAATGAAGAAGGAAGTGGAAAGAGATCAATCTTAGCCTCCTACTCAGAATAAGACTCTCAAAAACCTGCCAACTGAATGTATCATGGTAGTACTTCTCACTTTGTTTAGGATTGAATCTACAATCCCAAAGGTACTATCCACCTGACCAATAAGAAAACTTATAAGAAGAAGAAGAAGATAGCTTCAGAAGGAAAATCTCTTCCTTTCGAAAGTTCCAAAGTAAAGAAGAAGATAAGTGAAAACTTACCTTTGGATGAAAATTTGGTCTTGGAAGAAAGGAATGCTTTCGAAGTACTAAAGTCTACTGCAGTGGATGCAAAAGCTTCCGAAGGTCGAGTCTCCAAAACTTCCAAAGTCATCAAAACTTATGAAGTATTGAAGGCCAAGTTTAGTCTTCCAAAGATGGTGTGGAAGATGAAGGAAGGCCTTGTGACTGAAAGCTTTTCATCAACAACAACAAATGATCCTCAAAGCTTGCATATAGGATCAATTACTATTTTATTATCTTCAGATCACTTTGACAAGCCCAAGACCAATGAGGCTTGGGTTTCCAAATGTAAATAACCATCTTTTTATGTGCAGGAACAGCTAAAGAGCAAAGGAAATGTATGGATCATTGATTGTGACTGTTCCAGGCACATAACAGACAATGGGTCCTTTCTTTAAAACTTTGAGAAAATTAATGGAGGGCCAGTTGCCTTTGGAGGAGAATCAGGTGGCTACATTACTGGAAGTGGCAGGGTCACAAATGGTAAGCTCAGTATTGAGAAGGTAAATTTTTTTAAGGAGCTTGGGTACAATCTCTTGAGTGTATCCCAATTTTATGATTAGAGACATAAAATGCTCTCTAGTGAGCATGAGCACATTGTTCTCAAGCCTGGGGTGGTTATTTTTCAAGAGCATATCCTACTCAGAGCCCCCAGGAAAAGGAACATGTACAAGATGGACTTGCAGGAAACATCCCTATCAAGAGAAGTTTCTTGCTTTCTTTCTAAAGCTAATAGTGATGAGTCTTTCCTCTGGCATAAAAAAATATGCCATGTAAACTTTAAAAACATGTTTAAGAATGATTTGGTAACTTGAATGCGAAAGAAAGAGTTTACAAGTGATGACCATTATCTTGCATGTCTAAAAGGAAAGCAACACAAAGTGTCTTACAAGACAAAGGAAATGATCTCCATCACTACTCCCCTACACTTATTACATATGGATCTCTTTGGCCCCAATAGTGTAATAAGTCTAGAAAGGACCTCATATTGTTTGGTGATCACAGATGACTTTACAAGATATACTTGGGTCTTCTTCCATAGAAGTAAGGATGAGACCCCCAAGATCTTGAAGAGCTTCATTCTGAAAAATGAGAATCAATGTGATCACAAGATCGAAATCATAAGATGTGATCAAGGAATTGAATTCAAGAACCATATCCTCGATATATTTTGTGATGAAAAGGGTATTACAAGACAGTATAGTGTTCCCGGGACTACTCAGCAAAATGGTGTTACAGAGAGGCAAAACAGGACAATAATTGAAGCTGCAAGAACCATGTTATCCAACTCTAAACTGCCTATCACCTTCTAAGCAGAGGCAGTCAACACTGCCTGCTATATGCAGAATATAATTTTAGTAGTCAAGACTCATGGTAAAACTCCTTATGAACTGTAGGACAAAAGGACACCTTTCATTGGTTTTCTTAGATCATTTAGAAGTCCTTGCACCATCTTTAATACAAATGATCAGATAGCTAAATTTGCTGAGAAATCAAATGAAGGACTTTTTATTGGATACTCTTCCCAAGCTAAGGCTTATAAAGTATACAATCTTAGAACCAGAGTAGTTAAGGAGTCAGGTCAATATGACCTTCAATGAGTACACGCCCAATGTGAAAGGTTCTCATCCTGATTGCTTGTTTGATCTTGATTTAGTTACCAACTATTTTAACAAATCTTGTGAAGATGTTTCATGATCTACAGGTACATTATCAATAGGAGATTCTGATCCATGATTTGAGCTAAGAAGACCAAGTGAACTACTTCAGCTCCAGTGGTAACTAGCCATGTAGTTGGAAATCTTATCAACATAACCATGACAAACTTTTCAGCTAATACATCTAAGGTGCCTATAAATTCCAGCACTGAGGCACAGAACTCAAATGAAGGAATTTCCAATGTAGAAGGAGATGGAGGTACTGATAGTGATCAATAATTTCTTGATGCTAATAACCACTCCATAGAAGACAACATTAATGATGTGACACACTCATTGGATCAAGTTTCTCTTGATAATTGTGTTGATGTGGTGGATGACACTCAATCACCAAATTTGTATTTCACCAATCTGTCCAACCAACTTGCTATGATTCCTCACCTAAGAATCCACAAGTCACATCCCACCATAAACTTCATTGGAAATATTAAGATAGGGGTGAGAACAAGATGACAAACCCATGACAAAAATGTTTGTCTTCACTCTTGTTTCTTGTCCCAGATTGGGTCTAAGAAGATTGATGAGGCTCTGAAGGATTGAAGTTGGGTTGAAGCAATGCAGGAGGAGCTGCTTTAATTCAAGAGACAAAAGGTTTGGTATCTATGTCCTCTTCCTTAAGGAAGACTACCGTAGGTACCAAGTGGGTATTCAGGAATAAGAAAGCTGATAGAAGACTTGTCATCAAGAACAAGACAAGACTAGTTGTTCAGGGGTACACACAAGAAGAAGGGATTGACTACACAGATGTTTTTGCTCCTGTAGCAAGACTTGAAGCTGTTAGGATATTCCTTTCTTTTGCTGCATCCAAGGATTTTAAGGTCTATCAACTTGATGTCAAGTGTGCGTTCTTATATGGGGTGATTGATGTGGAGGTGTATGTCAAACAACCACCTGGCTTTGAAGACCTAGATCATTCTAAATATGTCTGTAAGCTTGACAAAGCTATTTATGTAGATGACATTATCTTTGCGTTAACTAATCCAAAGCTCTGTAAAGACTTTGGGAAGCTAATGAAGAATAGATTTGAAATGAGTGCCATGGGAGAACTCAATTTCTTTCTTGGAATTCAAGTGAAGCAGTTTGACAATTACATCTTCATAAACCAGTGAAAGTATGTGCAAGACATACTTACCATATTTCATCTGACTAAGTGTAAGGTTGCTAAGACACCCAAAGCCAGAAACTCTCAAAGACAAAGAACATCAACATCAGGTTTCATTTGATTAGAGATAATTTTGAAAATGGATTGATAAAACTATAATTTTGAAAATGGATTGATAAAACTAGTCAAAGTTAACACAAATGAACAATATCCTGATCTGTTCATAAAAATTTTTATGAACAGAGATTTAAGTATCTTGTATCAGCCATTGGGATGATTAACTTTGAGTAGATTTTCTTAAACTAAATTCAAGATTATTTTTCAAGTAGGTGTGTCTTAAGTTGTCTATATCATCATCTATATAAGCCCAGTTTACTTTTTAAGAAACTTTTCAAAATAATATCCCTTAGAATTTTGAGAACTTTAGATATGTTTTCTTTCTTAAGAGATCAAGTTGTCTTTGAATAAAACTGTCTTTAAAACAAATAACTACTTCTAAGAAATTTACCTTTGAAAGAAATTTTGATATATCTTCTGAAGCTTACATTTCTCACCAAGTACTTATATGTCTTGAAGGTCTATTTTTTTACGAAAGAAATTGAGCCTCTGAAGCTTTATTCTCTCTTTGAATAAAATTTCTAATATTTGATATCTTTCGAAGCAAAATTTGTCTAAGACATAAAAATACTCTTAAGTATTTTTCTTCCGAAGCAAATTCTTGAAATACTAAGGAATATCATCCAAAGCCAAATTCGGTTCGGAAGTTTTCTCAAACCTTTCGAAGAAAAAATTACTTTCGGAAAATTTTAGACTTCCAAGAAAACTACCTTTTTGGGCACTTTTTCAGAGGTGAGACCGATATCCGGATTTCAAAGTTTATCCTTTTACATTAACTTTTTCTCAAATCCTTACCATATATATATATATATATATATATATACATATATATATACATATATATATATATATGTATATATATTCGTACAACAGTTCCCCTTCTTTCACCTTCCTCTTCATCTGCAAAAGTTTAAACCCTAAATTCACCCACAAACAGACTTTGTTCTTACCTTTCTTCACTTCAAAGCTACTCAAAATGGCCAACCCTGATCCCCGAAACCAACCAGATTTTTCCATGCATCTTCACAGGCAACACAATCAAGTTGCTCTGTTATCATCACCGCCCTCACAATAGACCCTCCATTGTATGAAGATCAACTCCTAGAGTTCTGGAGGACCTGCCAAGAGGTCATCTTTGACGGTGAGAAGGCACTGTCTGTCACCGTGCAGGGGAGGACAATTTTCATCACTCCAACCGCCATCAACTCTCTTTTGAGGCCAGATGATGCAGAAGGCGAGTTATCCTTCCCCAAATCTATTGTAAGCAAACCTGCTTGCTAACTTGGACTCCTTATAGTACTATATGTTCCCTAGATATATTCAACACATTTTTAACTATGAATTGGACTCACAGTTAAGGGGAATAGGTAATACTCTTAAATTAAGACAGATGAAGCCTGACATCTTCAAAACAATGAGAAAGTCCACTGTTGGCTTCTCAGGGGTAGAAACAGCCCTGGTCCCAAAAATGTTAGAGTTCATTGCTCTAGGTGACAACTTGACAGCACTAGCCAATGTTGAACCCACACCTTCTACATTTTTACCACCCATACATCCACAAATAACCATCACCTACCAAAGAAAATCTAAATGAACCCCTGCTCAGTCTAATCAGGTTGAGCAGGCCCCCATATCACCACCCATGCAGGAAGAGGTGGAAACCAGAGCTCCCACTTCTCCTAAGGGGCAAACCACTCCTATTATTTCTTTGATCAGTGTTAAGTTTCCTCATGCTCAAACCAATGAGCTCATTACCCCAGCCTTAAGCATTCACTCTAAGTCTCAAAACTTCAGTGATCAACCTTCAGGGGAAAGCTACCATCTCTAGCCGCTAGATCTCAACCAACCAATCCCCAACCTAGAATTCTATGATGATAAGAATATGGGTTTCAGTGAATACCATGAGTCTCTCTTTTCCACCCCTATTCAAGGAGAGATGAGTGCTCCTGAATCACCCATATCTAGCCCACATCATCAACCCACAACTGAGGTGGACCTCTTGAACATGTTCAGGAGGCCCATATGGAAGAGGCTCTCACTTTTGCAAGTGATTACATTATTAAGACCTCAATCATGGCAACCCAGCCCATTGACACTTCCTTTGAAGATATTAGTGTGACGGGGAAATCCAGTAGCCAAGAAACCCAAGCTGGTTGTGAGAAAAAATACTTTGGTCCTATTCTCTCATCCCCCCATAATGCTTCTGATAAAGATGAGGGGATTATGCAACTAAAGATGCAAAAACTATCAAAACTCTGCACATATTTAATTTCTAAGGTAAGTCACTTGGAATTTCAGGTGACTACCTTACAAAGATAGGTCAGTGACCACCAACTTGAGATCACCGATCTCAAGGGCAACTTAGCTAAGAACCTATAAGGAAAACTCAACCAGGTCCACAAGAACTTCTGGATGTGGTGGACCTAACCCCTAGCTCCCATATGCAAAAGGGTGATGCTACCAAAAAGGGGGAGAAAGTCCTACCTGCAATCACAGAACCTGGGAGTTCTGCCCGGAGTATGGACATAAGGATTCACCGCCCTCACTTCTAGTTGTCCATACTTAACAACCTCCTCAGGCTCATATTGATGTGGATTCATTAATAAAAATCCTATTTGAGGAGGGTATACCAAGGGCAATGTATACCCCATCCTACCCTATGGAAAATCAAATTGTGGGACGGAGGTATGATGCTGATAGGAGAGCCCTGGTAATCTCTAGGTCTCGGGCATAGCAAGAAGTCTTCAAATTTAACAACCTAAGATACTATGAGAGTTTCTCTCTAGTTGACTTGCCTCTCGCCAACCCAAGTCAATCCAGGAAAGTTTCAAGGTTAGGTGAGAGAATTCAAGAGAGGGTGCTTGAAGAGTTCAAGAATAGATTGAAACTATATAGACAGAGGCTAGCAGGCAAGACTTTTGGTCAACTAAATACTGGAGTGGACCCTAAGATTAGCTTTGAAGGGGAAACCTTGGCTGAAGGCCAAGTAGTTAAGCCTGTGAACCTTGAGACAGGAACTGCTTCAACACCCATTAGCCTCAGTGAGGAACCAGATGGTGAAGGTGTCTCATAGCCTCTCTCTGGCCAGAGCATAAGTGTAACACCAAGCAATGAATGCCAAAACTCTCTCCACCCTAGTCACACAAGCTAGTGACTAACAAAAGGAAGAGGAAAATAACCTCTGAGGAGATTGAAGAGGAGAAGAGAGAGAGGAAGAGGAAGGCAAGGGGAGAGAGTTCAAATAGGACCCTTAGGTTAATGGAAGCTGCTATCAGGGCAGCCCCCAGGCCAAGCACTCACGACGATGAGTTGAGGGCAGTCAGGCTGAACTATCTACGGTCCAAGAACTACAATATTAATGAACTCATCTCTCTCCCCTTGGATGAACTGGTTCTAGGCCTCTATCAAGAAGCAGACATGCTTCCCTAGTCCTATGAGTACATTGAATTTGAATACCTCAAGAAGCTTGAGCAAAAAGTGCTGAAAGAGAAAAAAGCTGCCAAGAGAAAGATAAGGGAAGAAGCTGTAAAGTTAAGAGCCACCATCAAAGCCAATCAGAAGAAGTTTGTTAATAGACAAAAGATGGTGAGCTTCTTGAAGCTGTATAGATTCTACGGAAGGAGACTTGGTCCAATGTCTCTGGAAGGGGTGAGCTAGTGGACTTGCATTCTCCACCAAGTCAGGCTGCACATGAAGCTGAGGTCAAGGTTCAACCCCAAGAGACAACACAACCTAGACTTAGTACTGCATCACAGCCAGCTTCATCTTTTGATCCACAGCAGGGTCCTGATCCCTCTCCTTCTAAATCTTTGAAGGAAAAGGACCCAACTGAGAAGGATAAACAAGAACCTTCTGGTACTTAATGCCAACCTTTTGAGTTAAAGTACAAAAATATGAATTGGATGGCCATCAAAAGGGACAAGAAGTGGAAAAAGTTCAAGGCATCCACCTCTACACCTCAAGATGGGTCAGAACATCCTAAGGGTGATCAAGAAGAGGCTGCTCATCCAATTCCCATTCAAGTAGATCCTCTTGCTACTGAGAGACCCATTGTGTCTTGGGTGTTTGCCACCAACCCTGACGGATGATATGTCACTAGAGATCAAGGGATTCAAAACATGTAGTTTTGGCAAAACATACTTGACCTCCCTCTGTATGATCTCTATGACATAAGGAGATACTTTGAGAGTCTGAGGAATCCTGACCAACTGATAATGAAAGGAATGGTCTTGATTCTAATGAGGACTATTAATAGATGAAGATCAAGCTTCAAAGCTCTCCTTTAGTTTTGGTAGAATCAGCCTAGGGGGAGTTTGTAAGGATCACACTTAGAGGCTGATACAACCAAAGAGCTCTCAGCATGCACATGTGAAGAACAAGGAAGTTACTTCGGAAGATTTGATATAACTCAGTGAATTATACTAAGTATCAAATCTTCCAAAGCAAAAGACCATATCTTCCAAAGCCAAAGATGAAGTCTTTTGAAGCTTCAAAGACAAAGTCTTCCGAAGCTAAAGACTGATTTCTTTTGAAGACAGAGAAGACATGCGTTTTTTGAATCACCTTTTGACAACAAGCTGAACAACTTTCCGCTACCACTTCTGAAGACTCACCAACTTATATGACTTGGTAAAAAGTGCTTACTCTTGTCAAACTATAGATTAAGGTCTTTTTTCTGTAACTTTTTACTCTTTTACTTTTATCCTTTTTGTAATATATTAGGATGTGACCTATGGTATGTCATAGTCACTAGTCAAAAGGCAATTTGCCTTTTGACTCTACATTGATCTTGTTGTCTAGATTAGTGTTTCCAGCTGGCCTTCAAAGTATGGTCGGCTATAGGATATAGTATAAAGTATCTCAAGTACTTATAACTTCAGGAGATAAGCTTTGTAGCACTTTGTAAGAACTTGAGAACAATATACAACATTCTTGAAAACCATACTATCTTGTTCTTGTTTTTGTTCTTGTTCTTTACTTGTGTTCTTTGTTTCATCATAAACTGGATCCCTATTTGATTTGTTAAGTATTCTAACACTCTCCAAACATTGTGAAACTATTGTATTGACCTCCATTCACCGGTCCTATAAAATCGGCATCTACAATTCCATAAAGTCTTGTGAAATAGGAAGGATTATAATAAGGCCACATAGGAAGACAATGCCAGCTCTCTTGCTTATTTTCTTGATTTACAGCTTGAGGTCAAGGTTCAATCCTAAGAGACAACACAACCTGGACCTAGTGCTGCATCACAGCCAGCTTTATCTTTTGATCCACAGCAGGGTCCTGATCCCTCTCCTTCTGAATATTTGAAGGAAAAGGACCCAACTGAGAAGGATAAACAAGAACCATCTGATACTCAATGCTAGCCTTTTACGTTGAAGTATAGAAAGAGGAAGAGGATGGCCATCAGAAGGTACAAGAAGAAGAATAAGTCCAAGGCATCCACCTCTGCACCTCAAGATGGGTCCAAACATCCTAGGGGTGATCAAGAAGAGGCTGCTCATCCAACTCCCATTCAAGTAGAGCCTCTTGCTGCTGAGAGACCCATTGTGTCTTGGTTGTTTGCTACCAACCCTGACAGATGGTATGTCACTAGAGATCAAGGGGATCAAGACATGTACTTCTGTCAAAACATACTTGACCTCCCTCTAAATGATCTCTATGACATGAGGAGATACTTTGAAAGTCTAAGGAATCCTGACCAACTGATGATAAAAGGAATGGTCTTGATTCTAATGAGGACTATCAACAGATGAAGATCAATCTTTAAAGCTGTCCTTCAGTTTTGGTAGAATCAACCTAGGGGGAGTTGTAAGGATCACACTTAGAGGGTGATACAACCAAAGAGCTCTCAGCATGCACATGTGAAGTATAAGGAAGTTACTTTGGAAGATTTGATATAACTCAGTGAATTATACTAAGTATCAAATCTTCCGAAGCAAAAGACCAAATCTTCCAACACCAAAGATGAAGTCTTCCGAAACTTCAAAGACAAAGTCTTCCGAAGCCAAAGAATGACTTCTTTCAAAGACAGAGAAGACATGCTTTTTCTGAATCACCTTTTGACAAAAGCTGAACAACTTTCTGCTGCCACTTTTGAAGACTCACCAACTTATATGAGTTGGTGAAAAGTCCTTACTTTTGACAAACTGTAGATTAAGGTCTTTTGTTGGTAACTTTGTACTCTTGTACTTTTATCCTTTTTGTAATATATTAGGATGTGACCTATGGTATGTCATAGTAACTAGTCAAAAGGCAATCTGCCTTTTGACTCTACATTGATCTTGTTGTCTAGATTAGTGTTTCCAGCTAGCCTTTAAAGTATGGCCGGCTGTAGGATATAGTATAAAGTATCTCAAGTGCTTGTAACTTTAGCAGATAAGCTTTGTAAAACTTTGTAAGAACTTGAGAATAATATACAACATTCTTGAAAACCATACTATCTTGTTCTTGTTTTTATTCTTTACTTGTGTTCTTTGTTTCATCATAAACCAGATTCCTATTTAATTTGTTAAGGGTTCTAACACTCTCCAAACATTGTGAAACTGTTGCATTGACCTCCATTCACAGGTCCTACAAAATCGTCCTCTACAATTCCACAAAGTCTTGTGAAATGGGATGGATTATAATAAAGCCACATAGCAAGACAATGCCAGCTCTCTTGCTTATTTTCTTGATTTACAGCTTCAGGACAAGGTGAGTGTTAAAGAGGGGGTGGTGTTATGATGGAAGCTACTAATATCAGTCCAAAACATAGACCACTCAGCCTACCATAACCCTAGTAACAGGTAACCAAAAATGCCCCGAAAGTGTAAGGAATATGCGATGGGTACCATTGTTTGAATAACTAACAAAAAAACCATGATATGATACAAGCATGAGTACCCCGTAGTATTAGTTTATGATTTGGCCAAGTGATTGTTCTCTGCTTTCTCCCTTCTTGTTCTATTGTAATTCACTTCTCACCTTCAATTTAATAATACTACTAAATTTATTCATTACTAAGTTTATTCATTACAATCTTATACCTTAAATATTATTCTTTTGGTAAACAACTAAAAATGGAAGCGACGACCTAATTTCTAGTATTTTTTATTTATTTTTATACTGGTGCAGTTAGTTTCAAGTTGGCTATTATCTAAATGTGATTCATATTCAATTATACTATTGTTTAAAGTACAAGCCAATGAATAGTATTTTAAAATTTTTGTCCGTTAGATTTCGAATCCACTGTTAAGAAATATCCATTATAATATAACCATTCCAAACGTCTGCACTTTGCATTTTTTGTTAGTTCAGAAACGAGTCAAATTGATTGTAGTCTAAACTTTATCATGTAGCATATGGTGCCGCCACAACGCGCGGCTAGAAAATACCTAGTTTAATTAAATTATAAGTCTGCTTATATGGTTAAGCTTCCCCCTACCAAATTATGGTCTATGGTTCGAGACTCATACTTACTCCTATTCTTTTATTTTAATAGAGATAATTAGACTTAATTACATGGGTGGTCCCTATGGTTAGGCTTTATTTCCCTTTTGGTCCCTAACTCTCTGAAATTATAAGATTGGTCCAATACTTTGAACAAACGTAACAATGTTGGTCCCTAAAACGGATGGACATTAACTTTTGTTGTTAAGTGCATGTGAAATGAAAAAAATACCTTTGCCCACCACACCAAACCCCCCTCCACCCTTTCTTCTTCACCATCTCCACTATTATCTCCTAGCATCACCACCACCAGCTTCAACCACCACCACCAGCACCACCTTCAACCACCGCCACCACCAGCACATCCTTTAACCACCAACACCACCTTCAACCATAACCACTAGCGCCAGTGCACCACCTTCAACCACCACCACCACCTCCTTCAACCTTCAACCACCAACACCACCTTTAACTTTCAATCACCAACACCACTTTCAACCACCAGTACCACCTTCAACCACCGTTACCACTACTACCATGTAAAGTTATATTAGAAGGCTGATGCAACAAAAGAAGCCAAAACAACCAAGGAGCTTCCTGCATGCATGCACTGATGTACAAGGTAGAAGTTACTTCGGAAGTTTTACACTCACCATAGAAATTATTCTAAGTGTAAAATCTTTCAAAGCCAAAGACCAAATCTTCAGAAGCAAAGATGAAGTCTTCTGAAGCTTCAAAGACAAAGTCTTCCAAAGCCAATGAAGTGGAGTTTGATTTCTTCCGAAGACAGAGAGGACATGCTTTCTCTGGTCTACTTTTCCATAAAGCTGACTTACTTTCCGCTGCAACTTTGAAGGCTCACCAACTAATACAAGTTGGTTAAAAGGTCCATGCTTTAGTAAACTATAGATTATGGTCTTGAGTCTGTAACTTCCTACTTTGTATCTTTTATCCTTTTATAATTTACTAGGATGTGAGCTATGGCAAGTCATAGTCACTAGTCAAAAGGCAATCTGCCTTTTGACTTTACATTGATCATGTTGTCTAGATTAATGTTTCCAGCTGGCCTTTAAAGTATGGCCGGTTGTAGGATGTAGTATAAAGTATCTCAGGTCCTTGTATTTCTTTTATGCTTTGTAACAATTGTAAAAGAACTTGAGAGCAATATATGGTATTCTTGAAAACCATATTAGTCTGTTCTTGTTCTTAGTTCTGTCTCATTTACTTGTGTTCTTAGTAACATTTACATAAACCCGATTCCCTATTTGATCTGTTAAGTGTTCTAACACTCTCCTCATTGTGAGATTGATTGTATTGACCATCCCTTAAGCGGTCCTGCAATTGGTATCAGATGTTTTCTAGGCTCTTGATTGTAAGATCTTACCATCTTAAATCCCTTCAGTTTCATAAAACACTTAACATCTCAAATGGCAGCTATCACAAAGGCTGATATGGATACCGGTACTATGACAAAGTCTCCACTGATCATTCTTATTGACTTTGATACTTAGTACCAAAGAATGGAAGGCTTTATCAAGTCTTAAGACTCCAAGATATGGGGATCTATTGTCTCTAGACCACATGTACCATCCACCTCTTCAGCTACTGCTGCTGGTGGTATGATACCAAAGGAAGTAGCTGACTATTTTAAAGAAGACTGGAGGAAGATAGACATAGATCAGAAGGCCATGACTGCCCTCCAAACTGCTCTTTAAAACTCTATCTACAGAGGCTTTAAGAAGTGCAAGACTGCCAAGCAACTATAGGATGCACTGAAGCTGATGTATGAGGGGCCAAATAAAGCAAAAGAGAACAATAAGGACCTCTTGAAGTAGCAGTTTGAGAACTTCACCTTCAAGACAGGTGAAACTTGTTGGGAACGGTCTGCCCAAGACACATATTGAATTGATGTTGCTAGTACTTTATGATCCAAGTCGGGTCATACCCAATAACAAGCTAGACAAACACCCACAATATTTATTTTATGATATGATCATGTAAATAAATATTGACACTTAAAGTATTTAGAAATTGGTTTTCTAAATATTTGCACTAGTTTTATGAATAAATTATATGGACAATTTATTCTAGAGAGAGAGAGTACTTTGTATTGTTAATCAAATGGTTGAACAAACAATACAAGTCTTTTTGTTCGCATTTCTTTTACTCATCCGCATTTGCTAATGCGGATGTGTTACTGAGAAAATGCGGATGAATGTTCCTCATCCGCATATACAAATGCGGATGTGCATTTGTGGAAATGCTGAAGGAATTTCTTCATCCGTATTTACTAATGCGGATGAGCATTTAAGGAAATGCTAATGAAACTGATCATCCACATTTACTAATACGGATGTGCATTTAGGAAATGCTGATGATCTATTCGTCCGCATTTACAAATGCGGATGTACATTTGGGAAATGCAGATAAAGTTTCTTCTTTCGTATTTACAAATTTGGAGTTTGTTCATCCGTATTTACTAATGCGGATGAATATTAGAGAAATGCGGATGGGTTAAAGGGATGGGTCCCGCCCACGTTTCTCTCACTCTGAAATTCAGTTTCATAGGACGTGCAATATATGATTACAATCAACCACTCTCTCTGATAACTTACAACATACACAAAGGTGCAGATTGGTGTTCCTGTTGCTTTTCTCTCGATCGGTCAAAGAAAACCAAGAATAGAACTCGATTCAAGTGCAAAAAATCCTAGCAACCTGGTGTTTTGTTGGAAGCTTGGGGTAGACAACTTGAGGTTTCCTGCTTTGGAAGTTGCCGATGAAAGATCATCTTCCTCTGTCCCATTCGAGAGGTAGATTTCTAAACACCCTATGGTTGTTTGTAAGCATGTTTTTTTCATATAACGATCCATTATGAGCTTTTAGCAGATATATATAAATTGGTTTATATATATTAACTGTAACAAGTTTTTCTTCAATTTTTGTTGCGTTTTCATTTTATAAGGATAAAATGACTCTGACAAACTTGTGAAAACCCCTACAATGGTATCAGAGCCGGTTATATGGATACATGCTTCATCTGGACTAAATTCTCGGTTTCTTGCTGTTAATTCACCAACAGACCGAAAATTCAAGTCTATGTTTTCCCTGGTTTTTTAAGATTCTTCTTTACATGCATATTGTAATCTTGATAAATTTAATCATTTGGATGTTTTAGTTGTTTGGACAAGAATCATGATATTTGGTTTGTTTTTTACATTAACCAAAAATCCATGATTCAAGGGGAAAACTCTCGGATTTTGCTTACATATTTGGATATGTATCTTGATGTTCATAACCAAGCCAAGACCTTGTGCTTGGTTGTGATTTGTATTTGATTATTCAAAAGGTTGTAATAATTAAATTTATTTGTTCTTCCTATTGGCTATGTAATTTATTTATTTTTCATTTGGTATGTAAAATAAATAGATTAGTTGCATTTCACTTTTACTAGAAAATGTATATAGGATATATTTTGTAAAAGAAGATGCAACAAGAATGTTTTTCGGTTTGGGCCAATTTTGGGCCCAAAGGGCTTTATAGCTCTTAATGGGATTTAAGCCCAATAACCAAAAACATATTTTGAAGGCCCAAAAGGGTTTGGTGCAGAATTTTAAGTCCATTTGGAAGCTCAAATCGAATGGGAGAGTCACAACACAAAGTGGACACTTGAAGCATTTGGATGCGGGATCAAGTGGGAGTTCACCACAAAGTTTTATGCTTAGGAAGGCCCTAATAACTCACTTGTTTCAGTCAACAAGTGATGTTAAATTAGTTGGCTATGGTTATGAACTTGTTGTTGTATGTGTTGCTTGTATGGTTGATTTAATTTATTGTTCATGTGATATTTGGATATGCATTGTTAAACAATTTCAAATCAACAACAAGCTGTAAATAGTTTTTTTGGAAACATTAACATGGGTAATAAAATGGTTTTATTAAAGGTTAATGTTTTAAATTGGGTTTTATTAAAAGGACCTTGGAAATTAGTTTCACTAATGTACCACGCATTTGAATGCATGCAAATGTAAGGTACAAAATGTTTTCATAACTAGAATTAATGAAAACAAAATCCCTTTTAAACAAGTTTAATACCATCCTTTTATACAACACTCGAATCACTTGGGAACTATTTGTGGGATAAAGGTCACCTAACCACATTTAAGGAACTTGTGTGTTTGAGGTGGGTTTAACATATTTGTGGGATAAAGGTCACCTAACCATCTATGTGTGTAAACTCACACGTGTGTGTAAGTAGGACGACTTGAGTTGGAAACCATATGAATAGGGTCATCAAAGCATGGCATACAATGGTGTTGATGGGATTAGACATACCGAGTAAACATAAAGTTGTTTAACCGTTCCCATAAACTAGAAGTTGCAAAGGGTTGCAATTGTCAAAAGTTGACTACCTTGTTAATTTAAATAATGGGATAAAGGTCGCCTAACTATTATTTGAATGTAATGTTGGATTCTAAATTTTAATTATTAATTGTCTTTGAGACATGAAAGGGTATTAATTATTAAAATGTCCTTTTGTAAAGACTAAAATTGAACTTTGTTTGTATTGTAGTAAAGGCCGCAAATAATAACAACGCTACCTCCCCGACCGTCCATAACCTGTCACTGAGAGCTATCCTGGAAAAGGATCGTCTAAACCACAATAATTTCATGGATTGGTTTCGAATCTTGAGAATTGTTCTTAAGCAAGAAAAGAAATCATATGCGTTGGACGATCCTATTCCAGATGAACCCAACACTGATGATGTTGATGCCTACGAAGATTAGGTTAAGCACACTAAGGATTCTAGGCAAGTTTCTTGCCTCATGTTAGGAACCATGATTCCCGAGCTTCAAAAGGATTTTGAACATCAAAGGGCATACGACATGATTACCCAGCTGAAGGAAATGTTCCTTCAACAAGCGAGGGTAGAGTGATCGGTTCAAAAGGATCGAATCTGTGATGATATCATAACGCAATGATCAATTCAAACACATGCAATTAAATCAAAAAAATTCATAGATTTCATTAATAGCAAATGCACAGGATACAATGTGTAAGGGTTACAGTTTGTTCACCTATGTCTGTATTCTCTAGTCTGAGATGTCTAAAGTCTCAAGTCTCTAGTCTAAAGTCTCAGATGTCTTTAGTCTAAAGTCTCAAGTCTAAGATCTCTCCTGCACAATACATAAAATATCCTATTTATACAATCAAGAAACAAAGGAACATATATTTACAAAATAAGTCCTTATACTATAACAAAAAACACATAAAGACAAAATGTTAATCTTCCAAGAGCTTCAACAATACTCCCCCTAAGATTTACATTGTCTTCAGTCTTCAAAAAAATCTTCAGGTTCTTCTTTGATTTTGAGCATCGGCTTGTCTTTGTACAGCTCTTGTTCCTTTAATGCTTTTCAGATTGCTGACTTGAACTTGCCTGCAAGAATTGCTTGTTCAGGCTTTGACTCGTTGGTTTTGATATCCATCCTGTTCATGGTCTCCAAAGTTTCTTTTGATAATCCTATAATATCGACATTAGCATAAAATTCAAAAGGTTTGGGATAATCTTTAGAATGAATCTCCAATACTCATTTGCTAAGATTCTAATAAAATCAATTGATGTTATGTCTTTCTTCATAATCTTAGCATAAGCTAAAGCTTTCCTTAATGAAATTCTCCCCATTGCAGCATCCATCACCTTGATAATAGACATAAAGTACTTTCAATCATTCTCTGCCACTTCTGGTGTAACACGATCAAATTTTTGAATTGACAAAAATGAGATATAGCTTGGATGCAGAAGTTTTAGCTCAAACACTCCAAACAATGAAATCATATCTTGATCCCAATCATCAAGGTACCGAACTAACTTCAATTCAAAAGTATCAGCATTGTAAAACCATCTCAAAATCAATTTTGTCTTTTGAGTACCATCAATTACCTTCAATCCAGGATTAGTAACCTTTTATAAAAATTGGTCACTATATGCATCCAAAAATTTCTCTTCTTCATCAGGTTTATCATCACTTTTCCTTTTACTTTTTAAAGACTTGAAATATTCCTTATCTTCTTGATCACATCTTGTTTTAAGAAAAGACTCCATCCGTGAAATACCTCTATTCAAGAGTTTAACAAAATTGTCTCCTCGATTTTCCTTTGTTAGATTAATCAACGTCAACTTGTTAAGTTCTTTTAAGTCTTGCACAGGAAGAGCTATGATGCTTGTGTAAAAGTGATATACATCACAGATTGCATTTACATCTTTTTTAAAAAATACATCAAACACCTCATCATACTTTCACGCTACTATCTTCACATTCTTTGTATTATCAGGCACAACCATTGCATTAGGCAATTCTGAGATTGATTGTCCTTTTTGCAACACATTTCTCATAAGATCACCAGTAGTTCTTGCCTTGTTCCACAACTACTTTTGATCAATGGATACTTCATAAGCTTGTTTTTCCTCTAGAAACATCTTCATGAATTCTTTTCTGCTTTCATGTTCACTTCTCTTCAAAGCCATTGATTTAATCTCTTGAGGTTTCAAAATTCTTGTTCTTTTTGTAATCTCCAAGTACTGAGGATTATCCATATCAAGTACTATCATCTTGTTTGTCTGTTTCTCTATTTCTTAAAAGCTTCTCACCAAATTTCTTAGTGATTCAGCTTGCAATCTGTTTAACTTCTTTCTTGGATAGTTCCTCGATTGTAGCCATAATCTAAGCTTAATTTTATTCATGTTTTCAGGATCTGGATGATGTAGCTCAGATGATGAAAGTTCCTCAATATTAATACTTTCATGTAATGGATTCCATTCACCTGCTCAATAATGATTTAATCTGGATCCACAGGAACTATGGATTCAGCTATCACACATTTCTCATATTCTTCGTTTATCTGAAACTGTGAGTCCATCCAAAAATACTCGAGTATACTTTTTATTTATCAAATAATTATACCTTTCATCAACATCAACATGTATATCTTCAACTACAGCCTCAATTGGAGAATAACTTGCTTCAACAATATCTTCATCTTCTAAGACATCGTTATACCATGCATCAGAAAAATCTGGTTCAAAATCATCTAAGGCACCGATTATCTTGCACTTCAGTTTTTTCACTATCATGACTCAAAGGCTCAGATACAATCTTCTGATATTTAGCTGACGGTTCAGCTAAAACTGATACATCTATATCATCTATCTTCCTTTTGCATGTATCTACCTCAGAGACTTTTTCAATATCAATTGGGTGAACTTCTGATACAACAACAATTTTAGGAGATTAGGACATTGCACTATCTTTCATGCTTTCAAATTCTTCTTTTAGTTTCTCATGACTTTCTCTTAATTTCTTGAATTTTTCTTCCATCAAGTAATAGTCTTTAAGAATAACTTCAAAGTTCTTTAAATTTGATTCTTTCTCTTCTTTAATTTCAGCAATAATCACATCTTTCTGGATTAATTCAGCCTTTAATCTTTCATTCTCCTCTCTCAGCTTTTCAATTATCTTAAGATGGAGTGAGTTCTCTTCTTTCAGAGACTCTATCAAGCTTTGATCTTCTTTTGCTTGTTTATCCTCAACATGAACATCAGATTCAACTACATCAATGTTTTGGAAATCAAATTCCATATGTTGATGAATAGTTTCTTCCTTCATAACAACTGTGTCATCAATATTTTGAATATCTTCATTTTGATCTTCTACATGTTCAACTTCTTCAACAACTTCGTCAACTTCATTTCCACCATTATCATCATCATCACTTGATGTGGAACTACTTTCATTTTCAAAATTATCATCATCATCATTATTTTCATCACCATCATCATTATCTTTATCATCATCATCAGATAGATCTTGAGGATCTTCTTCAATTAGGTCATTTGGATCAACTGGTTCATCCTCAATCAAATGAAAATGATCTTCATTAATATCTACCTCATCTCTAGCCACAACCCTCATATAATCAAACATAGGTACATTTTGAGCACCAGTAATCATTGCAAGTCTTTTGTATGAGGTTTCTGTCATATGCTCTAGAAATAATCTTTCACCACTCACTCCATAAACATGGAAATCTGGATTTTCTTCTTTGATGATCATTTGTAAGAATCTAGGATACATCAGGTATTTTTTCCTGATTCCTTTTTCTAAGTTAAACGCAAATCCATTTAGAATCCATCTAGCCATATTATATGATCTGTTAGTTTCAATGGCTACAATTGGAGATGCAATATCAACTGGAAATGAATTCCATCCCGCACTTCTTTAGACATTCCGTGCTGGAAGATATAGCAAAGAAGTTTCCAGTGATTATAAACTCTAGCTCGGAAAAATTGTTTCCTTGGAAAGTTATCCGGATGACCCATGGCTATAAAAGTTTCTATACACTCATTAAACGTGAGTTCAGCCAAGTCTTATGGGTCATTGTTTCCAAGCCTTAGAGCTTCTCTTATAGATTGCTCAGATACTTCAATCATCCTATCATTAGTAATGAATCCTCTAACAACCTTTCTTACTTCTTCATCTCTTTCAACAGTAGCAATGTTCCAAAATTTCTTGATCAACCGAGCATATATGACTGGCTGAGAAAACATAGCATATACATACTTAGTCCTCAATAAGAATCTGATCATCTCTTCGTATCCAGTAGCTTCTCGAACATCTTCATTAAGAAAAGCAGCTACATTATGCTTTGGTTCAAACTTAAGCTTTGCCATCTGTATGCATAAAACAAAGAAAGTTAGTCACATTTGAATTTGCAAAACTTAAAAACAAATTGTGATTTATCAATTTTGAACCAAAACACTTAAAAAATTTCTAAGTGTTTATATACATCTCATTACATGAACAAGAGTATATTGGTCACAATTTTGATTTACACAATTCATAATAATCAAGTAATTCATTTAGTAACTTGAAAATTTATTAAATTTCAATTGAATTAGCATGTTTTAAATCTTTAAACCTAACTTTCATATTTCAAAATTTTCTAAGTGTTCAACATACTCTGTCAAGAGCAGAACACTTTCAAGTTTAAGTTCAACAGATTTAAAGCACACTAGACTCATTAAAATTTTCTCAAAAACATATTAATGAATGATTTTTATGATCAACTTGACAATTTTTAATGAAAAATTTTTGAATTGACTGTTCATATGAACCTTCTGATGAACACACAATCATCGTGAACACAATGTGATGAAATACTGATTTAAGCATTTCAATCTGTTCGAAAACAAGTTTCTATCATCAATCAATGTTCAATTTCAGTTATTAAATCATAACATTATCACAAATTTAAATTTTTTCTTCGAACTAGGGTTCATACGCCTGAATAGACATAAAATGCCCAATCGAATTCGAAGTTAAATCTTGAAATCAGATGTTTTTCATCTTGAAATGAAGTTTAGATTCAATGTCAATACCTAAAAAACACAAGTATTAACACCAATCATTCACAGATGATGAACTGTGTGAATCGAGTGTATGAGTGTCGAGAGTGTTTATTAGGGGATTTTGAGTGAATGAATGAATAAACCACAAGTATTGTATATATATAAGTGAAAATTTTAGGCGCATGAGTACTGTTTATACGCATGGGGTTTAGACGCATGAACACTGTTCAGTCACATAAGCATTGTTTATGCGCATGGGATTTAGACGCATGAGCACTGTTCAGTCGCATAAGCACTGTTTAGGCGCTTAAGCACTGTTCAGGCACATGAGACTAGATGAAACGCCTAACACTTAGTATTTATGCCTTTAAATGTCCAACCCTTGAAAGTTTTGGTACTGTTTAGGCTCATGAGTATAGACTGAGACGCCCAACACTTGTGCAAATTTCTGAAAATTCACCATACTCGTGATCTGAACTTATGAGTACTGTTCAGGTGCATGGGATCCTTTCCATGAGTCTTGACACTTGAACTTTTCTCATCATCCATCTGAACACTATTTAAACACATTAGTACTGTTCACACTCAACTTTTCAACACTTAGTCAAAATTGTTTGACTATCACTCAAAATTTTCATTAATTTCCCTCAATTTTAACATTTTGAAATTCAAACTTTTATATTTTTTTTATTTTTGACCTTTATTTTTATTTTAAATTTTCAAAATTAATTTCCCGTCATTTTGGTCTCTATTTAATTTTACAAAACAAACAATCTCATTTTGTTTGCAAGAAGCTTTTCCATTGAATTTGAATTCTTTTTCAGGTTCATTTTTACATCATTTCAAACACACATATGCTAGAAATTTCAACTTCATCCTTTCATCCAAAACTCTTTATTTTTGATTTTTCATTTTCATGAAATTCAATTATTTTATCTTTTTCATTTTTACTCCCCTTAAACTTTTAAGTTTTACAAACTTAGAAGTTTCTTTTATTTTGCAGTTAGAGCAAACCGATCATTATCAACATGTCTGCACACAGAAAATCATGCAAAAATAAAAAATAAAGCAGAATAAAAATCTACTATATACATTTGAATACATGCCTGCAGTGTGATCATATTAGATAAGATCAGCACATTAAAATAAAATAAAATGATGGATAGTCGTAGACAGTGATTAAATCCTGATCAAGTGTGTTCCAGGTCAATATTTCTGCAGCAATGGAGACACGAAATCTAAGGACAGAAAATGAGTGCTTTTGGCAAGATACTCAGCACACTTACTTTTTCAATTCTTGGATTGGTTAAGGTACGATTAGATATGATATTATGTAAGTCACACTTAGACTTAGAGAGTTCAACTCTCATCAAGATATGCAACAAATCACTTTTCTCAACTTGTTAACCTGACATATACTTATAACCAGATCTCATGTTTAGATTGTACACATTGGCATCTTTTGCATCAAGTGAGAATATCCAGGTCTGTAATGACTTACAACAGAGGATATCTCGTCACTTCAGGTCTATGATGACTCATAACAGAGAAGTGAATAGATGCTTTAAATTATTAGAGCTCAATGGTTATACATACCACCACCAGGTGTGAGTTTATGACTTAACAAGCAATCAGTTTGAGAAGTCAACACTACTCATTGGTACTAAAATGGACAAACATGAATGCATGATTGATTTAGTTTGATCACAAAAATTTACTTTTTCAGTATAATTGCATGAACTTACCTGCACATCATATCTAATCACGTCAGACTTTAGTAGCAAGTGAAGTATGCAACTGATCAAAACTAATGTATCTATCATTTCTCACAAATTGTAAAGACAGATTCAGTCCTAAACATTTAACTGACAAGAAAAACTCTATTTTTTGTGTTTTTGTTTTATATTTTTCTCTTTTGATTTTGCAATTTTCTATTTTTGTATTTGCTTTTTCATTTTCTATTGAACATACACTCACAATATATACAATCAGGCAGTTAACTTTGACAGTTTCTCTATATTCAAGATTAAGCTTAGGTAGGGTTATTATCATTTTTAATGACTCAGACAACTGGATTAAACTCAAAATCAGTTTTTAAACATGATTAATAAGTCCAATTGACTCTACCAAATATTCAAATCGACCTGGTAAAAAGGCTTTTGTAAATAGGTCAGCCAACTGTTTTTCAGTTGAGATTTGAATCAAAATGATTAAACCTTTTTCAGAGTTATCTTTGAGAAAATGATATCGAATTTCGATATGTTTTGTTTTTGAGTGCTGGACAGGATTAGCTGTAATAAACATAGAAGCAGTGTTATCAATGTAAACAGGGGTTTTAAGAAAATTAAACCTGTAATCCAGCAGTTGGTTTTGTAACCAAAGTATTTGAGAACATCCTGCTGAAGCAGCTATGTACTTAGCTTCTGTGGTTGAAACAGAGACATTTGTTTGTTTCTTACATTACCACGAGACTAATCTGGGACCTAAAAACTAACAGCCACCCATCGTAGATTTACGATATTGGCAACATCCTCCATAATCACTATCTGTATATCCATGTAACTCGAAGTTTCCTTCATAAGGATACCATAACCCTAAAGCCGATTTTCCTTTGAGATACCTGAATATTCTTTTAACAGCGGTTAGATGAGATTCCTTCGGGTCAGATTGATACTTGGCACAGACACAAATAGCATACATTATATCAGGTCTAGATGCAGTAAGATACATCAAAGATCCGATCATAAATCTGTATAAAGTATGGTCAATTGATTTTCCTTTCGGATCAGGTTCAATCTTGGTATTTACATCAGTTGGAGTTCTTATGGATTGACAATCTTGCAGTTTAAATTTCTTCAAGAGTTTTTCAATGAATTTTTCTTGATTGATAAAAGTTCCATCTGCAGACTGCTTCACCTGAAGACCAAGAAAAAAATTAATTTCTCCCATAGAACTCATTTGGAAACGAGACTTCATGATTTCTTCATATTCATTGCATAATTTTGGACTTGTAGAACCAAATATGATATCATTAACATACACTTGAACACATAAGAGATCATCAGCATCCTTCTTAATAAACAAAGTAGGATCGGTTTTCCCTCGCGTGTATCCATGTTGGATCAAATGTTATGATAACGTTTCATACCAGATTCTAGGAGCTTGATGTAGACCATACAATGCTTTCCTAAGCTTGTACACACGATGAGGAAATTCTGAATCTTTGAAACCTGGAGATTGCTTGACATATACATCATTGGTGATTGGTCCGTATAAGAAAGCACCTTTAACGTCCATCTGATACACCTTGAATTTCATGAATGATGCATAAGCCAGGAAGACATGAATTGATTCAAGTCTTGCAACTGGAGCAAATACTTCATCATAATCTATTCCTTCTTCTTGGGTGTAACCTTGTGCAACGAGTCTCGCTTTGTTGCGAACAACAATTCCTCGATCTTCTATTTTGTTTCTGAACAACCATTTTGTGCCTATGGCATTCTCCTTCAGGTAAATCCACAAGCTTCCACACTTCTTGATTACAAAATTGCAATAACTCTTCTTGCATTGCCTCAATCCAACTATTGTCCTTTAACGCTTCAGTGATGTCTTTAGGAACAATTTGAGATAGAAAACACGAGTATAAGCAGAGGTTTGCTTATTCTGAATGACTTCTTGTTGTTCTCTCATTTAATGGACCAATAATCTGAGATGTAGGATGGTTCTTGTGAATACAAGACTTTCAAATCTTATTCCCTTGAACATGAACATCCAGATTAGATTGGTTCATGTTCGAAAGCTGATGCAATAAGTTCGAAGAATGTGAATTGAAATTAGGAACTTGAGTCGGTGAGTTGATAAAGTAATCAAGATTATCAGTAACAACTACATCATCAGAAATCGATGATGTTCCGGACTCAGGTTGTACAATTTCAGGACCATCATTAGGAATAGGTTGTGAAACATTTGTATTTTCAGACATGGAATGTTCGTGTGCTTGTTGATAGCTAGATTGATCATGAGATTCGGAACTGAATAAAGGATCTTTAACAAAACAGAAGAATGGATAATCTGGGCTAGAATCATCCATATCATCTGAATTAGAATCATCACTGAATGATCCAAGATCTCCTTCTTGTTTCTTCTTCTCACCTGTAGATTCAAACAAGTTAGAATGAAAGGAGTTTGACAAAGAATCTAAATCAAATAACCAAGCTGGACCATTTGCAACTGACGGAAAAGAATTTTCAAGAAATTTAACATTGAATGTTTCAAGGATAATATTCGTCATAGAGTTATAAACTCTTAAAGCTTTTGAAACCAATGAATATCCAACGAAAAATCCATCATCAGATTTTGCATCAAATTTTCCTAGCTGGTCACTTGAGTTTAAAATCAAAACTGGACAACCAAAAGATTTAATAAAATCTATATTAGGTTTCCAACCAAACATCAACTCATAAGGAGTTTTCTGTTTATCTTTCACAAGCAATGTTCGATTTTATACAAAACATGCAGTAGATATGGCTTCATCCTAAAAAGTAATTGGAATCTTTGCATCTGCTAACATGGAACGTGTTGCCTCAATCAAAGTTTTGTATTTCCTTTCAGCAACTCCATTTTGTTATGGAGTTCTAGGAGTACTGAACTGACGAGCAATACCTTTTTCTGCACAAAACATGACAATATTAGCATTTTTAAATTTTGTTTCATTATCACTTCTAATTATTTTCACCTTTTGTTCTAATAGATTTTCTACTTTAATGATAAATTCTTTTAGTAATTCAGCCATTTCAGATTTAGCATGTAAAAAAAACCCATGAAAATCTTATAAAGTCATCAATGATAACTAAACAGTAAGATTTCTTTCCAATACTCTGCACATTTGTTGGTCCGAATAGGTCCATGTGCAACATCTAGAGAGGTTTGGAATTTGAGTTTATCAGCTTGGACTTATAAGACGCTCTGTGTTGTTTTCCTTTTAAACATACTGAGCAATGATCTTTGTAGCAAACTTCTTTGTTGGAAGACTTACTACATGATTTCCTGCTACAAGCTTGTTCATGTTCTTGAAATTAGAATGCCCAAGAAGTCTATGCCATAACTGGCTTTTGACATTTGATGCTTGAGCAATTAGGCATGTTGTTTCTGTAGATGGATCTACTTGAGACATATCTAACTTGTATACATGTTGATCTCGAACAGCTTTAACAACTACCCATTCTTTGCTTATCTAAAAACCTGGCTTCAAAATAGCAAAAAGAATCATCAAATAGAACAGAGTAAGATTTGTCACAAATTTGGGAAACACTTAAAAGATTAAATTTCAACTGTGAACAGAAGTTGACTTTATCAAAGCTAATAATCCTATTGGACACTGTTCCTTCTCCTGTTATTTTTCCACCTGCATCACCTCCAAATGAAACATGAGTACCATCTTTTAACTTAAAATCTTGCAACAAGGCATGGTTGCCTGTCATATGCCGGCTACACCCACTATCAACATACCACGTGTTAAGATGTCTTCTTGGGCGTACCTGTATTTCAAAAAGAAATTTAAGTTGAGTTATCAACCCAAGCCGAGATGGTCTTGGGCTTGCCAAATTTATCAACAATGGTAAACTGTTTAAAGTGAAGCTTTTTCAAATCAGTCTTATTGTTAACAAATTTACCAATTCTGTTTCTTACAAAAGTTTGATTATCTTTGATTTGTTTTGTCCTTAAAACATTGTAATGTTTTTCAAGATCATCATGAAGATAGTTCAAACCATCAGACAAGACATTTTTAGAAAAATCTTGTATACCTAACTTCCCACTATTCATTCTCACAGATCGTGGAATGAATTTTCCTTGATTATACTGTCTTGGTTTTGCAGCATAAGAATTGTCATAATCAGAATCATTTCTTTGAAAAGATCTCAAGCCTAAGGAAGGTTTTTTTGTCAATCTTTGAAAACCAACACTTTGATTTTTTTGAAATTGTGGATTGACAAATCCATTCCTTAACTGTGGATTAATATATCCATTCCTCGGCGAGTTCTTTCTGAAGTAACAATTCCCAGTTTTGTGAGTTCTTTCATCACAAATGGTACAATATTTGTTGAAATAACAATCAGTTATTGAATGGTTTTTCATATCACAAATATGACAGTACCTGTTAAAGAAAACATTCTTCAGACTTATGATTGTACATATCACATATTTCATAGTACCGTTGTTGAAATTTAAACAACTGTTGATTAACTTTAGATGTGGAGGCCACATCTGATCCTTGTTTTGATTTAGGAGTTACAAAGTTAATCTGTTGTTTTTGATTTGAAAGTTTATTCTTTTGAAATTTGGGTTTTGACTTTTGCTCATTAACATCATTTCTTGACTCTTTAGATACAAATCTTTTGTTGACAGCGAAAGACTTAGGAACTAAACCTGTTTTCAGATCAGAGTTAGATTTGTTCTTTGAGTTAGATTTGATTTCTGGAATTTTGTTCATGTCAAAAGTACCCGTAGATACAAACTTTATTGGTTTAAATTGATTAGTTTGATTTGTTCTTTGAGTTTGATTGTTTTGAGAGGAGTTAGATTTAGCATTTTTCCTTCTCCTTCTTTAATTTCTTGATCTTGATGATTTTTGTTTGCTTTTGGATTGAACATCTTCAGTAGAAGACTCTTTTGCATTTTTTTTATCTTTTTGTTCTTTCTGCCATTTAATCAAATCTAGATTGTTTAATCCATAAGAAAATGAATCTTCGGATGTTACTTCATCTAGTTTTGCTTTTTTTTTATTCTTTGAGTTTTGTTTGTCATTCTTAACAATGATTTCTTCAACAACATGCTCTTTTGGAACAAACATTTTCTTATTCTTTGGTCATGGTTTGTAAGATTTAACTTTCACTGGATGACCATTTTTAATCTTTTCAGAATCTTGTTCCTCAAATATTTTAACATTTGTTTTCTCTTCATTACTTTCATAATTCTTTTTCTTGTTTTGAAAGGCTTTTAGCTTAGCTTTGTTTTTAGGTGAGTGATCATGTGTGTTAAAGTTTTCTGGCAGAGTGTTTATGATAGATTCAGGCATTGGTTCATGTGAAAATCCTAGACCTGGTTTGTTTTTATCTTTCCTCTCACTTACCAGCTATTCTACAATAGTTTTAGAACTTTAGCTAGATCCACCTGAGTTGTAGCAAGAGCTATTTTTTTTCTTCTAAATTTTTAGTCATTTCCTCAAGTTGTTTCTTCACAAGTTCAAGTTCTTCTAGAGTTTTATTCCATGAGGTTTGTAAAGATAATATCTTTTCATCAGAGACTTTGTGATCATTTTTCAGTTTGTTGTGCATTACCTCTTCTTGTTTAAGTTTATCACAGATCTTATATGAATATGTTCTGTAATTCTCAACTTGATCAAAACATGCTTTTGTACACATTTTCTCTCTGACTTCGACGGGAATTTCAGGATAACTTGAAGATGAAGTCTCAGAGTCATATGATGGATTCTCAACCTTTGGTTGGTCAGACTGAGCCATAAGTGCAATCTCTTCTGACTCCTCTTTTGGTGGTCAGATTTGTCACTCTAGTCATAGTGTTCATCATTATTTTCTGAATCACTATCAGCCTTTGGATCATTATCTTCAGACCAGTCTTCATTTTGAATATCTGCAACAAGAGATAAACTAGATGTTAGATCAGCTGTAAATTGTTCAGCATAAGCACTCCAGTCATATCCATCTTTGATGCTAACAACAAGAGCTTTCTTTGGCTCTTTAGATGATATTGATTCATCTTTATTTTCTGGCATAGGAAGACTCTGATAAGGCTTTTGAAAGGTTTTCTGAGACTGCTGGTGATATCTTTGACTGCTAGAACCTGCTTGACCATTTCCTCCATGGTTTCTGGGAGCTTTACATAAGCCAACAGTTTTGTTAGCACTTGGCTTTTAGTTCTTGTTAACATAAGAGTATTTCTGTGTTCTGTAAGCAATCATCACCATCTGCCAATTCAAGCCCATCTCTTCCACATCATCAGGATCTATCTCAAACAAATCACAGTAGTGAAACACCTACACAGTTCTCAAACACCTGACTTTGGAGTAGAAACGCCCAAGGGAATGCCTTAGTAGAATTCTAAAAATATTCAACTGAAATGCGCTTTGTTTCTGCAAAGTCACCAAGTGTCGAAACTGTCTCAAAACATCTCAACAGTGGTCAAATGCCTGATCTAAAATGTCTGAATAGTACCAAAACTCCCAAATAGTGGTGATGCGCCTAGATACTTAGACAATTTTCAACAGTTTTCATCCATAATGCGCCTTATTCATCAGCTTCAACGAACTCAGATCTTATGAAAATCTTCAAAACTTGATTAATTGATCTAAAAACTTCCAATTTGGTAGTAATTAGGTCGATTAACAATCCTTAATCCTCAGTTTGATCAAACAACAACAACAAATCAGTATTCTGATTGAATTTCAGTCCGAATATGAAGAACAAAGTTCGAACACTAATTCGATCAATTTCTTAGATTTGAACGAATTGAACACAAAATTGTGATTCAAATCATGTTTCTATGGATGAAACACAACTGAAAACAACAATTAATTAATCAAATTGCAATCAATCACAGATTTCAAGTGATTCAAAGAGCTCAAAATGTCGATAAGCTCTGATCACTGAATCGAAGGCTCTAATACCAATTGATTAGTTCAAAAGGATCGAATCTATGATGATATCGTAATGCAATGATCAATTCAAACACATAGTAATCAAACACATGCAATTACATCAAAAAAAATCATAGATTTCATTGATAGCAAATGAACAGAATACAATGTGTAAGGGTTACAGTTCGTTCATCTTATTTGTATTCTCTAGTGTGAGAAGTCTAAAGTCTCAAGTCTCTAGTCTAAACTCTCAGATGTCTTTAGTCTAAAGTATCAAGTCTAAGATCTCTCCTACACAATACATAAAATATCCTATTTATACTATCAAGAAACAAAGGAACATATATTTACAAAATAAGTCCCTATACTATGACAAAAAACACATAAAGAGAAAATGCTAATCTTCCAAGAGCTTCAACATAGAGCGCTTCGAAACGGTTCAAGAGCTTCATGCATGTCGAATGGAAGAAACCCAATATGTGTCATCTTATGTGATGAAGATGAAAAGCCATATTGATCTCCTTAAAAGGCTGAATTGTCCCATCTCAAAAGAGTTGGCCACGGATTTGATCCTCAATGGTCTAACCAAGAAGTTTGACACTTTTATCATGAATTATAACATGAATGGATGGGACAAGAGCATTAGGGAAGTTCATGCAATGCTAAAAATAGCCGAGGCAGGGATGGGTAAAAGGGTTTTACCGGTTCTCACGATCAATGAGGGTGGCAACAAGAAAAGGAATCACCCCGAACCCAAGGAAAATGTTGCCAAAGGCAAGGGATACATCAAAGGAAAGGGTAAGGGAAAGAAGTGGGACCATAAAAACCAAGGCTTAAGAAGCCAAAGGTTACGGAGAATGATCCATGCTTTGAGTGTGGTGAAATAGGACATTGGAAGAGGAGTTCTCCAATCTATCTTAAGGAGTTGAGAAAGAAGAGGGATGTTGGGCAGACCTCATGTACAACTTTCATGATCCATATTAAACTTAATGCTATTTCTTCAAACACATGGGTATTAGATACCGGATGTGGAACTCATATTTGCAATTTGTTGCAGGGGTTCAAAAGAAATAAGCATTTTCAGAAGGGGGATACTAGTCTCTACATGGGCAACGGTAGCAAAGGTTGATATCGAAGCCCAAGGAGACTATATCTTGAAGCTTCCAAGTGGTTTGAAAGTCATTTTGAAGAATGTTTTGTATGCTCCTAGTGTAACTAGGAATATAATTTATGTATCCCTTTTGAAACAATATCGTTATGTATTAAAGTTTGTAAACGATGGTATTTGTGTTTTTATGGATGATATATTTTACTTTAAGGCTATGCCTTTTAATGGTACTTATGAATTGGTTCATGATGACTCATCCTTTTATAACTCGTTATACCAGTCAAGCACCAAGAAACTTAAAATGGGTTTAAGTGAATTATATCTTTGGCATTGTCGTCTTGGTCACATAAACAAGAATCGTATTCAAACACTTCAAAAGAATTGTCTTTTGGAAGCAAATGAAGAGGGTTCATTTGATAAGTGTGATTCTTGTTTACAAGGAAAGATGACCAAGGAACCCTTTAGTGGTACTAACCAAAAGGGCAAAATATTTATTAGGAATCATACATTCGGATGTATATGGTCCTTTTAAAGCAATGACAAGGAATGGTGAAAGATACTACATTACCTTCATCGGCGATTATATTCGTTATGGTTATGTGTACTTGTTGAGACACAAAAATGAAGCTTTTGAAATGTTCAAAATCTTCAGAATGAAGTAGAAAATCAACTCAACAAAACTATCAAAGTTCTTTGTTTGGATAGAGGAGGTGAATACCTTAGTGATGCTTTTCAAGATCATCTTAGGAGTTGTGGGATTGTCTCACAACTTGCTCCACCCGGAACACCACAGCATAATGGTGTGTCTGAGAGGAGAAACCGAACCCTATTGGATATGGTTTGATCTATGATGGCTAGAAGCACACTACCTTTGTCATTTTGGGGTTTCGCATTGCTCTTCGCGGCCCGTATTTTGAATATGGCCCCAACCAAGAAAGTGGATAAGACACCTTTTGAAATATGGCATGGAAGGGTTCCATCGTTATCATATTTAAAGGTATGGGGTTGTGAAGCTTATGTTAAGCAGAACACCCCAAACAAGTTAGAAAGTTGATCCACTATGTGTATCTTTGTAGGATATCCCAAAGACTTGATGGGATATTACTTCTACAATCCAACAGAGCAAAAGGTATTTATTGCTCGAAAGGCTGAGTTCTTGGAAACTAAATTCCTTATGGAAGGAACTATCGATAGAACAGTGGAACTTGATCAGGATCGAGAACCACAAGTCGATAGACGTTCGGTTGATACTAGCAATCAACAAGAGGTTGTTGATAATGATCAAGTGGTTGATCAATACACACAAAACGTTCACAGATCTGGTAGAATTAGCTATCCACCCGAAAGATATGGATTTTTCATGAATTGATGCTATGTA
Organism: Flaveria sonorensis; assembly: GCA_025506505.1. Lineage (NCBI taxonomy): Eukaryota > Viridiplantae > Streptophyta > Magnoliopsida > Asterales > Asteraceae > Flaveria > Flaveria sonorensis. The sequence continues at coordinate 51,905,818 of CM046429.1, forward strand.
GTTGACTTGGATGAACCAACTACGTACCGTGATGCAATGTCCAAATCAGATTGTGACAAGTGGCTTGAAGCCATGAACGTAGAGTTGCAATCCATGTATGACAACCAAGTGCGGGAATTGGTTATGCCACCGCTTAACTCTAAACCAGCTGGATGTAAGTGGGTCTTCAAGAAGAAAACCGATACGCATGGAAACTTGGATACTTATAAAGCAAGACTTGTAGTAAAAGGTTTCACTCAGACTCAAGGGGTTGATTATGATGAGACCTTCTCGCCTGTGGCAATACTAAAGTCAATTAGGATATTATTTGCCATAGCTGCATATTATGACTATGAGATTTGGCAAATGAATGTCAAAACTGCTTTCCTTAATGGACATCTGAAAGAGAATGTCTATATGGTTCAGCCCGAAGGTTTTGTCGATCAATAATATCTTAATAAAGTATGCAAGTTAAAGAAATCAATCTATGGATTGAAACAAGCATCGAGAAGTTGGAATCGGCATTTTGATGAAGAGATCAAGAAATTTGGATTCATCAAGAATGCTGATGAAGCTTGTGTTTATAAGAAAGCTAGTGGGAGCATCATCACATTCTTGGTATTGTATGTTGATGATATATTAGTGTTTGGAAATGACATTCCAACCATGGAAGGTGTTAAAACCTGGCTTGGAAGTTGTTTTTCCATCAAAGATCTTGGTGAAGCCGCCTATATTTTGGGAATAAAGATCTATAGGGATAGATCAAGGCGATTGATAGGTTTAAACCAAAGTGCATACATTGATAAAATCTTGAAAAGGTTCAAGATGGAGAACTCTAAGAAAGGTTTGGTACCTATTCAAAGAGGGACAATATTGAGTGCATCTCAATGTCCAAGCTCAAAGGATGACCAAGAAAGGATGAAGGAAATCCCATATGCATCTGCTATAGGATCCATCATGTATGTAATGATATTCACTAGACCGAACGTGTCATGCGCCTTGAGCATGACAAGCAGATATCAGCAGAATCCAGGAAATAGCCATTAGATGGTTGTTAAGAGAATATTGAAATACCTTAGGAGGACTAAGGATATGTTTCTAATATACGGATCTGGTGAAGAGGAACTCGTTATAAAGGGTTTCCAAACTGATCGAGATGATTCTCGATCACAATCGGGGTATGTCTTCATTATGAATGGAAGGGCAGTGTCCTGGAAGAGTTCAAAGCAGGATGTAGTAGCATTGTCCACTACAAAATCAAAATACATTGCCGCTTCATTGGCAGCACAGGAAGCTGCATGGTTAAAGAAATTCATTGCCGATCTAGGGATAGTCTCTACCATTCAAGATCCCCTAGAGATCTTTTGTGATGACGAGGGTGCGATTGCTTAAATCAAGGAACCCCGTGCACATCAAAAGACAAGGAACATTGAGCGGAGATTCCACTACATAAGGGATGAAGTTGAAAAAGTAAAGATATCTCTTCATAAAGTTTATACTTATCAAAATATTACAGATCCACTCATAAAGCTCTTTGAAAGGCCAAAGCATGAGAGTCATACTTGTGCCTTAAGACTTCAATATTCTAGTGATTGGATTTGATCTATTTAGTATTTAAATATCAGAACAATTGTTATTTTGACTCATATATATATATATATATATATATATATATATATATATATATATGATTATGATACTATGAGTTATGTTCCATTTTAGCATGTTTAGATCTATGAATATGTTTATTATTCTAAATGTCCGTAGTCGGTCATATTTGTGGGAACAAATATGAAGGTAAGACTATTATGAACATGCATTGGTGGATATTCATAAGGTATGAATATAGAGCAAGAGGTTGCTACCAAGGTTCATAGATATTTGTAGGATGCAAAGTAAAGGCGAATATCATTGTATCCTCCGACCTGAGATACATATTGGGTTTCAATATTCACCAAATATTATACTCTAATCTAGTTGTTCGCTGTCATGAAATATGGATAGTACATAAGGCTAGTTTCAGGTGAGATAAAAGGTGATTGTGAGAAACGTATGTTGTCAAGATGGGATTTGTTCCTCTTATTTGTTGAGAGTATGATGTCTAAGGCCTGATAAAGTTAAATTAACAGGGAATGATCATTATATGTCTCTGGATTTAACATGACATCTGTAACAAAAGGATAAATGATTGATTCACCTAAATCATTTTCAAGTATGGGACTTGAGGAAGATGATGTTATTGAATGGCACTTCGTCAAGCGTATTAGGGGTAGTAAACCATTGTTATGCGGTATTTACTACTTGCATCAATTCTCTATGTATCTTGTGCAAGTGGGAGATTGTTGGAAACGGTCTGCCCAAGACACATATTGAATTGATGTGGCTAGTACGTTATAATTCAAGTCGGGTCATACCTAAAAACAAGCTAGACAAACACCCAAAATATTTATTTTATGATATGATCATGTAAATAAATATTGACACTTGAAGTATTTAGAAATTGGTTTTCTAAATATTTGCACTAGTGTTATGAATAAATTATATGGATAATTTATTCTAAAGAGAGAGAGTACTTTGTATTGTTATTCAAATGGTTGAACAAACAATACAAGTCTTTTTGTCCGCATTTCTTTTACTCATCCGCATTTGCTAATGCGGATGTGTTACTGAGGAAATGCGAATGAATTTTCCTCATCCTGTGCATTTGTGGAAATGCTGAAGGAATTTCTTCATCCGCATTTATTAATGCGGATGAGCATTTAAGGAAATGCTGATGAAACTGATCATCCGCATTTACTAATGCGGATGTGCATTTAGGAAATGTTGATGCACTGTTCGTCCGCATTTACAAATGTGGATGTACATTTAGGAAATGCGGATAAAGTTTCTTCTTCCGCATTTACAAATGCGGTTAGAGTTTGTTCATCTGCATTTACTAATGCGGATGAATATTAGAGAAATGTGGATGGGTTGAAGGGATGGTTCCCGCCCACTTTTCTCTCACTCTGAAATTCAGTTTCATAGGATGTGCAATATATGATTGCAATCAACCACTCTCTCTAATAACTTACAACATACACAAAGCTGCGGATTGGTGTTTGTGTTGCTTTTCTCTCAATCGGGAGAAGAAAACCAAGAACAGAACTCCATTCAAGTGCAGAAAATCCTTGCAACTTGGTGTTTTGTTGGAAGCTTGGGGTAGACAAGCTTGAGGTTTCCTGCTTTGGAAGCTAGCGATCAAAGATCATCTTCCTCTATCCCATTCGAGAGGTAGATTTCTAAACACCCTATGGTTGTTTGTAAGCATGTTTTTTTCATATAACGATCCATTATGGGTTTTTAACAGATAAATAAATTGGTTTATATATATTAACTGTAACAAGTTTTTCTTTAATTTTCGCTGTGTTTTTATTTTATAAAGATAAAATGACTCTGATAAACTTGTGAAAACCCCTACAAAACCATGACTCAACAATACTTCAGGTATGTTGAGATTGTGGATACCCTAATGGATGTTGGAGTAACTCTTGAGAACCGAGACATTATGAGGAAGTTCATGTCCTCTCTTCCCAGATAATGGACACACTATTGTGTGGTCATTAAGAGGACTGAGAACCTCAAGACCCTTACTCTCACTGAGTTGTATGGTATCCTCAGTGGCTACCAGATGGAGATGAACTTACAAAATCCATCTGGTAACTCAACAATCAACGGAGTTCAGCCCTTCATATGGCTGAAAGGGATTGCAGAGAACCATAACATCATCTCATCTGCTATCCTGACAACTCATAAAAGGGTCCTTTCATCACCTTCCCAAAGACACTAAGAGAGAGCTACATCCAAGGAAGCCCATTCCAAGAGACAAGCTCTTCACAAGCCTTTGTGTGTACTGATGAGAGCACATGCAACTTTCTTTTTACCCTTGAATACCTGGACTGTATCCATCCAGATGATCTGGAGTACATGGAAATAGTCCACTAGATGGCTCATCTCACTCACAGAGGTAAGAAGTTTTACAAGAGGACAGGGAGGAAGTTTTCTAGCAATGCAACCAGTGGAAATTTAGGTTGGACAAAAGCAAAGTGTAAGGCCCCGTTCCCGGGACGTTTACAGCTGGACCGTCATTGCATAAAATATTTAAAACATACATTAGTTTTGAAGCGGAATTTAAAAACGTTCATTTATCATTGAAAACATGTCATTACGTTACATCATTCATATAAAATCTCAAAATATATCATATCAAAATGTGGATGCCAGCCTCAAAACGCTCCTAGTAGCTTATGCATCCATGCCTGCAACTCCTCAGCATCAACAAAATACCTGCCAACTATCATGTATACAAAAAGTCAGCGACGCTAAGTGAGTTCTAGTTTTATAAATAAAATACTTTACTTTCGTTAAATCATAACCTTCACAATCGTACGCGATCACACATTATACGTACACATTGATAATATTATTATTATCTTCATCATCGTTCATTCGTTTGTTCATTACATCTTTTACCATTAATCAGATCCTGTCTCATGCAATACCCCCGACTCATGTTCGAAGACCGATACTATGCCGGGGCCTGTAAACAAACCCCTGACTCGTGTCCAAAGACCAACACAGTACTGGGGTACGCGACAAGGACCCCGTCTCTGTTTGCAACACCCCCGATTCATGTCCGAAGACCGATACTGTGCCGGGGCCTGTAAACAAACCCCCGATTCATGTCCAAAGACCGACACAGTACCGGGGCGTGCATCACGACATCATTCGGGTCAACCTCAAGGATTAGACCTCCTTCAAGTCATTATCAGACTCCCTGTGTGCATCCTTCGGGTTAGCTAAACCGCACACAGTTGAGCTAACGACAACATGGTAGTGCACCTCCATTCATCGCTTTCAAGACTTTCATTCATTCATTACATTCCACTTTTCATTATCGTTATCTTTCACTTTGTTACATTATACTTTACGTACACACATTCATACATCATACCATATAAAGTCATAACATATTACATAACGTATAATATAACATAATACATACGTTTTGAAAACCATTTAACGAAGTAAGATAACACATCACACACACACCCACATCATAAACCTCATCACATCATCATGCATACATCAAGCATAAGCCATCACACCACAATGGGACCTATCTCAAACATCTACCTCTTAAAACCCCTTAGAAAACCCTAAGTCCAAAATGAGGCACATGGAACATTTCAGGTGCATGAGCATAAAAATTCTAAGTAAAACAGCCTAGGCGCTTTAGCACTATGCATGCGCATGAGCCCTGCTTAGGCGCTTTTCCACTATGCAGGCACATTACCACTTAGGCGCATGAGCACTCTGGGAGCATGGGAACTATTTAGGTGCATGGCCAACACTTAGGCACATCAACCTTATTCTGGGCGCATGGCCAACACTTAACCGCCTGGACAACCTTCTGGGCACATGGCTACTATATGGGCGCATGACCTTGGGCGCATGAGGACAGTTAGGCACGTGAGATAAGTTGGGCGCATGGGAACTTTCTGAAAATCTCTAAACTGCCATAAACACCCAAAACCTTTCTAACACTACCCAAACACAAATCTAACATACTAAGGCCCTTAAAACATACTAACAACCATTCTAACCACCAGAACAGCATCAAAACTTAAATCACAGAACGATAGTCGAACAACATGCTGAAACATTCGGTTAACTCTTTAAAACGTTTATTCGGTATGCATAATAGCCCCAAGAAGTTGAAAATCAGTAAAAGAGGGGTTCTAGAAACTCACCTGAAGCGACCTTCAAGCAGAACACTTCGGGTCTAAAGCTCCCCTACGATTTCAGCACTAAAAATCCCGTAAACAACCACTGAACACCAAGAACTTCGGTCAAGAAACTGTGAATTCGGTTAAAACCGAATATATACTTAAGAAACTTACCTTTGCAGCTCCTTCTTCCTCTTTCTCTCTCTAAAACCAAGCTCTTCTTCTCTTTTCTTCTTCAGCCGAGAGCAAGATAGCAGATTTTGCTTTTGAAGTGGGCGGCCATACCTCTATTTATATTAAAATAATGGATTTTTGTCCTATTTACAACTTTAGTCCCTCCATTTTGTGTACATATTCCTTTCTTTCTAGATACTTTTCTTTTCTCTTCTTTTAAATAATATTCGGGGTGTACACAAAGTGAAGTGTTACAACTTTAATCAAATAGGACACTTTGCTAGAGAGTGCAAGGCACCAAGAATAAGTGGTGGCCTAGCACAAACCAGACCAAACTACACTGATGGAGCTCCTTAGAATGAGAAGCCCAAGCAGCAAGCTGCAGTTACTGTTGAAGAAGGAGGCTTTAACTGGAGCTTTCGGGTTGAGGATGCATCTCCAAATCAAGCACTGATGGCAGATCATGAGGAAGCCAAGGTATTGGAACATCTATTTACACCTAATGTATTGCTTGAATTAATAGATATAAGTCTTATAACTTAGAGATAAGAACCGATCTTGAGTCCTTAAACATTTTAAAAGCTGATTTCAAAAGAGCTGAAAATGATTACAAACTTAAAATAGAAGACTTCAAGTTGTCTTCGGAAGAACATTATATCTTCAAGTCAAATAACTACTTATAAGAAATTTACCTTCGGAAGAAATTCTGAGATATCTTCCAAAGCTTAAACATGCTTCTAAGTACTTACATGTATTTGAAGGACAATTTTATTTCGAAAGTAGATTTCAAGTTGTCTTCGGAAGAATATTATGTCTTCAAGTCAAATAAGTACTTATAAGAAATTTACCCTTGGAAGAAATTATGAGAAACTTCTGAAGCTTAAATATGCTTCTAAGTACTTACATGTATTTGAAGGACAATTTCTTTTGAAAGTAATTAAGTCTCAGAAGATTTAGAGAAAACCATTTCAACTCTTATGCATGAACATACCAACTACAGGACTCAGATAAAAGATCTCATCAATAAGTTGATTGAATACCAGGCTGAGCTTGTGATCAGCAAAGCCATGGTAGAAAAATGGTTCTTGAAGAAGAGACCTTCAAGAACATGATATCCTCATCCTTGCATGAAAAAGTTTGTTATCAGAATAAGCAGGGACTGGGATCTACTGAGATAGCTCCTCCACACACTCTATTGTCTGTAAGATCTCCAAGGTATGGAACTTGTGAAGATGAGCTTCCCCTCATAGACCTCATTGATGAAGAGGATGAAGAGGAGATAGTGAAGGATGATTTTGAGAAGAGTGAAGAAGATCATCCTAAGAAGGGTCACTATTCTCCTGAGGAAAGAAAAAAATCTAGGATGACCAAGTCTAAGAGGAAGAACTTGATCAAGAAAGCAAAGAGAAAATCAAAGAAGGCTCAAGAGATCAATGACACTTTTAACTCTAAGCAGAAACAAGTGTTTATCTCTGCAGGATTTGAAGTGGTGAAGGCTGAAGACTCAACTATGAACCCTAATACCAAGAGTTCTAGTTCATGTCCAATTCATTCTAACAAAGAGAAGAAGCGGATTAGTTGTGTACCACTGCTACACAGCCTGAACCATCAAGTTCTAATAGCAAGCCTCACCCTAAGAAACTTGCTACATCATCTGTGAAGATGAAGATGGAGGTGGAAAGTGATCAAGTTCAGTCCTTCTCTCAAAAGAAGACTCTTTGAAGGAAGCAAATTAATTACATCATGTGTGGTAGTACCTCTCATCTTGCTAAGGATTGCATCTACAACCTTATAAGTATTATTCACATGATCAAAGAGAAAACTTCTGAGAAGAAGAAAGAAAAGCTAGCTTCGGAAGGAAAATCTTTTCCTTTTAAAAGCTCCAAGGTGAAAAAGAAGACAAGTGAAAACTTGCCTTCGGAAGAAAATTGGTCTCGTAAGAAAGGAATGCTTCCGAAGTACTGAAGCCTGCTGCAGTGAAAGCAAGATCTTCCGAAGTTCCACTCTCCCAAACTTCCAAATTTGTCAAAACTTTTGATGTATTGAAGGTCAAGTCTAATCTTTCAAAGATGGTGTGGAAGATGAAGGAAGACCAAGTGGCTCAAAGTTCTTCATCAACAATAGCTAATGATCTTCAAAGCTTGAACATAGGATCACTTACTGTTACATTGTCTTCAAATCACTTTGATAAGCCCAAGACCAATGAGGCTTGGGTTTTCAAATGGGACAGATAAAGCCTGGCATCTTCAAGACTATGAGGAAGCCAACTACTGGCTTCTCAAGGGTAGAAACAGCCCTTGTTCCAAAAAATGTTAGAGCTCATTGCTTAAGGTGACAGCCTATCAGTACCAGCTAGTGTTGAACCCACACCTTCTACTTCTCAACTACCAATACAGCCAAAAATAACCATCACCTACCAAAGAAAATCCAAACGAACCCCTGCACATGCTACTTAGTTTTTACAGGCCCTTATATAATCACCTATACAGGAGGAAGTGGAAACTAGAGCTCCCACTTCTCCTGAGGAGCAAACCACTCCCATCTCAACAATAATCAGTGCTGAGGTTCCTCATGCTCAGCCTGATGAGCTCACAACCCCCACAACCTTAAGCCTTCACTCAGAGTCTCAAAACTCTAATGAACAACCTTTAGGGGACAGTTACCATCCCTAGCCTTTTGATCTAAACCAACCAATCCTAAACCTTAAATTTTATGATGATGAAGACGTGGGCTTCAGTGAGTATCATGAGTCTCTCTTCTCCAACCCTGCTTAAGGAAAGATGAGTACTCTTGTTTCTCCCATGTCTAACACACATCATCCACCTACTACTAAGGTGGATCTCCCTGAACCTATTTAGGAGGTCCATATGGAAGAGGCTCTCACTTCAACAAGTGACTACATCATTAAGACCTCAACCATGGCAACCCAGCCCATTGACACTTCACTTGAAGCTGTCATGGTGCAGGGGAAAGGGATTAGCCAAGAACAAAATGCTGGTGATGAGGAAGAAGACCTTGGTCCTATGATTCTTTTGATTAAGATGATGGGAGTATGAAACTAAAGGTGCAAAAACTGATAAAAACATGCACCTATTTAGTCTTAAATATAAGTCACTTGGAATATCAGGTGACTGTCTTACAAAGGAGAGTCAATGACCAGCAACTTGAGATCACCGATCTCAAGGGCAAGTTAGTTGAGAGACCACTCAGGATAACTTAACTAGGTCCACAAGAACCTGTGGATGTGACAGACCCAACCCCAAGCTCACCTATGCAAGAAGGTGATTAGCTACCTGAGTGCCACAGGACGCTATCAGGCATCTGTACTTCTGTTGGACACCAAAACCTAAGTGTTGAATCTCATGATGATTACCAAAACCGACACGGTGAAGCTATGCTAAAAATATGATCAAAACGAAGAAAATTGACCAAAGTCAAACTTGGTCAACCGTGGTCAAAGTCAACAGTCAACATCAGCGGACGTCCCGAGTGACGTCAGCACCCGGCAGTCACGCATCATCAACAGAGAATTTATCAGGCTTAGAACAATATTTGTGTAATCATTAGGACTTAAATGTAATTTTATTCATTTTTGTAAGTGTATTCATTTATACTCTAATCAACCATTTTGAAGCATTCAAGCATTCAAGGATTCAAGCATATAGATTTAGTCTAGTGAGAGAAACATAAGGTTAAGTGTGTGTGAGAGATAATTTTCTTGCAAACTCCCATGTAATCTCCTAGCAAACATACATTTGAATGAATGAAATATTTTATGGATATGTGTTCTTGAATTGTTCATCATTCATTCATCATCATACATTCAATCTTGCATCAAATCTTCACTTGAAATCATCAACGGGTTTGTGAGATTCCGCATCACAGATCTGATAAACGGCAACAATACTATTGCAATATTCAATCCATCCAGCAGAATAGATGGTTTCCATAATTGGTATCAGAGCCTTGGTTTCTTGTTCTTCAAATTTTTCTCAAAAATTTGAACCACAAGTTTGACCTGCAAATTGTTGTTGTTTTTTTATGAAATCAAGCTACCATTAGCTTAGATTTGTTATTTCGTGAAGATCGGCAAGTTTTCACATCAATTGGAGTTCATTTGAGCCATTAATTTGAAGATTTAAGCAAACTTGTTCTTCAAGTCTTCAAATGCTCATGAACGTAAAATTTTGATTTTATTGTTGTTTGATCGAATTTAAGCTTCTAATAGCTTTTTTGATAACTAACACATCTGCAAAGTTTCATATCAATTAAACATCTACAACTCTTGAATTTGAAGATTTTTGAAAATTTTGTGTTCTTGAGAAAAGTTCATTGTTCTTGAGGAAAATCATCAAAAATCACAAATCTGATATTGTTTAGCTGAAATTGATATTGATTTTAGCTTAGAAACATCAGATCTAAGGTTCGTTTATCATTTTCAACATCCAAATCATTCATTTTTGAACATTGATTCTTATATTTGGGTTTTTGTTATTCATTGTGTTCTTCATGGGTTCATCATTTAAATCCGAGTTTAGCATATGATTATATGAAATTGATTGTTTTTCTAGCTTAGAATCACTTATCTACAGCTATTATAACCTTTGATTTTATCCAATTCCATCAGAAATCCAAGAATTAAATGTTTGTTCATTCAAGAACATGAAGTTTGACTTTTCCAGAGTCAAACTGCTTTGAAATTTGAAAATCAACCAAATCCATGATTAAATCCATATTTTGATTCATTTGTTCATCATACAATCATTCAAGAATCAATCAAACATCAATTTGTGAATTTGAAAGTGAAATTTCATTCATAATCAAAATTTAAAAAGATTACACAAATTACCCCTGTATATGATTTTTGACTAAGTGTTCTATCATACACAACTGATGAGCTAATCCTATAGCTGATGTTCTAATTCCACAGCTGACGATCTTTATCATTTTTGCAACCAAGTGTCCACAGCTAATGTGTTACATCCACAGCTGATACACTAAGTCCACAGCTGACAAACATCCAATTTGTCTAAGTATTCACAGCTGATGAAGAAATACATCCACAGCTGATGTGTTAAAACCCACAGCTAACAAAGACCATAGATCATTAATTTTGGTTAAGTATCCAAAGCTGATTCATCATAAACAAATTGTTAAGTGTTCACAGCTGATGCATTACATCCACAACTGATGCATTACATCCACAACTGATGCACAAAGTCCACAGCGGACGTTGACATCATCAATCACAGCAGAAATTCACCCATTCATCATCTTCAAACAACATCAAAATCACTACATCATTCGACACACTATCCTCACAGCTTCCATAGGGGACAGTTACCAGAATAAACCACAGCAGACATCAAAGCAAAATTTTCCACAGCGGACAAGTAAACCTGATTGACAGCGGACGTGCTGTTAGCATAGCAAACCACAAACACTGCTGAAAACACATCCACAGCGGATGTGTTAATTCCACAGTAGACTTTCACTCCATAGTGGACAAGTATTGAACTCACAGCGGATGTGCAAACACAACATCCACAGCAGACTTTGAACATACAGCGGACGATAACCCTCATCAGACCCACAGCGTACATCTAATCAAACTTGTTAACAGCGGACATAAGCTGGTCCAAAGCGGACGTTCAAAATCGGTCAACAACCATACACATTGGTCCATTGCAAATATAGTGGTGCACAACAAACACACACAAATCACACGATCAACAGTGGACGAGAGAAGAACAAGCACATACCTTGTTCGAATCAAGTCCACAGCGGACATTGATTCATCAATACACACAATTCATACACCATCGGAAACCTTCCATCAACACTGCTCCAATCAACCATTCATTGCCAACACCGACCACCGCACCATTTAAACATTCCGAAGATCATCCACCTTCAGAACACCACAACTTTTCTCTCTAATTTCGCCGGATGGCGTGAACCCTACAACTACACCACCACTGAGAAACCATCCCCACTGTCGGTGTCTCAACCTCTCCACTCCATCACCACTGTCGACACAATCGACCACCATCATCGAGAATCATCACCACCATCAATCTCCGCCGACAGCTGCTGATGGAGGATAATCAGTCCGAGAGATCAACTGAGATTAGGAGAACTCGAGAGTGAGAGCAGAGAAGCTTTGAGAGAAATTGAATTTCAATTTTGACTATTTTGACCAGCCTCATATATATATATATATATATATATATATATATATATATATATATATATATATATATATATATATATATATATATATATATATATATATATATATATATATATATATATATATATATTTATATTTTTCAAACAAACAAATTTAAAGTTTTTTTAAATAGAAACGTTAATGTGACCGGGGTGTGACAAAATTATATAGGGTTAACAAAAGTTTTGGGTAACACATTGAATTGAGTCAATTAAAATTTGGGTCGATCCAAATTGTTATCATTTTAACCCGTAAATTGTGTTTTAACAAGTTAAGTTTGGGCCGATCTGAATTTAAACCAATTAACAGTTAGTTTTTGGTTCAATCCATTGTTTAACCTGAAGTTGTTAGTAATTTTAATTGGGGCGATCCAAATTTTATTATTTTTTAATTAAGCTAGATTAATATTAATTAAGCTTAACTAAATTGTAATTGAACAAAGTTAACTCTTTAATTAGGTTGACCTAATTAAATTGAGTTTCAACGTTCTTTCGATTCGATTAAAGTTTAAATTTGATTTTGTTTGAAACACAAAAAACAATTATTAAATCATTTTTGTTTTTAAACAAAATGGAAAATTTAGCAACATTCACTAACACTCATGTTTCAAGAAACCGAGCTATCTTTCTTGCTGCAGGTAGAAAGAGGTTTCAAGAATTCAAACAAAGCAAACCAAGCTGCAACCACTCAAACAACAGCAGCAAATCAAACGAAAGCTGTAACCAACCAAACAATAGCAGCATATCAAACAATAACAACAATTCATTGTTTGACAAGACAAACATTCAGTTGTACATCAGTAATATTGAAAAAGAACTGATGCACTTACATTTATGTGATCTTGCAAACTCAAACAACACATTGTCTAATAATTTGATAAAATGCAGGTCAGAGATGGAACAATCTCAGAGAAATGATCAAGCATAAATCAAGACATTGAATCAACAAAACATCAGTTTAGCTTAAGAGATGAACTAGTTGCAAGACAAAATGGTTCAACAACAAATCAAACTTGAAGAGTTAACTGCTGAGCTTGCAAAAGCCATAAACATCAACAACACAAACATTCCTCCATTGTTTGAAATTCCTAAAGACAGAAAGATCAATCTATGCTCATCAGCATGCATAGATGAAGTACAGGCATATCGGAACTATTGCAACAATATATCATACATGATAAAGGAGGAAAGAGGTTCACATGTAGAGGAACTACAAATTTCTATAAATCAAATCAATTCACTACAGAAAGAAGTTGATAAGTTGCTTAAAGAAAATCACAAGCTGAATACTCAAGCAACTGAACTCTCTATGAAGATAACAAACACAAAGGCTGAAGTTGAAGCCAAAATATCAAAAGCAAGTACAACCAAAACAATCAATAACTTGCAACATTACATTGAGCGTCTAAATCAAGCAATCACAATAGAAAAGGCTACAAATGTATAATTGAAGATACAACATAAAGCCTTTGAAGATAAAATCAATTCTCTGCTGAAGGATGTAGACAAACTCCTTGGAGAAAGATTTAGTCTTCAAGCTCAAGTTACAAGACTCACTGACTCTTTAACAAAGACAAAAACAGATAATGCATTAACAGAAGTTGAACTTGAGAATTTAAAGATGACTGCCAGCAAGTTGGAAGAACTACTTAATGCATAAAGAGATCAAAAGAAGAGTGCTGGAACTACATACCATGTTGTTCCTCCTCCAGAAATGCCAACTTCAATGATAAGTCCAGTAAAAGAAGATTCAAATATGAATGATCATCATCCAACAGACAAACCATCCACTATCACTCAAATCACTTCTCCTGAAATAGCACCAAAGATGTACCTCAAACCAGAATCACCATAGAATGAAACCTTTCATTCTTGTGATGGTCAAGATGGAGATCCTGTAAGTGATGACAGTGATGAAGAAACCAACCAACCAAACAAACAAACATTGACATGTATTAATCCTGTCATTGAAGAAATCAATCCAAAACAAGCACATCCACAGAAATCCAAAGCACCAAAGCCTGACAACAAACAAAAGGCTATGGTTTTGTATGAGAAATTCAAACCAGCGGGATTTCTTGAACCAGAATTGCCTAAGGCTAAACTCAAGGCAAAGATTAAGATGGAGTTAAAGAACAAACAAAAGCCTGAGGTACAAAAAATCAAAGAACACGTCAAGAGGAAGAAGACCAGATCTAAAAGAAAGAAGAAAAGTCAGACCAAGTCTTCTACACCTGATCCAAACCAACCATCAACCTCAAAGGCTACATTAGAAACTCCAAAACAACAACCAATTCTCTACGAGACATGCAATTCAGATTCACATAACACGTCTGAGTGTAAAAACACTGAGAGTGATACATATATATGTCCTCACAAGAGAAAGCAACAAAAATAAGACGTCATAGCTACTCTTCTCCTCGATCACATGGACATGGGTATGATTTCAAACATTATGATATTCATGATTATTGGGTACCTAGACATTATCCTAGGTCATACACACAACATAAGTATGAAAGATATAGGAATAATGCTTGGCATAATGGATATCATAGAAGATCACATCCATCAAATTATTATAATCATGATTATAATCCTTATGATGAATATGATCACATGCCCAAAAGAAACAAACATGATCAAGGACAAAGATCCTTTGCTACACCTCCACAAAACTTTCAAAAGCAAACTAGATTTTCTAAACCAACCAAAAGATTTTCAAAAGCCAAACAAACTCCTTTTGTTAAACAAACTAAGGTTGAGTCAGTTGGTTTAAAAACAAAACAATGTTAGAGAAAGAAAACAATTTCAGAAGGTGAATCTGATATATCATCAGATAAGGAAAAATCATACACATACGAGCAAGTCACATATAAAGATGCTAATGGACAGCTCAGGATAGTAATGGCCTGGGTTGAAATATCTAATTGATTTGCTAGTGTGATAGGGACAGTTATGGAGGCCTGCCAACCCAAAAAAAGTTAGCAGTGGCTGAACCCTTTCCATGACAGGGACGTTCTTCCTGCTCATGATGTTTATGATGCAACTAAGCCAAATGGAGCAGAAATTAACCATGATTCAATGTAGGACATCAATCGTTCACAGAAACTATGATGGCAATGTAAGAAACAACTGATGTTTCATTCCATCTGCTTAGTCTGATTACATTGTTACATGGAGTAACTGTTGACGATCTCTATTGAAGTGATAACACATATGCCATTTCTTTAATTTCTCAAAAACAAAAATCCTAAAAATTAAAAATCAAGAAAAAGTCCAAAAATATTTCTATTGAATCTTCCTGCATTTACATGAGAAATGATAGTACACTCATCTACTATCTTCTGCATCTTTTTTTCAAATCAATAAAGACTGACAAGGCTCTGTTTGATATGTCAGTAGGCTCAGCTTGGATTCAAGATAAGCATATTTGTGATGAACTAAATCAATATGCATTGTGGACCAAAACCATCTTTGGTTATTGGTAAGCAATGACTTTTCCAAGTGTTTGCTTGTGTGGTTACCTAAACACACTATGCGAAAATAGTTTATAAATTTCTCATTGATAAAAGCATATGTTTCTCCTTTGTTGTATGTAAATACAGACCTGGAGTAAACATAAGGATAACTTTTGTTGTGCTGAGCACTGACCTAATTGACCTTGCACTAAAAGTGCTGATGCATGCCAAAAAGGAAAATAAAGAATACCAATGTGGATCAAATCTAAAAGAATCCAAATGAGGATCAACTTCCAAAGTGAAGTGTAAAAGAATCCCAAAGTGGATCATATCATGAGAATTTATACTCTAAGTAGCCTGGTTTAAGTTGTGATAAAGTGCCACCTTGCATTTCATGAGGAGGGTAATTCTTCCATACTTCTGAGTGTGGAGTACTCAATTAGCATATCTAATTAATCCTAAATGTGATAAATATCACAAAGTGTTGACAATAGATCCTTGCATGAGTTTAAGTGGACAAACATACTTGTAATCAACTTTGTTCTTTGTCTATGTCTATTCCAACATTAAATTCTTAGATGTAGAGGATTTTGGATTAGTATGATCTCATTGCAGGTGAAGGATTCATGCTTGTAAATATCATAATTTAAAAAAAAATCTAAAATTCAAAAAGATTTGTCATTTTTAGTATTTTTCTTAGTTTTGGCAGATTTACATGTGTTATTGATTTAGGAGTGAAACTTTCATGCAATACCTCTACCTAGAGGATTTAGACTTTTACAGGTGATGAATTCCACAACATGCCTAAGTTTCTCATTCAGTTCAAGATATCAAGTGAACACCCCTGCTTCCTTCAAAGATCTCCTGCCAGTTGCTGAGAACTGAGAATCCTCCTCTTGGTGTCTCATACACAAAAGTTCCTCACCCTCCAAAGCTTTTGTTAAGGGAGAGTATATGTCAAGTCTAAAGTTTTTCTGATGCTTCTCCTTCACTTTTGAAGTTGAGATAAAGCTGCTAATATTGCTACCTGTGCAATCCACAGTGTATGCAAATGGGTGCATTTTCGAGTCTTCAAAATAAGACTAGAAGATCAAGCTGATGAAACATCCATCAAGTGCCAAAACAAAGTCTTTATGTGCCGAAATAAAGTCTACTTCTCAATGCCTTTTTCTAAAGCTTCTAAGAAGATGCTACCAAAAAGGGGGAGAAGACTGCACTCCAAGACTGCACATCAATCAACATCCAAGGTTTTGATAATCATGAGGTTTTAGCAGCATCATCTTAGGGGGAGTATTGTTGGACTATTTGAAGATGATACTTACCAAAACCTAAGTGCCAAATCTCATGATGATTACCAAAACCGACACGGTGAAGCTATGCTAAAAATATGATCAAAACAAAGAAAATTGACCAAAGTCAAACTTGGTCAACCATGGTCAAATTCAACTGTCAACATCAGCGGACGTCCCGAGTGACGTCAGCACCCGGCAGTCACGCATCATCAACAGAGAATTGATCAGGCTTAGAAAAATATTTGTGTAATCATTAGGAATTAAATGTAATTTTATTTATTTTTGTAAAGAGTATAAATTGACTAAGTGTACACATTTATACTCTAATCAACCATTTTGAAGCATTCAAGCATTCAAGGATTCAAGCATACAAGTTTAGTCTAGTGAGAGAAACATAAGGTTGAGTGTGTGTGAGGGAGAATTTTCTTGCAAACTCTCTTGTAATCTCCTAGCAAACATACATATGAATGAATGAAATATTTTATGGGTATGTGTTCTTGAATTGTTCTTCATTCATTCATCATCATACATTCAATCTTGCATCAGATCTTCACTTGAAATCATCAATGGGGTGGTGAGATTCCGCATCACAGATCTGATAAACGGCAACAATATGATTGCAATATTCGATCCATCCAGCAGAATCGATGGTTTCCACAACTTCTTCCCTTATCATACGAGTATGTTGAATTTGAGTATCTCAAGTAGGTGGAGCAACAAGTCATCAAGGAACAAAAGGGTTCTAAGAGAAAACTAAAGGAAGAAGCTGCAAAGTCAAGAGCCATCATCCAAAAGAGCCAAAAGAAGTCTGCTGTGAGACAAAGGATGATGAGCTTCTTGAAGCTGTATGGATTCTCTAGAAGGAGGCTTGGTCCAATGTCTTTATCCACTATGGATGAGCATATCAGAGTGATCAAGCAGAAGATTAAGAAGGGAGAGCTTGTTGACTTGCATTCTCCACCAAGTCCAGCTCAACCTGAAGTTGAGGTAAAGGTTGAACCCTCTAAGAAAACACAACTTGGACCTAGAGCTACATCTCAGCCAACTTCATCTTCTGATCCACAGCAGGGTCCACTTCACTCTCTTTCTGAACCTATGAGAGAAGAGAACCCAACTGAGAGAGACATAGTAGAACAATTTAGTGCTGAAGACCAGTATTCTCAGTTAAAGACTTTAAAGAGGAGGAAAAGGATGGTCGTGAAGAGTGTCTCCAAGAAGAAGACCAAGGCATCCACCTCTACACCTCAGGATGAGTCAAAGCATCCTGAGGTAGTGCAAGAAGAGGCTTCTCAACCATCTCCAACTCAAGTAGAGCCTCTTGCAACTAGAAGACCCATCTTGTCCTTGACTTTTGCTACTAATCCAGATAGGTGGTTTGTCATCAGAGATCAAGGAGGTCAAGATGTCTATTTTAGGCAAGACATGCTTGATCTTCCTCTACATGATCTCCATGACATGAGAAGATATTATGAGTGTCTGAGGGATCCTAACCAGATGATGAAGAAAGGTATGATCTTAATCCTAATGAGGACTATCAACATCTGAATAACTTCTTTGTTTTGGTAGCATCAGCCTAGGCGGAGTTTGTAAGGATATATTAGAAGGCTGATGCAACCAAAGTAGCCAAAACAACCAAGGAGCTTCTTGCATGCATGCACTGATATACAAGGTAGAAGCTACTTCGGAAGTTTTACACTCACCACTGAAATTATTCTAAGTGTAAAATCTTTCGAAGTCAAAGATGAAGTCTTTCGAAGCTTCAAAGACAAAGTCTTCCAAAGCCAATAAAGTGGAGACTGATTTCTTCCGAAGATAGAGAGGACATGCTTTCTCTGATCTACTTTTCCATAAAGCTGACTTACTATCCGCTGCAATTCTGAAGACTCACCAACTTATACAAGTTGGTGAAAAGGTCCATGCTTTAGTTAACTGTAGATTATGGTCTTGAGTCTATAACTTCCTACTTTGTATCTTTTATCCTTTTATAATTTACTAGGATGTGAGCTATGGCATGTCATAGTCACTAGTCAAAAGGCAATCTGTCTTTTGACTTTACATTGATCTTGTTGTTTAGATTAATGTTTCCAGCTGGCCTTCAAAGTATGGCCAGTTGTAGTATGTAGTATAGAGTATCTCAGGTCCTTGTATTTCTTTTTATGATTTATAACAATTGTAAAAGAACTTGAGAGCAATATATGGTATTCTTGAAAACCATATTAGTCTGTTCTTGTTCTTAGTTCTGTCTCATTTACTTGTGTTCTTAGTAATATTTACATAAACCTGGTTCCCTATTTGATCTGTTAAGTATTCTAACACTCTCCTCATTATGAGACTGATTGTATTGACCATCCCTTAAGCGGTCCTGCAATTGGTATCAGAGTTTTTCTAGGCTCTTGATTGTAAGATCTCACCATCTTAAATCCCTTCAGTTTCATAAAACACTTAACATCTCAAATGGCAGCTATCACAAAGGCTGATATGGAAACAGGTACTATGACAAAGTCTCCACTGATCACTCTTGATGACTTTGATACTTAGTGCCAAAGAATGGAAGGCTTTATCAAGTCTTAAGACTCCAAGATGTGGGGATCTGTTGTCTCTGGACCTCGTGTACCATCCACCTCTTCAGCTGCTGCTGCTGGTGGTATGATACCAAAGGAAGTGGCTGACTATTCTAAAGAAGACTAGAAGAAGATAGACATAGATCAGAAGGCCATGACCGCCCTTCAAACTACTCTTCCAAACTCTATCTACAGAGGCTTCAAGAAGTGGAAGACTGCCAAGCAACTATGGGATGCACTGAAGTTGATATATGAGGGGTCAAATGAAGCAAAAGAGAACAAGAAGGACCTCTTGAAGCAGCAGTTTAAGAACTTCACCTTCAAGACAGGTGAGACCATGACTCAACAATACTTCAGGTATGTTGAGATTATGGATACTCTAATGGATGTTGGAGTAACTCTTGAGAACAGGGACATTATGAGGAAGTTCATGTCCTCTCATCCCAAACAATGGACACACTATTGTGTGGTCATTAAGAGGATTGAGAACCTCAAGACCCTTACTCTCACTGAGTTGTATGGTATCCTCAGTGGCTACCAGATTGAGATGAACATGCAAAATCCATCTGGTTACTCCGACAATCAGCGGAGTTCAGCCCTTCATGTGGTTGAAAGGGATTGCAAAGAAAAACAACATCATCTCATTTGCTATCCTGACAACTCATAAAAGGGTCCTTTCATCACCTTCCCAGAGACACTAAGAGAGAACTATATCTAAGGAAACCCATTCCAAGAGACAAGCTCTTCACAAGGCCTTTATGTGTACTGATGAGAGCACATGCAACTTTCTCTTTACCCTTGAAGACCTGGATTGTATCCATCTAGATGATCTGGCATATATGGAAATAGTCTAGTAGATGGCTCATCTCACTCACAGAGCCAAGAAGTTTTACAAGAAGACTGGGAGGAAGTTTCCTAGCAATGCAACAAGTGGAAAGTTTAGGCTGGACAAAAGCAAAGTGAAGTGTTACAACTGTAACCATATAGGACACTTTGCTAGAGAGTGCAAGGCACCGAGAACAAGTGGTAGCCTAGCACAAACCAGACCATACTACACTGATAAAGCTCCCCAGAATGAGAAGCCTAAGCAGCAAGCTGCAGTTGCTATTGAAGAATGAGGCTTTGACTGGAGCTTTCAAGTTGAGGATGCATCTGTTAGGAACGGTCTGCCCAAGACATATATTGAATTGATGTTGATAGTACGTTATGATCCAAGTCAGGTCATACCCAATAACAAGCTAGACAAACACCTACAATATTTATTTTATGATATGATCATGTAAATAAATACTGACACTTAAAGTATTTACAAATTGGGTTTCTAAATATTTGGACTTGTGTTATGAATAAATTATATGGATAATTTATTCTAGAGAGAGAGTATTCTGTATTGTTATTCAAATGGTTGAACAACAATATAAGTTTTTGTCCATAATTATTAATTACTCATTTGCATTTACTAATGCGGATGTGCTTTTAAGGAAATGCGGATGAATGTTCCTCATCCGCATTTACTAATGCGGATGTGCATTTATGGAAATGCTAAAGGAATTTCTTCATACGCATTTACTAATGCGGATGAGCATTTGTGGAAATGCTGATGAAACTGATCGTCCGCATTTACTAATGCGGATGTGCATTTTGGGAAATGCTGATGAAACTGTTCGTCTGCATTGACTAATGCGGATGTGCATTTGAGGAAATGCTGATAGAACTACTCATCTGCATTTACAAATACGGATGTACATTTGGGAAATGCGGATGAAATTTCTTCATCCGCATTTATAAATGTGGTAGGAGGTTGTTCATCCTCATTTACTAATGCGGATGAATGTTAGAGAAATGCGGATGGGTTAAGGGGCTGGGCCCCACCCACTTTTCTCTCTCTTTCTCTGAAATTTAGTTTCACAGGACATGCAATATATGATCACAATCAACCACTCTCTCTGATAACTTACAACACATAAAAAAAGTGCACGTCAGTGTTCCTGTTGGTTTTCTCTCGATCGGTTGAAGAAAACAGTGAACAGAAACTCGTTCAAGTGAAAATCCTAGCAGCCAGGTGTTTGTTGGAAGCTTGGGGTAGAAAAGCTTGAGGCCTCCTTCTTTGGAAGCTGCCGTTCAAAGATTATCTTCCTCTGACCCATTCAAGAGGTAGAATTCTCAACACCCTATGGTTGTTTGTAAGCATGTTTTTCATATAACGATCCATTATGGGTTTTTAACAGATATATAAAATGCTATATATATATTAACTGTAACAAGTTTTTCATCCTAATTCCGCTGCGTGTTTCATTTTATATGGATAAAATGACTCTGATAAACCCCAACAATGGCATCAAGAGCCGGTTATATGGATACATGCTTTATCTGGACTGAAATCTTGGTTTCTTGCTATTGATTCACCAATAGACCAAGAATTCTGGTCAACGTTTCCCTTGAATTTTTCAAGATTCTACTTTACATGCATATTGTAATCTTGAAAAATTTAATCATTTGGATGATTTAGTTGTTTGGACAAGAATCATGATATTCGGTTTGTTTATACATTAACCGAAAATGTGTGGTTCAAGGGGAAGCTCTCAGGTTTTTGCTTACATATTTGGATATGTATTTTGATATTCATAACCTAGCCGAGACCTTGTGTTTGGGTGTGTTGTGATTTGAATTTGATTATTCAAAGGGTTGTAATAATAGAATGTATTTGTTCTTCCTCTTGGCTATGTAATTTATTTATTTTTCATTTGGTATGTAAAATAAATAGATTAGTTGGATTTCACTTTTATAGAAAATGTATATAGGATATATTTTGTAAAAAAAGATGCAACAAGGATGTTTTTGGGTTTGGGCTAATTTTGAGCCCAAAGGGCTTTATAGCTCTTAATGGGATTTAAGCCCAATAACTGAAAACATATTTTGAAGGCCCAAAGGAGTTTGGTGCAGAAATTTAAGCCCATTTGGAAGCCCAAATCGAATGGGAGAATCACAACACAAAGTGGACGCTTGAAGCATTTGGATGCGGGATCTATTGGGAGTTCACCGACACAAGTGTTGTGTCATTTTACTCTTAGGAAAGACCTAATTAACTCACTTGTTTCAGTCAACAAGTAATGTTAAATTAGTTGGCTATGGTTATGAACTTGTTGTATGTGTTGCTTGTATGGTTGATTTAATTTTATTGTTTATATGATATTTGGATATGCACTGTTAAACAATTTAAAATCAACAACAAGCTTCAAACAGTTCTTTTGGAAATATTAACATGGGTAATAAAATGGTTTTATTAAAGGTTAATGTTTTTGTAATAAAATTGGGTTTTATTAAAAGAGCCTTGAAAATTGGTTTCACTAATGTACCACGCATTTGAATTCATGCAAATGTAAGGTACAAAATGTTTTTCATAACTAGAATTAATAGAAACAAAATCCCTTTTAAACAAGTTTAATACCATCCTTTTATACAACACTCAAATCACTTGGGAACTCTTTGTGGGATAAAGGTCACCTAACCATATTTAGAGAACTTGTGTTTTTGAGGTGGGGTTAACATATTTGTGAGATAAAGGTCACCTAACCACTTGTATGTGTAAACTCACACGTGTGTGTAAGTAGGACGACTTGAGTTGAAACCATCTGAATAGGGTCACCGAAGCATGGCGTACAATGGTGTTGATGGGATTAAACATGCCAACTAAACATAAAGATGTTTAACCGATCCCATAAAACTAGAAGTTGAAAAGGGTTGCAATTGTCAAATGTTGACTACCTTGTTAATTTAAATAATAGGATAAAGGTCACCTAACCATTATTTAAATGTAATGTTGGATTCTAGATTTTAATTGTTAATTGTCTTTGAGACATGAAAGGGTATTAATAATTAAAATTTCATTTTGTAAATACTAAAATTGACTTTGTTAATATTGTAGAAATGGCCGCAAACAACAACACTACCTCCCCGACCGTCCATAACCTGTCACTAAGAACTATCCTTGAAAAGGATCGTCTCAACCACAATAATTTCAAGGATTGGTTTTTAAACTTGAGAATTGTTCTCAAGAAAAGAAATCATATGTGTTGGACGATCCTATTCCCGATGAACCCAACATTGATGATGTTGATGCCTACGATGATTGGGTTATGAACACTGAGGATTCTGTGCAAGTTTCCTGCCTCATGTGGGGAACCATGATTCCCTAGCTTCAAAATGATTTTGAACATCACGGGGCATACAACATGATTACCCGGTTGAAGGAAATGTTCCTTTAACAAGCGAGGGTAGAGCGCTTCGAAACGGTTCGAACGCTTCATGCATGTCGAATGGAAGAAACCCAATCGGTGTCATCTTATGTGATGAAGATGAAAAGCCACATTGATTGCCTCGAAAGGCTGAATTGTCACGTATCAAAAGAGTTGGCCATGGATTTGATCCTCAATTGTCTAACCAAGAAGTTTGAGACGTTTATCATGAATTATAACATGAATGGATTGGACAAGAGCATTGGGGAACTTCTTGCAATGCTCAAAACAGCCGAAGTGGGGGTGGGTAAAAGGGTTTTACCGGTTCTCACGATCAATGAGGGTGGCAAAAAGAAAAGGCATCACCCCGAACATAAGGCAAATGATCCCAAAGGCAAGGGATACGTCAAAGGGAAGGGTAAGGGAAAGACTAAAGCGGGACCTCCAAAAATGAACTTAAGAAGCCAAAGGTTACGGAGAATGATCCATGCTTTGAGTATGGTGAGATAGGACATTGGAAGAGGAATTGTCCAATCTATCTCAAAGAGTTGAAAAACAAGAGGGATGCTGGGCAGACCTCAGGTACAACTTTTATGATCCATATTGAACTTAATATTATTTCTTCAAACACATGGGTATTGGATACCGAATGTGGAACTCATATTTGCAATTTGTTGCAGGGGTTCATAAGAAATAATCATTTTAAGAAAGGGGATACTAGTCTCTACATAGGCAACGGAGCAAAGGTTGATGTCGAAGCCTAAGGAGACTATATCTTGAAGCTTCCAGGTGGTTTGGAAGTCATTTTGAAGAATATTTTGTATGCTCCTAGTTTGACTAGGAATATAATTTCTGTTTCCCTTCTGAAAAAATATGGTTATGTTATGAAATTTATAAACGATGGTATTTGTGTTTTTATGGATGATATACTTTATTGTAAGGCTATGCCTTCTAATGGTATTTATGAATTGGTTCATGATGACTCATCCTTTAATAACTCGTTATACCAGTCAAACACCAAGAGACTTAAAATGGGTTTAAGTGAATTATATCTTTGGCATTGTCATCTTGGTCACATAAACAAGAATCGCATTCAAACACTTCAAAAGAATGGTCTTTTGGAAGCAAATAAAGAGGGTTGATTTGATAAGTGTGAATCTTGTTTACAAGGAAAGATGACCAAGGAACCCTTTTGTGGGACTAACCAAAGGGCAAAAGAATTATTAGGAATCATACATTTGGATGTATGTGGTCCTTTTAAAGCAATGACAAGGAATGGTGAAAGATACTTCATTACCTTCATTGATGATTATAGGCGTTATGGTTATGTGTACTTGTTAAGACACAAAGATGAAGCTTTTGAAACATTCAAAATCTTCAAGAATGAGGTAGAAAATCAACTCAACAAAACAATCAAAGTTCTTCGTTCGGATAGAGGAGGTGAATACCTTAGTGATGCCTTTCAAGATCATCTTAGGAGTTGTGGGATTGTCTCACAACTTGCTCCACCCAGAACACCACAACATAATGGTGTGTCTGAAAGGAGAAACCAAACCCTATTAGATATGGTTCGATCTATGATGGATAGAAGCACACTACCTCTGTCATTTTGGGGTTTCACATTGCTCTTCGTCACCCATATTCTGAATATGGCCCCAACCAATAAAGTGGATAAGACACCTTTTGAAATATGGCATGGAAGGGTTCCATCGTTGTCATATTTAAAAGTGTGGGGTTGTGAAGCTTATGTTAAGCAGAACACCCTAAACAAGTTAGAAAGCCGATCCACTAAGTGTATCTTTGTAGGATATCCCAAAGACTCGATGGGATATTACTTCTATGACATCCGGTAATTTTCCGTTACCAAACTCCGTTAGTTCCGTTAGGTCTTGCATACACGTGTCGTGAGCACACACTAGTTGTCGTTGAACGTTGGTGACTTAATAATAATTAATAATGATAAACAGATAATTATTTAACTAATAATGTTGGTTATTAGTTGTGCTTATGCGATTTAAATATTATTTGTGGATTTTATCTTGTAACGTGCCAACGTGTGTATTTAATTCGTGTATTTTATGACTAGTGAAAATAATGCATATGATTATTATTGTTGATTAATAATGTTTATATTATTAAGTTAAAACCTTTCAAAAAGTAATTAAAGGCTTAGTTTTAATAACATGTAAAACAATAGGGGTTTAAAAGGTAAATATGATTAATTAAATAAAAAAAACCCAACCCTAGCCCCCACACACCCCATCGGCCGTTACTTCACCAAGGAACGCACACACACTTCGAGATTGATCAAGAACAAGCAATTGTGCATCGATTTGGATCGGTTCCAAGTATTGCAACACGTTAGAAACATCAATTCATGTCCATTACGCGTTTAAAGGTTAGAGTTTTACAAGTTTTTCATGTTTTCTTATTCTGGCCGAAACCCTAGTTCGAAATTGATACTTGGATGTCTAAATTTTGATTGTTTGATGAATGTATGATGATAGTTAGATTGTATTGATGATAGTTTACGTGGATTGTGCAAGAAATTCGTGGTTTGGATGCGTAGTTCATAGCTTACTATTAATAGTAACTTTTGTGCATGAACTTGATGATTTGATGATGCTATGATGTTAATGATGTTGTACGAATGTTGGATAGTGACTGTTATGCAAGAAAATCCATGAATTGATCATGTAGTTCATACCTTGCTAAAAGTAGAAACTTTTGGATATGAGATTGATGAATTAGGATGATTTGATGATGTTGAAAATGTTTAAATGATAGTCATGAGCTTGAATAGGTGTTGTGTTGATGAATTCATGATTGAATTGAGCGTTAGATTGATTTTGGAATGTTACCGTCCCATAAGGGAAACTTTATTTGTGTGGAACATTGGATAAGGTGAATTGGGCATGTTTATGATGTTAAGGTCATGTTAGAATGTTTATTGATGGTGTCTAATGTTGTGGAATGTGTTAATTGGGTTGTATGGATACTTGATTGGTCAATTGGGATATTTGGACTTTATGGATTATAAATGATGATGGCTTGGGATAGGAGATTATAGAATCATGTTTGGGATTGTAATAGGTCATTGTTGGGTATGTTAGTTGGCATGAATCTTGCTAAACAATGTGATGATGATCGTCATACACGCATGCGAATCTGAGGCCCCTACTTGGTAGGATTGGCAGGGTTTAGGGTGTGAAGTCATGAATGGCTTCACATGGCATGTGGTGAATGATTAGACTCTATGTATAATGCATTAGTTATGATGTAATTATGTTGAGCATGATGATTACTTAAGATTCGCATGAGTTGTATAATAATCTAGTTGTATGATGATCTAGGTAGAACAAGTGGTTATTGAAGTGACATACGTGAACAACTTGTATGATAACCATGTATGATGAACTGTTATGCTTGATTAAATGAGATGTCAATAATAATGTCACCAACGGGTCAAACGGGTCAACTGGGTCAATGTGTCTTGTTTTTCCACAACCTTGAGTCCATGTGTTTATAGAGCACTTAGGGTTGATGTTAATTTTGTGTACAAGTACTCATGTACTTGCGTGTTCTAGGTAACCTCTGAAGGTTGTCTTTCCTCTCTCTTTCAAGTTAGCTTTTATATCGTTCATGTGCATACCAGGTGAGTTCATGCCCCACTCTTTTATACACTCTCTTTTGGGGGAGATAGCATACTGGCTTACAAACGCTTTATTATTATAAGATGCGTAAAGTATGATATAGTGTTGAATACCATGAAAGTCCTCACATTTTCGGATCATTAATAATGGTAACTAGCGGGAAATCTTGGGTAGTACTACTGGGTCTGACGAGCCCCACCTGTGCGACTTGAGGTCAAACGGGTGCAATTTTGTCCTAACATAAACATTGTCATGACCTGGTAAGTCGTGACGGGAGGCAACAAACGGGAAACACAGTCAGCTTCGATCGCGAAATCACTATGATTATTACTTGTGAATTTAGACTAGCTATCTAATTCATGCACTCTTATATTTTACTCTTATATTTTATACTGATACAGTTATGTTTTACTAAAACTCTTGAACTCACCAACCGTTGTGTTGACTCTTTTAGTGTGCTATTCTCAGGTTGAAGTTACTATTGCATAAGTGCACATTCACGGGTCAGCATTGTAGATGTCAGCATTGTTGGAACCCTTTGTTGGTTTTGGTTGTTAAACATTTATGTATTTGTTTTGCACAACGTTGGGCGCGTGTTTGCGCATGTTTACATTGTGTTACATTATTCTGGTTTTCATGTTTGTTAAACGCTTCCGCATCATTTTAAAGTTAAACTCTGATTTTGGTTGTATGTTCATATAGAGTCGTTCTGAGTAACTAAGGACTGAGATCCTGGTTTGTCACACGCCTCGCGGTAAAACCCCGCAAGTGGATTTTGAGGGTGTGACAGATTGGTATCAGAGCCATTGGTTATAGGGAACTAGGTTGCATACAAACTAAACTATAACTGCATAGTTTGTTAGTTACTCGTCACTTACTTCCTTACTGTATACTCATTGGCATATGCATCACGTACTTCGCAGCATGGCATCGTCATCCTGTGATTTGGGCAAGAGACCGACGCGATTGAGTCACCTCCTACTTCTCCCGTACCTGATAGGGGATTTAACTGGCCCCGGCATCCTTATCCTCCTGGCGAGATAGACTGGGATCAGCCTTTCATACCGCCTGAGCTCGATCCTCCACGGAACTGGGATTTCTACCCCACCTACATAAACCGTATGGCTTATAGAGAGCGTGTACCACCTGTAGCTCCTACCCGACCTAGTACTAGGTCATCGACAGCCTCTGCATTGCCTACTCTTCCTACCTTGGACATTCTTCTCGAGCAGGTGTTTGCAGCTTTAGTGGCCACTCTAGACACGGAGTGATAGCGGATTAGAGGACTCACTGATGAGAACTCTGCCTTACGATCTGAGATGCGTCAATTGCGCTACCAAGTAGAGATGCTCCAGGAGCGACTCTCGATGGCCATTAGTGGACATCATAGTTTGGCAGGCAATGTGCTAACGCTTACTAAGCGCATGGGCGCGCAGGATCATCAGAACATAGTGATAGACAATAGGTTTGCCGAACTCGAGGCACAGCTAGCAGCACTTCAGGTTGCTGAAGCCCCTACACCTATGGCAGACCCTGAAGAGGAAGACCCAGAAGAGGAACCTGAGGAAGCCCCTGAAGAAGAACTGGAAGAAATGGAAGAAGACAGTGACGGATCTGACGTGTTGGACTGATTCTACTTTTATATGACTTGGACTATATAGTGTTTCTTTCATTTTGAAACCTATGTGGGAAGGGTTGTTTCCTACCCAACTGAAAAACTAAAATTTTGACATTGATGGAATATTTTGTGAATCATTTACAATTTATTTATCTTTGGTTATTATTTTTGGTTATAAATGTTGTGGTTATGGCAAATTCATTATTTCTTACTATTTACCATACTTCAATGAGATTAATGTGTTGGATGTTACTCACTATTTTATTTGTGAATGTAAAGTGAAATATGGACGGACGCGGTAGAGGACGTGGACGTGGTCGTGGACGTGGTGCCGGTGGACGTGGTGCCGGTGGACGTGGTGCTGGTGCTATCAACATGACTCCTGCTGAGTTGGCAGCTCTGATAAAAGAAAATGTTCAGGCGGCAGTGGCTGCTGCACAAACATGACAGCCAGCAGGTAAATGATACCAGTGATCTAACAGATATCTCAGTTTTCGTCCGGGATACTCAACTAATGTTTTGGTTTGACGGAACAGGACCCCCAACCTGTACCTATAAATCCTTTATGGATTGCAAGCCCCATACCTACAGCGGGACTGAAGGAGCTGTGGGACTAGTGAGATGGTTTGAGAAGACTGAATCTGTTTTCGCGAAGTGTAACTGTCCGCCAGCTGACCAAGTGAAGTTCGTAACTGGAACACTTGAAGGTGCAGCACTCTCTTGGTGGAATGCCCAGGTGCAAATGCTAGGCCAGGATACGGCTAATGACTTACCTTGGGCTGAATTCAAAGCAATGATGACGGAGGAGTATTGCCCCCGTGATGAAGTACAGAAGTTGGAAATTGAGTATTGGCAGCTCAAGATGCAAGGTTCCGAGATTGAGGCCTATACTACATGGTCTCATGAGTTGGCCACACTATGCCCAGGTTTGGTTAATGAGATGCACAAAAGGATTGAGCATTACATACTTGGACTGGTGCCCGAGATTCAGAGTATGGTGACTGCTTCCAATCCTGTCACCATACAGCAGGCTATCTGGTTGGCCCATAGGTTGACTGACCAGGCAGTAAAGCAAGGAAGATTACCCAAGCGGGGCGCAGTGGCTAGCATACCCGATAACAAACATAAGTGGGTGAATACTGGTGATAAAGGCTGATCCTCCAGCAACCAGCAACAACAACAGCAGCAGTACGTTCAGAAGCACCAACCTCACCAATAGCAAAGAAAGTTCGATAACAATCATAACTTTAATCAGTCATCTTCAGCACCACAGGACAAGGAGGCTATGTTGGGAAAAATCCCAAATGCAACCGATGCAATTACCACCACACCGACAGGTGTGATAGTTTTCGATGCCAGCGTTGTGGTAAAGTTGGACATGTAGTGAAGGATTGCCATGGTGAATTGATGAGGAAGCCTCAACAACCTCAATAAATGCCAAAAAGTTGTTTTGAATGCTAGAAAGAGGGCCATTTCAGGAGAAACTGTCCACAGTTGAGGAAGAACAAAAATGGTGGAAACAACAACAACAACAATGGCAACAACAACAACAACACCAACACCAACAATGGCAATGGCAGCAATAATGGTGGCAACAACAGTGGGGCAAAAGGAAGAGCTTTTGTCATCGGTTCAGGTGAAGCTCTAAACAACCCTAATACTATTACTGGTAAATTCTCTGTTAACGGTCGCTTTGCTACCGTACTATTTGATACTGGAGCCGATAGAAGTTTCATCTCTACTAAGTTTAGTAGTCTCTTAAGTGATGTGCCCTCAGCATTAGAATCTAATTACATCGTAGAGTTAGCTAACGGTAAGCAGGTTCACGTGACACATATCCTTAGGGGTTGCAAGATAGAACTTGCTAGACATACCTTTGACATAGATCTCATGCATGTTACACTCGGGAGCTTTGATGTAGTAGTCGGCATGGATTGGCTTTCCGACAAGCAGGCGGAAGTCATATGTCGTGAAAAGATTATACGAATCCCTGTTGGCGAAGAAGTTCTCATGGTCAGAGGTGAACGGTGTGGTGCAGTGATGGGAATCATATCATACATGAAAGCACAGAAGTTGCTACGTAAGGGTCGATTAGCTATATTAGCACTCGTCACTGATAAGCAACCAGAAGAAAAGAGGATAGAGGATATCCCCGTCGTTCGTGACTTTCCTGAGGTGTTTCCAGAGGATCTACCTAGATTACCACCTCATCGTCAAGTTGAGTTCCAGATTGATCTAACTCCCGGAGCCGCTCCGATCGCGAGAACACCTTACCGGTTAGCTCCAAACGAACTACAAGAATTATCTGCTCAACTACAAGAGCTATTGGATAAAGGGTTTATTCGACCGAGCTCGTCGCCTTAGGGAGTGCCAGTTCTGTTTGTTAAGAAGAAGGATGGCACATTTCGAATGTGCATTGACTTTAGAGAACTAAACAAGGTTACGATCAAGAATAGATACCCGCTACCTCGTATAGATGATTTGTTCGATCAACTTCAAGGATCAAGCTAGTATTCTAAGATTGACTTGAGGTTTGGGTACCATCAACTGAGAGTTCGAGAGGAGGACATCTTGAAGACAGCTTTCCGTACACGTTATGGTCATTACGAGTTCTTGGTCATGCCATTCGGGTTGACGAATGCACCAGCCGTATTCATGGATCTCATGAATCGTTTGTGCAAACCCTATCTCGATCAGTTTGTTATTGTGTTTATTGATGACATATTGATCTACTCAAGGACCAAGGAAGAACATGAGGAGCACTTACGTTTAATCCTGGAATTACTCGGGAAAGAGCAACAGTATGCCAAGTTTTCTAAGTGTGATTTCTGGATATGTGAAGTGCAATTCTTGGGTCATATTGTTAATGAGAAAGGGATACATGTCGATCTAGCAAAGATTGAGGCGATAAAGAATTGGTCAGTTCCCAAGATGCCTAGTAAGATACTACAATTTCTTGGACTGGCAGGATATTATCGATGGTTCATTGAAGGATTTTCCAAGATCGCACAACCTCTCACGGCTTTGACTCATAAAGGAACACTGTATAAATGGGGTGATAGTCAAGAGTCCGCTTTCCATTTACTGAAGCAGAAGCTGTGTAGCGCGCCGATATTGGCATTACCAGAGGGAAGTGATGACTTTGTAGTTTATTGTGATGCTTCTGTTCAAGGACTTGGTTGTGTCTTGATACAGCGAGACAAAGTGATAGCTTACTCCTCGAGACAACTGAAGGTTCATGAGAAGAACTATACCACCCATGACTTAGAGCTGGGTGCGGTAGTTTTTGCCTTAAAGATCTGGAGACATTACTTGTACGGTACCAAGTGCACGATTTACACCGATCACAAGAGTCTCCAGCACATCTTTGAGTAAAAGGAATTGAATATGAGGCAAAGATGTTGGGTGGAATTGTTGAACGACTATGATTGTGCTATCAAATACCATCCGGAAAAAGCTAATGTAGTTGCTGACGTGCTGAGTAGAAAAGAAACTGCTAAGCCTCGACGCGTGCTAGTTCTGTAACTTATGATTAGCACACAGTTAGCAGAAAACATTGGGTCCGAATCCATATGATGAATGGACAAACAACTTGAAGTGAAAGCGGATGGGATTTGTTATTTCATGGACTGACTCTGGATACCTCTGCATGGAAATCTGAGGGACTTGGTCATGAGTGAGGCACACAAGTCTAAGTACTCTATACATCCTGGATCTGACAAGATGTATCATGACCTGAAGGTGCACTATTGGTGGCCTAATATGAAATCGGATGTAGCTACATATGTGAGTAAGTGTCTGACCTGCTCGAAGGTAAAAGTGGAATATTAGAAACCATCTGGACTATTACAACAACCTAAGATCCCTATATGGAAGTGGGAGAAAATCTCAATGGATTTCATTACCAAACTACCACGGACTCCTACTGGTTGTGACACGATATGGGTTATCGTAGACCGATTAATGAAGTCCGCTCATTTCTTGGCGATAAAGGAAACAGACAAAATGGAGAAGTTAACACAACTCTATCTGAAGGAAATAGTTTTGAGATATGGTGTACCAGTCTCAATTATTTCTGACGGCGATACTCGTTTTACATCGCATTTCTGGCAGTCATTACAGAAATCTTTAGGTACGCGATTAGACATGAGTACTGCTTATCATCCACAAACCGATGGTCAAAGTGAGCATACTATACAGACACTATAAGACATGCTACGTGCTTGTGTGATTGACTTGGGGAATAACTGGGAAGTTCACCTACCATTGGTGGAATTTTCTTACAACAATAGTTATCATACCAGCATAAAGGCAGCACCTCTCGAAGCTTTGTATGGGCGAAAATGTAGATCACTAGTTTGCTAGGCTGAAATTGGTGATAGCTAGCTAACGGGTCCCGAGCTAGTGCATGAGACCACTGAGAATATTGTACAGATAAGGAACCGTATGGCTGCAGCGCGTGACAGACAGAAAAGCTATGCAGATAAGCAACGGAAACCTCTAGAATTTCAGGTTGGCGACAAAGTCTTATTGAAAGTCTCACCATGGAAAGGCGTGATTCGGTTTGGAAAAAGAGGAAAGCTAAATCTGAGATATGTTGGACCATTTGAGATATTAGAAAGAATAGGTCCAGTGGCCTATCGATTAGCCCTACCTGATTCGCTGAGTGGAATTCATGATGTATTTCATGTCTCAAACTTGAAGAAGTGCTTAACCGATGAAACAATGGTAGTACCACTTGAGGAAGTGCAAGTAGATGAACAATTACGCTTCATTGAGGAACCAGTCGAGGTGATGGATCGTGACGTAAAGACGCTTAAGCAAAGCAAGATACCCATAGTCAAAGTTCGTTGGAACTCGAGACGTGGACTAGAATTCACGTGGGAATGTGAGGATCAGATGAAGCTTAAGTATCCTCAACTATTCGAAAGGACGATGCCAGCCGACGAAGGAATTGATTTAAATTTCGGGACGAAATTTCTTTCAACATGGGGATGATGTGATAACTCACCCGAAACTCACTCGATTACTTTGTGCCAATGTAGTAGACCAGTGATGGAACACATACCATGTAACGCAATTTTCGGGATGAAAATTCTTTCAACATGGGGATGATGTGACATCCGGTAATTTTTCGTTACCAAACTCCGTTAGTTCCGTTAGGTCTTGCATACACGTGTCGTGAGCACACACTAGTTTTCGTTGAACGTTGGTGACTTAATAATAATTAATAATGATAAACAGATAATTATTTAACTAATAATGTTGGTTAGTAGTTGTGCTTATGCGATTTAAATATTATTTGTGGATTTTATCTTGTAACGTGCCAACATGTGTATTTAATTCGTGTATTTTGTGACTAGTGAAAATAATACATATGATTATTATTGTTGATTAATAATGTTTATATTATTAAGTTAAAACCTTTTAAAAAGTAATTAAAAGCTTAGTTTTAATAACATGTAAAACAAAAGGGGTTTAAAAGGTAAATATGATTAATTAAATAAAAAAAAAAAACCCCAACCCTAGCCCCCACACACCCCATCGGCCGCGACTTCACCAAGGAGCACACACACACTTCGAGATTGATCAAGAACAAGCAATTGTGCATCGATTTGGATCGGTTCCAAGTATTGCAACACGTTAGAAACATCATTCATGTCCATTACGCGTTTAAAGGTTAGAGTTTTACAAGTTTTTCATGTTTTCTTATTCTGGCCGAAACCCTAGTTCGAAATTGATACTTGGATGTCTAAATTTTTATTGTTTGATGAATGTATGATGATAGTTAGATTGTATTGATGATAGTTTACGTGGATTGTGCAAGAAATTCGTGGTTTGGATGCGTAGTTCATAGCTTACTATTAATAGTAACTTTTGTGCATGAACTTGATGATTTGATGATGCTATGATGTTAATGATGTTGTACGAATGTTGGATAGTGACTGTTATGCAAGAAAATCCATGAATTGATCATGTAGTTCATACCTTGCTAAAAGTAGAAACTTTTGGATATGAGATTGATGAATTAGGATGATTTGATGATGTTGAACATGTTTAAATGATAGTCATGAGGTTGAATAGGTATTGTGTTGATGAATTCATGATTGAATTGAGCGTTAGATTGATTTTGGGATGTTACTTTCCCAAAAGGGAAACTTTATTTGTATGGAACATTGGATAGGTGAATTGGGCATGTTTATGATGTTAAGGTCATGTTAGAATGTTTATTGATGGTGTCTAATGTTGTGGAATGTGTTAATTGGGTTGTATGGATACTTGATTGGTCAATTGGGAAATTTGGACTTTTATGGATTATAAATGATGATGGCTTGGGATAGGAGATCGTAGAATCATGTTTGAGATTGTAATAGGTCATTGTTGGGTATGTTGGTTGGCATGAATCTTGCTGAACAATGTGATGATGATCGCCATACACGCTTGCGAATCTGAGGCCCCTACTTGGTAGGATTGGCAGGGTTTAGGGTGTGAAGTCGTGAATGGCTTCACATGGCATGTTGTGCATGATTGGACTCTATGTATAATGCATTAGTTATGATATAATTATGTTGAGCATGATGATTACTTGAGATTCGTATGAGTTGTATGATAATCTAGTGGTATGATGATCTAGGTAGAACAAGTGGTTGTTGAAGTGACATACATGAACAACTTGTATGATAACCATGTATGATGAACTGTTATGCTTGATTAAATGGGATGTCAATAATAATGTCATCAACGGGTCACGGGTCAACTGGGTCAATGTGTCTTGTTTTTTCACAACCTTGAGTCCATGTGTTTATAGAACACTTAGGGTTGATGATGATTCTGTGTACACGTACTCATGTACTTGCGTGTTCTAGGTAACCTCTGAAGGTTGTCTTTCCTCTCTCTTTCAAGTTAGCTTTTATATCGTTTGTGTGCATACCAGGTGAGTTCATGCCCCACTCTTTTATACACTCTCTTTTGGGGGAGATAGCATACTGGCTTACAAACGCTTTATTATTATAAGATGCGTAAAGTATGATATAGTGTTGAATACCATGAAAGTCCTCACATTTTCGGATCATTAATAATGGTAACTAGCGGAAAATCTTGGGTAGTACTACTGGGTCTTACGAGCCCCACCTGTGCGACTCGAGGTCAAACGGGTGCAGTTTTGTCCTAACATAAACATTGTCACGTCCTGGTAAGTCGTGACGGGAGGCAACAAACGAAACACAGTCAGCTTCGATCGCGAAATCACTATGATTATTACTTGTGAATTTAGACTAGCTATCTAATTCATGCACTCTTATATTTTACTCTTATATTTTATACTGATACAGTTATGTTTTACTAAAACTCTTGAACTCACCAACCATTGTGTTGACTCTTTTAGTGTTCTTTTCTCAGGTTGAAGTTATTATTGCATAGGTGCACATTCACGGGTCAGCATTGTAGATGTCAGCATTGTTGGAACCCTTTGTTGGTTTTTGGTTGTTAAGCATTTATGTATTTGTTTTGCACAACGTTGGGCGCGTGTTTGCGCATGTTTACATTGTGTTACATTATTCTGGTTTTCATGTTTGTTAAACGCTTCTGCATTGTTTTAAAGTTAAACTCTGATTTTGGTTGTATGTTCATATAGAGTCATTCTGAGTAACTAATGACTGAGATCCTGGTTTGTCACACGCCTCGCGGTAAAACCCCGCAAGTGGATTTTGAGGGTGTGACAACTTCTACAATCCAACAGAGCAAAAGGTATTTATTGCTCGAAAAGCTGAGTTCTTGGAAACTAAGTTCCATATGGAAGGAACTACCGATAGAACAGTGGAACTTGACGAGGATCGAGAACCACAAGCCGATACACGTTTGGTTGATATTAGCAATCAACAAGAGGTTGTTGATAAAGATCAAGTGGTTGATCAATACACACAAAACATTCGCAGATCTGGTAGAACTAGTTATCCACCCGAAAGATATAGATTTTTCATGAATGGATTCTATGTAGTTGACGTGGATGAACCAACTACGTACCATGATATAATGTCCAATTCGGATTGTGACAAATGGCTTAAAGCCATGAACGTAGAGATGCAATCCATGTATCACAACCAAGTATGGGAATTGGCTGTGCCACCGCTTAACTTCAAACTGGTTGGATGTAAGTGGGTTTTCAAGAAGAAAACCGATATGCACGGAAACTTGGATACTTATAAAGCAAGACTTGTAGCAAAAGGTTTCACTCAAACTTAAGGGGTTGATTATGATGAGACCTTCTCGCCTGTGGCAATGCTAAAGTCAATTAGGATATTATTTGCCATAGCTGCATATTATGACTATAAGATTTGGCAAATGGATGTCAAAACTGCTTTCCTTAATGGACATCTCAAAAAGAATGTCTATATGGTTCAGGCCGATGGTTTTGTCGATCCATAACATCCTAATAAAGTATGCAAGTTACAGAAATCAATCTATGGATTGAAACAAGCATTGAGAAGTTGGAATCAGTGTTTTGATGAAGAGATCAAGAAATTTGGATTCATCAAGAACGCTGATGAAGCTTGTGTGTATAAGAAAGCTAGTGGGAGCATCATCACATTCTTAGTATTGTATGTTGATGATATACTACTATTTGGAAATGACATTCCAACCATGGAAGGTGTTAAAACCTGGCTTGGAAGTTGTTTTTCCATCAAAGATCTTGGTGAAGCCACCTATATTTTAGGAATAAAGATCTATAGGGATAGATCAATGCGGTTGATAGGTTTAAACCAAAGTGCATACATTGATAAAATCTTGAAAAGGTTCAAGATGGAGAACTCTAAGAAAGGTTTGGTACCTATTCAAAGAGGGACAATATTGAGTGCATTTCAATGTCCAAGCTCAAAGGATGAGCATGAAAGGATGAAGGAAATCCCATATGCATCTGCTATAGGATCCATCATGTATGCAGTGATATGCACTAGACTAGACGTGTCATGTGCTCTAAGCATGACGAGTAGATATCAGCAGAATCCAGGAAATAGCCATTGGATGGCTGTTAAGAGTATATTGAAATACCTTAGGAGGACTAAGGATATGTTTCTAATATATGGATCTGGTGAAGAGGAACTCGTTGTAAAGGGTTACACGGATGCCAGTTTCCAAACTGATCGAGATGATTCTCGATCACAATCGGGGTATGTCTTCATTATGAATGGAAGGGTAGTGTCCTGGAAGAGTCCAAAGCAGGATGTGGTAGCATTGTCCACTACAGAATCAGAATACGTCGGCGCTTCATTGGTAGCACAAGAAGCTGTATGGTTAAAAAAATTCATTGCCGATCTAGGGGTAGTCTCTACCATTCAAGATCCCCTGGAGATCTTTTGTGACAATGAGGGTGTGATTGCTCAAATCAAGGAACCCCGTGCAAATCAAAAGACAAGGCACATTGAGCAGAGATTCAACTACATAAGGGATGAAGTTGAAAAAAGAAAGATATGTATTCGCAAAGTTCACACCGATCAAAATATTATGGATCCACTCACGAAGCTCCTTGAAAGGCCAAAGCATGAGAGTCATACTTATGCCTTAGGACTTTGATATTCTAGTGATTGGATTTAATCTATTTAGTATTTAAACAACCAAACAATTGTTATTTTGACTCATATATATATATAACTATGATACTATGAGTTATGTTCCATTTTAGCATGTTTAGATCCATGAATATGTTTATTATTCTAAATGTTAGTAGTCGGTCATATTTGTGGGAACAAATATGAAGGTAAGACTATTATGAACTTAGATTGGTGGATATTCATAAGGTATGAATATAGAGCAAAAGGTTGCTACCAAAGTTCATAGATATTTGTTGGATACAAATGTTGGACTGACCCGCTCTTAAATGTTACTGCATGGAATTATGTAATTGATCATAAGTAAATTTGAGTAAAAGTGAATATCATAGTATCCTCCGACCAAAGATACATATTAGGTTTCGATATTCACCGAATATTATACTTTGATCTAGTTCTTCACTATTTAGAAATATGGACAGTACACAAGGCTAGTTTCAGGTGTGATACAAGGTGATTGTGAGAAACGTATGCAGTCAAGATGGGATTTGTTCCTCTTATTCATTGAGAGTAAGATGTCTAAGGCCTGATAAAGTTATATCAACAGGGAATGATCATTCTGTGTCTCTGGATTTAACATGACATCTGTAACAAAAGGATAAATGATAGATTCACCTAAATCATTTTCAAGTATAGGACTTGAAGAAGATGATGTTATTGAATGGCACTTCGTCATGCGTATTAGGGGTAGTAAACCGTTGTTAGGCGGTATTTACTACTTGCATCAATCCTCTATGTATCTTGTGCAAGTGTGAGATTGCTGGGAACGGTCTGCCCAAGACACATATTGAATTGATGTGGCTAGTATGTTATGATCCAAGTTGGGTCATACCCAATAACAAGCTAAACAAACACCTACAATATTTATTTTCTGATATGATCATGTAAATAAATATTGACACTTAAAGTATTTAGAAATTGAGTTTCTAAATATTTGCACTTGTGTTGTGAATAAATTATATGGATAATTTATTCTAGAGAGAGAGTATTATGTATTGTTATTCAAATGGTTGAACAACAATATAAGTTTTTGTCCACCTTTCTTAATTACTCATCCGCATTTACTAATGCGGATGTGCTTTTGAGGAAATACGGATAAATGTTCCTCATCCGCATTTACTAATGCGGATGTGCATTTGTGGAAATGCTGAAGGAATTTCTTCATCTGCATTTACTTGTTGGATCTTATATGCCCAAGACACATACAAGATTGATGTGGTTAGTACGTTATGATCCAAGTCGGTCATACCCAATAACAAGCTAGGCAAACACTGATAAATATTTATTTGTTGACATGATCAAGCAAATAAATTTTGACACCAATTTAGAAAATGGGTTTTCTGAATTATTGCATTTGAGATAGAACAAATTATATGGATATTTTGTTCATGAGATATCATTTGTAATGTTATTTAAATAAGTTAAATAACATCAAATATAAGAGTGTTTAAGTTATAAAATTAAAATTGGTTTAATTATATAACTTAATTAGTTATTAACAATGAATTAAAAGGGAGTTTTTCAAAATGGGAGGGAACCCATTTTGAACCCATTTTGGCCGCCCCTTGGTGGTTGCCTTGGGATTCCTTTGTCTTGTTTTTATGCAAGACATTTACTTGTTCAACTAAGACACTCAACACACTTTCTCTCTCACACATGCAAGCTCCTTCTTCTCCATTTTCTCTTCTCCCATTTTCGATCTAGAGGTTTTGTAAGAAGGGTCTTTGGTGTCAACTTCCTAACAAGTTGGGTGTTTTGCAAGAGCTTGTGGGTATACTAGCTTGAGACTTTCTTCTTTGGAGGTTTACGTTCAAGACATCATCTTCTTCATCTTTATCCATCTCGTATTGCCTTGTTCTTGAAAGGTAGTATTCAAGAACATCCTATGTTGTTTTCTTTGATAGCATTTCTTTTCACATATATATATGATCCTTGTTCTTGGGTTTGTTTTCTTGAAAATAAAATGGTTTATTTTCAGAATCTAAAACAAGTTTTAAATCCTTTATATCCGCTGCGTTTTGATGTTTAAATGGTTCAACATCTTTGTTAAAACTTGTAAGAACCCAACAATGGCATCTAGAGCCTGTTATGAGGAAAACTTGCTTCAAAAGTCCAAGAAAAGTTAGTTTTGTTGGACTTTTTCAACCCATTAGGGTCTGTTTTGTTGTGGATGAATGAATCCCTTATCTTTCAAAGTTTTATCTTACATGCTTTAGAATAAACCTTGGAAGATTAACATCAAGAGGTTGATTGTTTTGTTTGGTCTAAACCCTAAAGTTTGGGTTTATGTTGGCCGAAACTTTAAGGGTTAAAAGGGAGTTCATGGTTGTTCTTGGATGTTGTATTTGATACATATTTTGGTGCATAACATAACCTTGACCTAATGTGTTTTGGATTTGGATGAATGTGATTGTCATGTTTGGTTTTATTCATTAAAGGGTTGTAATAATAATTTTGGTGTTTGTATCTTTTGGGTTGTAATTTATTTATTCATTGGTTATGTAATAAATAGATTAGGTGCATTTCTTTTATTAGAAAAATTGTATTAGGATATTATTTTTGTAAAAGAAGATGCACAAGTTGGAGACTCAAGGGAAGATACAAAGGAAGAACTCAAAAGACATGGACACTTGAAGCATTTGGATGCGGATTCGAGTGGGAGTTCTTGGACACATTTTAATGTGTCATTATTAACCCTTAGGAAAGACCAAATGACAACACTTGTGATGGCAAACAAGTGTGGTCACCTTAGTGGCTATGGTTATGCACTTATGATTGAATGGTTGTGCTTGTTTGGTTGTTTTGTTTTATGTTGGATGTTTGATATATGGATATGCATAACAAACAAATTTATAAACATAACAAGCTGAAAATAAATGGTTCTTAATCATTAAGTGGTTAATAAAAGGTTATTAAAAGGATTAATGATTTTAAATAAAAGGGGTTTTATTAAAAGAACCATAGGGTACCATGTATTTGAAAGCATGCAAATACAAGGTACATAGAGTTTTCTAAACTAGAATTATGAAAACTTAAAATGTCTTTTGAAAACAAGTTTATCACCATCCTTTTACACAACACTTGAGTCACTTGAAAACTCTTAATGGGATAAAGGTCACCTAACCATTTTGAGGGAACTTGTGATTTGAGGTGGGAATGCCATATTTGTGGGATAAAGATCACCTAACCACTTATATTGGTAAACTCACATGTGTGTGTAAGTAGGGTAACTTGATTTGCAAACCATGTTAAATGGATCACCTACAATGTGGTTTACAAAAGGTGTTGATGGGATTAACATGCCGACTATACATATGATGTTTAAGTCGATCCCATACCTCTAGAAGTTGCAAAGGGTTGCAATTGTCAAACGTTGACTACCTTGTTAATTTAAATAATGGGATAAAGGTCACCTAACCACTATTTAAATGTAACGTTGGATTCTAGAATTTTATTTTGTGTATGACACATAAAAGGTATTTATAATTAAATATGATAATATCGTAAATACTAAAATTGAACTTTGTTAAATTTTGTAGATGGCCACCAACAACAATGAAAATAATGATATTCCATCCGCTCATACCCTATCACTAAGAACCATTCTCCAAAAGGAGCGTCTAAACCATAACAATTTCATTGATTGGTTTCGAAACTTGAGAATTGTTCTCAAGCAAGAGAAACGGTCATATATCTTAGACGATCCGATTCCCGATGAACCCAATGAGGAAGATGAAGAGGCCTACATGAATTGGGTGAAATACACTGAGGACTCGGTCCAAGTGTCTTGCCTCATGTTGGCAAGTATGACTCCGGATCTCCAAAAGGAGTACGAACATCACGGAGCATACGACATGATAACCCAGTTGAAGGAAACGTTCCAACAACAAGCAAGGGTAGAGCGCTTCGAAACGGTTCGAGCACTCCATGCATGTCGTATGGATGATACCCAATCGGTCTCGTCTTATGTACTTAAGATGAAGAGCCACATAGACCGCCTCGAAAGGCTGAATTGTCCCGTCTCGAAAGAGTTGGCTACGGATTTGATCCTCAACTCTTTGTCAAAAAGGTTTGACAATTTTGTTATGAATTATAACATGAACGGTTGGGACAAGAACATAACTGAGCTTCACTCTATGCTCAAAACAGCCGAGGCGGCCATGGGTAAAAGGAGTTTACCCGTTCTCACCATCAATGAAGGTGGGAACAAGAAGAGGCCTCACCCCGCATCCAAGGCAAGTGTTGCCAAAGGTAAAGGGTACGTTGGGAGAAAGGGAAAGGGAGTGGTAAAAGTGCCACCACCAAAACCAGCGGAGAAGAAGCAAAAGGTTGCTTCGGATGACCCATGCTTTAAGTGTGGGGAGATAGGACATTGGGCAAGAAATTGTCCTGTCCATCTCAAAGAGTTGAAAGCTAAGAGGGATGCCGGGCAGACCTCAGGTACAATTTTCATGATTCATATTGATCTCAATTTAATATCCTCTAACACATGGGTATTGGATACCGGATGTGGGACTCATATTTGCAATTTGTTGCAGGGGTTCAAAAGAAGTAAAGACTTCAAGAAAGGGGATGTTAGCCTCTACATGGGGAATGGGGCAAAAGTTCAAGTTGAAGCCCGAGGGGACTACATCCTGAAGCTTCCAAATGGTTTGGAAGCAATTTTGAACAATGTTTTGTATGCTCCTAGTTTGACTAGGAACATTATTTCAGTTGCCCAATTAAGACAATATGGTTATGTTTTGACGTTTATTGAAAATGAAATTCATGTTTCTTTAAATAACATCTTTTATTTTAAAGCTACTCCTATTAATGGTATTTATGAATTGGTTCGTGAAAACACATTATATGATAGCTCGTTGTACCAAACCACCACCAAGAAGCTCAAATTAGATTTGAGTGACACCTATCTTTGGCATTGCCGTCTTGGTCATATAAACAAGAAGCGCATACAAACTCTTCAAAAGAATGGTCTTTTAAAAGCAAGTGAATATGATTCATTTGATGTATGTGAATCTTGTTTACAAGGCAAAATGACTAAGGCACCTTTTAGTGGCAAAACCGAAAGGGCAAAAGATTTATTAGGTATCATACATTCGGATGTATGTGGTCCTTTTAAGCCAATGACTAGGTATAATGAAAGATACTTCATTACCTTCACCGACGACTATAGTAGGTATGGGTATGTGTACTTGTTAAGACACAAAGATGAAGCTTTTGAAATGTTCAAAACCTTCCAAAATGAAGTAGAAAATCAACTCAACAAATCAATAAAAATTCTCCGCACCGATAGAGGAGGTGAATACCTGAGTGATGCTTTTAGAGATCATCTTAGAAGTTGTGGGATTATCTCACAACTATCTCCACCTGGAACACCACAACACAATGGTGTGTCCGAAAGGAGAAATCGAACTCTATTAGATATGGTTCGATCTATGATGGCTGGAAGCTCATTGCCTCTATCATTTTGGGGTTTCGCTTTGCTCTCTGCGGCCCGTATTTTGAATATGGCCCCAACCAAGAAAGTGGAAAAGACACCTTTTGAAATATGGCATGGAAGGGTTCCATCTCTATCATATTTAAAGGTGTGGGGATGTGAGGCTTATGTAAAGACTCCCACCTCAAACAAGTTAGAAAGTCGTTCCACTAAGTGTATTTTTATTGGATATCCTAGAGATTCTATGGGATATTATTTCTATGATCCATTGGAACAAAAGGAGTTTGTTGCCAAGAAGGGTGAGTTCTTGGAAGCCAAGTTCCTTATGGAAGGAGCTAGCAGTAGAACAGTGGATCTTGAGGAGGATCAAGAACCACAACCCGATACACGTTTGGTTGACACTAGCACTCAACATGAGGATGTTGAGAATGATCAAATGGTTGATCAATACACACAAAACGTTCGCAAATCTGGTAGAACTAGTAATCCACCTGAAAGATATGGATTTTTCATGGATGGGTGCTATGTGGTTGATTCCGATGAACCAATCACATACCATGATGCAGTGTCCAATTTGGATTGTGACAAATGGCTTGAAGCCATGAATGTTGAGATGCAATCCATGTATGACAACCAAGTGTGGGACTTGGTTGTACCACCTCTTAGCTCCAAGGTAGTTGGAAGTAAGTGGGTTTTCAAGAAGAAAACCGATATGCATGGAAACTTGGATACTTATAAAGCTAGACTTGTAGCAAAAGGTTTCACTCAAACTCAAGGGGTTGATTATGATGAGACCTTTTCGCCTGTTGCAATGCTAAAGTCTATTAGGATATTATTTGCCATAGCTGCTCATTATGATTATGAGATTTGGCAAATGGATGTCAAAACCGCTTTTCTAAAT
The DNA here is from genome assembly GCA_025506505.1 of Flaveria sonorensis. Lineage (NCBI taxonomy): Eukaryota > Viridiplantae > Streptophyta > Magnoliopsida > Asterales > Asteraceae > Flaveria > Flaveria sonorensis. The sequence goes on from CM046429.1 coordinate 51,950,730, forward strand.
GGATATCTTGAGGAAGATGTCTATATGGTTCAGCCTGAAGGTTTTGTCGACCCAAAACATCCTAACAAAGTATGCAAGTTAAAGAAATCAATCTATGGATTGAAGCAAGCGTCAAGAAGTTGGAATCACCATTTTGATGAAGAGGTAATTAAATTTGGGTTCATCAAAAACGCTGATGAGGCTTGTGTGTATAAAAAGGCTAGTGGGAGCATCATCACTTTCCTAGTATTGTATGTCGATGACATCCTACTATTTGGAAATGACATTCCAACCTTGGAAGGTGTAAAAACCTGGCTTGGAAGCTGTTTTTCCATTAAGGATCTTGGTGAAGCCGCCTACATTTTGGGAATAAAGATCTATAGGGATAGATCAAGGCGGTTGATAGGTTTAAATCAAAGTGCATACATTGATAAGATCTTGAAAAGGTTCAAGATGGAGAACTCTAAGAAAGGTACGGTACCTATTCAAAGAGGAACGATATTGAGTACGACTCAATGTCCAAGCTCAAAGGATGAGCAAGATAAAATGAAGGAAATCCCGTATGCATCTGCTATAGGATCCATCATGTATGCAATGATATGCACTAGGCCGGACGTGTCATGCGCTTTGAGCATGACAAGCCGATACCAGCAAAATCCTGGAACTAGTCATTGGATGGCTGTTAAGAACATACTTAAGTACCTAAGGAGGACTAAAGATATGTTCCTAATCTATGGATCTGGTGAGGAGGAACTCGTGGTAAAAGGTTACACGGATGCGAGCTTCCAAACTGATCGGGATGACTCACGATCACAATCGGGATACATTTTCATCCTAAATGGAGGAGCAGTCTCTTGGAAGAGCTCTAAACAAGATGTGGTGGCATTATCAACTACAGAGTCAGAATACATCGCCGCTTCATTAGCAGCTCAAGAAGCTGCATGGTTGAAGAAATTCATTGCCGATCTAGGGGTTGTCCCTTCCATTCAGGACCCCCTAGAAATTCTTTGTGATAATGAGGGTGCGATTGCTCAAATCAAGGAACCCCGTGCACATCAAAAGACTAGGCACATTGAGCGGAGATTCAACTACATAAGGGATGAAGTTGAAAAGGGAAAGATATGTATTCGCAAAGTTCACACGGATCAAAACATTGCGGATCCACTCACGAAGCTCCTTGAAAAGGCAAAGCATGAAGGTCATACTTGTGCCATGGGACTTCGATATTCTAGTGACTGGATTTGATCTTATAATTTTGTATTTGGATATTGGAACCTTTTATTATTTGAATGAATTATTTGGTTATAATGCTTCAACTAACGTTCCAATTTTGCATGTTTAATCCATGAGTAAATCATTTACTCTAAACGTCCGTAGTCGTTCATACCTGTGGGAACAAGTATGAGGGTAAGACTATTATGAACTTGGATTGGTGGATATTCATATGGATGAATATATAGCAAAGGGTTGCTGCCAAAGTTCATAGATATTTGTGGGATACAAATATTGGACTGACCCGCATCTCAAATATTACTACATGGAATCTTCTTGATTGATCATAAGTAAATTTGAGTAAAGGCGAATATCATTTGGTATCCTCTGACCTGAGATACATATTGGGTCTTGATATTCACCGGGTATTATACTTTGACTTAGTTCTTCGCTGTTCTGAAACACGGCAGTACATAAGACTAAATTCAGGTATAGCACGAGGTGATTGTAAGAGACGTATGTAATCAAGATGGGATTTGTCCCTCTTATTCGTTGAGAGTAAGATGTCTAAGGCCTGCTAAAGTTAAGTCAATGGAGAATGATCATTCTGTGTCTCTAAGATTTAACATGACATCTGTGACAAAAGGATAGATGATTGATTCACCTAAAACATTTTCGAGTAAGATACTTGAAGGGGATGATGTTATTGAATGGCTCTTAGTCATACGTATTAAGGGTAGTAAACCGTTGTTAGGCGGTATTTACTGCTTGCATCAATCTTCTATGAATCTTGTGCAAGTGGGAGATTGTTGGATCTTATATGCCCAAGACACATACAAGATTGATGTGGTTAGTACGTTATGATCCAAGTCGGGTCATACCCAATAACAAGCTAGGCAAACACCGATAAATATTTATTTGTTGACATGATCAAGCAAATAAATTTTGACACCAATTTAGAAAATGGGTTTTCTGAATTATTGCATTTGAGATAGAACAAATTATATGGATATTTTGTTCATGAGATATCATTTGTAATGTTATTTAAATAAGTTAAATAACATCAAATATAAGAGTGTTTAAGTTATAAAATTAAAATTGGTTTAATTATATAACTTAATTAGTTATTAACAATGAATTAAAAGGGAGTTTTTCAAAATGGGAGGGAACCCATTTTGAACCCATTTTCGGCCGCCCCTTGGTGGTTGCCTTGGGATTCCTTTGTCTTGTTTTTATGCAAGACATTTACTTGTTCAACTAAGACACTCAACACACTTTCTCTCTCACACATGCAAGCTCCTTCTTCTCCATTTTCTCTTCTCCCATTTTCGGATCTAGAGGTTTTGTAAGAAGGGTCTTTGGTGTCAACTTCCTAACAAGTTGGGTGTTTTGCAAGAGCTTGTGGGTATACTAGCTTGAGACTTTCTTCTTTGGAGGTTTACGTTCAAGAACATCATCTTCTTCATCTTTATCCATCTCGTATTGCCTTGTTCTTAAAAGGTAGTATTCAAGAACATCCTATGGTTGTTTTCTTTGATAGCATTTCTTTTCACATATATATATATGATCCTTGTTCTTGGGTTTGTTTTCTTGAAAATAAAATGGTTTATTTTCAGCATCTAAAACAAGTTTTAAATCCTTTATATCCGCTGCGTTTTGATGTTTAAAATGGTTCAACATCTTTGTTAAAACTTGTAAGAACCCAACATTACTAATGCGGATGAGCATTTGAGGAAATGCTGATGAAACTGATCATCCGCATTTACTAATGCAGATGTGCATTTTGGGAAATGCTGATGAAACTGCTCGTCCGCATTGACTAATGCGGATGTGCATTTGTGGAAATGCTGATGGAACTACTCTTCCGCATTTACAAATGCGAATGTACATTTGGGAAATGCGGATGAAATTTCTTCATCTGCATTTACAAATGCGGTAGGAGGTTGTTCATCCGCATTTACTAATGCGGATGAATGTTAGAGAAATGCGGATGGGTTAAGGGGCTGGACCCCGCCCACTTTTCTCTCTCTCCTTGTCTGAATTTCAGTTTCATAGGACATGCAATATATGATTGCAATCAACCACTCTCTCTGATAACTTACAACACACCGGTGTTCCTGTTGGTTTTCTCTCGATCGGTCGAAGAAAACAGTGAACAGAAACTCGTTCAAGTGAAAATCCTAGTAGCCGGGTGTTTGTTGGAAGCTTGGGGTAGACAAGCTTGAGGCCTCCTTCTTTGGAAGCTACCGTTCAAAGATTATCTTCCTCGGACCCATTCGAGAGGTAGAATTCTAAACACCCTATGGTTGTTTGTAAGCATCTTTTTCATATAACGATCCATTACGGGTTTTTAAATGATATATAAAATGGTTTATATATATTAACTGTAACAAGTTTTTCATCCTAATTCCATTGCGTGTTTCATTTTATATGGATAAAATAACTCTGATAAACTTGTTCAAACCCCAATAGCATCTCCAAACCAAGCACTGATGGCAGATCATGAAGAAGCCAAGGTATTGGAACATCTATGTACACCTGAATGTATTGCATGAGTTAACACATATAAGTCCTATAACTTAGAGATAAGAACCGATCTAGAGTCCTTAAACATTTTAAAAGTTGATTTCAAAAGAGCTGAAAATAATTACAAACTTAAAATAGAAGACTTCAAGTTGTATTCGGAAGAACATTATGTCTTAAAGTCAAATAACTACTTATAAGAAATTTACCTTCGGAAGAAATTCTGAGATATCTTTTGAAGCTTAAATATGCTTCAAAGTACTTACATGTATTGGAAGGACAATTTTCTTCCAAAAGCAGATTTCAAGTTGTCTTCAAAAGAATATTATGTCTTCAAGTCAAATAAGTACTTATAAGAAATTTACCTTCAGAAGAAATTATGAGATATCTTCCGAAGCTTAGATATGCTTCTAAGTACTTAAATGTATTTGAAGGACAATTTTCTTCCGAAAGCAATTAAGTCTCGGAAGATTTAAAGAAAACCATTTCAACTCTTATGCATGAACATACCAACTACAGGACTCAGATAAAAGATTTCATCACTAAGTTAACTGAATGCCAGGCTGAGCTTGTGATCAGCAAAGCTAGGGTAGAAAAATGTATTCTTGAAGAAGAGACCTTCAAGAACATGATATCCTCATCCTTGCATGCAAAAGTATGTTATCAGAATAAGCAGGGACTGGGATCTACTGAGATAGCTCCTCCACACACTCTATTGTCTGTAAGTTCTCCAAGGTATGGAACTTGTGAAGATGAGCTTCCTCTTATAGACCCCATGGATGAAGAGGATGAAGAGGAGATAGTGAAGGATGATTCTGAGAAGAGTGAAGAAGATCATCCTAAGAAGGGTCACTATTCTCTTGAGGAAAGAAAAGAATCTGGGATAACCAAGTCTAAGAGGAAGAACTTGATCAGGAAAGCAATGAGAAAATCAAAGAAGGCTCAAGAGATCAAAGCCACTTTCAACTCTAAGCAGAAACAAGTGTTTATCTCTGCAGGATTTGAAGTGGTGAAGGCTGAAGACTCAACTATGAACTCTAATACTAGGAGTTCTGGTTCATGTCTAATTCATTCTACCAAAGAGAATAAGGTTGATTAGTTATGTACCACTGCTACACAGCCTGAACCATCCAGTTCCAATAGTAAGCCTCACCTTAAAAGGTTTGCTGCATCATCTGTGAAGATGAAGACGGAGGTGGAACGTGATCAAGTTCAGTCCTTCTCTCAAAAGAAGACTCTTAGAAGGAAGCAAATTGATTACATCATGTGTGGTAGTACTTCTCATCTTGCTAAGGATTGCATCTACAATCCTAAAAGTACTATTCACATGATCAAAGAGAAAACTTCTGAGAAGAAGAAAGAAAAGCTAGCTTTGGAAGGAAAATCTTTTCCTTTCGAAAGCTCTAAGGTGAAAAAGAAGACAAGTGAAAACTTGCCTTCGGAAGAAAAATTGGTCTCGTAAGAAAGGAATGATTCCGAAGTACTGAAGCCTGCTGTAGTGAAAGCAAGATCATCCAAAGGTCCACTCTCCAAAACTTCCAAAGTTGTCAAAACTTCTTAAGTATTGAAGGTCAAGTCTAATCTTTCAAAGATGGTGTGGAAGATGAAGGAAGACCAAATGGGTTAAAGTTCTTCATCAACAACAGATAATGATCCTCAAAGCTTAAACATAGGATCACTTACTGTTACATTTTCTTCAAATCACTTTGATAAGCCCAAGACCAATGAGGCTTGGGTTTCCAAATGGGACAGATAAAGCCCGGCATCTTCAAGACTATAAGGAAGCCAACTGCTAACTTCTCAGGAGTAGAAACAGTCCTTGTTCCAAAAAATGTTAGAGCTCATTACTCAAGGATACAACCTATCAGCACCAGCTAGTGTTGAACCCATACCTTCTACTTCTCAACCACCAATACAGCCAAAAATAACCATCACCTACCAAAGAAAATCCAAACGAACCCCTGCACATGCTACTCAGTTTTTGCAGGCCCCTATATCATCACCCATACAGGAGAAAGTGGAAACTCTCCTGAGGAGCAAACCATTCCCATCTTACCAATGATCAGTGCCGAGGTTCCCCATGCTCAACCTGATGAGCTCACAACCCCCACAGCCTTAAGCCTTCACTTAGAGTATCAAAACTCTAGTGAACAACCTTCAGGGGATAGTTACCATCCCAGCCTCTTGATCTAAACCAACCAATCCCAAACCTTAAATTCTATGATGATGAAGACATGGGCTTCAGTGAGTATCATGATTCTCACTTCTCCAACCCTGCTCAAGAAGTGATGAGCACTCTTGTTTCTCCCATGTCTAGCCCACATCATCAACCTACTACTGAGGTGGATCTCCCGGAACTTGTTCAGGAGGTCCATATGGAAGAGGCTCTCACTTCAACAAGTGACTACATCATTAAGACCTTAACCATGGCAACCCAGCCCATTGACACTTCACTTGAAGCTGTCATGGTGTAGGGGAAAGGGATTAGCCAAGAACATAGTGCTAGTAATAAGGAAGAAGACCTTTGTCCTATTCTCTCATCCCCCCATGATTCTTTTGATGAATATGAGGGGAGTATGAAACTAAAGGTACAAAAACTGACAAAAAACATGCACCTATTTAGTCTTAAATATAAGTCACCTGGAATATCAAGTGACTGTCTTACAAAGGAGAGTCAATGACCAGCAACTTGAGATCACTGATCTTAAGGGCAAGTTAGCTGACAGACCACTCAGGAGAACTCATCTAGGTCCACAAGAACCTGTGGATGTGACAGACCCAACCCCAAGCTCACCTATGCAAGAAGGTGATTAGCTACCTGAGTGCCACAGGACTCTATTAGGCATCTGCACTTCTTCCCTTGTCATATGAGTAGGTTGAATTTGAGTATCTCAAGCAGCTGGAGCAACAAGTCATCAAGGAACAAAAGGTTGCTAAGAGAAAACTAAAGGAAGAAGCTGCAAAGTCAAGAGCCATCATCCAAAAGAGCCAAAAGAAGTCTGCTGTCAGACAAAGAATGATGAGCTTCTTGAAGCTGTATGGATTCCCCGGAAGGAGGCTTGGTCCAATGTCTCTATCAGAGTGATCAAGCAGAAGATTAAGAAGGGAGAGCGTGTTGACTTGCATTCTCCACCAAGTCCAGCTTAATCTGAAGTTGAGGTAAAGGTTGAACCCCCTGAGACAATACAACTTGGACCTAGAGCTGCATCTCAGCCAACTTTATCTTCTGATCCACAACAGGGTCCTCTTCACTCTCCTTCTGAACCTGTGAGAGAAGAGAACCCAACTAAGAGAGACACAGTAGAACAACCTGGTGTTGAAGACCAGTCTTCTCAGTTAAAGACTTTAAAGAGGAGGAAAAGGATGGCCATGAAGAGTGTCTCCAAGAAGAAGACCAAGGCATCCACCTCTACACCTTAGGATGAGTCAGAGCATCCTGAGGTAGTGCAAGAAGAGGCTGCTCAACCAACTCCAACTCAAATAGAGCCTCTTGCAACTGAAAGACCCATCTTGTCCTGGACTTTTGCTGCTAATCCAGACAAGTGGTTTGTAATCAGAGATCAAGGAGGTCAAGATGTCTATTTCTGGTAAGACATGCTTGATCTTCCTCTACATGATCTCCATGATATGAGAAGATATTATAAGAGTCTAAGGGATCCTAACCAGATGATGAAGAAAGGTATGGTCTTAATCCTAATGAGGACTATCAACATCTGAATAACTTCTCTGTTTTGGTAGCATCAGCCTAGGCGGAGTTTGTAAGGTTATATTAGAAGGCTGATGCAAACAAAGAAGCCAAAACAACTAAGGAGCTTCCTGCATGCATGCACTGATGTACAAGGTAGAAGTTACTTCGAAAGTTTTACACTCACCACATAAATTATTCTAAGTGTAAAATCTTCCGAAGCCAAAGATGAAGTCTTCCGAAGCTTAAAAGACAAAGTCTTCCGAAGCCAATGAAGTGAAGACTGATTTCTTCCAAAGACAGAGAGGACATGCTTTCTTTGATCTACTTTTCCATAAAGCTGACTTACTTTTCGCTGCAACTCTGAAGGCTTACCAACTTATACAAGTTGATGAAAAGGTCCATGCTTTAGTAAACTATAGATTATGGTCTTGAGTCTGTAATTTCCTACTTTGTGCCTTTTATCCTTTTATAATATATTAGAATGTGAGCCATGGCATGTCAGAGTCACTAGTCAAAAGGCAATCTGTCTTTTGACTTAACATTGATCTTGTTGTCTAGATTAATGTTTCCAGCTAGCCTTCAAAGTATGGCCGGCTGTAGGATGTACTATAAAGTATCTCAGGTCCTTGTATTTCTTTTTATGCTTTGTAACACTTGTAAAAGAACTTGAGAGCAATATATAGCATTCTTGAAAACCATATTAGTCTGTTCTTGTTCTTAGTTCTGTCTCATTTACTTGTGTTCTTAGTATCATTTACATAAATCTGGTTTCTCATTTGATCTGTTAAGTGTTCTAACACTCTCCTCATTGTGAGACTGATTGTATTGACCATCCCTTAACCGGTCCTGCACACCACCATTATCAAACACCGTCACCACCACCAGTACCTTCAACCACCAACACCACCTTTAACCTTCAACCTTCAACCACCACCAATACCACCTTCTACCTTCAACCACCACCAACACCAACTTCAACCACCATTACTAGCACCACCTTCAACCTTCAATCACCACCATCACTAACCACAACCTTTAAAAACCACCGACCACCATCACCAATCGGATCCATCGTTGTCTTGGTGGTGGTAGCTAAAGGGTTTTGAGTGTAGGGGATTTTAGTCATTAAAGAAAATTTAACAGTCAAATCTGACGTCCATCCGCTTCAGGGACCATCGTTGTTACATTTGTGCAAAGTATTGGACCAACCTTGTTATTTCAAAGAGTTAGGGACCAAAAATGAAATCAGGACTAACCACATGGACCACCCATGTAATAAAGTCACATAATTATATGTATATCCCTTTGTATGGTAAATTTTACAAATAACTTTTAGTTTTACCAAGTAGACCATCCAACCAACTTAATTTCACCATATGATTAATCCATAAGAACTACATGGGTTTTGCATCCTCTGGATGGAATTTAGTTTCTCTTGCTCAATCCACAAATATTAAAACAGTTTTGCATCCTTTAGAATCCTCTTCGAGCATGGTATCTTGATAGTTGCAAAATCCAGGTTTGATTAACAGTGATGTACAAGTCATGAGCACACATTTTCTTAAAGCATGTTTATTTTGAATATTTTAAAATAAAATTAATTTTAAAAATGTTTTAATTCTTATATAAATTTTAAAAATATAATATTTTTTGAAATGCAAATATAATGTGTGATTTGTTTATTTTGATTTACATTTTGAACTCATTCTATTAAAAACAAAATTTGTCAAATACAATATATGTTTTAATTCTATATTTTTAATACAATTTTGTTTTTTCTTATATCTAAATATAACGTTGCAACGTTCTAATTTTTATCTATATTTTGATGTAAATTTTGTTTAAAGTTGATTCGTGTTCTACAACTTTATATGGGATGTCATAGGTTCAAGTTTCTCCCCCAACGCTTGTTACTTTTTTTATTAGTTTTCAAAAGTCGTCAACACAGCATCAACGTTTATTTGTTTAGTGAATGCTCAGATTACAACATCACCGTCAAGCCCTTAATTTGAAGTAAAAGAAATGCATTTTTTTCGAAACTCTCACTAAATCTCCACCAAAACGCAAGTAACATTAAATATTTTATCGATAGTAGTATGAGGATCAAATATATCTTATTGAGTGGAGTTAATTTCATGAAAAGTCCCTGTGTTTAGGTCTGTTTTCACTTTTGGTCCCTAGCTTTGAAAAATTACAAGGTCGATCTAAAGGTTTGTCAAAACGTAACACGAAAGGTCTCTAACGTGGACGGTCGTTATCTTTTTCTGTTAAGTCCTAGTAAATGACCAAAATACCCCTAACTATTAAAAAATAATATTTATGAAATATGAGACCCACAACTTCATCTTCAACCTTAAAATTCTAACCACCACTACTCTACCAAACCACCACCACCACCATCCTACCAGACCACCATCGCCACCCCCCACAGCGGCCCCCACGCTATCCACCACACCTCGCCCACCACCTCAGCCCAACTCTCTCTCCCTCACCACAACAGTCCCCTCCCTACATCTTCATCTTCATCTTCATCTTCATCTTCATCTTCATCTTCATCTTCATCTTCAACCCTTCATTACAACCCACCACCATATCCCATCACCATCATTTCTTACTCACTGAAACACCATAAAACATCATATGGTAGATCTGTGGTAACAAAAGCATCACCCATCACCACCATTACAGCCCTAACCTTGATTGGATTCGAGGTGGCGACCCGTGGTGTTGGAGATGGTGGTTGCAGTTCGGTGGTGGTAGGGATGGTGATGGAATTCTGGTGGGGTTGGAGTTCTGGTGGTGTTGGAGATGGTGGTTATAACCTGTGGAGATGGGGATGGTGATTACGTTCAGTTGGTGTTGGGGATGGTGGTTGTAGGCTGGTGGTGGTGGAGATGGTGATGGCGTTCCGGTGGTGGGGATGGTGGTGGTGTTCTGGTGGTGGCAAACAGGTGGTGTTTAGATTTTTAAGTTTTCACAAAGGGTAGTTTAGTCATTTTTAAAAATTAAAAAAAAAAAATAACGGTCATCCACGTCAGGGACCTTTTATGTTATGTTTTGACAAACCTTTGGACCGACCTTGTAATTTTTCAAACCTGGGGACCAAAAGTGAAAACAGACGTAAGCACTAACCTATCATGTAATTAACTCTATTGAGTGAGAAAAAAAGTTATGCACATAAGAGTAAGTAGACATTGGATTGTGGTTACACTTAAACTCATGAAATATGTGTAATGATTTCTGTGTGAGTGTAAGATTTAATTAAAAAAGGTGATAGTGAGGTGTAATGTTAGATTTAGTAGAGAAAAAAATAAAAAAAAAAAAATCCAAGAGTTGCGTCCCACGTGAAATTACCCCCCCCCCCCCCCCCCCCGGCCCCAGCTGGGGCTGGTGAGGCCATGTGACACCTCTCACGCCTCTGTATGTGAGACCGTAACACATACCGTAATTAGAAATTTTGTAAGCCAAAGGGCCAGTGGACCTTGACCTTCCTTTCTCTAGTGCTACATTGCCCATATATAAGAGAATCAAAATATAAAGTGTCAGGAAGAAATAAAATTTTTGGATGGAAACAAGATGAAAGGATTCATATATTGGCTGACTTGTGTATAGAATATATTCGAGAATAAGAAAAGCTTGATTCCTACCAGAATAGTAATTGTCACAAACTATACTTTCTTATCATGTTACATTCTTTATTAAGCGTCGATCTCGCTGTATGTCTCAATCGAACAAACCCCGCTCACTACGCATTTAGACAATTTGTGGTTACGATGTTTCAACGTGACATGAACAAACAAACATAGGTGTGTTTAAAATTTTCAGATGCATATAATCATCGTTTAATTTATGTTAAGCAATTTCTAACCTGCCTGATTTTATCCAACATTTCTGTCCTCATATGTTATTAGGTGAACTGAAATTTTATCTCTGCGTCTAAGTACAGCATATGGGGTTTGTTTAACTCAATAATGTACAACTTTTACCACACATGGTAAATATATGTTTCAGTTTACCATAAAAATGAAGGTACAGTGGTGGTCCTTCAACATTCCTCTCTATCTTTTTCTTGTCAAAAAGTAAAATTCTGATTCACCCTACTCACTTTTTTTTTCTTCACATAAGTTCATCGTTTCACTTTATATAAATCCAAAGAAAATAAGCAAAATGGAGGCCAGAAGTGGCAAAACCAATCTTTGAAGAAAAGTTGAGCAATAACAGTTGATGGGCCGCGGTGGTGGTGAAGATGGTGGCAGTGACAGTGGCGGTGGTGGAGGAAGCTGTCTAAAGAAGAAAGGGTGTCACAACAGCGGTGGATCGACCAGCGTAACAAGGTCTTGCCAGGGGGAGAAATGTATGAGCGATTTAGCCGAGGCGAAACCGTATCATCGAAGGCACAAAGTATGTGAGTTTCATGCAAAGGCTCAAGCAGTTGTTGTTGCTGGTGTTCACCAAAGATTTTGTCAGCAATGCAGCCGGTAACTAACTTCTCTTTTTCTTAATTAAATTCTAATTAACAATATATTAAGTTAGATTAAAATAAAAGGATATATATTAATTTTTGTCAATCATTTTCACATAGACTTGACATATGGTAGCAATCAAACGGGTAAATGGTCGTGCTTAGGTTAAACGATTTTAAGTGTGCATGAATTAGCATTCATATCTTTTCACTGAGCATGTTTTTATGTGTATCAAGAAACGTATGATACAAGAATTTGAAAATATGTTTATGGTCGGGCAGTTTCCACGAGCTATCAGAATTTGATGAAGCCAAAAGAAGTTGCAGGAGGCGTTTAGCAGGTCACAATGAGAGGCGGAGGAAGAACAACTTATTGGAGTTTAAGAAGGAACTTGTCTGTGTGCACAACCAAAGGTTTATCCCAGAAAATCAAACTCAAACAAGATGAAAAGCCTAAAAAATAAAGGAATGTATATGGTGTTATGCTCTCTCTCTTCTGTCATTTCCAAAATAAAGAATGTAATTTTAATAATAATGTTGTTGGAAATGTTGTATCCAACAATGTTGGAAGTTCATAATCTCTAGTTTGACGATAAAATGTCAAAATACCAGCATTCATAGTTGAATAAATCCCACTCTAGAATCAACCCACTTTACTTTCAAAAGTCAACAATTAGTCAGAATTACATGAAAGAATTAAGATATAGTCAGAACATATAATAAATAGGTTTTCTTTTTATATTCAAGAGTTCTTGAACAGAAATCAAGTTTTTTGCAGACACACACATACATCACCATCACCTCATATTGGATGCTGCACTTGAAGTTGCTGCAGCCGCCACCACCTTTCTTCTTTCTGTTCTTTCAGTGATCTTCAGTCTTGGTGATTTTGGCTTTGTCACTCCCTTTGATGACCTAATCATTTCCAAATGATTATTAAACAAAAGACATTAAATATTGAAAAAGTCCAAGATTTTTAATCTTGTAAAAAGCATACATACTTTCGGGGTAAGAACGGCTTGTTGAAATTTGGCACTGGCCTTGCATGAGGCACCAAAGTCCTTCTTAGCTGTTTCAGAGCTTTCTCTTCCTCCATCTACACAATAAAATTAATTCAGCACCAATTTATAGATCGATATCACGTTAAACCACTAAAATTATTTAACTTTAGCATTTAAAGTGTTGTTAGAAACGTAAATTATCAATACCATTTTTGCAGATTCTGCTTCATCTCGGTATCTTTTATACATCATCTCTTTTTCCTTTACCTTTTTGTCAAATTCTGCTCTATCCACAGCTCGGTGTTCTACATGCAAATCGAATTCCTGAACTTCAGTTAGAGGTATGCGAACTTTCTGAGGAACCGGAATGGGATCCCTGCAATGATGATTAAATGTCAGCATAACCTGGACTAATTGAAAATGAGAACAAATGTTACTATTGATAAAATTAGCTTTTTTTGTCTTACTCTTTTAATATCGGTTGAGCTTTGAACATTCTCATCCTTGCTTCTTCCTCTTCCAACCTCCTCCTTTCTTCCAATTCTCTTTGTACTTCTTCTTCATGTCTTGCCACACTCTCTAACTGAAACGGTTCGGGTTTTGTACACTGTTTTGGCTCTGGTTTTGGAGGAACCTACACACATAAATTAGTTATATAACAAGTTAAACAATTTGAAGGCTGGCCCGGCACATTCAATCTATACACATAGATCATAAGTGTTTCTACTTTGCAGGTTGGCCGGACCCGTTTCAACCGCTTAGTAATTATGAATACATACCACAGGATAATCGGTAGTATAAGGATATGGGGTGGCTTTGGGAATTCTAGCCCTTTCTTCTACTATCTGCTTGTGTATAATTTCCATCACAAATCTCTTTTCCTTTTCTGCCCCTCTTTCATCAGTGTGCAGATGGAATGGATTTGGGGCAGTATTCCTAGGAATGGGTTTCTGGGTATGTGAATCAGAGCACAAAGAAAGCTGTGAAACATAACAATAACCCAAAAATGTTCAGTTAGTAAATTAAAACAGTACGGCATTGATGAGGATAATGTAGGTATTTCTCTTCATTAACCTTATCAAACATGTCAGCAACATTTGCTGTTGAAGGTGGAATTCTTTCATCGATTGCAAAATGAAATGCTTCGGGTATTGTAACCTGTCTTTTTTTGTTGCAAAACAGCCCCAATTCACCTTTGCTTTCAAATATCTGCATAAGAGGTTAAAAAATTTAACGTAAATGATATAAATACGTTCTTTGGGTAATACATTATAATGATTAATTACCTTCTTGTTCAAAGGTCTGGCCTTGAACTTGGGAGCTTTTTCTAACTCTTCTTTTTCAAGTTCTTCAGTACTTTGGAACTTAGGAGGTCTTGCTCTTAATAATGTCTGTAGAGGTGGTGTTTTAGGTGTTGTAAGATGAGGCCTCCATTGATGAATCTGTTGAAAGATTGAAACAAAATATATAAATTTTTGACTTTTTATAAAAAGTTTACTTCTACGAAGTCAGATTTACTGAAAATTACCTGAGGAGCTGCTTCTGTTGATGCAACAGTTGAAGTTTCTGCATTTTGATTAGCTCTTTCCATTGTTTCCAAATGAAATTCATGGAATTCTGGCATCTGAGGTGTGCTTCTCTTCATTGCTGGTAATGTTGGACCTTCAAGTATCTGTTGAAACAATTTTATTTCATGAAAAACCCACTTTTTATTTTCTGAAAATAATGAACTGAAATGATGAATTAACTAATTTACCTTTCTGTTCACTGGGCGAGCCTTAAATTTGGGAATTTTAGCCATCATTTCTTCCTCTAGTTCGGCTGAACTTTTGAGTTTAACAGATCGAACCCGTTGAGATGTTTCAAATGTAGGTTCTTTCGGTCTAGTTAGTGTCAGTTTTGGCTTTGTTTTGATCATTTGACTAGCATCACCCTGTTGTAAACAAGTTTATTAAAATCACCATACTGAAACAAAATTCATCAATATCACGGAAACAAAAGATAAAAAAAAATGAAATTTACATGTGAGAGGGAAGAAGAAGTCCGAGGAGGCAGATGCAGATCCCTTGTGCCGGATTGAAACTTTCTCATCATTTCCGCCATTGAAACAAATGGAACCGGTGCTTGCTCACGAAAATACATCTTTTCATGAAGAAAAAGAGAGTTAACATAAATTTCAGTTCATTAGATTATATCAAAACGGAGAAAATTCCACAAAAAATGAATCAGACCTTTCTTTCTTCAATTCGTGATTTAGCAGCTGATGGGGTGGCATTGCTGCCATTGAGAACTCCTGGTCTTGCTTTGTGAGGCAAGATTTGTGTTTTGATATTCAAAATCTGTATGATAAACAATTATTATTACAAGTTATAATAACTAATAATAGATGTGTAATCACAATGATGAGCAGAAAGATTGATCCTTACCTGTCTTGATTTTCCTCCTTCAAGTTTCTGCCTTTTAATGGCTTGGTTTTCTTGAGCAAGATTAGGTGTACCACCAACCTTATTTGTTTGATTTGTATCCCTGCAGAGATGTCGGAAAAAGGAATGAATGATGTAACAAGAAGTGGGATAATAGAGGATCAATCGAACTAGTCTGTGCTAACCTTTTCACAGCAGCTGGTGTTTTTGGTTTAAGTATAGATGGATTCTTCACTGCACTAGCAATTCTTCGAGCTGACTGTTGTTTTTTTGACTCAGTTTGTAACATATTCTTCTTCTTTTGAGAAGCCATCGGTGGGTTTGTGGTACATGCTTCTGCACCTACAAACATTCATGGTTAAGTATACGAAAATTATGTTCAAATTTGTCAAATTTAATACCAACCTTGAGAAAGGTGTGTGGTCTTAGATTGTTCAGTTCTCAGATTTGAAGAGGGGGCATCATTCTTGGGTTCTTCAGTCTTCTCAACAACAGATAACTGTAAAAAAATAATAACAAATCAGAGCTATAACATGCAATCAGATTAGAAATTCAAAGGCTTTCAGGAATGTTCGAAAGCATGTGAATTTCAAAGTCAACAGAAAATGGAAGAGAAATTACCTGATTTGGGAGGCTTTCATTGTGTTCAGCTTTAGAGGTTACACCTTCCTTGCTGTCAGATAGATCATGCTCAGTTTTTGCACTGATAAAAATAAAAGAACAATCAATTAAACCCTTAAAGCTAAAGTATAATTGGAATTCCCTACAGAGAAAATTGAGGAAATTAAACAAACAAAAAGATGTGCTGACCTTTGTTTTTCTGGTTCCATACTACTGTTCTTCATAGAATTTGACGAATTTCTTGACTCGGATTCCTGCAGTTAAGAAAACAAATGAAAGTTTATAATCAAAACCAACAATGAGTTTGCAGACAGGGTCTGGATTCAGATCATTCACGGGTTATTACCGTTTGGGACGTTTCAGTTTGGGTAAAATCACAAAGGCTGTCCAACTGAAAGGTTCTTGTTGTAGTCTTGATCTTCTGCATAAAAGCTGAACCAAAACAGATCAAACATAACCTGTTAACAGTTGATCGACTAACTTCATAAGTTGAGAGACATGGCAACAATTGAAGACTTATAATCAGCAAACCCTACGAACCCTAATCCTAAAACAGAAATTAAATTCAAGACTCAAGAACACCAGATCAGATTTCAATTTAATCGGATTCATGAAAAACACTTATAATCAGCAAACCCTACGAACCCTAATCCTAATCACAAGCAAATTCTACAAAAAGAAAGGTAAAAGTTACGAGAAAAAAACGTACGTAAAGGAGCATAAGTAAGATTCAAGAATCACAGAATCAAAATCAAGAACATCAGATCAGATTTCGGTGATGAGAAACACTTGTAATTAGCAAACCCTAATCCGAAAAGCAGAAATCAATGTGATAACAAAATTGAAGATAAAAGTTATGAGAAAGAACGTACGTGAAGGGGCGTAAGTAACAGCCGTATCAAACCAAAGCTGTGCTTGACGCGTCTGATCTTCAGTCTCCCCTTCAATAAAATCAAAGAATCTGGGTGCAGAGAATTCGTAATCAGGATCAATCGTGACATTCCCCGAGTCCTCCATCATCGCCACAGTGTTTCTAATCTAATTGAAATTGATTCAAAGTGTTCCTTTCTTTGTTTCTAGGGTTTGCCAGCGAGAGCGATGTGATGAAGAAGGGAAAATCAGATAGGGGAATTTGGGGGAAGGAGAAGAAATAACGTTCGGATCCTTAACGGTCGAATTATTTGAAAAAGCAAGAGAGAGAAAATAAGAACCGTTTGACAACGGCTACAAACGCCTCTAACATTCAAGAGGGTGTGCGTTTGGACAAGAGTTTTTGAACAGTATGGTTTTTAATATCGGTGGAAAGTTATGGACCCGTATATTACACGGGGTTATACAATAAAAATTTTTTATAACTTCATAATGTGTATTAGTCGGACTGAAACATTATACCCGTCCATAGTCAACGTCTTTTAGTGTGATAACAAAAAAAACTTACCAAATTATCAACACGAAAAAACCGAATATGTAAAACAAAAATTAACAAATCTAAACCAAGTTATATTATTTTCATACCAGTTGATTTTTAGTAGTTATAACAAAATGAATCTCACAATAATAATAAAAAATATTCAAACAAGACATACCAAAGTTTTTAAGAGCTTAAAAGTAATCTTTTGATAATCACTATTCTAGTTAGATAAATATACTGTTACAAATAGCTAGAACTACCCACTTTAATAAAATACACAAATATAATGTAACTTGATAATGTCATTAACATAATATAACATGACGATGTAATTAACATAATGTAACATGATTAGCAATTAACAGTAATGTCAAACAATCAAAATTACATTAAATTTTCCAAAATCTAAGAAGTTGTATATTTTTAGATGTGCATTTATATGCACTAACTAATATACTTTTTTTATCAACATCCAACAAAGCTTTTTGGTTTCAAGTTTTAGTAAGTAATTTTTATGTTTTAGTATAGTATCCAGTATCAATATTTTTAGAACAAAGAATAATAGAACATGTTAATTTTGATAAAATATTTGATATATGAAATTATATATTTTATTTCTTCCTAAAGCATTCATAAATTATCATGAAGATACTATGATGATTTAAATTTTAATAGCTAAAAATAATTTAATTAATAGGTATTTAATTGACTTGAAACTTGTAAAAAGAATAAACCAGTTATTAATAATAAGTCAGTTATAACTGGAACTCATGTTTACTAATAAAATTCTTTAAAATAATAAAAAAATTTAAAATAATAATTTTTTTAAAATAATAAAAATTTTATTATTATTTTAACATAGAAATTAAACTAAATTACTAACCTCTTATTAAAGATTATCAATCATACATTTGTTATAATTAAGTTAATAAAAAAATAATAAATATTTGGTCATTAATATATAAAATAGAGTAGGGTGTAATTAAGAAATAGTATAAGTTTTAATATTAAAAAAACTCTTACTCATAATTTGAAATTTGAAAATAGGTCATAAACACAATCAAAAAATCCACAAAAATAAGTAAACTGGTAAATAGATTTAGATGGGAAAATAAGATTGAGGAGAGAGTGACATGTCTCCTATAATGTAATCTTTTATTAGTATTAGATTATCAATCTATTATAATAAAATAAGATTTTGAGTGTACACTTGCCACAATTGTAAACCTTCTAATTTTGAATTTTGCTGCTTATATCTTTTATTAAAATATTACATTAACTACTAATCATAATATTAATTTTTTTATTAAAAATAGTTTTTAAATAAGTTAAAAGGGCCTGTTAATAAATTAAAAATTACTCTAGAGCATCAAACTTTTTTAAAACTATGAAGTATTTTAAATTTGGTTTTTTGAAAAAATAAAATTTTTATAAACTAATATAATTAAAATTCGAAGTTATAATAAGAAAAATTTTAAAAAGGACATCTTTTAAAACGTTTTGATTTGGAACAAAATATATTTTCTATAGCACCAAAAGTTAAAGAAAATATACTTATAGTCTTTACTCATATGTAATTTTAACCATATCTTATCCCAAAATATCATTTTATAATTAATAACTTATTATTACTAACTATTTAATATTTTATTCATTGACCCCGTGTAATACACGGGGTACTAACCTAGTATAATATAATATAGAGTTTTGTATATTTAAATACATTATTTTAGCAGATTGTGTAACATCACGTTTTATGTATGAAAATAAAAAACATTAAGAATATGTTCTATAATATTGTTAAACGAGTAATTAACTGGTAAACATGTAAGTTAGAAAATGAGGTTTTTATGAGCGCTATATATTTTTAGACATCATGTAATAATAATAATAATAACAACAACAAAAACAACAATAATATTTAAAAAGAAGAATAATAAGAAATGAAAAGATAATTTCTTTTATAAATGACGGTTGTGGTATAAAAAATAAGAAGACAATTAATTTTGATTTTTGAAGGATGGTTACATATGGATGTATTTTCAGTTGTTTGCCACATTGCGTTCAAAAAGAAAGAAAATAAAAAGAAAGAAATAAGAAAGGAAGACAAGAATGCAAGCCACGTAGTGCCACCAATCCAATTTATGATTTTTGCAAGACCGTTGAAGTGGGTCAATACAACAGTTTTATAGTTGTTAGGAGAGTGTTATAACACTTAACATATCAAATAAGAAACCGACTTATGATGAAACAAAGAACACAAGTAAAGAACAAGAACAAGATAATATGATTTTCAAGAATGTTGTATATTGCTCTCAAGTCCTTACGAAGTGTTACAAAGCTTATCCTCAAAACATACAAGTACTTGAGATACTTTATACAACATCCTACAGCCGGCCATACTTTGAAGGCTAACTGGAAACACTAATCTAGACAGCACGATCAATATAGAGTCAAAAGATAGATTGCCTTTTGACTAGTGACTATGACATGCCATAGCTCAAATCCTAATATATTACAAAAATGATAAAAATACAAGAGTAGAAAGTTATAAACATAGGATCTTAATATACAGTTTGACAAAAGTAAGGACTTTTCACCAACTCATATAAGTTGGTGAGTCTTCAGAGGTGGCAGCGGAAAGTTGTTCAGCTTTTGTCAAAAGGTGATTCAGAAAAAAACATGTCTTCTCTATCTTCGGAAGAAATCAGTCTTTGGCTTCGGAAGACTTTGTCTTTGAAGCTTCGAAAGACTTAATCTTTGGCTTTGGAAGATTTGGTCTTTTGCTTTCGGAAGATTTGATACTTAGTATAATTCACTAAGTTCTATCAAATCTTCCAAAGTAACTTCCTTGTACTTCACTTGTGCATGCTGAGAGCTCTTTGGTTGCATCAGCCTCTAAGTGTGATCCTTACAATTTATTTCACTAAGTTATGGTTCATTAGTTGAAAAGAAAGCAAGAAATTTGACGACGAGAGTAGAAAGTAATTATGTTCATAGTGATTGACGATTAACGTACACGGTTCTCCTGTAATATTATAACCAGTTCTAGTAGGTAAGTAGAATGACCCATAAATAAATCATATTACAATTTCATTAGTGTGCTATAGGTGATTATTTATTATAAATCTTTGTGATTATAAGGGAGATGATTTACAGGATTATAGGTCCAAATATGTATATTGATAGCTTATAAAAACATGTGGTGTTATAATAGCAGTAAATAGGTTATGAGTTTTGACAGTTTCAAAAGTTGAAACTTCAAATATAATAATTATATATATGTAAGGATTTTGAGTGTTGAAATCCCAAGAAGTCCAAGTTTTAAACTTCACATACATAAAAAAGAAAGTTAAATATGTGTAAAGATTTTGGTTGTTGAAATCACAAGGGGTTTAGGTGTTCAACTTCATATATATACAAAAAAGAGAGTTAATAATTCTTAATGGCCAAAAATAAACTTACGAGAAACTTGGGTGTTGAATTCCAAAAGAGTAACGAGATGTGTGATTCCTTGGGCATATGGTGAACGATAAAGGGATTCATATGGATTATAGTAACATTGAGGTGGCCAAGAACTAGGAGGCACCTAAGACTCCTTCAGAAATATGACAGTTCTTTGGATTGGCGGGTTATTAAAAGCGATTTATCATGAACTTTTCAAAGATTACTTAACCACTTACGATGTTCACTAATAAGTATAAGAAGTTCGAATGTGGCTCCAAGCAAGAGGAAGCATTTTTGAACTTGAAGGATTTGTTGTGTGACACACCAATTTTGGCACTTAATTAGATGGTTTTGTTGTGTATTGTGACGCATCACAACAATGACTTGGCGATGTGTTGATGCAAAAAGGATAAAGTGAATGCTTACGAGTCACGACAGCTTAAACCACCCATAACCCGAAGCTAGGTGTGGTGGTCTTTGCTCATATGATCTGGAGGTATTATCAATCCGGAACAAAGTGTGTCATCTATATTGACCATAAGGTCCCCCAACACAATTTTGATAAAAAAGAACTAAACATGAGACATAAGCATTGGATTGAGTTGTTTAGCGATTATGCCTGTGAAATTTAGTATAACCAAGGAAAGGCAAATATGGTCACCAACGTGTTGAGTCAGAAGGAACTATTCAAACCCATGCACACTAGGGCATTGGGAATGATGATTCATTCGGGTATCAAAACCCACATCAATGCTGCTCAAGTTGAGGCAATGAAAGAACTAAATATATAGGATGAAGCTTTAAGAGGTCTTGATAGGCAATTATTGCAAAAGGATGATAGAGCGTTGTACATTGTTGAATGGATTTGGCATCTGCTTTTGGGGAAGGTGCAGATGTTAGTATTGAATGAGACACACAAGTCTAAATACATTATTCATCGTGGTGCTAATAAGATGTATCATGACTTTAAGGACTGTCTAGATGTCCTGGTATGAAGGGAGACATTGCGATCTATGGGTGCAAGTGTTTAACCTGCTAGAAAGTTAAGGCTGAACATTAGAGGCCATCTAATCTATTATAACAGCTTGAGATCACAGAATGAAAACAAGAGAACATTACTATGGAATTCAATACGAAGATGTCAAGGACAAGTAGCGGGCGCGACTTGATTAGGATAATTATGGATCAGATGACTAAATCTATCCATTTCCTAGCTATTTGTGAGGATTACAAGATTGAAAAAGCGATCAAGGATTTATATTTATAAATTATAGCTAGACACGAGGTATTAGCATCTATTATCTTAGATCATGACATTTGTTTCATGTGATGATTCTGGCAGAACTTGTAGAAGGCACTGGGAACGTGTTTGGACATGAGTATGGCTTATCATCTTAAACCAACGATCAGAGTAAATGTCCTATTCATCCTTTGGAGTATATGTAGGCTTGTGTCATAGACTTTAGAGTTAGTTGGGATATTCACCTAATGTTGATTAAGTTCTCCTTCAACGATAGCTATCATATGAGTATTAAGTGTGCAGTGAAGAACTAAATTCTCATGATTGTATGGTCAGCAACACACATCTTGGTTTATGGTGAGTATTGGTCTTTCTAATATAGGTTGCTTGTAAAGTAATAACAATACACCAAGTGAAACAGTTTATAAATTGCTCAATCATACAAGTCTCTCCTTTGTTATGATTTTCATAGACCTGGAGTACACTAAGGCATTCTTTGTTATGCTGAGCAAAGACTTGAATGACCTAAATCATGATCCAAAAAGATTCCCAATGAGGAACACATCCATCTTGGATGAACAATCAAAAGAATCCCTAAGAGGATCACTTTCCAAAGTGAAGTGAAAAAGAATCCCAAAGTGGATCAAACAATATGGATCAAATTAAGCATTTATACTCCTACGTAGCTAGGTTATAAGTATTGAAAGTACTTTCTAGCATATCTTGAGGAGGGTTGATCTTTACATACAGTCAGATGTGGGGTACATACAAATCATGTTAATACACCTAAAACATGATAATCACTCAATGTTTCAATCAATCAGTAATACAATGCATGAGTTTAAGTGGATAACAATATCTGCAATCAATATTGTATTAGTCTATGTCTATTCTCAAAATCATCAAAACAACTCAATAAGGATTTAAGACTAGTATGATCTCATGTTATGTGCAAAAGAGTCATGACCAAGTATGAAAATCATCCATGTTTTAGTTAGATAAAGTTCTATCTTTCTAAATGTTTATCATGCAAACAATCAAATTAGACTTTAATAATTTCCATCAAAACAATTTCAAATTTTTATCATTTAATAAAAAGTTTTTATAAATATGCAAAATTTTAAGGGGAGAAATTAAATATAGAAATATCACTGCAGCAGAATATATGCATAATTATACATTTTAAAATTTAAAATTTTAAAATTTTGAGTTTTAAATAATGCCAAGTCAAGCCAACACTCAAACACACCAGTTTGACACATATACATGCACAATATTGCATGTGAATGACATTTTAACAGCCATATATTAATCATGTTAAAATTATAAAATTTTAACAAACATTCAAATTTTGAAACATTTCAAAATAATTTTTAAGCAAAACAAAAAATTGTTAAAGTCTCTATAGCATATGTATTAATTTGCATAGCTGATTAGCAAAATTTTCAAAACAAACAAAAATTTTAAATTTTTTGACGACTGTAGTCATAGTGGACATACAAACATTCATCCACTGTAGCTACAGTTAACCATCAAATCATGCAAAATACTCTAAATGTATATAGCGGACAAACAAACATGCATATGCTATGCATCATTGAACATACAAGTGTACACAATGTAAAATGTAAGTAAGGCATCCACAATGAATTCATGACATTCCACAGCGCATGACTAACTTTAGTCATCCGTTTGTTGAAACAAAACAAGTGTATACAGCGTATCTTCACAAGTAAGCATACGATGTACACCATCATACAATCATATACAACGCATGACAATAAGTCATCCAGTGTAAATTTCTTTAAAAAGAAATAAAGTGTACACAGCGTATGACCAATGGGTCATCCACTGTGAACAACCAAACAATCATTCAAGTTTACAGAGTGCAAGAACAAAATGTTCATCCACTTTGTGAACAGTGTTTCAACTTACAGCGTATGACCAATTAGACATCCGCTGTAAACACAGTACTAAAACAATCAATGGTCCGCAGAGTACAACTTAAAGTTGTACGACGGATGCACTGTACTCACAGCGCACGTGTATTTCACAGCGCATGACTTAAAATTAAATTTTAAAGTTTTAAACTATTTACACAGTGCACACACACACTGTATACACAGCGGATGGTCATTTTGTCTGTTGTATATATAGAACAACACTTGTCAATTTTTTACTCATCAACAGTGAGAGAGGCAAAATCAAAATTCTGATACGTTACACAGTGCAATAAACCCTTAAACCCCAGATCATTCAAAACAAAATATCTGTTTGATTTAACCATTGATTTACGATCAAATACGTATAACAACATGATTCTAATCATCAAACAATCATTAAAACATCCGGTTCTTCGATTTTGATTTTGACATTGTCAAAACCTAAGTCGAACAATGAACGGTGACCAAACATGAATCTTTTGATGTTTTAAATAAAATCAATCATTGAATATATGTTAGATGACCCTAGTTACATGTATTAGGACTGTTATTATGAAGAAATTTGATAAGTGTTAATCAGGTTTATGAACAGTCATAATGTTCATGCCAAAATCATTCAAAAAAATTGAACTTTGGTATTTGAAAATGTTTAAAATGACTTGAAATATGTTATAACTTTGTAAATATATTTAAAAGTCAGTTGCAAACATATACAATCAGTAATTTGACATAACATTGACCACAACAACATTAAATGCTTATGCATTCAATGTGCATTGACTGGTAGGTTTTGACTTTAAAATCAACAAAATCAATACACGATATGCAACATACAACTCATTGTAATGAAACAAACATGGTGACAAACAATTTGGATTATAATAACTTGAAATCAACAAAATTTACAAGATTCAAATTGACCAAAATTGATCTGTTAAAAGTCAAACTGATCCAATCAGTGTTTTAAACAAACATACACTTTGACAAACTTGTTGTGTTCAACATACATATGTCATCGTCTCATATCATACAACTACCCAATGAACACATAATTAACATTTCATCACATTAAACATCATACATTACTATCACACAAGTCAGTAACACATTCTTCTTTATTGCAGATATAGCAAACTTAGTGTTTGTCTGAGATCATAATCTTTGTGCATTCCTTAATTTTGATGCTCCAAAGGCTGAAAATTATGGAGACATCATACAAGCCATTAGACAGACAAGGCTTGTTCATGCTATGACAACAAGGCCAGAGATCTGTGAAGATCATATTGTCCAATTTTGGACCCATGTTCATTTGTAGCAAATGATTGATCAACAAGTGGCAGTATCTACTGTGCATGATCATCAGATAATTATATCAGAAGAAGTCATCAAAAGGGTTTTACAACTTGGAGATGAAGACTCAGAAGGACCAGTTGAATTTGATGAAGACTATGTTCTGCATGTATTCAGGCAGATTGGTTATACTCGTCCAGTGAGAGAAAACAGATCAAGAAGTCCTACATGTGTGCACAATTCAGATTCCTTATGCACAACTACCATAAAACAATGACAAATAGGAAGACTGGTTGGGTTGCCACTTTTTTGAGGAGCTCTTCAGCTATAGCAAGTATCATTGCTAAGAGGCCCTTCAACTTTGCAGCACAAGTTCTAAATGGGATGATATACAACTTGAAAGAAGTGATGAATAAATTCCAGATGTATCCAAGATTCCTTCAAATGATCATTGATGATCTTCCCCTAAACATTCCAAGAGAAGGTGCTATCTTTCAACCTATTCATTTTAATGAACATGTATTTAACAAAATCAAGTCAAGCTTGTATCAAGGAGATGAAGTACCTATTCCACCACATATGATAGATCATGACATACATGTCCCTGAAGTGTTCTTAAGGATTTCAGGTCAGGGTGAACCAAACATGATGTTTCAGAATATTATCCATCAAGCACCAATCATCCAACCTACACCTATCATACATGAAGAAGAACAAGCTGCACCCATACCAGAACCAATCATTGAACAAGAATAAGCATCAGAAGATGTGCAAGAACAAGAACAACTTCATAATGAACATCAGTTTCCTTATCCACCTTAGAGCCCACACTATTCAGATCAGCAAACATTTTCATCTCTTTTAAAAGACATTCATGCATCACTAGCAGAACAAACAACTCAACAAGAAGAGGTTGGTACATCATCAATGCATGAGGTTGAACAAGAAGAACAAAGTACACCTACTGAACAAGCTGAAGGTGAAGAACAGACAAGTGAAATACCAACTGAGGAAGAAATTAAATACTCAAAGGTTTTTCTATTCACTAAGTATAACAAACTGATTGAGAAATCTAACAACAGAGCAAGAAAGTTGGAAGGTAAATTAAAGAGTAAAGATGAAGAACTGAGAAGCTTTCGGCTAATTAAAAAGCACAGAAGTTGATTGTTCAATTCCTAGAACAACAAATAGAATAATCATGAAGGCAAAAGATCAAGATTTGAACATCAAGGTTAGATGTTGCCTATTTGACTACGTAAATAGATGCTAAAAATGCTGAGATAGATGAGTTAAAGAAGAAGATCTATGCTCAAAATGAAGAGATAAAAAGGCTAAACAGAGAATTGGAACATGCAGACACTTATCTAAATGAGGAAGAACATTAAGAAGGTCAAGAACAAGACTTGAGTGAAGAGTTTATTGATCAAATCATGTCTCAAGCTGAAGAACCAGCACAGGGGAAACTGAAAAGGCCATTATTAACCCTGAGGAGACTTTTTCAATGGATGAATTGTTTGAAGAAGATAATCCATTTGAAAACATACATTACTCTCCCATCCTTAGACAACACTTTCACACTTCTGACAGTCAAACAGAAGAATCAAGCTTCATACTTGTCAACCCTCTATCAGAGAAATAGAAGGAGTTAATAAGGCAGTTTGCAGAATCAACGAAGATGCAAACTAAAACGTCAAAAGATCAAGCTTCATCTTCACAGCCTGAAATGAAAACTTATGTGAGAAAAAGAAAGAGATTGTATTTGGCTTCTTTGAAGAAAGGAAAACAAAAGGTTCAAGAGTTAGAAGAACCTAAGTCTCCACCACTCAAACTTCTCAAGGTTAAAGCTGAACCAGTTGATAAAGATGAACCAAGGCAAAAAGAAACAGAGCATGCAGTTCTTGAAAAAGGTGAGGTAGATCAAACTCATGACAAGAAAATAGAGCCAATTATCATTCTAAGTGATTCTGATGAAGAAGATGAAGAACAAGATGAAAATGAGATGCAAAATATACAAGACTTATTACCTGATGATCCTAAAACACTAATGGGAATTGAGTTAGCATTTAGAGGCTTCCTTTATGAGACATTCATGCAACTTAACCTCTCTAAGGTTAAAGACTTGCTTAAGGACTTCCAGGAAGTGATGAAAAATGACTTTAAGTAAACATACAAAAGGTATAAAGAGATCAAGGATCAACAAGAGTTCCAAAAGAATCTTCCAAAGGATCCTCAAATTGATACAATAACATACTCCCAAGTTAAAAGCTAGTTGATTCAACAAGGATGCCTTACAGATCATATGCAGGTAGATCTCTATCTCAAATGAAGGATCTTGCTAGAGAAATTTACAAGAATATGCTGACTAGTGTAGTGAAACCACAGATCTCTAGACCTCATCCAGCTTCATCTTTATCTACTTATCATCAACCTCCACCTGAGCTACATCCTATTGAGGTACCAAGACTATTCATGCCTCATAGGCTTTGGCAAGAAGGTAATGAAGTAAGAGAGATGATAAATGAAAACACAAATTTTGTTAAGCTGTATGACAATATAACACTAACACCATCTGCTGATTAGAGAAAGATAGTTGCTTAGAAATATGATGAAATCTGGGATGCAGTACTTATCAAGAGACTATCTGGCTTTGTCCAATACCTATCATACATGTCCCAATTGGGATCTTTGAGCTATGAAGATAGATTAGACCTGATGCAATTGAGGATGGTCAATCATGCCAATAATCCCAAGGGAGCAGATTTTTGTCACATCATAAGATCTTACATGAATAGACATCATCATGAGATGAAAGCCAAAATAGACAGAGAGGACGAGCTTCATTTAGACAAGTTGAAAAGAGAGCAACAACTGCAAGTAAGCAAAAGAAACAAATTGAAGAACCTCCAACTCAGATTAATAGTGAAATTTTGGAAAGAGTTGGATATCCTCTAAGACCATCAGATCTCAACCTCGTAATGAAGAAAATTGAGGGAAACCAATACAATCACCCAATCACAAAGTGGTACTATGATGAAACCCATTTTGAAATGATATTGGAGACAAAGCTTGAAGGCAAAGAAGTAGCAAACATCAGACTTTTTAATCCAGTGGAGATTAAACTTCTACATCCCTCCTATGTCTCATTCTTGAAGACCAAGTCATTCCTTGCTATAGAAAATGTCTTATGCATGGGTGACTGCTGCTAAATCATACATATACTAAGAATATTGGGAATAGTATATGTGAATGCTGCTTTAAAGCAAAGGATTGAGACGAATCAGCAATCATTAACACATATAGAAGGAATCACTAGCTTGAGGATTTTAGAGAACAACAACCTTGAAGTTCTTAAGGGAAATCATGTTGTTACCACATTGATTAGCAACATTGATATGCAAAGTTTGGATCTATCAACCCTAGAATAGACGGTTCACCTCTCCATCCAGTGTAAGTATGATGATCAAAACAGTGTAGTAAAATATTTTGCTAAAAACATTGTAAACTGCTGTAATGCAATAAAGATCACTCCTTTGACTAACCAGTCAAGGAAGCTGAAAAATATTAGATTATTGAGAAGGATGCTGAAGAGTCATTGAAGGCCACAACTGACGTCCAAATAGGTGTTGATGAAGCTAGACCATCACATACTTATAGGTTTCTAACAGAAAAACAATCAAAACAAAAAACATACATATCTAACCTTTCAAACAAACAAAACATCCAACCATACATAACAGACAACAAACACATCATAACAATAATCATTCATCAACATCAAACATATCATCAAAAATAACATCAATCACATAATAACAAGTCATACTAGCAAACATACTTGAATAAAAACATACAAGGCAATTTGATTACACATGTGTAATCAGTTAATCATACAGTTAATCATTCAATCATGTAAATCATTCAATCATGCAAATCATTCAATTATGCAAATCATTTAATCATACAGTTAATCATTAAATCATGCAAATCATTCAATCATGCAAATCATTCAATCATGCAAATCATTCAATCATGCAATTAAACATTATAAGTCAAACACACAAACATGCAATTATTCAAATCAATCACAAACACACATATTATTACTAACAAACATAACAGTAACAAGCAAACATTAAAGATTGGAAACATCATCCTTAGGGGGAGTATTGTTGGACTTAACAAGTGAATTGAAGGAAAATGCTTGCCATAATCAAACATAATGTGTTCTAACATTCAAACAATCATTAACTAACACATTAGCATCATTAACATTCATAACATGCACTAATTATTATTTAAATTTCTTTTTTAGGTTTAAAGATAAAAAGGAATTTTGCAAAGTGTCGGCAATGGATGAGGAACTATCCATAGTGGATGATCAAGTCTGTGCAGCAGATGAAGAAAAAGTTTCAAGTGTGTACAGCGGATGACCAACACACAAGCAGCGGATGACTAATGTCCAAAGCTGATGAACAGTCCAAAGCGGATGTTCATCCATAGCGTATGAACACTCCACAACGGACATGATCAAGAAAACACACAAGTGTTCACAGCGGACAACATCCAAGACACAACGAATAAGTTATTCAACATCCACAGCGAACGACTTAGCATTCACAGTGACAGTCAATCATCCATAGTGGATGACTTAGACTTAGGATTTTATGTAACTTTCATTTACATAAGGGTATTTTTGTAATTGTATATAGCTATTTGTGTAGGCTAAAAATCGCATAATACCCTAATCCTTTGTAAGCTTTTAAATAATCAATTAAACAAGCATTTTCTATTCATCTTAGCATTCAACCACTAGCAAACACATAATCATACACACACACACACACACATAGATATCATATCATTAATCATGGGTTTCTGCATAATGATTAATGAGTATTGATTATATAACAAACTGTTGTTATATTTGAAAGATTAAAATTGATCCTTGGGGGAATTCAATTGTTTTGTTCTTAGTGTTCTAAGTTCTAAAACCTGTTGATATTTGAATTCTATCACTATCTTTATATACTTCAGGTCATCTGGATGGATACAATCCAAGTCTTCAAGAATAAAGAGAAAGTTTCCACAACTTTCAACAAAAGACACAAAGGCTTAAGATGAGGTTGTCTCTTGGAATGGGCTTCCTTAGATGTAGCTATCCCTTGGTGTCTCTGAGAAGGTGATGAAGGGGCCCTTTTGTGAGTTGTCTGGGAAGTAGATAAGATGATGTTGGATCATATGAGGCTGGTGCAACCAAAACAACACTTAGAAGAATTTTGTAGTGCTAAATGAAGTGGTCTTCCGAAGACAAAGCTGCTCTTCCAAAGCTAAGTCCAAGATCTTCCAAAGCTCAAAGTATGAAGAACTTCCGAAGGAAGAACTCAGTCTTCTGAGACCAAGTTGTTCTCCTTCTGAAGTATACAACTTAGAAAATCCAAAGACAAAGCCTTCCAAAGAATAAATTCCTGAACACTTGCTGAAGTTTGAAAGAAGTTGTTTCTTCCAAAGCCAAAATGACCTCAGAAGAATTTATTTTTCCAAAGCCATTTTCCTTCAGAAGAACCAACTATGAACCAGTGGACATAAGTATGGTCTATCTGACAGCCCGCTACAACTCTGATATACTGCATGTCACTTTCCCACACCCATGTAGTTTACCATAATTTAATCCACTGTTCACCATTCTCAACTTAGTACAGTTGCCATTCTTAGTTGGTGACAAAAGGTAAGTCATGGACCTGTCATGACTAGCTAATCTAAGATATTATTACTTTATCTTAGATGCTTTACTTCTAGCAATGTAGTATTTGTCTAGTTGTAAATTCCAACTGGTTTTCCAAGTATAATTGGCTGTAGATAGTAGTATATAGTTTCTCCATGTAACTTAGTTACCATGCTTGTAAGAGTCCTGTAATACTAAGTTAAGAAGTAATAAATACAAGTATCTTGAAAAACCATTCTTGTGTTCTTATGCTTTCATTAACTTATTATATTACTTGTGAACTTAGTTGAGATTCTTCTTCATTAACCCAAGTGATATTAAGTGACTTTGTGAGAATATCTTGTGTTGTGAGACAAACACCGATCCTGTAATTGGTATAAGAGCTTTTTAGGCTCTTGTTGTGAGATCTTACCATCCCAAATCACCTTTTTTTTCTTCATACTCACTCACTTCACTCAAATGGCTCTTAACCAGAATTTTTCTGAGTTTGAGATGGGAACCATTACCAAGGTTCCTATCATCACTCCTAATGACTTTGGAACCTAGTGCAAACGTATTGAAGGCTTTAACAAGTATCAAGACAGCCGCATGTGAAGATCAGTTACTCATGGTCCATTCTAACCAACGGTTGAATCCCCAGCTGGTAATGGTGCCATGATTGAGAAGGCCGTTGAAGACTACTTTGATGAAGACTTCAAGAAGATGGACATTGACTGCAAATCCATAACTGTTTTGCTTACGGCTATACCAAACTTTATAATGGTAGGCTTTAAACAATGTGAGTCTGCGAAAGAACACTTTGATGCTTTGAAGCTGATATACTCTGGTTTTGCTGAATCCAAGGAGTCCAAGAAAGATGTGCTGAAGCAGAAGTTTGAGAACTTCACATATATTGTTGGTGAGACTTTAGCCAACAATACTTCAGATACATGGATTTGATCACCTTTCTTCAATCTATAAGAGTGGTTCTTGAGAAGAGAGACATAGTAAGAAAGTTCATAAGTGCACTTCCTCATGAGTGGACTTTTTCTATTGTGTCTCAATCAAGAGAACTGAGAATCTCAACACTCTCACTATGACTGAACTATATGGAATCCTTGATGGATATCATATGGAGATGGAAACTCAGAAAAGCCATCAAATGAACAGACCCTAAAACCTTTCTGTTAGTAATGCTCTACATGTTGTTAAAGGTTCCAGAACTCCCCAGCCCCAGTTGTACCTGAACTACCCCTAACAGCCATCATCTTCCTCTGGACCATACATCACATTCCTTGAGACACCCAGGTCTTAACAGGCTCAACAAAATCCTTTCTAAGATAGTTGTGCTTTTGTTTTAGGGAATGAGCACTCTGGAGATTTTCAATTCTGTTTTGATGATTTGGAGTGTTTCAGCCTAGATGATGTAGAATACATGGACATTGTCCAATAAATGGCTCTCCTGACCTACAGAGCAAAGAATTTCTTCAAAAGAACTTGAAGGCAGTTCCCTCAGAACCCAACCAATAGCAAATTCGGGGTTGACAAGACAAAGGCTAAGTGTTACTATAGAACCGTGTGAAGGGTGGTCTATACAATCAGTCTCATAATGAGGAACGGTTTAGAACACTTAACAGTTCAAATAGGGAACTAGGTTTGAGTATGATGATACTAAGAACACATGTAATTAGTAAGACAGAATAAGAACAAGAACGAACAAGTATGGTTTTCAAGGATGCTGTATATTGCTCTCAAGTTCTATTACAAGTGTTTACAAAGCATGTCTAGATTACAAGGACCTGAGACACTTTATACTACATCCTACAACTGTCAATACTTAAAAAGATAGTTGGAAACATTAATCTAGACAATAAGGTCAATGTAGAGTCAAAAGGAAGATTGCCTTTTGACTAGTGACTATGACATGTCATAGCTTACATCCTTTTCTAATATAAAAAGGTTTACAGGTACAAAAGTAGGAAGTTATAGACAAAGACATTATTCTACTGTTTACAAAAGCATGGTCCTTTCACCAACACATACTAGTTGGTGAGTCTTCAGAGTTGCAGCGGAAAGTGTGTCAGCTTTCTGTAAAGTAGATCAGAGAAAGCATGTCTTCTTTGTCTTCGGAAGAAATCAGCCTTCACAGCAAAATGGCTTCAGAAGGCTTTGTGTCTGAAGCTTTGGAAGACATCATCTTTGGCTTTGGAAGATTTATACTTTGGCTTCAGAAGATTTTACACTTAGAGTATTTTCTGATGTAGAGTGTAAACCTTCCGAAGCATTTCTACCTTAGTACATCCAGTGCATGTATGCAGGAAGACCATTGGTTGTTTAGGCTTCTTTGGTTGCATCAGCCTTATAATCTTCTAATATTATCTTACAAACTCCCCCTAGCCTGATGCTACCAAAACAGAGAAGTTCTTCAGATGTTGATATTCCTCATCAGGATCAAGACCAAGTCTCTCTTCATCATTTGGTCAGGATCCCTCAGACTCTCATAGGTTCTTCTCATATCATAGAGATCATGTAGAGGAAGATCAAGCATGTTTTGCCAGAAGTAGATATCTTGACCTCCTTGTTCTCTGATGACATACCATCTGTCCGGATTAGCAGCAAAACTCCAAGATAAGATGGGTCTTCCAATGGCAAGAGGCTCTACTTGAATAGGAGTTGGTTGAGCGGCCTCTTCATGCACTTCCTCAAGATGCTCTGACTTGTCCTGAGGTATGAAGATGGATGCCTTGGTCTTTTTCTTCTTTTAAACACTTTTCCTGGCCATCATTTTCCTTCTCTTTGAAGTTTTCAATTGAGAGGACTGGTCTTCAACACCAGATTGTTTTGTTGTGTCCTTCTTAGTTGGGATCTCTTATCTCACAGGTTTAGATGGAGAGATAGGAGAACCCTGCTATGGATCAGAAGATGAAGTTGGCTGAGATGCAGCTCTAGGATCAGGTTGTGTTATCTCAGGGGGTTCAACCTTCACCTCAACTTTAGGTTGAGCTGGACTTGGTAGAGAATGCAAGTCTACAAGATCTCCATTTTTGATCTTCTGCTTGATCACTCTTATATGCTCATCCATGGTGGATAGAGACATAGGACCAAGCCTCCTTCCGAAGAATCCGTACTGCTTCAAGAAGTGCATCATCCTTTGTCTATCTTCAGACTTCTTTTGGCTTTTGTGGATGATAGCCCTTGATCTTGCAGCTTCTTTCCTTAACTTTCTTTTAGCAGCTTCTCTTTCTTTTGTAGCTTGTTCATCTAGTTGCTTTAGATATTCAAACTCAATGTAATCAAAATATAAGGGAAGAAGTGCAGCTGCCTGATAGATATTCATTCTTTTAGCTTCCCTATCTACCTGAGGTTGTGCAGCTACCACAGTCTCTATCTCAGGACTTTCTTGAACTGGGGAGAGGACAGGAGCATGTTTGTAGAGCCTTTTCAGTCTCCTTTCTTCCTTAATCTGAGGAGCAATACTGCATCCTCTGCCTCCCTCCTTTCTTTTGACAACTCAGCGTCAGCCATCTCATTTAACTCTTCTAAGGGGAGAGATATGAGTTCATCAACGTTATAGTTCCTGATCTCCAGGTAGTTTAGCCTGGCTGCCCTCAACTCATCATCTTGAGTGTTTGGCTTGGGGGCAGCCCGGATAGTAGCTTGCATGAAGCCTAAGGACCCTCCTGAACTCTCTCCCCTTAGCTTCCTCTTCCTCTCTCTCTTTTCCTCCTCTAACTCCTTAGAGGTCATTTTCCTCTTCCCTTTGTCATGCACAGGCCTTGGTGACTTAGGGTGGAGAGAGATTTGGCCTTTATTGCTCAGTTTAGCTGTCAAGCTTTAGCCAGAGAGAGGATGTAAAGCACCTTCACTAGTTGGTGCCTCACTGAGGGTACTGGGTGCTAAAGGAGATCATGTCTCAAGATTCACAGGCTCAACTTTTGGGCCTTCAGTCAAAGCTTTCCCTTCGAAGCTAATCTCAGAATCCACTTCAACACCCAGTTGACAAAAAATCTCACCTGCTAGCCTCTGTCTTTATAATTTTGATCTCATCTTGAACTCTTCAAGCACCCTTTCTTGAATCCAATCTGCTAATCTCTCAGCTTGTCTGTTTTGGCTTGGGTTGACAAGTGGGAGATCAACCAGATGGATGCACTCATAGAAACTCAGGTTTGTAAAATTGAAGATCTCTTGTTGACCCTAAGCTCTAGAGATGACAAGAGCCCTTCTTTTTGTGTCATACCTCCATCCCAAGATTGGGTTCTCAGAGAGAAGAGATGGGGTAGACATGGCTCTGGATATACCCTCCTCAAATAGGCTGTATATGAGTGAGTCCACATCAATGTGGACTTGAGGAGGTTACTGATTATGGACTATTTCAAGTGAGGGTGGTGAATCCTCTAAGTCCATACTTTAAGAAGAACTCCCAGGTTCTGTGACTATTTTGACTTTCTCCCCTTTTTTGGTAGCATCACTTTCTTGCATAAGTGAGCTGGTGGTTGAGTCTATCACATTCATAGGTTCTTATGGACCTGTTTGAGTTGTTCTTTGTGGTCTCTCAACTAGCTTGCCCTTGAGATCGGTGATCTCAAGTTGCTGGTCATTGACCCTCTTTTGGAAGATAGTCACCTGAGATTCTAGGTGAGTAATCTTGGAGACTAAATAGGTGCAAGTTTTAGTCAATGTGTGCACCTTTAGTTTCAGGCTCCCCTCATCTTCATCTGAAGAATCACGGGGGGACATGAAAATAGGACTAATGTCTTCTTCCTCACACCAGCATAGTGTTCTTGGTGGCTGGATTTCCCCTGCATCATGATAACTTCAAGAGAAGTGTCGAGAGGCTGGGTTGCAATGGTCGAGGTCTGACTGATGTAATCACTTTCTAAAGTGAGAGCCTCTTCCATATGGATCTCCTGAACAGGTTTAGGAAGATCCACCTTAATGGGGGTGGATGATGTGGCCGTACATGGGTGAGACAGGAGTACTCATCTCTCCTTAAGTAGGGGTTGAGAAGAGAGGCTCATGGTACTCACTGAAGCCCATGTCTTCCTCATCATTAAAGTCAAGGCTGGGAATTGGTTGGTTGAGATCTAGCAGTTGGGGATGGTAACTGTCCCCGAAAGGTTGTTCAATAGAGTGTTGAGACTTTGAGCGAAGGCTTAAGGCTAGTTGGGTTATGAGCTCATCAAGCTGAGCATGAGGAACCTCAGCATTGATCATTTAAGAGATAGGAGTGGTTTGCTCCTCAGGGGAAGTGGGAGATCAAGTGTCCACTTCCTCCTGCATGGTTGGTGATATGGGGGCCTGCATAAGCTAAATAGCATGTGTAGGGGTTCGTTTGGTTTTTCTCTGGTAGGTGATGGTTATTGTGGGCTGTATTTGTGGTTGGGAGGTGGAAGGTGTGGGTTCAACACTAGCTGGGCTTGCTAGGTTGCCACCTTGAGCAATGAGCTCAAACATTTTTAGGAATAGGGCTGTTTCTACCCCAGAGAAGCCAACAGTTGGCTTTCTTATTATTTTGAAGATGTCGGGCTTCATCTGTCCTAGTTTTAGAATATTACCTGTTCCCCTCAACTGTGTGCCCAGTTCATAGTTGAGAATGTGCTGGGCATATCTAGGGAACATGTAATACTCTAGGAAGTCCAAGTTAGCAAGCAAATTCATATACACAAATTGAGAATACCTGAACTTGACCCCCTGAACCATTCCATGGACTGTAAAGGAGAGGTCTTCTAGAATCTGGTCCCATCTCCATGCTTTTTGAACAAGCTGTGTATGACAACATGGAGGAGGTACTTCCATTAAGATGAGACCTTCCCCTTCTTGAAGGTTTTGACTAAGAAGTCACCCTCATAGCCCATCTGCGTAAAGGAGTGGTTGACTGCAGCTTTAGGAAAGGACAAGTCACCTTCTACATCATCCCGCTGAAGATGTGTGTTTATGTTGCCAGAGTGATGAAGATTGTCCTCCCTACACTATGGCAGACAGTGCCTTCTCCCCATCCATGGTGACCTCTTCGTAGGTCCACCAGAACTCCAACGAGTGATCATCATTGAGAGGAGTATCAATGGTGAGGGAGGTGAAGTAATTGGACAAAGAAAGGTAACAACAAACCTCTGAGAAACTTGAATCTTTCTCAGAGTCTAACAGAGCAACCTGATTATGTTGCCTGTAAAGATGCATGGAAAAATCGGGTTGGTTTCTGCGGTCAAGGTTGGCCATTTGAAGTAGCTTTGTGATGAAGGAAGATAAGAACAAAGGCGGTTTGTGGGTAAAATTAGGTTAGAGAACTGTAGATGAAGAGGAGAGTTAGAATAGGGGGAACCATTGCGAGAATATATATGAAATGGATTTGAGACAAAGTTAAAGCAAAAGGATAAACTTTGAAATCCGGATGTCGGTCCCACCTCTAAAAAAGTGCCCAAAAGGTAGTTTTCTTGGAAGTTGAAAATCTTTCAAAGATAATTTTGCTTCAGAAGTTTTTGAGAAAAAACTTCTGAAGCCAATTTGTCTTTGGAAGATATTCTTAAGAGTTGTGAAAATTTGGCTTCGGAAGAAAAATACTTTGAGAATTTTTCTTCCGACACATATTTGGTTTTGGAAGATATTAAGACTTGAGAGTTTTATTCTAAAGAGAATAAATTTTCCAACACTTAATTGCTTTAGGAAGATATTTGTCCTTCAAATACATGCAAGTACTTGGAAGCATATTTAAGCTTCGAAAGATATTGTCAGAATTTCTTCTGAAGGTAAATTTCTTATAAGTATTTATTTGATTTGAAGACATAAATTTCTTCCGAAGGCAACTTGGAATCTTCAGAAGGAAAATATGTTTTTGAAAAATTTTCAAAAATCTAAGGAGTATCATTAAAAAAATTTTCTTCCAAAATAAACTGGGCTTATGAAGGTGATAAAATAGACAACTTAGGACACACAAGTTTTAGAAATAAAGTTGATTTAAGTTTTAAGAAAATCTACTCAAAGTTAATCATTCCAATAGCTGATACAAGATATTTGAATCTCTTTTCATCAAAGGCTTTAGTGAACAGATCAACATATTGTTCATTTGTCATAACTTTGACTAGTTTGATTATCCCTTCTCAAAGTTATCTCTAATCAAATTATACCTGATGTTGATGTGTTTGGTCCTGGATTACTGCACAGGATTCTCTGTAATAGAGATAGAACTATTGTTGTCTATATGGATGGGAGTCTCTTTGAAGTTAAATCCATAGTCCAGCATCTGATTCTGAATCCAAAGCACTTGAGTACAATAGCTTGTAGCAGCAATGTATTCAGCTTCAGTAGTTAATGCAGAGACACAAGATTGCTTCTTGCATTGCCATGAGACAATCCTTCAACCAAGGAATTGACATCCCCCTAATGTAGACTTTGCAGTCATGTTGCAGCCACCATAGTCACTATCTATATAAGAATACAGATTGAAGTCAGAATTCTTTGGATACCAAAGGCCAAGCTTGGGAGCACCTTTGAGATATCTAAGAATCCTTTTAACAGCAACCAGGTGTGACATCTTGGGGTTTGCTTGATATCTTGCATAGATGCATGTGGCAAACATGATATCAGGCCTGCTGGCTGTGAGGTACATAAGAGACCCAATCATAGCCCTGTAAAGATGTTCATCCACACACTCCCCCTCAAGATCAGGTCCAAGGGAGTGGTTTCTGGATATGGGTGTCTTAGCAGCCTTACAATCAGTCATGTTGAATTTTGTAAGTATGTCTTGTACATACTTTGACTGACTTATAAAGATGGCATTGTCAACTTGCTTCACTTGTATTCCCAGAAAGAAATTGAGTTCCCTCATCGCACTCATTTCAAATCTATTCTTCATCAGTCTCTCAAAGTCTTTGTAGAGCTTTGGATTAGTTGACCCAAAGATAATATCATCCATATATACTTAAACCAGCATTAAGTCATTCCCTGTCCCTTTGATGAAGAGAGCTCCATCTATAGTACCCCTCTTGTAACCATGTTGGCAGAGATACTGAGATAGTGTTTCATACCACTTTCTTGGAGCTTGGTGTAGCCCATAAAGAGCTTTATCAAGCTTGCAGACATAATCAGGATGATCTGGGTCTGCAAAGCCAGGTGGTTGTTTGACATACACCTCTTCATCAATCACCCCATACAGAAAAGGACACTTGACATCAAGTTGGTAGACCATGAAATCCTTGGATGCAGCAAAAGCCAGGAATATTCTTACAGCTTCAAGTCTTGCCATAGGAGCAAAAATATCTGTGTAATTAATTCCCTCTTCTTGTGTGTACCCTTGAACAACTAGTCTTGCCTTGTTCTTGATGACAAGTCCTCTATCATCCTTCTTGTTCCTAAAAACCCATTTGGTTCCTATGACAGTCTTCCCTTGAGGAAGAGGACATAGGTTCCAAACCTTTTGTCTTTTGAACTAAAGCAGCTTCTCTTGCATTGCTTCAACCCAGCTTCCATCTTTCAAAGCCCCGTCAAATTTCTTTGGCTCTATTTGGGACAAGAAGCAAAAGTGTAGACAAACATATTTGTCATGGGTTTGTCCTCTTGTTCTCATCCCTATATCAACATTTCCAATGATGTTTATGGTGGGGTGTGACTTGTGGATCCTTAGTTAAGGGATCACAGCAAGTTGATTGGAGAGATCCAAATTAGAGAAATTTAGATCTGTCAATGGAGTATCACCCACCACACCAGCACACTTATCAAGTGAGACTTGATCTAATGAGTGTGTGACATCATTTATGTTTTCTTCTATAGAGTGGTTATCAGCATCAAGAAATTCTTAATCACTGTCACCACCTCCATTTCCTTCTACATTTGAAGCTCCTTCACCTGACTTTTGAGCCTCTAAGCTAGAATTTGAAGGCATCTCAGATGTATCAGCTGAATTTGTCATGTTTGTGCTGATAGGATCTTCATTTGCAGGGTTAGTTACCACTGGAGTTGAAGTAGTATTCCTGCTTGGTCTTCTCAGCTCAAATCTTGGGTCAGGATCTTCTGTTGATATGTTACCCATAGATCCTAAAACATCCTCACAAGACTTGTTAAAAAAAGTTGGTAACTAAATCAAGATCAAATAGCCAATCAGGACCAAAACCTTTCACACTGAAAGTGTGCTCATTGAAGGTCATATTTGCTGACTCCACAACTACTCTAGTTCTGAGATTGTATACTCTATAAGCCTTAGCTTGAGAAGAGTATCCAATAAAATATCCATCATCTGATTTCTCAGCAAACTTGGCTACCTGATCTTTGGAATTCAAGATGGTAAATGGACATCCAAATGACCTGAGGAAAGCAATGAATGGTCTCCTTTTGTGCTACAGCTCATAAGGAGTTTTAGCATGAGTCTTAACTACTAAAACTCTGTTCTGTACATAGCAGGCTATGTTAATAGCCTCTACCCAGAAGGTGATGGGCAGTTTAGAGTCAGACAACATGGTTCTTGCAGCCTCAATAAGTGTCCCGTTTCTCTTCTCAGCAACACCATTTTGCTGAGGAGTCCTGGGAGCACTATACTATCTTGTAATACCCTTTTCATCACAAAATGCATCAAGGATTTGATTCTTAAATTCTATTTCTTGATCACATCTTATGGTCTTGACCTTATGATCAGATTGATTCTTAATCTTCAGAATGAAATTCTTCAAGATCTCAGGAGTCTCATCCTTAGTTCTAAGGAAAAAGACCCAAGTGAATTTTGTGAAATCATCTATGATCACTAAATAGTATGAGGTCCTACCTAGACTCATTACACTGGTAAGGCCAAAGAGATCCATGTGTAATAAGTGTAGGGGAGTAGTGATAGAGTTCCTTTTCTTTAGCGTGTGAGACACTTTGTGTTGCTTCCCTTTCAGGCATGCAACACAATGATCATCACTTGTAAACTCTTTCTTTGGCATTCCAGTTACCAAATAATTCTTAATTAATTAATTCATGTTTTTAAAGTTTACATGGCACATTCTTTTATGCCAGAGGAAAGACTCATCACTATTTGCTTTAGATAGAAAGCAAGAAACTTCTCCTAAGGGAGATGTTTTCTGCAAGTCCATCTTATACATGTTCCCTTTCTTGGTGGCTCTGAGTAGGATATGCTCTTAAGGAATGATCACCCCGGGCTTGAGAACAATGCACTTATACTCAGTAAAGAGCATGTTGTGTCCCTGATCACAAAATTGGGATACACTCAGTAGATTGTTTCCAAGCTCCTTAACAAAATTTACCTTCTCAATGGTGAGCTTATCATTTGTGACCATGCCCCTTCGAGTGATGTAACCACCAGCATCTCCTCTAAATGCATCTGGTCCTCCATCAATTTTCTCAAAATTGTGAAGCAAAGAACCATTGCCAGTCATGTACCTGGAACAATCACTATCAATGATCCACATATTTCCCTTGGTCCTTAGCTGTCCTGCACAAAAAGAAGTGGTTGGTTACACTTGAAAACCCAAGCCTCATTGGTCTTGGGCTTTTCAAAGTGATCTGAAGACGATGTAATAGTAACAGATCCTATATTCAAGGTTTAAGGATCATTAGTTACTGTTGATGAAGAACTTTCAGTCACTAGGTCTTTCTTCATCTTCCATACCATCTTCGGAAGATTGGACTTGACCTTCAACACCTCGGAAGTTTCAACAACTTCTGAAGTTTTGGAGACTGGACCTTCTGAAGATCTTGCTTTCACTATAGCATGCTTTAGTACTTCGGAAGCATTCCTTTCTTTAGTGACCAAAATTTCTTCCAAAGGCAAGTTTTCACTTGTCTTCTTCTTCACTTTGGAGATTTCGAAGGAAATAGATTTTCCTTCAGAAGCTTTGTTTTCCTTCTTCTTCCTAGAAGTTTTCCCTTTGATCATATGGATGGTACTTTTAGGATTGTAAATGCAATCCTTAGCCAAATGAGAAGTACTACAACACATGATGTAGTCCATTTGCTTCCTTCTGAGAGTCTTCTTCTGAGAGGAAGACTGAACTTGATCACTTTCCTTCTCCATCTTCACCTTCACAGATGATGCAGCAACCTTCTTAGGGAGAGGCTTGCTCTTGGAGCTGGATGGTTCAGGCTGTGTAGCAGTGGTACACAGCTGATCAATCTTCTTCTCCTTGCTGAGATGATTTGAACCTGAAATAAAACTCTTGGTACTAGAGTTCATGGTTGGGTCTTCAACCTTCACCACTTCAAAACCTACAGAAATAAACACTTATTTATGCTTAGAGTTAAAAGTGGCCTTGATTTCTTGAGCCTTCTTTGCCTTTATCTTGGCTCTCCTGATCAAGTTCTTTCTTTGAGACTTGGTCATCCCAGCTTCTTCATCTCTCTCCTCAGGAGAATAGTGTCCCTTCTTTGGATGGTCCTCTTCACTCTTCTCAAACACATCCTTCACTATCTCCTTCTTATCCTCTTCAGCAATGGGGTCTATGAGGGGAAGCTCATCTTCACAAGTTCCACACCTTGAAGATCTTACAGATAAAAGAGTGTGTGGAGGAGCTATCTCAGTAGATACCAGTCCCTGCTTATTTTGACAACAAACTTACGCATGTAGGGATGAGGATATCATGTTCTTGAAGGTCTCTTCTTCAAGAACAAGTTTTTCTACCCGGGCTTTGCTGATCACAAGCTCAGC
The DNA here is from genome assembly GCA_025506505.1 of Flaveria sonorensis. NCBI lineage: Eukaryota > Viridiplantae > Streptophyta > Magnoliopsida > Asterales > Asteraceae > Flaveria > Flaveria sonorensis. The sequence continues at coordinate 51,993,300 of CM046429.1, forward strand.
TGACATTTAGTTAACTTAGTGATGAGATCTTTGATCTGAGTCATATGGTTGGTGTGTTCATGCTTTAGAGTTGAAATGGTTTTCTCTAGATCTTCTATTTCCATTTTATAATCATTTTCAGATCTTTTGAAATCATCTTTTAAGATATTTAAGGACTCAAGATCTGATCTCATCTCTAAGTTATAGGGCCTATACTTATTGACTTTAGCAATACATTCAGGAGTACAGAGGTGTTCCAGTACCTTGGCTTCATCATGGTCTGCCATAAGTGCTTGGTTTGGAGTAGCATCCTCCACCTGAAAGCTCTAGTCAAAGCCTCCTTCTTCAGCAACTGCAGCATGTTGCCTGGGCTTCTCATTCTGGTGTGCTCCTTCAGTGTAGTTTGGCGTGGCTTGCGCTTGGCCACCATTTGACTTAGGTGCCTTGCACTCTCTGGCAAAGTGTCCTATTTGGTTACAATTATAACACTTCACCTTGCCTTTGTCCAGCCCAAACTTTCCACTGGACATGTTGCTGGGAAAGTTCCTTCCAGTCCTCTTGTAGAACTTCTTGGCCTTGTGAGTGAGAAGAGCCATCTGCTGGACTATTTCCATATACTCCAGATCATCTGGATGGATACAGTCCAGGTCTTCAAGAGTGAAGAGAAAGTTTCTTGTACTTTCATCTGAAGACACAAAAGCTTGAGAAGAACTTGTCTCCTGGAATGGGCTTCCAGGGATGTAGCTCTCCCTTGGTGTCTCCGAGAAGGTGATGAAAGGCCCCTTCTGTAAGGTTTTAGGGTAGCAGATAAGGTGGTGTTGTGGTTCTCTGCTACCCGTTTCAACCACATGAAGGGCTAAACTCTGTTGGATGCTGGAGTTACCAGATGAATTTTGCATATTCATCTCCATCTGGTAGCCACTGAGTATGCCATACAACTCAATGAGAGTAAGGGTCGTGAGGTTTTCAGTCCTTTTAATGACCACATAATAGTGTGTCCATTGTCTGGGAAGAGAGGACATGAACTTCCTAACAATATCCCTATTCTCCAAAGTTACTCCAACATCAAAAAGAGTATCCACAATCTCAACATACCTGAAATACTGTTTAGTCATGGTTTCACCTGCTTTAAAGGTGAAGTTCTCAAACTGTTGCTTCAAGAGGTCCTTCTTGTTCTCTTTAGCTTCATTAGACCCCTCATACATCAGCTTCAGTGCATCCCACAGTTGCTTTTTAGTCTTGCACTTCTTGAAGCCTCTGTAGATAGAGTTTGGAAGAGCAGTTTGGAGGGCGGTCATGGCTTTCTGATCAATATCAATTTTCGTCCAGTCTTCATTAGAATAGTTGGCCACTTCCTTGGGTATCATACCACCACCACCAGCAGCTGAAGGGGTGGATGGTACATGAGGTCTAGAGACTACTGACCCCAACATCCGGGAGTCCTGGGACTTGATGAAGCCTTCCATTCTTTGACACAAAGTGTTAAAGTCTTCAGGAGTAATCAGTGGGGACTTAGTCATGGTACCTGTTTCCATGTCAGGCTTGGTGATAGCTGCCATTTGTTATGTTAAGTATTTTGTGAGAGTGAAAGGATTAAAGATGGTGAGATCTTACAATCAAGAGCCTAAAATGCTCTGATACCAATTGCAGGACCATGTGAAGGGTGATCAATACAATCAGTCTCACAATGAGGAGAGGTTTAGAACACTTAACAGTTCAAATGGGGAATTGGGTTTGAATATGATGATACTGAGAACACAACTAATTAGTTAGAAAGAACTAAGAACAAGAACAAACAAGTATGGTTTTCAAGGATGCTATATATTGCCCTCAAGTTCTATTACAAGTGTTTACAAAGCATGTCTAGATTACAAGGACCTGAGACACTTTATACGACATCCTACAACCGTCAATACTTAGAAAGATAGTTGGAAACACTAATCTAGACAACAAGATCAATGTAGAGTCAAAAGGAAGATTGCCTTTTTTGCTAGTGACTATGACATGCCGTAGCTCACATCCCTTTCTAATATAGAAAGGTTTACAAGTACAAAAGTAGGAAGTTATAGACAAAGACCTTATTCTACTGTTTACAAAAGCATGGACTTTTCACCAACTCATACAAGTTGGTGAGTCTTCAGAGTTGCAGCAGAAAGCATGTCAGCTTTCTGTAAAGTAGATCAAAGAAAGCATGTCTTCTCTGTCTTTGGAAGAAATCAGTCTTCACAGCAAAATAGCTTCAGAAGACTTTGTCTCTGTAGCTTCAAAGGACTTCATCTTTGGCTTTAGAAGATTTGGACTTTGGCTTCGGAAGATTTTACACTTAGAGTATATTCTTATGTAGAGTGTAAAACTTCCAAAGAAATTCTACCTTTGTACGTCCAGTGCATGCATGCAGGAAGACCCTGGGTTGTTTTGGCTTCTTTGGTTGCATCAGCCTTATAATCTTTTGATATTATCTTATAGTTACAACTGCAACCAGCTTGGTCACTTTGCAAGGGAATGCAAAGATCTTAGATCAAATCCTAGAGCAACTCAAGCCTTCCAACATCCTACTATCCCAAAGGCTACAGCCAAACCCACTAAACAACTGACTACAACTGTTGCTCAGAAGTTGATTGGAGCTTCATGGTGCAAGATGTCACTCTTACTCAAGCTCCCATGGCTGGAACTGAAGACATTAAGGTATATGAGCATCTCTGTACTCTAGCCTGTATTGCTAAGGTCATGTTGTATCAGGACTACAACATGGAAAATAAATCTGATATTGAGTCTTTAAATATACTAAAATCTAATTTTAAAAGAGCAGAATCTGACTACAAACTCAAATAGAAGAGTTAGGGAAAACTGTATCCTCTTTGAAACATAAACATTCAAACTACAGGGCTCAGATAAAAGATTTAATCTCTAAGTTGACTGAGGCTAAAGCCCAGCTAGTTTTTTTTTTTTTTTTTTTTTTTTTTTTTTTTTTCCCCATTCTTTAGCCGGAAAGATTTGTGGCCATGAAAGGCGAAGGAAGGCTGGAATGCCAACAGGCGTCTATTATTGAATTCACCCGACCCGACAGTACCCGTTTGGGGAACGTCCAGTGCCAAAGTCACTGAATGGGTAAGTCGCCAATTTTTTTTTGAAAAAAAAAAAAAAATAGCTGAGTCTAAAGCCAAGAAGTATGCCATTGAAAAGCATAACTTCAACACAATCATTGCATCGTCCTACCGCTCAAAGGTGTGTTATCAAAACAAAACTGGGTTGGGAACCAATGAAATTGCTCCACCATACTCCTTTGTTTCTATTAGACAGCCAAGATGTGATACTGATAAGCAAGAGGTTCCAACTGCTGACCCATTACCCAAAGAGCAGAAGAATGATGTAATAATAGGAACTACCACAGGGAAGGATAAGGTAGAAAACCTCATCCCCACAACTGATGATCAACCCTTAACTACCAAAGCCAGAAAGAACAAAATCAGGGTAGCAAGAAAAACTGCCAAGAAGGTGGGTGAGACTAAGTTGAAGATAGACCCAAGGCAAAAAGGTGTATTCATATTAGCTAGATTTCAAGTGGTTAGAAATCCTGATTCAGGAAAAGAGTGTAGTACCAGCACTTCTATACAGATGAAGGACCAAACATTGAAGGGGGAGGCTGTTGAAGAAGAAAAGAAGTGCAAGAAACAATAGACAACATGCCCCATCAAAATTAACATTGAATGCAAAATCTGTGGTCTGCATAACCACATGGCTAAAGATTGTTACTACAATCCAGCAAGCACACATTATGCATCTAATGTTATGAAAGGAGGAGTCAAGGATGGTTTCATATTTGGACCTTACCATATGGTCCAAGTGTTAAGGAATGGAAAGCTTGTTTCCGAAGCCAAGTTGCTTTCGGAAGAAATTCTTTCTTCCGAAAGAAAAATAGCTTCGGAAGACAAGGCAAAGAACAAACAAAGGAACAAAAAGAATCCTTTGAAACCTTCCGAGAAGAAGACTGCTTTGGTAGAAAATGTGGTGACAACTTCTTTCGAGAAGAAAGAAGCCTCAAAAGCAAGTTATGCTACACAAGCCTCTTCAGGCTCATCAATACTGATCAACCATAGGATGGAATGGAAGATCAGAAAAGATGCTACAGCCAAATCCGCTTCTCACAAGCCATAATTGAACCCCTATGCGTACATTTTGGTTCAATTATATCATCTACATTAGAAGAGCCCAAGACCAATAAGGCTTGGGTTTCTAATAGTAACTAATCATTTCACCTTATGTGCAGGGACATCCACATGACAAGAATGGAAATGTTTGGATTGTGGATAGTGGATGCTCCAGGTACATGACAGGAAAAAGATATCTTCTACAAAAGTTTGAACAATTTGATAGAGGTCCTGTTCAGTTTGGAGGTGAAGACGGAGGATACATTTCTAGTAGAGGTAGTGTATCCAATGGTAAGTTAAAAGTTGACAAACTAAACTTTGTCAAGCAGCTTGAACATAATCTCTTAAGTGTTTCTTAATTCTATGATCAAAAGCACCAAATGCTTTTCATAGAACATGAGTGCATCATCCTCAAACTCGGGATGACAATTCGTCAAGAATTGGTGCATCTAAAATCTCCCAGGAGAGGGGATATGTACAAGCTGGATATGAACAATGCTTCCCCACTGGGTGAAGTATCATGCTTTCTTTTCAAAGCAAATGGTGATGAGTCAACTCTTTGGCATAAAAGAATGTGCCATGTTAATTTTAAAACCATGAATAAATTGGTTAAAAATAATTTGGTATATGGTGTGCCCAAAAAGGAGTTTATCAATAAACATAATTGTGTTGCCTGCCTGAAAGGAAAGCAACACAAGATTCCTCACAAATCCAAAGAGGTTAACTCCATCTCCACCCCATTACATTTATTGCACATGAATCTTTTTGGTCCTACAAGTATAATGAGAATTAGAAGGAAATCATATTTCCTTGTGATTGTTGATGATTTCATAAGATTTACTTGGGTTTTCTTTTTGAGAACTAAAGATGAAACTGCTGAAACTTTAAAATCTTTTATTCTTAATATTGAAAATCAAATAGATCATAAGGTAAAAATCATTAGAAGTGATCAAGGGACTGAGTTTAAGAATCAAGTTCTTGACTCATTCTATAACTCAAAAGGGATTGATAGACAAGATAATTCTCCTAGAACTCCTCAACAGAATGGTGTTGTTGAGAGGAGGAACATGACACTTATTGAGGCCGCAAGAACTATGTTAGCCTGCCTCTAACTTTTTGGACAGAGACAGTCAACACTGCATGTTATGTGTAGAACAGGGTTCTCATTGTTAAGCCCCATGGAAAGATCCCTTATGAGCTATGGAACAAGAGGCCATCGTTCATTTGCTTTCTTAGGTCCTTTGGCAGTAGGTGCACCATACTTAACACAAAGGACAATTTAGCAAAATTTGATGAAAACTCAGATGATGCTATTTTTGTTGGATATTACTCAATCTCTATTGCATATAGAGTTTATAATATAAAAAATCAACAATTTGAGGAAGCATCCAACATTGTTGTCAATGAGCATACTCCTTATGTTAAGGGCAATGGTCCTGATTATATCTTCAATTTATTATTGTTTCCAAACTATTCTAAACCATCTTGTGAGAATGTTTTAGCTGGAATAGGAATTCAAAGTGACCCCTATGAAGATCAAATGTTTGAGTTACCAAGTCCTATTCTAAGTTTATCAAGAAGAAATAAAGATCAAGCTCCTTCAACTGAACATCTTGTGAGAATGTTTTAGCTGGAATAGGAACTCAAAGTGACCCCTATGAAGATCAAATGTTTGAGTTACCAAGTCCTATTCTAAGTTTATCAAGAAGAAATAAAGATCAAGCTCCTTCAACTGAAAGTCCTGAAAGCTTGAATATCTCAGGAAACAATGGAGCTTCAATAAGTTGTCAGCCTACTGAGCCTCATAACTCAACAACTAACAACTCAAGTACTTAACACCAAGCTGACGAAGACAGTGATATGGAGGAACATGCAACTATTGATGCTACTTTTCAACAAAAAACCATTGATGTTGTCACACATTCATTGAATTAGTCCTCATTGAATGAGTGTGAGACATTAGCTGGTCATGGTGTTCAAAATCCTAAGCAAAACTTCTCAAATCTGGATCTATCTATGCAACTAGATATGATTTCTAGGCTCAGGATGCATAACACTCATCCAGCTGAAAACATCATTGGGGATGTCTCAGAATGTGTGAAAACAAAAGGTCAGACCTACAATAGGAATGTCTGCTTGTACACATGCTTTGTCTCTCAGATAGAACCAAAGAAGGTGGAAGAAGCCCTTAAGGTCAACAACTGGATAGAAGCAATGCAAGAGGAGTTGCTTAAATTCAAGAGGCAAAAGGTATAGAACTTGTGTCCATTGCCACCTGGCCAAGTCCCCATTAGCGCTAAGTGGGTGTTCAAAAAAAAAGAGAAGATAGAGGTTTGATCATCAAGAACAAAGCAAGACTTGTTGTTCACGGATACACATAGGAGGAAGGCATAGATTACACTGATTTCTTTGCACCTGTTGCAAGACTTGAGGCTATGCGAATCTTCCTTGCTTTTGCAGCATCCAAGAACTTCACAGTCTATCAACTAGATGTCAAATGTGCTTTTTTGTATAAGGATATCGATAGAGAAGTCTATGTGTGCCAGCCACCTGGATTTGAAGACCCACAGTACCGCAACTATGTGTGCAAACTTGATAAAGCTCTTTATGGGTTGCATCAGGCACCTAGGCTGTGGTATGAGACACTATCTTAGTTTTTCCTCAAGAATGGCTATACCAGAGGCACAATAGACAAGACATTATTCATAAAGAAGTCTGGGTAGGACATGTTGCTTGTACAAGTCTATGTTGATGACATCATATTTGGTTCCTCAAATGACCAAATATACAAAGACTTTGAAAGCATCATAAGAAGGAAGTTTGAAATGAGTTCCATAGGAAAGATGGACTTTTTCCTTGCAATTCAAGTGAAGCAGATGGAACAAGGGTTCTTTATTAATCAATCTAAGTATGCCAAGGACATCTGAGAAAGATTTGAGATGAAAGATTGTAAGCCAGCAATGACACCTATACCCAGAAATCACAATCTTTGTCCTGATTCCGAGGGGGAGGAGACTGATCAAAATCAGTACAGAGCAGTTATTGGATCTCTGATGTATCTCACTACAAGTAGACCTGATATCATGTTTGCAATTTGCATTTGTGCGAGATATCAGGCTGCTCCAAAAGTGTCTCACCTAATTTTTACCAAAAGGATCCTAAGATACCTCAAAAAAGTTCCTAAACTGGGTCTTTGTATCTTAAGAATAAGGATCTTAACCTTTATGGCTACACTGACAGTGATTATGGTGGCTGCTATATCAACAAGAAATCCACATCAGAAGGATGTCAATTTCTTGGTGGAAGGATCATCTCCTGGCAATGTATGAAGCAATCATGTGTATGGACATCAACTGTTGAAGCTGAGTATATTGCTACGGCAAGCTACTGTGCTCAACTGCTATGGATTCATAATCAAAAGTTGGATTATGGTTTCAACTTCATGGAGACTCCTATCCACATAGACAACAAAAGTGCCATTTCTATCACAGAAAATCTAGTCAACCACTCCAAGACAAAACACATTGACATCAGGTATCATTTCATTTTAGATATTCATGAGAAAAATCTTATCAAGCTAGTCAAAGTAAATTCAAATGAACAATATGCTGACTTGTTCACAAAAGCCTTTGATGAACAAAGATTTAAATATTTAATCACAGCTATTGGGATGTTAAAATTGACTAGTCCTTTTCTTTTGAAAACCTTTAAAAAAATGTGTCTTCTCTACACTGTCTAAATACATTCTAAGCCCTGTTACAAAAAGGTTACAAACTTCTTTTCTCGTAAGAATATTTTACTCTCAGAAGCAAATTTGTCATTAAAGACATGGTTTGCCTTCGGAAGTTAAAATTGGCTTCGAAAGACAATATTGAGAAACACAAGTGTTTTCTCTTGGAAGTATCCTTACTCTCTGAAGGAAACTTTTACTGTGTAACGAATGTCTTTGGGTGCCACTCTGTAAAAAGTAAGATTTTATTGATGATTGTCGGAATATTTTAAATGGTTTTCACCCTATCAGTTTGGATTTTTAACCCCATTTAAAATTTCTGACTCTCTTTCTTTACTTTCTTTACCACTACAAAAGCCCCAAATTTTCATTATCTTCTTCATTCACTCTCAAATTCCTTTAACCAAACAGTACCTTCTGAACAATGGCTTTAAATCCCCAACACAACCACTTAATTCTTCAATGGATGCCGATTTTGCCCCTATTGTCCAATTTCTATCACAATCGATATACTTCACTGCCCTCACTGTTAACCCCACTATCTACTCAAACCATTTGGTTGAATTTTAGGCCAATGGTCGAAGCGAAATGCTCAACTATGAAAGAGTCATCAGATCAAGGATCTGTGGGTAGGAGATCACCATAAGTGAGACGGTCATCAGGGAGCATCTGGAGCTCCATGATGAAGGCGCCCCTATTGAATTCCCCAAGTCTGAGTTGGAGGATAGCTACGGTCAGATGGGATATGGCAAAGATGTGAGCAAGTCTACGGTCTACAAATTTAATTTTTCCTACAATTGGAAGTTCTTGCTACACATCGTCTTGCACAACCTATCCAACAAGTCATGGGGGTTGGTAAAAGGCCTCAGATTCAACTACTCGAGGTTTATACTGAACAACATAAGAAGTAATCTCCAAAAGGATTCATTCTATATGTATCTTAGGTTCATTCAGCACTTCATCAACTATTAGTTGGACCAGGACAAACTACAATTTGCCCATGTTCTGCTGGTCCCTCACATGAAGCCTAGCATCTTCAAAACTCTGAAGAAGGTGTCCACCAACTTCACTGGAAGATTCACTGATCTCCTTCTAGGTATGCTTGAGCCAATAGCTCCTGGTGACATCCCTGCAAGCGCAGCAGGTGATGAACCCACACCAAACACCACCACTATAATGCCATCTACTTCTTCCACCCAATCAAATTACCTACAAAAGACACCCTAAATGAACCCTTGATCAATCTACTCTGATTGATCAAGTCCCCTCTATATAAACCAAAAAAGCTAGAGTGGAATCAAGGGCTCCCACTCAGCAAGAGGTCCAACTATCCTCCTCAATTGACCTCAATATCAGTATTGAGTCTCCTTAGTCTCAACTTGATGAGCCCACATCCAAAGCCTTAAGCCTTGAGGGTGAGTCTTAATACTCCCCTGAGCAACCAAAAGGTGATAGCCATATCATTGGCTTAACTACTATTACAGCTAAGCCATTAGGTGCTGACCAACATCTCGATTCATTAGATATAACATTCCTATCCTTTCTTGACCTTTTAACCTAACCTGAAGAGGATATAATGTCAAATCAGGGCAATGATGTTGATCTACTTCAAAACTGTCATGATCAACTAAGCCCCAGGGAACCTATGATGTCTAGCCCATATCAGCTAAGCCAAACTAATGATTCTTCAAAAGAAGATAAGGGTAGTCTGTAACTCACTATCAAAGACCTACTTTCTAAAGTCTCAAAACTTGAATTAAAGGTTAAGACTTTAGAAGATAGGTCTGCCACTCAGCAACTTGAGATCAAAAATCACAACGCTCAACTAGCTGAGAAACAGATTGAGAAGTCTGTTAGGCATGTACCAACTCAAGATTATTTAAGTTATTCCTCTAGCTCATCTACTTCTCAAGATGATACTACCAAAAAGGGGGAGAATGTTCAGAAACAAAGACATGTGAAACCCAACCTTGCCATTACTTCCCTTGATGCCATTTCTTCATTCTATCCTACACAGCAACACCCTGCAACCATCTTTCCTCAACCACCTCCTATTACCATTCAAATGGACCCAAGGATGCTTATTGATCTTAATAGATTTTTAACCAAGTTTCTAATGAGCTCCTCCCTTGAACAACCCTCCCCTGATGTTGCCATTGCCTATTTTGGAGCTGAAGAGTTTCAAAGGTTGAGTGCACCACCTACCTCTGAGGAAGAAGTTGGTCAACCTAAGGTCTTTATTGAACCTGAGATTAACTTTGAAGGGGAGATACAGACTGATGGCCCAACAACCAACTTAAGAGGGACAGGTAGTGCAGTTCCAATTAGTTTCGAAGCAGAAATCCAAGCCGCAGAAAGAATAATTGAACTATCTTCGTTGTCCGATGACCTGTTTATCACAGAGGCCATTATTGACCTGGCTTCTGAGCTTAACAGCGAGGACTTTCTTACAACTCCAATCTCCCATGCACCACAAGTTCAAACCCTCTCTCCCCAACCTAAATCCTCTAAGCCTGATTCTCCAAAGGCTGAATCTTCCTTTGATCATAAAGGGAAGAGAAAGCACACTGCTGAAGTGCTTCTAGAGGAGGAAAGGTTGGAGAAGCTGAAGAAGAAAGGAAGACTTGATACTGGGAAGCTGTTGGCTGCAAGCAGCAAAGCAGCAGTAGCCGCCCAAGAATGTATCAATAATCAGAGGAGAGTGAAGGTCATAAACAGGCTCATCAGTCTAGGAGTAGACAATGAAGAAATACTACTACTCCCACTTAATGAGCTTGTGAAGCTAGAGAAGACAACCATGCTTCAAAAGGAAAAAGGGGAGGCAACAAGGTTGGCCATAAAGGAGGAGAAGAGGAGAAAGATGGAAGAGGCAAAGGCAGAGGAGAGGAAGGAGAGGATATCCTTTCTCTATACTAGAGGTTATTCTCAGAAGGAGCTAGACCCTCATGACTATGATACGATCTTGTTCCTTTTTCACAAAGAACAAGATCAGATTAACAAAGTAAGAAAGAAGGCTGTCAGGGAGAAGCCGAAGGAGAAGAAGAAGATGAAGGAAGAGGCAAAACTTGCAGCTGCCAAGACTCAGGGTGAAAAGGAATGGATGAAATTCTACCTTAAAGCCCACAGATTCACTGGCAGGCAGGTGGGTCCTATGTCTCTAAAGACCCTACAACAACCTATCAGCAACATCAAGGCTAATATTCGCTTAGGAAGAAGGCAGGAGGTGCCTCTAAGGCAAATTGTTCAGAGGATAGCACCCAAACCAACTCCAAAACCAAACAACAACCTATGCCCATACCTTTTCCCTTTCCTATTAAAACTGAGCCAACAACTGAACCTTACACCCTTAAACCCACATCACTAGCCATTCCTACACCTTCACCCCCTGCTTCTCAACAACCACCATCACTACCTATCCTAAAACCCAAAACACAACCCCGAACCCAATCACTACCCAAACCATCTTCTGAACCATCTAAGCCCTTGTCCTTAGAAGAATTCAAGGAGATCAAAAGGAAGCACACCAACTGCACAACCCTGAGCGATATCTCTTATGAGGAAGAGTCTATAAAGCTAAAATACATTGATGGCTCTTCCTGTTCCCATATAAGAGATGCATTCCTTGATCTGCCAAGGGTAACACTAGACGAAGCTCTCCAACTTCTTGCGACCAATTCTGATACACTTAAAGAAGAAGAAAAGAAGTTAAGAAGGAGACTGGTGACTCTGCAGGACATAAGAAAAGTGGACAAGCTGCCAACTAATCCCCTCAATCCTAGAAGCCAAATTATCCAGTGGAGGTTCGATGAAGATACACACACCTTTGTTATGCAAAGGGAGAATGGTCAAGTAACCAAACTTGACACATCAACTCTACTACACTCTTGCAGATTTGACATTGCTGAGTTAGTAGAGAGACCATTCTCCAATCCCTCCAACTCTCAGATTGCTGATCACATAAGGAATCATCTAAGTAGTCTTCATGTTGATGAGCTTACAAAAAGAGCCAAAACTAAAGAAGTGTTAAATAAGAGAGCAAAAGAAGAAAAAGAAGGAGCAACCAGAAAAGGAAGAACATTTCTATATATGGTTGAGGGACTAACTTTTGAACCTTTAGCTAGATGGGAATATGAGTATAATTCCCATCAACTAACTCTCTTCAGAGGGACACAGCAAAGGGCACATGTCATCCAGAGCAACAAATTAGATCTACTATTAACAGATGACTTATACAAACTCTTCACCACCATATCAGGGAAAAACAAAAAGACAAACAAAAATCTACTTTCCCTGGTGTTGAAGACCTTAAGGAGTAGGAAGAAGTGAAGTTTTGGTAGCATTAGCCTAGGGGGAGTTTGTTGGATCATATGAGGCTGGTGCAACCAAAACAACACTAAGAAGATATTTGAAGTGCTAAATGAAGTGGTCTTCCGAAGACAAAGCTGCTCTTCCGAAGCTAAGTCAATGATCTTCTGAAGCTTAAACTATGAAGAACTTCTGAAGGAAGAACTCAGTCTTCCGAGACCAAGTTTTTCTCCTTCCGAAGTATACAACTTAGAAGATCCAAAGACAAAGTCTTCCAAAGAATAAAGTCCTGAAGACTTGTAGAAGTTCGAAAGAAGTTGTTTCTTCTGAAGCCAAAATGACCTTAAAAGAATTTATTCTTCCAAAGCCATTTAGCTTTAGAAGAACCAACTATGAACCAGTGGACATAAGTATGGTCTGTTTGACAGCCCACTATAACTTTGATATACTGCTTGACACTTTCCCACGCCCATGTAGTTGACCATACTTTAATCCACTGTTCACTTTTCTCAACTTAGTACAGTTGCCATTCTTAATTGGTGACAAAAGGTAAGTTATGGACCTGTCATGACTACCTAATCTAGGATATTATTACTTTATCTTAGATGCTTTACTTCTAGCAATGTATTATTTGTCTAGTTGTAAATTCCTGCTGGTTTTCCAAGTATAACCGGCTATAGATAGTAGTATATATAGTTTCTCCATGTAACTTAGTAACCATTCTTGTAAGAGTCTTGTAATACTGAGTTGAGAAGTAATATATACAAGTATCTTAAAAAACCATTATTATGTTCTTGTGCTTTTATTAACATATTATATTACTTGTGAACTTAGTAGAGATTCTGCTTCATCAACCCGAGTGATATTAAGTGAGTTTGTGAGAATATCTTATGTTGTGTGACAAACACCAATCCTGCAGATGATGTTATGGTTCTCTACTATCCCTTTCAACCACATGGAGGGCTAAACTCTGTTGATTGCTGGAAGAGCTGCTGGATAGATTCGGCATGTTCATCTCCATCAAGTAACCACTCATGATACCATATAGCTCTGTGAGAGTAAGGGTGGAGAGGTTTTCAGTTCTCTTAATGGTCATATAGTAGTGAGTCCATTTTCTAGAAAGAGAGAACATAAATTTTCTCACAATGTCCCTATTTTCAAGTTTAACTCCAACATCCATCATAATATCTACAATCTTAACATACCCAAAGTATTGTTGAGTCATAGTTTCATCTGTTTTGTAGGTGAAATTCTCAAACTTTTGCTTCATGAGGTCCTTCTTGTTTTCTTTACCTTTATCAGACCCCTAATACATAAGCTTCAGTGCATCCTAGAGCTGCTTTATAGTTTTATAGTTCTTGAAGCCTTTATAGATAGAGCTGGGAAGAGTAGTTTGTAGAGTGGTCATGGCCTTCTGCTCTATATCAATCTTCTTACAATCTTCCATATAATAGTCAGCCACTTTCTTTGGATTCATCCCACTACCAATAGTAGCTGAAGTGGTGCTTGGGATGTGAGGTCCTGAGACAACAAAGCTCCACATCCTACTGTCTTGAGGCTTGAGAAGCGTTCCATTCTTTGGCACCAAGTATCAAAGTCATTAGGAGTTATTATTAGAGATTTTATCATGGTACCGGTTTCTATGTCAGCCTATGTGAGAGCTGCCATTTGAGCTGGTAAGTGTTTTATGAAACCGAAGAGATTAAAAATGGTGAGATCTTACAATCAAATGGCAGCTCTCACATAGGAGGGTAATGCAACAATTTCACAAGGTTGGAGAGACGTAAACAATAAACAGATCAAATAGGAAACTGATAAATGAAACAAAGAACATATGTAAGAACCAAGCAGAACACAAGTAATTGATTTTCAAGAATGATGTATATTGCTCTTAAGTGTTTTACAATTATCACAAGGGTTAGCCCTAATGACCGGTACTTGAGATACTCTATACTATATTTTACAGCCAGCCATACTTTGAAGGCCAGCTGGAACACTAATCTAGACAACAAGATCAATGTAAAGTCAAAAGACAGATTGCCTTTTGACTAGTGACTATGACATACCCATAGGTCACATCCTTATCTATCACAAAAAGGATAAAAGTACAAAGTAGAAAATTACAGACTCTAAGACCTTAATTTAGAGCTGACAAAAGTATGAAGATATCACCAACTTGTATAAGTTGGTGAGTCTTAAGAGATGGGAGCAAAAAGTGGTTCACATTTTGTCAAAAGCATGTAAGAGAAAACTTGTCTTCTCTATCTTCGGAAGAAATCTGTCTCTTGGCTTCCGAAGATTTTGTCTTGAAGCTTTGGATGACTTCATCTTTGACTTCGAAAGAAATGGTCTTTAGAAGACTTCATAGTTGACAAAAAGTAGGTCCCTTGTCCCACCCTTGTTTGTGGCTGAGAATCAACAAGCACCTGGGCCCTTTCCCCATATTTTGTTTTCATTTTTGCAAACTTCCTTCTTAAGATTGCTTTGTGATTGCAAACCCTAGCTACCACACCACTTTTCACTTATTATTCTTCACCATTATCATCATCATCATCATCATCATCATCATTATCATCATCATATCATCATCATCATCATTATTATCATCATCATCATCATCATCATCATCATCATAATCTACATTATTCTTGATCAATTATTGGTGATCAAATATTTGTTTTTGATCATTATAGTTTCAATTTGTTCAAGTTATCGATGAGAATCATTATCAATCATCTAAATCGTCATCTAAGTTTTATCTATTTGAGTTATTATGGTCGGATCATGAAGGAATCGCGTGGTGGAGAAGTTGTTCATCAAGTGCCGGTAGAACCCTAATTTTGTTTTGTTCTTGTGATTTCTTGTTTTGGTTTGTAATCTGATGTACTTTGGTTCTTCTGGACATATTAGGGCTAAAACTGTCTGTTAATAACATTATATAATGCTAATTGGTGGATTAGGTATGATTTAATATGAAAAGGTTGAATTTTGGATGTCATATTGTACAGGTCATAGCTTGGTTATAGTGTGTCCAAACGGGTTAAATTTCATAACTAAAAGTAAGTTTAGAGAGTCATCTAACTAACACAAGTAGTCTCATATTAATCTGACATTGTTTGGTAGTCCAAACGCATTACACAAAACTGAAGGTCAAATTTGGGGAATTCGGGCAGCATGTTGGTCTATGTTAGTAAGGTCAAATCCCACTCATACTTTATCCATTTATGATGATTCTTTTTTTAAGATTTATTCCATGGTCTTAATTTTTGAAAAATACTTAATACACGATGTTTAGTTATAGTTTCAACTAGCAAGCTACCTATGCGAGATTGGTGCACAATTTGCTCTACATGTTGAATTATTAAAACAAAAACTTAACTTCAAGGTTCAACAACTATAACAAGTTAAGAGATGTGGTGTTCATGGTGGGTCGTAAGACATTTAATGATAATAAAACCTAAGGTTAATTCATCATTTATATTGAACTAATTTATGTACAATATGGGACATAAATTAATATAAGAACTAGACAATGAAATGAAACTTAAAATACATAGGATTTGAAACTTTAAGATTGGACAATGCAGTTGGAATAATAATTGAACAAGTTCTTTATTAGAATTATTACTTGGTTGGACATTAAGGACTAACTATAAGGATTACAATCAATTATGGCTTCTCGACCTTTAGTAATCCTATCTTGTTTTGATATCTGTAGTTACTTGCTAATACTTGTTTGTAGACTTTGGAATGTGCTACTACTAATGTGAGTTTCACGGCCCCCTTTTAATACGATGTACTTGGAGGAAAAACATGCTCAAGTGTTTTGGACTTGACGTGTTTTTAACCTTAATTTTAGACTTAGTTTGGATTGTCGAGTATGGTTTGGGTCATAAGATTCAACCTATATTCTCTTTGTGAGTGTGTTCTTGTGCTTAAAGTCCCCGTCTTCTTGTCATGACTATTTAACTTTGGACTGTGAGCCGTAACGACTGTCTTAACCTAGACATGCCATTGGGTGAATATATTTTATTTTTTTTAGTCTAGGACTTGTACTTAAGGCATTTTTATCATTAGGTTTGGTCATGAGCTTAATTCAATGTCTATAACTTCTTATGTTCTCATTCACACAAAACTTATTTGTAATTTGTTTTCGATTATTTAAACCTGTAAACTCACCGAAATATATTAACTTTTTAGAGCATATTTTTTTTCAGGTAACAATGCTTGAGTGCTAGGAATAGAGGAATGTTAGTCGAGACCGCTCTTTAAAAGAGCATTTACAGAATTTGTTTGTTTTCATATAATATTGTTTAGTATTTATATTGGATTGTATTTGTTTGGATTTGTACTTGTACTTGGTTGTTCCTGTTGGGAACGGTCTACCCAAGACACATATTGAATTGATGTGGCTAGTACGTTATGATCCAAGTCGGGTCATACCCAATAACAAGGTAGACAAACACCCACAATATTTAGTTTATGATATGATCATGTAAATAAATATTAACACTTGAAGTATTTAGAAATTGGGTTTCTAAATATTTACACTAGTGTTGTGAATAAATTGTATGGATAATTTATTCTAGAGAGAGAGAGTCTTTTTGTCCGCATTTCTTTGTTACTCATCCGCGTTTACTAATGCGGATGTGTTTTTGAGGAAATGTGGATGAATGTTCCTCATCCGCATTTGATGTGCATTTGTGGAAATACTGAAGGAATTTCTTCATCCGTATTTACTAATGCGGATGAGCAGTTAAGGAAATGCTGATGAAACTGATCATCCGCATTTACTTATGCGGATGTGCATTTAGGAAATACTAATGAACTGTTCGTCCGCATTAACAAATGCGGATGTGCATTTGTGGACATGCTAATGGAACTACTCATCCGCATTTACAAATGCGGATGTACACTTGGGAAATGCGGATGAAATTTCTTCATCCGCATTTACAAATGCGGTTAGAGGATGTTCATCCGCATTTACTAATGCAGATGAATATTAGAGAAATACAGATGGGTTAAAGGGATGGGTCCCGCCTACTTTTCTTTCTCTCTGAAATTCAGTTTCACAGGACATGCGATCGGTGTTCGTGTTGGTGCTCTCTCAATCGGTCGAAGAGAACAGTGAACAGAAACTCGTTCAAGTGAAAATCCTAGCAGCATGGTGTTTGTTGGAAGCTTGGGGTAGACAAGCTTGAGGCCTCCTACTTTGGAAGCTGCCGATCAAAGATCATCTTCCTCTGACCCATTCGAGAGGTAGAATTCTAAACACCCTATGGTTGTTTGTAAGCATATTTTTCATATAACGATCCATTACGGGTTTTTTAACAGATATATAAATTGGTTTATATATATTAACTGTAACAAGTTTTTCATCCTAATTCTGTTGTGTTTTTCATTTTATAAGGATAAAATGAGTCTGATAAACTTGTGAAAACCCCAACAATGGCATCAAGAGCTGGTTATAAGGATACATGCTTCATCTGGACTAAAATCTCGATTTCTTTCTGTTAATTCACCAACAGACCGAGAATTATGGTTTGTGTTTCCCCTGAATTTTTCAAGATTCTACTTTACATGCATATTGTAATATTGAAAAATTTAATCATTTGGATGATTTAGTTGTTTGGACAAGAATCATGATATTCGGGTTGTCTTTACATTAACCAAAAATTAGTGGTTCAAGGGGAAAGCTTTCAGATTTTTGCTTACATATTTGGATATGTATCTTGATGTTCATAACCTAGCCGAGATCTTGTGTTTGGTTGTGTTGTGATTTGTATTTGGTTATTCAAAGGGTTGTGATAACTAAATTTATTTTCTTCCTATTGGCTATATAATTTATTTATTTTCATTTGGTATGTAAAATAAATAGATTAGTTGTATTCACTTTTACTAGAAAAATGTATATAGGATATATAATTTTGTAAAAGAAGATGCAACAAGGATGTTTTTTAGTTTGGGCCAATTTTGTGCCCAAAGGGCTTTATAGCTCTTAAATGGGATTTAAGCCCAATAACCGAAAACATATTTTGAAGGCCCAAAGGAGTTTGGTGTAGAAATTTAAGCCTATTTGAAAGCTCAAATCGAATGGGAGAATCACAAACACAAAATGGACACTTGAAGCATTTGGATGCGGGATCAAGTGGGAGTTCACCGACACAAGTGTTACCCTTAGGAAGGACCTAATAACTCACTTGTTTCGGTCAACAAGTGATGTTAAATTAGTTGTTATGGTTATGAACTTGTTGATCTGTGTGTTTCTTGTATGGTTGATTTAATTTATTGTTCATCTGATATTTGGATATGCACTGTTAAACAATTTCAAATCAACAACAAGATTCAAACGGTTCTTTTGGAAACAATAACATGGGTAATAAAATGGTTTTTATTAAAGGTTAATGTTTTCACAATAAAATTGGGTTTTATTAAAAGAACCTTGAAAATTGGTTTCACTAGTGTACCACGCATTTGAATTCATGCAAATGTAAGATACAAAATGTTTTCATAACTAGAATTAATGGAAACAAAACCCCTTTTAAACAAGTTTAACACCATCCTTTTATACAACACTCGAATCACTTGGGAACTATTTGTGGAATAAAGGTCACCTAAGCACATTTAGGGAACTTGTGTGTTTGAGGTGGGTTTAGCATATTTGTGGGATAAAGGTCACCTAACCACCTGTATGTGTAAACTCACACGTGTGTGTAAGTAGGACGACTTGAGTTGGAAACCATGTGAATAGGGTCACCGAAGCATGGCGTACAATGCTCTTGATGGGATTAAACATGCCGACTAAACATAAAGATGTTTAACCAATCCCATAAACTAGAAGTTGCAAAGGGTTGCAATTGTCAGAAGTTGACTACTTTATTAATTTAAATAATGGGATAAAGGTTACCAAACCATTATTTAAATGTAATGTTAGATTCTAGATTTTAATTATTAATTGTCTATGAGACATGAAAGGATATTAATAATTAAAATTTCTTTTTGTAAATACTAATATTGAACTTTGTTTATATTGTAGTAATGGCCGCAAATAATAACAACGCTACCTCCCCGACCGTCCATAACCTATCATTGAGAACTATCTTTGAAAAGGATCATCTCAACCACAATAATTTCATGGATTGGTTTCGAAACTTGAGAATTGTTCTCAAGCAAGAAAATAAATCATATGTGTTGGACGATCCAATTCCCGATGAACCCAACACTGATGATGTTGACGCCTACGAGGATTGGGTTAAGCACACTGAGGATTCTGTGCAAGTTTCTTGCCTCATGTTGGGAACCATGATTCCCGAGCTTCAAAAGGATTTTGAACATCACGGGGCATACGACATGATTACCCAGCTAAAGGAAATGTTCCTTCAACAAGCGAGGGTAGAGCGCTTCGAAACGGTTCGAGCGCTTCATGCATGTTGAATGGAAGAAACCCAATCTGTGTCATCTTATGTGATGAAGATGAAAAGCCACATTGATCACCTTAAAAGGCTGAATTGTCCCGTCTCAAAAGTGTTGGCCATGGATTTGATCCTCAATGGTCTAACCAAGAAGTTTGAGACTTTTATCATGAATTATAACATGAATGGATGGAACAAGAGCATTGGGGAACTTCATGCAATGCTCAAAACAACTGAGGTGGGGATGGGTAAAAGGGGTTTACCAGTTCTCATGATCAATGAGGGTGGCAACAAGAAAAGGCATCACCCCGAATCCAAGGTAAATGTTGCCAAAGGCAAGGGATACGTCAAAGGAAAGGGTAAGGGAAAGACTAAAGCGAGACCACCAAAACTGAGGCTTAAGAAGCCAAAGGTTACTGAGAATGATCCATGCTTTGAGTGTGGTGAGATAGGACATTGGAAGAGGAATTGTCCAATCTATCTCAAAGAGTTGAGAAAGAAGAGGGATGTTGGGTAGACCTCAGGTACAACTTTCATGATCCATATTGAACTTAATGTTATTTCTTCAAACACATGGGTATTAGATACCAGATGTGGAACTCATATTTACAATTTGTTATAGGGGTTCAAAAGAAATAAGCATTTTAAGAAGGGGGATACTAGTCCCTACATGGGAAACGGAGCAAAGGTTGATGTTAAAGCCCAAGGAGACTATATCTTGAAGCTTCCAAGTGGTTTGGAAGTCATTTTGAAGAATGTTTTGTATGCTCCTAGTTTGACTAGGAATATAATTTATGTTTCCCTTCTGAAACACTATGGTTATGTATTAAAGTTTGTAAACGATGGTATTTGTGTTTTTATGGATGATATATTTTATTTTAAGGTTAGGCCTTTTAATGGTATTTATGAATTGGTTCATGATGACTCATCCTTAGTAACTCGTTATACCAATCAAGCACCAAGAAACTTAAAATGGGTTTAAGCGAATTATATCTTTGGCATTGTCGTCTTGGTCACACAAACAAGAATCGCATTCAAACACTTCAAAAGAATGGTCTTTTGGAAGCGAGTGAAGAGGGTTCATTTGATAAGTGTGAATCTTGTTTACAAGGAAAGATGACCAAGGAACCCTTTAGTCGTACTAACCAAAGGGCAAAAGATTTATTAGGAATCATATATTCAGATGTATGTGGTCCTTTTAAAGCAATGACAAGGAATGGTGAAAGATACTTCATTACCTTCATCGACGATTATAGTCGTTATGGTTATGTGTACTTGTTGAGAAACAAAGATGAAGCTTTTGAAACTTTCAAAATCTTCAAGAATGAAGTAGAGAATCAACTCAACAAAAAAATCAAAGTTCTTCATTCGGATAGAGGAGGTGAATACCTTAGTGATGCCTTTCAAGATCATCTTAGGAGTTGTAGGAGTGTCTCACAGCTTGCTCCACCTGAAACACCACAGCATAATGTTATGTTTGAGAGGAGAAACCAAACCCTATTAGATATGGTTTGATCTTTGATGGCTAGAAGCACACTACCTCTGTCATTTTGGGGTTTTGCATTGCTCTCTGCGGCTCGTATTCTAAATATGGCCCCAACCAAGAAAGTGGATAAGACACCTTTTGAAATATGGCATGGAAGGGTTCCCTCATTATCATATTTAAAGGTATGGGGCTGTGAAGCTTATGTTAAGCAGAACACCCCAAACAAGTTAGAAAGCCAATCCACTAAGTGTATCTTTGTAGGATATCCCAAAGACTCGATGGGATATTACTTCTACAATCCAACAGAGCAAAAGGTATTTATTGCTCGAAAGGCTGAGTTCTTGGAAACTAAATTCCTTATGGAAGGAACTACTTATAGAATAGTGGAACTTGATGAGGATCGAGAACCACAAGCCGATACATGTTTGGCTGATACTAGCAATCAATAAGAGGTTGTTGATAATGATCAAGTGGTTGATCAATACACATAAAATGTTCGCAGATCTGGTAGAACTAGCTAACCACCCGAAAGATATGGATTTTTCATGAATGGATGCTATGTAGTTGACATGGATGAACTAACTACGTACCATGATGAAATGTCCAATTCGGATTGTGACAAGTGGCTTGAAGCCATGAACATAGAGATGCAATCCATGTATGATAACCAATTGGTTGTGCCACCACTTAACTCTAAACTGGTTGGATATTAGTGGGTTTTCAAGAAGAAAACCGATATGCATGGAAACTTGGATACTTATAAAGCAAGACTTGTAGCAAAAGGTTTCACTCAGACTCAAGGGGTTGATTATGATGAGACCTTCTCGCCTGTGGCAATGCTAAAGTCAATTAGGATATTATTTGCCATAGCTGCATATTATGACTATGAGATTTGGCAAATGGATGTCAAAACTACTTTCCTTAATGGACATCTCGAAGTGAATGTCTATATTGTTCAACCCGAAGGTTTTGTCGATCCACAATATCCTAATAAAGTATGCAAGTTAAAGAAATCAACCTATGGATTAAAACAAGCATCGAGAAGTTGGAATCAACATTTTGATGAAGAGATCAAGATATTTGCATTCATCAAGAATACTGATGAAGCTTGTGTGTATAAGAAGGCTAGTGGGAGCGTTATCACATTCTTAGTATTGTATGTTGATGATATATTACTATTTGGAAATGACATTCCAACCATAGAAGGTGTTAAAACCTAGCTTGGAAGTTGTTTTTCCATCAAAGATCTTGGTGAAGCCGCCTATATTTTGGGAATAAAGATCTATAGGGATAAATTAAGGCGGTTGATAGGTTTAAACCAAAGTGCATATATTGATAAAATCTTGAAAAGGTTCAAGATGGAGAACTCTAAGAAAGGTTTGGTACCTATTCAAAGAGGGATAATATTGAGTGCTTCTTAATGTCCAAGCGCAAAGGATGAGCAAGAAAGGATGAAAGAAATCCTATATGCATCTGCTATAGGATCCATCATGTATGCAATGATATACACTAGACTGGACGTGTCATGCGCTTTAAGCATGACAAGCAGATATTAACAGAATCCAGGAAATACCCATTGGATGGTTGTTAAGAGTATATTGAAATACTTTAGGAGGACTAAGGATATGTTTCTAATATACGGATCTGGTGAAGAGGAACTCGTTGTAAAGGGTTACACGGATGTGAGTTTCCAAACTGATCGAGATGATTCTCGATCACAATCGGGGCATGTCTTCATTATGAATGGAAGGGTAGTGTCGTGGAAGAGTTCAAAGCCGGATGTGGTAGCATTGTCCACTGCAAAATCGGAATACATCGCTACTTCATTGACAGCACAGGAAGCTACATGGTTAAAGAAATTCATTGCCAATCTAGGGGTAGTTTCTACCATTCAAGATCCCCTAGAGTTCTTTTGTGACAATGAGGGTGTGATTGCTCAAATCAAGGAACCCCATGCACATCAAAAGACAAGGCACATTGAGCAGAGATTCAACTATATAACAGATGAAGTTGAAAAAGGAAAGATATGTATTCGCAAAATTCACACCGATCAAAATATTGCGGATCCACTCACGAAGCTCCTTGAAAGGCCAAAGCATGAGAGTCATACTTGTGCCTTAGGATTTTGATATTCTAGTGATTGGATTTGATCTATTTTGTATTTAAATATTTGAACAATTGTTATTTTGACTCATATATACATATGATTATGATACTATGAGTTATGTTCCATTTTAGCATGTTTAGATCCATAAATATGTTTATTATTCTAAATGTCTGTAGTCGGTCATATTTGTGGGAACAAATATGAAGGTAAGACTATTATGAACATGGATTGGTGGATATTCATAAGGTATGAATACAGAGTAAGAGGTTGCTACCAAGGTTCATAGATATTTATGGGATACAAATATTAGACTGACCCGCTCTCAAATTTTACTGCATGTAATTATGTAATTGATGATAAGTAAATTTGATTAAAGGCGAATATCATTGTATCCTCCGACCTGAGATACATATTGTGTTTCGATATTCACCAAATATTATACTTTGATCTAGTTCTTCGCTGTTATGAAATATGGACAGTACATAAGGCTAGTTTCAGGTGTGATACAAGGTGATTGTGAGAACGTATGTAGTCAAGATGGGATTTGTTCCTCTTATTCATTGAGAGTATGATGTCCAAGGCCTGATAAAGTTAAATCAATAGGGAATAATCATTATGTGTCTCTGGATTTAACATGACATCTGTAACAAAAGGATAAATGATAGATTCACCTAAATCATTTTCAAGTAAGGGACTTGAGGAAGATGATGTTATTAAATGGCACTTCGTCATGCGTATTAGGGGTAGTAAACCGTTGTTAGGCGGTATTTACTACTTGCATCAATTCTCTATGTATCTTGTGCAAGTGGAATATTGTTGGGAACGGTCTGCCCAAGACACATATTGAAGGTACGTGGCTAGTACGTTATGATCCAAGTCGGGTCATACACAATAACAAGCTAGACAAACACCCACAATATTTATTTTATGATATGATCATGTAAATAAATATTGACACTTGAAGTATTTAGAAATTGGTTCTAAATATTTGCACTAGTGTTGTGAATAAATTATATGGATAATTTATTCTAGAGAAAGAGTATTTTGTATTGTCATTCTAGTGGTTGAACAAACAATTCAAGTCTTTTTTGTCCGCATTTCTTTGTTACTCATCCACATTTACTAATGCGGATGTGCTTTTGAGGAAATGCGGATGAATGTTCCTCATCCGCATTTACAAATGCAGATGTGCATTTGTGGAAATGCTGAAGGAATTTCTTCATCTGTATTTACTAATGCGCATTTACTAATGCGGATGAGCAGTTAAGGAAATGATGATGAAACTGATCGTCCGCATTTACTAATGCGGATGTGCATTTAGGAAATGCTGATGAACTGTTGATCTGGTTTTCAAGACTCGATCAAAAACAAGTTAATATATCGGTCTTAGCTATCTTTATTGTGTAAGGGTAAGTAAGGTCGTCTCCATAGGGAATATGTGGAAAGTATTTAACAATATGACTCAATTAACTTAAAGACACGAACTTTGACTTAAATAACAAACACAATTGAAGAAAGCAAGAATCTTGGAAACTAATTTAATCAAATAATAAGAAACAATCACTTCCGGGTTTCTAATTCTGCAAGATCCACAATTGATACTTTTAAATTAGGGTTTGTAAGAAACAATACTTCAAGATTTTAGCTTTTGATTAAAGTAGTAACAAAGGAACAATCTTTTAAGTCTCGTTCATTCACAAAGTTACCAATTCACCTATATCACGTTGTCTACTTTTCTTAATGAGCTCACGATGCAAGGAAACCGAAAACTGATAATCAAGCACATAACTTTATTTATAAGTAAACCTTTTAACTAAATCAAAACATAAAATTTCATTCACTAATCTATTGCTCAATACAAAAAACCATAATCAAACATACCAATTGTTTCACTTAACATGAATTGTACTCCCGAAAGCAATCAACAAGAACTTCGCCACTCATGGTCTTCATTGAATCTTCAATCTTGATTATGTGATGATCAATGATGATTTGGTTGGAGTTGGGAAGCTTGAAAGCACCCAAAATCACCTTGAACTTGCTAGATTTTGGCTGGAAAAAGTTGTACTTCGAATTGGGGTTGGATAGGTTTAGGTAGACATCAAAATCCACAAACTCCAGGTGTTTGTTGAAGACCGGCATATGATAAGCCCAGGGGCGACGTATCATACGCCCCCCTCAGCTTGATACACCCAAGCTTCTATAATTTTTGTCAGATACGCCCACAAATACGCCACCAATACGCCGACCGACGTATTATACGCCCATACCCGGCGTATCATACGCTGGTATGCCTAATTTTGTGCCTTTTTTGTAACTTTTTATGTTTACATCTTTAGTCCTTGTCGTTGTATGATCCTTTTTCTCCCATATAAGCCTCCTTTAGCTCCTAACACCTATAAATCAAAACACAAACAACTTAAAACTATTCCACCATAATCATGATGTAAAATGAAACATTTAGATCAATTAAATCTCGAATTATTACCACTCTATCACATCCCCACACTTAACCTTTTGTTTGTCCTCAAACAAACTTACTTGCACAATTCACATTAATTAATCAAACATGCTAATTTATCACAACTTTGTATAAGTTAAGGTCCCAATGCATATTTAGTTTTAACTTTCATCATGTAAGTTTCACAACCCAACATGTAATACCACTTATGTTTTAAACTTAGAATCTTTAGTTGGAGTAACTTCATCTTTTGCTTCAAACATTCATGCATTCACATTCCTCACAATGAACACTCCTCTCGGTTTGTTTTGTGGACTAGGGATTATATACTAGTATATTTGGGACTCTTAAACAAAGAATGTACATTTTCATCATAAGCTCGTATATTAATCATATCGCCATCAATTAACACAATATACTACATAAATCAAGAGGTCTTTCATGGGTTGTATCGTTAGGCTGAGGTTTAAGGTGGGATAGAACAGGGATTTTTGAGTGGCTAATGATGAATGAAATCCAATTTAACATGCTAGATGTTTATTTATCCATCTGTATCATCTAGTTGCAATAATATCATCGAATTTTCACACTATTGTTGTTGCTTCATATTTTGGTCATTTTGACCTCATATTTAACTTTTCTTCTTTCTTTTTTTTTTCCTTTTCTCCCTTTTTTTATGATATTCACAACAAATCATACTATTATTGAACTATTACTGAAACAACTCTTCTAAACATATCATGAATTGGACTTCATCACCCTATGTTTCATAAAAAGGCTAAGGCTTTATAGGCTTATTGTGTTGGGTTATTCAAACAATAAGTTGGGGCTCAACATGGTGTGTAAAGGAAGATTATCAAGGTAAGAGATTCAAAAGAAAAGGTTTAACAAATGGTTCATTCCTAATGCCTCTATCACCTTCATGCACATATTGGTTCATGATCTTGACACGCATCAATTACACGAGTTCTAACTTAACTGCACATTATGGTTTCCCTTATTATGCAAAAATATGAAGCAAACCAACATATGCTATGAATTGCTCAATTAGGCTCAAATTCTCGTGGAAACGGTGGAAAAGGGTTAAAAATGTGAAGCACGTATGTCATCTACAACCGGTTCGTTATGCCTTCTAAGAATTCTACCTAATTTTATAAAAGCTCATGATGGGAGTGGCTTACTATAATTTCAAAACAAGCATGCCAATGGATCTATACATGCATAAACAAGTGATAATTAACCATGTATGAAAAAAATATTTAGGTCTCATGCACGATTAAGCTTATTAGAAGATTTATTTTTCAAAAGGTTCAGTTTTTTTAATTCTTTCCTCATCCCCACACTTGAGATACATTGTCTTCAATGTATGGTTGTCACAATTGGTATTTTCATAACATAGGGATGTAGATTCTTAATTTCATTCCTATTATTGCTAATCAAGACAATTCATTGCGAAGGGAGACTAGTATGCCATATCCTAACATATTATCAATCAATTCCAACGAAAGCATGAAAAGAATATTGTTTAAAACCAAAGTAGTGGAAAGAGCACATGAACCTGATCACAATCATTATTAGAAGCCTTCATCAATTGACTTGTGCCTCCCCACACTTGAGTGCTTGCGTCTCATGATTGACTATCAAAACAAAACAAAGCAAACCAAAGAAAGAGAAAAAAACTAATAAAAGAGTTAAAACTCACTTTCATAGGAATCACGATTGCATTTAGCGTATGCAACAAGCCTTTAAACCCCTCGGTAGACCCGAGTGGACGAGTTGTAGTCTCGTGAGGGTTTCTAGTGAATACACCCACAAAGTTCTCCGGTTGCCTCTCGTAAGTGCTAAGTTTTAGTTCTTCAACCGGACCTTACCTGAGACCACTTATTGTGGTCGTATTGAGTGCTTCTCTCCAAACTTCTCTTTAAGGAGTTGCTTATCCTAGCATGGTAGATTTTCTTGTTCACTCAAGCTTTGGCCAAACATTGCTTCTTTAATCCTTGAATTCTTACGATCCTATGGTTTACCCATCTTAACCTTTCGTCTCGGATTTTCATTCCTTGGTGGCTCCACCTTCACATTCTCCTCCTTTTCCACATTATCAAGCTCAAACCTGTAAGGATCAAAACCATTCTTCTTGGTGATGTCGTCGCTTACATGTGAAATGTAAGGAGGAGCACACTCTTTAGTAGCATCTGATATAGAACAATCATTATTAACTACATATGTAATTGATTTTGAAAACACATTAAAGAACAACTTATGGTTTTTGAATGTCGTGTCGATGATTCCATCTCGGTAATTGATTTGAGTTTTGGCTGTTGCCAAGAATGGTCATCCTAAAATTACATTTAGTTGCTCTTTCTTCCTTACTGGTGCATAATCAAGCACCATAAAGTCTATAGGGTAGTAGAACTCTCCTAACTTGATTATCACATCCTTAACCATCCCCCGGGTTTGTTTCCATGTCGAATGGGCCAACACAACTGCTTTGTTAGTTTCATGTAATGGACGAAAGTCATATTGGTCATACAAGCTTCCCGGGAGAATGCTCACCCTGGCTCCATAATCCAAAGTGCCCTTTTGATTTTAAATTTCCCAACTTGAATGGGAATAGTTAGTGCTCTCGGGTCACTTCCTTCTTCTTCATCTACTTCCTTATCGTTACCTACAACTACTTGGGGAGTAGAGGTTAAATCATAATCAATATATTCAGATTTAGGAAGGAGACTAACCAAATTGATGTGCACATTCTTTGAACTTGAAGCTTGATGTTGAGGGTTCTTTGTTGTATCAATTGGAAGCTTCCCCGGTTCTTGTTCGGATAATTATTCAGCTAATTGTCCAAGTTGCTTTGCAATGGCCTCATTGGTCTTTTCTTGTACCTCTCTAAATTGCTTAAACTCTTTCATCTCCTTTGCAAGATCTTGAATTGCTGACAAAATTACATTGTCATTGCCATTGTTAGTAGAAGCACCTTGTTGATGTTGTTGATTCCTTTGATTATATTGACCGCCTTGTTGGTAGTTTCTTTGATTGTAGTTGTTCCTTTGATAACCGCCTTGATTGTATTCTTGTTGTTGGCCTTGATATTGGTTGCTTCCTTGATTTGGTACCTGAAAAGGAGGATTCAATTGATTAGTATTGTTACCATATCTAAGATTTAGGTGATTTCTAAGACCAGGATGATAAGTGTTGGAATTCATGTCGTATGTCTTCCTTTCTCCTTGGCCTTGTAATTGATGTACACTTTCACTCTTCCCCAAATTCAAGTAGCATGTGACCAATGTATGGCTGATGTCATTGCACATATCACACACTTCATACTCACTACATATGTTCACCACGCCACTCTTTCCAACTTTAAGGCTTGCACATGTCACACACTTCATACTCACTAAAACTATGCCTGAACCATGAACTTGTTGCATCATCTGCAGGTTTTGAAGTGGTAAACACTGAAGACTCAACTATGAACTCTAGTACCAGGAGTTCTAGTTTAGTTCCAAATCATTCTAGCAAGAAGAAGACTGACCAGCTATGTACCACTGCTACACAGCCTGAACCATCCAGCTCCAAGAGCAAGCCTCTACCTAAGAAGCTTGTTGCATCATCTGTAAAGATGAAGATGGAGAAGAAAAGTGATCAAACTCAGTCTTGCTCTTAAAATAAGACTCTCAGAAAGAAGGAACTCAACTGTGTCAAGTGTGGTAGTACTTCTCATCTGGCTAAGGATTGCAAGTACAATCCTAAAAGTACCATCCACATGACCAAGAAGAACACTTCTGAGAAGAAGAAGGAACAAACAGCTTTGGAAGGAAAATCTGTTTCCTTCGGAAGATCCAAAATGAAGAAGAAGACAAGTGAAAAATTGCCTTCGGAAGAAAAGTTGGCCTCGAAAGAAAGGAATGCTTCCGAAGTACTGAAGCTTGCTGCAGTGAAAGCAAGATCTTTCGAAGGTCCAGTCTCCAAAACTTCTAAAGCTTTGAAGGTCAGGCCCAGTCTTCCAAAGGTGGTGTGGAAGATGAAGGAAGACCATGTGACTGAAAGTTCTTCATCAACAATAGCAAATGATCCTCAAAGCTTGAATATAGGATCACTTATTGTTACATTGTCTTCAAATCATTTTAATAAGCCCAAGACCAATGAGGATTGGGTTTCTAAGTGTAACTAATTACCTCTTTTGTGCAGAAACAGTTAAAGACCAAGAAGAATGTTTGGATTATTAATAGTGGTTGTTCCAGGCACATGACTGGCAATGGTTCTCTGCTTCAAAATTTTGAGAAAATTGATGGAGGACCAGTTGCTTTTGGAGGGGATTCTGGTGGTTACATTTCTAGAAGGGGTAGAGTCACAATTGGTAAGCTCAGCATTAAGAAGTTAAACTTTGTCAAGGAGCTTGGATACAATCTTCTGAGTGTATCCCAATTTTGTGATCAGAAACACCATATGCTCTTCACTGAGTAAGAGTGCATTGTTCTCAAGCCTGGGGTGGCCATTCCTCAAGAGCATATCCTGCTCAGAGCCCCCAGGAGAGGGAACATGTACAAGATGGATTTACATGAAACATCTCCCTCAGGAGAAGTTTCTTGCTTTATGTCTAAAGAAAATAGTGATGAGTCTTTTCTTTCGCATAAAAGAATGTGCCATGTAAACTTTATGTAGAAGCCTCTTGAAGATTACCATTTAGTCTTTATTAGTCTTTGTGTAGTTTTTGTCGTAGTTTAGGGACTTATTGTGTAAATATATGTTTCATTCTGTTTTGTTTGATAGTATAAATAGCATAGTATGTATTGTGTAGATAAGAACCTTCGAATCAGTTTGAACGACTTGTAACTGTTTTTCTTACACTTGTACTTTCTATGCTTACTATCAATGAAAAACTATGAATTTTTCTGATTTGTTTGCATTGAATTAATTACTTTTGTTTGTTTTGATTGAATTGAATCATAATATCATTATAGATTGATCCATTTTGATCCTATCAAACGGTATTAGAGCTGTTGGTTCAGTGATTTGAGTTTGTCAAACTGTCAAACTTTTGAATCACTTGAATCTGTGATTGATAAGCAATTCAATCAAACAATTGTTGATTACAGTTGTGTTTCATCATTAGAAACATGAATTGAATCACAATTTGTAGTTTAATTCGTTCAAAGTCAGTGAATTTGTTCAAATTTGTATTCAAACCTATTCTTCATTTTCGAACTGATTTTCAATCAAAAGATTGAATTGTTGTTGTTGTTTGGTGAAATTGAAGATAAAGGACTGTTAATTGATCCAATTACTACCTAATTGAAGTTTTTAGATCAATTCAACAAGTTTTGAAGAATTTTAGATGATCTGTGTTCGTATGAATCCGTTGAAGTTGGCACATTAGGTTAAAACACTACTGAAAATTGCCTAAGTGTATAGGCGCTTGACAACTGTTCAGGCGTTTGACCACTATTCAGGCATTTTTGGTCTAGGCATTTGACCACTGTTGAGGCATATTACAACTGTTTGGTCACTTTGAAACTTTCCAGAAACAAAGTAATTCTAGTCGCATTACAACTGTGTAGGCGCATTTGAATTGTTTGGGTGTTTTTACACCCAGGCGTCCGACAAACTGTTTGGACGTTTTACAACTGTTCAGGCACATTTCAAGTTGGGCGTTTTGAGAATTCTACCCAAGGCAATCCCTTAGGCATTTCTAAGTTAAAGTCAAAGAAGTTTCACAACTGTTTGGGTGCTTCATCACTGTTTAGGCGCATCAACTCAACACTTAAGAAAATTTTAAAATTTAAAAAAAAATCCAAAAATATTTTCAATTCATTATTTTAATTCAAAAACTTAAAAAAAACAACAAAAACAAATCTTTTTCTAAATCAAAATTATAAAATGGTGAAGTCCGAAGATTTAGAGAATAGAGTTCCTAAGTTGAAGAACAGAGCTGATTTTAAGAACTGGTCTCTTAGATTAAAACATCATCTTAATTTTATTGACACTGATTTATGGAAGTCAATAGAAAGAGGATCTCATATTCCTATCACTTTTGATGGTCCTGATAGAGGGTTTGTTTACACTAAAGACTCTACAGAACCATATCCTGAAGACAGGTTACAAGGTGATAATCTAAGGAAAGTAAAAAATGACATTAAAGCATATTCCTTGATATGTAAAGGATTACCACTTGAAGTCATAACTAGACTTGATGGATATCAAATGGGATATACCATGTATAAAGCTTTGAAAATAATTTGTGAAGGTGGTAAGGAGATTCAAGATCTCAAGAAGCAGAAAATGAAGAGGCAGTTAGAGCTGTTTGAGCATTTATCTGGTGAAACTATAAACCAAATGATGAATAGATTTGTGCAACTCATAATTGAGATGTCAACTGCTGGCATCAAAAATGATCATGAAGATCTAAATTTTAGACTTCTCAATGCTCTTCCATCTTCATGGAAACAAACAGTAACACTATTGAAGCATACTGAGAAATTTCCTATGGATCTTGATCTATTGATTGTCAAGATTAAGTCAGATGAGATTGATGAATGCTCAAGAAATAATGATAGATCATCCTCAACGTCTCAGTACAAATATGTTGCATCTCCTGCTAGTACAGTGGAGAATGCCTTTATGGCAAAGAATGAGAATTTACCAGAAGAAGAGGGTGATCTGTTTGTAGGTCTTTACAGATTCTTCATATACAAGTGCTCCTGCTTATGCATCTCAACCTCAACCTTAGTCTCCTCCTAAACCTCAAAGCTCTAAAATTCAAACTGAGACTCCATCTGTTAACTTTGCTAAAACTAGCAAAGTTAAAGATGTCATTAACATCCTATTACAGGATAAAGAGTCCAAATCTACTTTTACTGCTTTTGTGGCTAGTTTTTAAGCTTATCAAGGTATTCATTTAACTCAATTAGATCTTGTTTTGCAGGACTTATTTGAAATGGATCCAGATGATGTGGAGGAAATGGATCTAAACTGGCAGATGGTGATGATTGCATACAGGACTCAGAAACACTCTTATGTCAACAGGAACTACAAGCCAAGTGCTAACAAGACTTTTGGATTTGACAAGTCTAAGTCAAGGTGTTTCAACTGCAATAGCTATGGTCACTTTTCAAGGGAATGCAAAGCTCCCAGAAACAAAGGAGGAAATGGCCAATCAAGTTCAAGCAACCAGAGGTTTCAACAATCATCTCCAAAGACATTCCAAAAGCCATACCAAAGCTTACCAATGCCTGAACTTAAAGATGAATCTAAGTCATCTGAAGAGCCAAAGAAAGCTCTAGTTTTTAGCATTAAGTACGGATATGATTGGAGTGCTTATTCAGAACAATTTACTACTGATCTAACTTTCAGTTTATCTCTTATTGCAGAAGTTCAAGGAGAAGATTGGTCAGAGGATAGTGATCCTAAAGCTGAAGGTAATTCTGAGAATGAGGAAGAAGAATATGACTGGAGTGATAAATCTGATCCTAAAGAGGATTCAGAAGAAGTTGCATTAATGGCACAGTCAGATCAACCTAAGGTTGAAAATTCATCTTCTAACTCTGAGACTTCTTCACCTAAATATCCTGAAATACCAGCTGAAGTAAGAGAAAAACTAGCACCAAATCTTGCTTTGAACATGTAGAATATTATAGAACTTACTCTTATAATTGTTGGATCTTATATGCCCAAGACACATACAAGATTGATGTGGTTAGTACGTTATGATCCAAGTCGGGTCATACCCAATAACAAGCTAGGCAAACACCGTTAAACATTTATTTGTTGATCATGATCAAGCAAATAAATTATGACACCAATTTAGAAAATGGGTTTTCTGAATTATTGCATTTGAGATAGAACAAATTATATGGATATTTTGTTCATGAGATATCATTTGTAATGTTGTTTAAATAAGTTAAATAACATCAAATATAAGAGTGTTTAAGTTATAAGATTAAAATTGGTTTAATTATATAACTTAATGAGTGATTAAAAATGAATTAAAAGGGTGTTTTTCAATATGGGGGGAACCCATTTTGAACCCATTTTCGGCCGCCCTCTTTGGTTTCTTGGAATTCCTTGTCTTGTTTTAATACAAGACTTTAATCCCTTGGAAGAAACACTCAACCACACTCTCTCTCTCACACATGCAAAGAACTCTTTCTTCTCCATCTTGCTCTTCTCAATCCACGGATCTAGAGCTTGAAAAAGAAGGCTTTGGGTGTTAACTTCCTAACTAGTTTGGTGCTTTGCAAGAGCTTGTGGGTATACAAGCTTGAGGTCTTCTCTTTTGAAGACTAGACATTCAAGAAACATCATCTTCCTCCTCTTATCCGTATCCAACTTGCTTGTTCAAGAAAGGTAGTATTCATGTACATCCTATGGTTGGTTTTGATAGCATTTCTTTTCACATATATATGATCCTTGTTCTTGGGTTTGTTTCTTGAACATATAAATGTTTATTTTCAGAATATAACACAAGTTTTAAACCCCTTATATCCGCTGCGTTTTGTTGTTTAAATGGTTAAACATCCTTGTTAAAACTTGTAAAAACCCAACAATGGCATCTAGAGCCGGTTATGTGGAAAACTTGCTTCAAAAGTCCAAGAAAAGTTAGTTTTGTTGGACTTTTTCAACCCATTAGGGGCTGTTTTGATATGGATAAATGAATCCCTTATCTTTCAAAGTTTTATCTTACATGCTTTAGAATAAACCTTGAAAGATTAACATCAAGTGGTTGATTGTTTTGTTTGGACTAAACCCTAAAGTTTGGGTTTATGTTGGCCGAAACTTTAAGGGTTAAAAAGGGAGTTCATGGTTGTTCTTGGATGTTGTATTTGATACATATTTTGGTGCATAACATAGCCTTGACCTAATGTGTTTTGGATTTGGATGAATGTGATTGTCATGTTTAGTTTTATTCATTAAAGGGTTGTAATAATAATTTTGGTGTTTGTATCTTTTGGGTTGTAATTTATTTATTCATTGGTTATGTAATAAATAGATTAGGTGCATTTCTTTTATTAGAAAAATTGTATTAGGATATGATTTTGTAAAAGAAGATGCACAAGTTGGAGACTCAAGGGAAGATACAAAGGAAGAACTCAAAAGACATGGACACTTGAAGCATTTGGATGCGGATTCGAGTGGGAGTTCTTGGACACATTTTAATGTGTCATTATTAACCCTTAGGAAAGACCTAATGACAACACTTGTGATGGCAAACAAGTGTGGTCACCTTAGTGGCTATGGTTATGCACTTATGATTGAATGGTTGTGCTTGTTTGGTTGTTTTGTTTTATGTTGGTTGTTTGATATATGGATATGCATAACTAACAAATTTATAAACATAACAAGCTGAAAATAAATGGTTCTTAATCATTAAGTGGTTAATAAAAGGTTATTAAAAGGATTAATGATTTTAAATAAAAGGGGTTTTATTAAAAGAACCATAGGGTACCATGTATTTGAAAGCATGCAAATGCAAGGTACATAGAGTTTTCTAAACTAGAATTATGAAAACTTAAAATGTCTTTTGAAAACAAGTTTATCACCATCCTTTTACACAACACTTAAGTCACTTGAAAACTCTTAATGGGATAAAGGTCACCTAACCATTTTGAGGGAACTTGTGATTTAAGGTGGGAATGCCATATTTGTGGGATAAAGATCACCTAACCACTTATATTGGTAAACTCACATGTGTGTGTAAGTAGGGTAACTTGATTTGCAAACCATGTTAAATGGATCACCTACAATATGGTTTACAAAAGTGTTGATGGGATTAACATGCCGACTATACATATGATGTTTAAGTCGATCCCATACCTCTAGAAGTTGCAAAGGGTTGCAATTGTCAAACGTTGACTACCTTGTTAATTTAAATAATGGGATAAAGATCACCTAACCACTATTTAAATGTGACGTTGGATTCTAGAATTTTATTTTGTGTATGACACATAAAAGAAATTTATAATTAAATATGATAATATCGTAAATACTAAAATTGAACCTTGTTAAATTTTGTAGATGGCCACCAACAACAATGAAAATAATGATATTCCATCCGCTCATAACCTATCACTAAGAACCATTCTCCAAAAGGAGCGTCTAAACCATAACAATTTCATTGATTGGTTTCGAAACTTGAGAATTGTTCTCAAGCAAGAGAAACGGTCATATATCTTAGACGATCCGATTCCCGATGAACCCAATGAGGAAGATGAAGAGGCCTACATGAATTGGGTGAAATACACTGAGGACTCGGTCCAAGTGTCTTGCCTCATGTTGGCAAGTATGACTCCGGATCTCCAAAAGGAGTACGAACATCACGGAGCATACGACATGATAACCCAGTTGAAGGAAACGTTCCAACAACAAGCAAGGGTAGAGCGCTTCGAAACGGTTCGAGCACTCCATGCATGTCGTATGGATGATACCCAATCGGTCTCGTCTTATGTACTTAAGATGAAGAGCCACATAGACCGCCTCGAAAGGCTGAATTGTCCCGTCTCGAAAGAGTTGGCTACGGATTTGATCCTCAACTCTTTGTCAAAAAGGTTTGACAATTTTGTTATGAATTATAACATGAACGGTTGGGACAAGAACATAACTGAGCTTCACTCTATGCTCAAGACAGCCGAGGCGGCCATGGGTAAAAGGAGTTTACCCGTTCTCACCATCAATGAAGGTGGGAACAAGAAGAGGCCTCACCCCGCATCCAAGGCAAGTGTTGCCAAAGGTAAAGGGTACGTTGGGAGAAAGGGAAAGGGAGTGGTAAAAGTGCCACCACCAAAACCAGCGGAGAAGAAGCAAAAGGTTGCTTCGGATGACCCATGCTTTAAGTGTGGGGAGATAGGACATTGGGCAAGAAATTGTCCTGTCCATCTCAAAGAGTTGAAAGCAAAGAGGGATGCCGGGCAGACCTCAGGTACAATTTTCATGATTCATATTGATCTAAATATAATATCCTCTAACACATGGGTATTGGATACCGGATGTGGGACTCACATTTGCAATTTGTTGCAGGGGTTCAAAAGAAGTAAAAACTTCAAGAAAGGGGATGTTAGCCTCTACATGGGGAATGGGGCAAAAGTTCAAGTTGAAGCCCGAGGGGACTACATCCTGAAGCTTCCAAATGGTTTGGAAGCAATTTTGAACAATGTTTTGTATGCTCCTAGTTTGACTAGGAACATTATTTCAGTTGCACAATTAAGACAATATGGTTATGTTTTGATGTTTATTGAAAATGAAATTCATGTTTCTTTAAATAACATCTTTTATTTTAAAGCTACTCCTATTAATGGTATTTATGAATTGGTTCATGAAAACACATTATATGATAGCTCGTTGTACCAAACCACCACCAAGAAGCTCAAATTAGATTTGAGTGACACCTATCTTTGGCATTGCCGTCTTGGTCATATAAACAAGAAGCGCATACAAACTCTTCAAAAGAATGGTCTTTTAAAAGCAAGTGAATATGATTCATTTGATGTATGTGAATCTTGTTTACAAGGCAAAATGACTAAGGCGCCTTTTAGTGGCAAAACCGAAAGGGCAAAAGATTTATTAGGTATCATACATTCGGATGTATGTGGTCCTTTTAAGCCAATGACTAGGTATAATGAAAGATACTTCATTACCTTCACCGACGACTATAGTAGGTATGGGTATGTGTACTTGTTAAGACACAAAGATGAAGCTTTTGAAATGTTCAAAACCTTCCAAAATGAAGTAGAAAATCAACTCAACAAATCAATAAAAATTCTCCGCACCGATAGAGGAGGTGAATACCTGAGTGATGCTTTTAGAGATCATCTTAGAAGTTGTGGGATTATCTCACAACTATCTCCACCTGGAACACCACAACACAATGGTGTGTCCGAAAGGAGAAATCGAACTCTATTAGATATGGTTCGATCTATGATGGCTGGAAGCTCATTGCCTCTATCATTTTGGGGCTTTGCTTTGCTCTCTGCGGCCCGTATTTTGAATATGGCCCCAACCAAGAAAGTGGAAAGGACACCTTTTGAAATATGGCATGGAAGGGTTCCATCTCTATCATATTTAAAGGTGTGGGGATGTGAGGCTTATGTAAAGACTCCCACCTCAAACAAGTTAGAAAGACGTTCCACTAAGTGTATTTTTATTGGATATCCTAGAGATTCTATGGGATATTATTTCTATGATCCATTGGAACAAAAGGAGTTTGTTGCCAAGAAGGGTGAGTTCTTGGAAGCCAAGTTCCTTATGGAAGGAGCTAGCAGTAGAACAGTGGATCTTGAGGAGGATCAAGAACCACAACCCGATACACGTTTGGTTGACACTAGCACTCAACATGAGGATGTTGAGAATGATCAAATGGTTGATCAATACACACAAAACGTTCGCAAATCTGGTAGAACTAGTAATCCACCTGAAAGATATGGATTTTTCATGGATGGGTGCTATGTGGTTGATTCCGATGAACCAATCACATACCATGATGCAGTGTCCAATTTGGATTGTGACAAATGGCTTGAAGCCATGAATGTTGAGATGCAATCCATGTATGACAACCAAGTGTGGGACTTGGTTGTACCACCTCTTAACTCCAAGGTAGTTGGAAGTAAGTGGGTTTTCAAGAAGAAAACCGATATGCATGGAAACTTGGATACTTATAAAGCTAGACTTGTAGCAAAAGGTTTCACTCAAACTCAAGGGGTTGATTATGATGAGACTTTTTCGCCTGTTGCAATGCTAAAGTCTATTAGGATATTATTTGCCATAGCTGCTCATTATGATTATGAGATTTGGCAAATGGATGTCAAAACCGCTTTTCTAAATGGATATCTTGAGGAAGATGTCTATATGGTTCAGCCTGAAGGTTTTGTCGACCCAAAACATCCTAACAAAGTATGCAAGTTAAAGAAATCAATCTATGGATTGAAGCAAGCGTCAAGAAGTTGGAATCACCGTTTTGATGAAGAGGTAATTAAATTTGGGTTCATCAAAAATGCTGATGAGGCTTGTGTGTATAAAAAGGCTAGTGGGAGCATCATCACTTTCCTAGTATTGTATGTCGATGACATCCTACTATTTGGAAATGACATTCCAACCTTGGAAGGTATAAAAACCTGGCTTGGAAGCTGTTTTTCCATTAAGGATCTTGGTGAAGCCGCCTACATTTTGGGAATAAAGATCTATAGGGATAGATCAAGGCGGTTGATAGGTTTAAATCAAAGTGCATACATTGACAAGATCTTGAAAAGGTTCAAGATGGAGAACTCTAAGAAAGGTACGGTACCTATTCAAAGAGGAACGATATTGAGTACGACTCAATGTCCAAGCTCAAAGGATGAGCAAGATAAAATGAAGGGAATCCCGTATGCGTCTGCTATAGGATCCATCATGTATGCAATGATATGCACTAGGCCGGACGTGTCATGCGCCTTGAGCATGACAAGCCGATACCAGCAAAATCCTGGAAATAGTCATTGGATGGCTGTTAAGAACATACTTAAGTACCTAAGGAGGACTAAAGATATGTTCCTAATCTATGGATCTGGTGAGGAGGAACTCGTGGTAAAAGGTTACACGGATGCGAGTTTCCAAACTGATCGGGATGACTCACGATCACAATCGGGATACATTTTCATCCTAAATGGAGGAGCAGTCTCTTGGAAGAGCTCTAAACAAGATGTGGTGGCATTATCAACTACAGAGTCAGAATACATCGCCGCTTCATTAGCAGCTCAAGAAGCTGCATGGTTGAAGAAATTCATTGCCGATCTAGGGGTTGTCCCTTCCATTCAGGACCCCCTAGAAATTCTTTGTGATAATGAGGGTGCGATTGCTCAAATCAAGGAACCCCGTGCACATCAAAAGACTAGGCACATTGAGCGGAGATTCAACTACATAAGGGATGAAGTTGAAAAGGGAAAAATATGTATTCGCAAAGTTCACACGGATCAAAACATTGCGGATCCACTCACGAAGCTTCTTGAAAAGGCAAAGCATGAGGGTCATACTTGTGCCATGGGACTTCGATATTCTAGTGACTGGATTTGATTTGTGATCTTGTATTTGGATATTGGAACCTTTTATTACTTGAATGAATTATATGGTTATAATGTTTCAACTAATGTTCCAATTTTTCATGTTTAATCCATGAGTAAATCATTTACTCTAAACGTCCGTAGTCGTTCATACCTGTGGGAACAAGTATGAGGGTAAGACTATTACGAACTTGGACTGGTAGATATTCATTTGGATGAATATATAGCAAAGGATTGCTGCCAAAGTTCATAGATATTTATGGGATATAAATATTGGACTGACCCGCATCTCAAATATTACTACATGGAATCTTCTTGATTGATCATAAGTAAATTTGAGTAAAGATGAATATCATCTGGTATCCTCTGACCTGAGATACATATTGGGTCTTGATATTCACCGGGTATTATACTTTGACTTAGTTCTTCGCTATTCTGAAACATGGCAGTACATAAGACTAAATTCAGGTATAGCACGAGGTGATTGTGAGAGACGTATGTAATCAAGATGGGATTTGATCCTCTTATTCGTTGAGAGTAAGATGTCTAAGGCCTGCTAAAGTTAAGTCAATGGAGAATGATCATTCTGTGTCTCTAAGATTTAACATGACATCTGTGACAAAAGGATAGATGTTTGATTCACCTAAAACATTTTCGAGTAAGATACTTGAAGGGGATGATGTTATTGAATGGCACTTAGTCATACGTATTAAGGGTAGTAAACCGTTGTTAGGCGGTATTTACTGCTTGCATCAATCTTCTATGAATCTTGTGCAAGTGGGAGATTGTTGGATCTTATATGCCCAAGACACATACAAGATTGATGTGGTTAGTATGTTATGATCCAAGTCGGGTCATACCCAATAACAAGCTAGGCAAACACCGTTAAACATTTATTTGTTGATCATGATCAAGCAACTAAATTATGACACCAATTTAGAAAATGGGTTTTCTGAATTATTGCATTTGAGATAGAACAAATTATATAGATATTTTGTTCATGAGATATCATTTGTAATGTTGTTTAAATAAGTTAAATAACATCAAATATAAGAGTGTTTAAGTTATAAGATTAAAATTGGTTTAATTATATAACTTAATGAGTGATTAAAAATGAATTAAAAGGGTGTTTTTCAAAATGGGGGGGAACCCATTTTGAACCCAATTTCGGCCGCCCTCTTTGGTTTCTTGGGATTCCTTGTCTTGTTTTAATACAAGACTTTAATCCCTTGGAAGACACACTCAACCACACTCTCTCTCTCACACATGCAAAGAACTCTTTCTTCTCCATCTTGCTCTTCCCAATCCACGGATCTAGAGCTTGAAAAAGAAGGCTTTGGGTGTTAACTTCCTAACTAGTTTGGTGCTTTGCAAGAGCTTGTGGGTATACAAGCTTGAGGTCTTCTCTTTTGAAGACTAGACATTCAAGAAACATCATCTTCC
This sequence comes from Flaveria sonorensis, assembly GCA_025506505.1. Lineage (NCBI taxonomy): Eukaryota > Viridiplantae > Streptophyta > Magnoliopsida > Asterales > Asteraceae > Flaveria > Flaveria sonorensis. The sequence goes on from CM046429.1 coordinate 52,034,392, forward strand.
TCCTCTTATCCATATCCAACTTGCTTGTTCAAGAAAGGTAGTATTCATGTACATCCTATGGTTGGTTTTGATAGCATTTCTTTTCACATATATATGATCCTTGTTCTTGGGTTTGTTTCTTGAACATATAAATGTTTATTTTCAGAATATAACACAAGTTTTAAACCCCTTATATCCGTTGCGTTTTGTTGTTTAAATGGTTAAACATCCTTGTTAAAACTTGTAAAAACCCAACAATAAAATCTGTGAAAAGCTTAAGCAAGAGGAATTAATGCATAATAAACTTAAAATTGATCACAAAATATCAGATGAAAAGATCATTTCTCTACAAACTTCATGGAACAAAACTTTGAAAGAGTTAGAAATTGTTTCCAAACAACTTGAAGAAATGACTAAGAACTTGGAACAGGAGAAAATAGCACATGCTGCTACACAAGTTGATCTAGCAAAAGAAAAAAGCTCCAAAACGATTGTGGAACAACTGGTAAGTGAACGAAAGGATAAACAAAAGCCGGCTTAGGTTTCACACACAAACCAATGCCTGAATCTATAACTAACACTTTACCAGAGAACTTCAATACGCATGATCATTCTCTTGAAAATAAGGCTAAACTTAAAGCTTTCCAAAACAAAAACAAGATATCTGATAGTGAAGAAGAGAAAACTAATAGAAATCTTTGAAGAAAAAGATACTAAAAAGATCAAAAACGGTCATCCGGTAAAAGTTAAATCATATGAACCACGACCGAAAAGTGAGAAAATTTTTGTTCCAAAAGAATCTGTGTTGGAGGAAGTGATCATTAAAAATAATAAACAAAACTCCAAAAAAAAAAAAGATAAAGCAAAACAAGAAGAAGGAACATCAGAAGATTCAAACTCATATGGTCTAAATAATCCTGAATTTATTAAATGGCAAAAAGATCAGAAAGAGAAAGAAAATGAAGAAGAATCTTCACCTGAAGATGTTCAGTCTCAAATAAAATCAAGTTCCATAAAATCGAGGAACCAAAGAAGAAGAAGAGAATTGACTAAAGCTAAAACTGATCAAAATAAGAGTCAAGAAAATCAGACAAAAACAACAAATCAAGTAAGTCATTTTAAACCAATAAAATTTGTGTCTGCTGGTAATTTGAACATGAACTTAATTCAAGAAGTTAAACAAACTCCTAAGAACCAATCAAACTCTGATCTGAAAACAGGTTTAGATTTGAAGAGTTTCACTGTCGTTAAACGATTTGTTTCTAAGGATTCTAAGAATGCAGTTCATGTACAAAAGTCAAAACCAAATACAAAAATAGAAAATTGAAAAATCAAAAGATAAAAATATAAAACAAAAACTACAAAAAATAGAGTTTTTTTATGTTAATTCATTATTTAGGATGAATCTATCATTGCAATATGTGAGAAATGATGTGCAAGTAAGTTCATGCAATTAGACTGAAAAAGTAAATTCTTGTGATTAAACTAAATCACTCATGCATTCATGTCTGTCTATCTTAGCACTAATGAGTAATGTTGATTTCTTAAATTGATTGCTTGTTAAGACATAATGTAAGGCCCCGTTCCCGGAACGCTTACAGCTGGTCAATCATTGCACACAAAGCATAAAACATACCTTAACTTTACTAAAATATAGCAGCGGAATTCTTTTAAACAAACCATTTCATTATAATTTCTTTTGCAAAATAATACATCGTTGACAGATTACAAAATATTACTCGTTGATTACATCACAAAAACATTATAATCTAAACAACGGATGCCATCCAAAAATGCCAAGTAGCTGCCCCATGCCATCCTCAGTAACATTACCTGCCAACTGGAAACACATAAAAGTCAGCGTTGCCGAGTGAGTTCTAGTTTTATAAAATAAAATACTTTTCTTTTGTTTAAAACCTTTCTTTCTTTACTTTCATACGCGATCATACAACATACGTACACATAGATAATAATTTATTATTATCTTTCATCGTCATTCGTTGACCTCCGTTCATTCATCATCGTACGTCATCTTTATCATTCGTTATCTTTCATACCGTACTATACGTACATCATTAACTTCCGATGACATGTACTGTACCCTGAACATTGTGCACGAAGCTGACTCATGGGCCTGGGGCAAGTACACTCATCATTATCATTCAACTTTCATTCCGGACCAATGCCATGTACTATACCCCGAGCATTGTGCACGAAGCTGGTTACTCTGAGGTCTATCATAGACCTCGAACATTGTGCATTAAGCTGACTCCAGTACCTAGGGCAAGCGGCAAGGGTCCCGTACATATGGTCAATCATAAAGATTAGACCCCTAGTGTGCATCCTTCCAGGGTAGCTAACCCGCACACAGTTGAGCTAACACCCTTCATTGGGTGTGAACCTCCATACATTGCTTGCAAGACTTTTCATTACATCATTCATTAATGCATGCATTCATTCATTCCTTACGTTCCCTTTTTCATTATCTTCCGCTTTACGTTACATAATACTTTCCATTTACTTTTCATAATCATACCACGTAAATCCACGGAAAATAAACATACATAATAAGGAACATAACATAACATAACCATACCATACATAGCATCATCATCACATCACATATGACATCATAAAGTCAACTTACATTACACCCGGGAACATCCCAAGTCAAAGCCTACACTTTACATTTTTCCCAAAATTTCAGAAAATAATCTAAGTCTTAGGCGCATGGGCACTATGCAGGCACATGGCCTTCTGGGCGCATGGGAACACTTAGGCGCATGGAAAAGGTTCTGGGCGCATGGGCATTATTGGGGCGCATGACCCAACACTTAGTCATTCTGGGCATTTCTAGGTGCATGGGCACTACGCATGCGCATGAGTGCCTAGGCGAATGGATACTATTCGGGCGCATGGGTTTTGGGCGCACGGGACTACACTTAGGCAATTTGACCGTTGGGTGCATGGGCCAATTTCAGGCTCATAGGCAACCAACACATACTAATAACATCATAATCATTCCCAAATCATCAATTCATCATGTTCTAACTTAGTTCTAGCATTCTAAGCATCATAACATGAACATGGCTTCCTCATAACATCATAAATCACCCAAATCATAACCTACCCACATTCACACATACACATACATACGGGTACAAAACCTATTTTCGTAAAAACATACATACATGCATTTCCATCTCCAAAATCAGTTAAAACAAGTAAAAAGGGGGTTCTAGAACTCACCTTTGACAACCTTCGAGTATGACTTCTTCAAACCCGTTTGCAAATGAGTTCAAACACCTAAAACCCACCAAAACACACAACCCGAACACACAAACAAACACATAAACATACAACCGAGGCATAGGCCGGCCAAGAACAACTTAAAACCAAGAATTCTTGCCTTGAATTCGAATTCCTCTTCTTCTTTCTTCAAAACCCGAGAGCTCTGCTCTTTCTCTCTCTAGAAAATCCGGATGAAAAGAAGATATGTAGAGAGGTGTGGGAGGCCATCACCTTTTTGCACCCACTTTTATTCTTTTTGTCCTTTTGACACATTTAGCCCCTCAACTTAGGTTAAATTGTGTTTTCTTTCTTTTTCTGCATATTTATTCTTTCTTTCTCGTCTTTTAAAAAAAATACCTGGGTGTTACAGGTCCACCCCCCTTATATAGGTTTCGTCCCCGAAACCTGTTATTCCTCAAACAGATATGGGTAATACTGGCTCATCTCTTCGTCAATCTCCCACATAGACTCGGATCCCTTCCTGTGCTTCCACTGTACACGCACAAGGGGAACCACTGTATTCCTTAACCTTTTCTCCTTGTGATCAATGATTGCCACTGGTTGCTCCACATAATTGAGCCTTTCATCAACTTCAATATCCTCCAGTAGTACAACCATATCCTCTTCAGCTAAACACTTCTGCAGATGAGATACATGGAATGTTGGGTAAATTCCACTTAACTCATCGAGTAACTCCAACCTATAGGCCACCTCTCCTACTCGAGCAATGATTCAGAAAGGCCCTATGTATCTCGGGCTTAACTTGCCCCGCTTCCTAAACCGAATGATACCCTTCCAAGGTGAGACCTTCAACATAACTCTATCACCCACCTTGAACTCAATCAGTCTACGTCTCTTGTCGGCATACGACTTCTGCCTATCTTTAGCTTCCTTCATAAAGGCTTTGATCTTTTCGAGCTTCTCAGTCGTAGCCTCAATCACCTCAATACTTCCCAACTCCTTCTGACCAATATCACCCTAACAAACGGGGTGTTCTACACCTCCTACCGTATAGCATCTCATAAGGGGGCATACTAATACTGGCATGATAACTATTATTGTATGAGAACTCAGCTAATGGTAAGTGGTCATCCCAACTTCCTCCAAAGTTAATGACGCATGCCCGAAGCATATCTTCTAGTGTCTGAATAGTCCTTTCCTAGTGACCATCCGTCTGAGGATGATAAGCCGTGCTAATGTGTAACCTCGTCCCCAGAGCATCATGGAATTTCTTCCAAAACTTAGATGTAAACCGAGTGTCACGATCAGAAACAATAGACACTGGCACACCATGACGAGTTACAATCTCTTTGATGAATAGATCCGCTAATCTTTCAGAGGAGTACGTCTCGTGGATCGGTAGAAAGTGGGCACTCTTTGTCAAACGATCAATTATCACCCATATGGCATCATACCCTTTCAAGGTACGCGGTAACTTCGTAATAAAGTCCATGGTGATATGCTCCCACTTCCACTCCGGTATATCCAATGGTTGGATCTTCCCGTACGGCTTCTGATGCTCGGCCCTTCACTTGCAAGCAAGTAAGGCACTTACTCACATACTCAGCTACATCGTGCTTCATACCCGGCCACCAATAATCTTTCTTCATATCTTGATACATCTTGGTAGCACCGGGATGAATAAAGTATCGAGTCTTATGAGCTTCGTCCATAATCCTCCCACGTAAATCCCTGTAACGAGGGATCCACATCCATACGAATCGGGTTCTAACACCAAGAGTGTTTTCACCCAACTCCGCAACCATACCTCTCATCCTTTCGGGGTTACGACGATCTTCCTTCAATGCCTCGTCTTGAAACTCCTTGACCTGCTTTATCACATCAGAGGTCATGACCAATTGGTAAGCCTTCACCCGAATCGGCTCGGGTCTCTCCTTTCGGCTAAGGGCATCCGCCACTACGTTGGCCTTCCCGGATGGTAATGGATCTCACAATAATAATCCTTTATGTGCTCCAACCATCGCCTCTACCTCATGTTCAGGTCCATTTGCTCGAAGAAGTACTTCATGCTCTTATGGTCCGTGAAGATTGTGCACTTCGTTCCGTATAGGTACTGCCTCTAAATCTTTAGTGCAAAGACCACAGCTGCTAACTCCATGTCATGAGTAGGGTAATTCACCTCATGAACCTTCAATTGTCGGGATGCGTAGGCTATAACCTTTCCTCGCTGCATCAACACGCAACCCAACCCTGAGTAAGAAGCGTTCGAATAGACCACTAAGTCCTCACTTCCTTCGGGTAATGATAAAACTGGAGCTTGAGTCAACTTTGCCTTTAACTCCACAAAAGCACTCTCTTGAGCTTGACCCCATACAAACATCACATCCTTGTGGGTCAACTTAGTCAACGGAGAAGCTATCTTAGAGAAGTCTTGAATGAATCTCCTATAATATCCCGCCAACCCCAAGAAACTACGAATCTCGGATGGCGTCTTTGAAGACTTCCATTGCATCACCGCTTCCACCTTTGTCGGGTCGACCATAATCCCTTCGAGATTCACTACATGGCCCAAGAACTGAACTTCGGGTAACCAGAATGCGCACTTGGAGAACTTGGCATACAACTTCTCCTTTCTCAACGTCTCCAACACCTCTCGAATGTGTCCGGCATGCTCCACCTCGCTCTTCAAATAAATCAAGATATCATCAATAAACACAATCACTGATTTATCCAACATCGGCCGACACACTCGATTCATCAGGTCCATAAAAGCAGATGGCGCGTTGGTCAAACCAAAAGACATAACGAGGAACTCGTAGTGTCCATAACGTGTGCGAAAAGGTGGTTTAGGAATATCTTGCTCCCTCACCTTCAGCTGATGGTAGCCAAATCGAAGATCTATCCTCGAGAACCAACTGGCACCTTGGAGCTGATCAAACAGGTCATCAATCCTCAGCAATGGATACCGATTCTTCACCGTCAACTTGTTCAGCTCACGGTAGTCTATGCACATCCTCATACAACCGTCCTTCTTCTTCACAAATAAGACCGGAGCACCCTAAGGAGAGATACTCGGTCTAATGAACCCTTTATCAAGCAACTCCTATAGTTGCTCCATCAATTCCTTCATCTCGGTCAGAGCCAACCGATACGGTGCCTTAGCAATAGGTTGAGCACCGGGTATCAAGTCAATCTGGAACTCGATCTCGCGGTCCGGTGGCACACCTGGTAAATCTTCGAGAAACACATCTGGGAACTCACACACAACCGGTACATCCGACAGTTGTAGTGTTGGCGTATCTACATCCTTCACGTAGGCCAAGTAGGCACTACATCCACGCCTCATGCACTTTCCCGCCACCGCCATCGAAATCACCTTCAGGATAGTCGTAACTCGATCACCGTAGATCGTCACCAAACTCCCGTCAGGCGCTGTCAGTCGAATCATCTTCTTATGACATATGATATTCGCCTCGTAGTCCGCCAACCAATCCATTCCTAGGACTACGTCAAATCCACCTAAGGTCATCACAAACAGTCTAGCAGGAAATTTATGACCCTCTAATTCTATATCGCAGCCTTCAATCAGGTCAACAATCCTGGTAGACTTACCTATGGTAGTTTCTACATCGAAGGGCTCATCAATACTTCTACTACTAATAGGCAACTTAGCACAGAAAGCAGTAGAAATAAAACTCTTACTAGCACCTGAATCAAATAGCACAGAAGCAAGAATTTGGTTTACTAAAAACGTACCTGACACGACATCGGGGTCCGTCCTAGCCTCCTCCAGAGTCATCGTGAATACCCTGGCGCTAGCCCTCTGCCCCTCGGTCCCGGTCTTTTGCCCTGCCCTGGAACTCTCAGCCCTTGGCTTCTTGCATTCTCGACTCATGTGGCCCTTTCCACCACAGTTAAAACACCTTGCCGCCTTGCACTCTCTTACCATGTGGCCAGGCTTTCCACACTTAAAGCACATGTTCAATCCCCACCTACACTCCCCGGTGTGCTCCTTTCCACATTTGCCACACCTCTTCGATTCCGCACCTGATGTGACCACACGCCGGTCATCCTCCCGTGCATTCTTGTTGTTTGCTGGGGCACCACCCCGACCAAACCTCTTCCCGTTCCAGTTTCGGTCACCACCGCCTTTCTTTCTCACCTCAGCCACCACCACTTCCCTCTCATCGTACAGCCTTCCCGCCAGATCGACCACCGACCTGATCGTATTCGTTCGGGCGGCGATCATGTGCCTACGGATATCCGTTGGCAAGCCCTGAATATACCTCTTGATCTTTCGCCATAGAGGTGTCACGTGATCCGGCACCAGTCATGCCATCTCTTTAAACTTGGTGGTGTATTGCTGATGCGTCATGGTTCCCGCCTCCAGCTGCAGGAATTCCTTTTCAACCTTGTCGAGCTCCCTATGAGGACAGAACTCCTCGATCACCAGCTTCTTCAACTCTGGCCACCTCATCCTTCCAATTTCCCTATTACCCTCAGCTTGGACGATATTGTCCCACCAGCACAGAGCCGAGTCCACAAATGAATGAGTGGCAAACTTCACCTTCTGATCCTCCCGACGTTCGCTGATATCAAGTACAGCTTCCATCTCTCTCACCCACCGGTGAGCAGTAGCGGCAGTGCCATTTCCGTCAAAAGTCGGGGACTTGCATCTTTGAAATGCCCCATAGTTACAGCCTCGTGCTGCCTCTAGCACAGGCTGTTCTTCTTCTTCCTCATCAGCTGAGACAACCGTCTCAGTCTCCGGTTACTCCCTTACTCCCGATGACCTATTGCTCTCTTTCCTTTCTCTTTCTCTCACAGCCTTTATCACTTCGGTCACCACAGACGGTAAGATCGTCTGCATGACCTGATGAACCTCCTCTACAACAGCCTCCTTCACCGAGGCCCTTAAGTTAGCACTCTCGTCATCGCCCTCTGGATGAGGGGTCTCGGGCTCTTCACGAGCCACCTCTTCAGCCCTAGGCCTCCCTCTCGTGACTAGTGGTCCAGCACCACGACCTCCACCTCGAGAAGCCTTTGAAGATCTACTACCAGCCATCCTCTAACACGCTATAAGATTCAAACACTAACACGGTCATTCAAGGTAATAGCTCAGTTTATTTCAAGTATAGTAAGTCCCTAATTATAGTGGCCAGTTGTGATTAGCCACTTACTTTACTCTTCATACCCCAAGCATTTCCTATCCCGACTACATCAGTATCTAAATCTACTAAGAAGCACATAAATCACATAACATGCACACGTAATACCGGTTAACATCAAGAAAATACCTGATGGCACGTAGCTACTCGGACTGGCATCCCTTCCCTTTATCCCATTTTCAGTTTAAGTTTTGGTTTCTTTTGAAAATATTTACCCAATATAGCAGCGGAATTCTTTTAAACAAACCATTTCATTATAATTGATTTTGCAAAATAATACATCGTTGACAGATTACAAAATATTACTCATTGATTACATCACAAAAACATTATAATCTAAACAATGGATGCCATCCAAAAATGCAAAGTAGTTGCCCCGTGCCATCCTCAGCAACATTAACTGCCAACTGGAAACACATAAAAGTCAGCGTTGCTGAGTGAGTTCTAGTTTTATAAAATAAAATACTTTTCATTCGTTTAAAACCATTCTTTCTTTGCTTTCATACGCGATCATACAACATACGTACACATAGATAATAATTTATTATTATCTTTCATCGTCATTCGTTGACCTTCGTTCATTCATCATCGTACGTCATCTTTATCATTCGTTATCTTTCATATCATACTATACGTACATCATTAACTTCCGATGACATGTACTGTACCCCAAACATTATGCACGAAGCTGACTCATGGGCCTCGTGCAAGTACACTCATCATTATCATTCATCATTCATTACGGACCAATGGCATGTGCTATACCCCGAACATTATGCACGAAGCTGGTTACTGGGCCTGAGGTCCATCATAGACCTCGAACATTGTGCACGAAGCTGACTCCAGTACCTAGGACAAGCGGCAAGGGTCCCATACATATGGTCAATCACAAAGATTAGACCCCTAGTGTGCATCCTTCCAGGGTAGCTAACCCGCACACAGTTGACCTAACACCTAAGTCTTAGGCGCATGGGCACTATGCAGGCGCATGGCCTTCTGGGCGCATGGGAACACTTAAGCGTATGGGAAAGGTTCTGGGCGCATGGGCACTATTGGGGTGCATGACCCAACATTTAGTCATTCTGGGCATTTCTAGGCGCATGGGCACTATGCATGCGCATGAGTGCCTAGGCGCATGGATACTATTTTGGCACATGGGTTTTGGGCGTATGGGACTACACTTAGGCAATTTGACCATTGGGCGCATGGGCCAATTTCAGGCGCATGGGCAACCAACACATACTAATAACATCATAATCAGTCCCAAATCATCAATTCATTATGTTCTAACTTAGTTCTAGCATTCTAAGCATCATAACATGAACATGGCATCCTCATAACATCATAAATCACCCAAATCATAACCTACCCACATTCACACATACACATACATACGGGTACAAAACCCATTTTCGTAAAAACATACATACATGCATTTCCAGCCCCAAAATTAGTTAAAACAAGTAAAAAGGGGGTTCTAGAACTCACCTTTGACAACCTTCGAGTATGACTTCATCAAACCCGTTTGCAAATGAGTTCAAACACCTAAAACCCACCAAAACACACAACCCGAACACACAAACAAACACATAAGCATACAACCAAGGCATAGGCCGGCCAAGAACAACTTAAAATCAAGAATTCTTACCTTGAATTCGAATTCCTCTTCTTCTTTCTTCAAAAACCTGAGAGCTCTGCTCTTTCTCTCTCTAGAAAATCCGGATGAAAAGAAGATATGTAGAGAGGTGTGGGCGGCCATCACCTTTTTGCACCCACTTTTATTCTTTTTGTCCTTTTGACATATTTAGCCCCTCAACTTAGGTTAAATTGTGTTTTCTTTCTTTTTCTGCACATTTATTCTTTCTTTCTCGTCTTTTATAAAAAATACCCGGGTGTTACACATAATCTCACACCTGATGGTGATATGAATAACCATGAGCTCTAATTATTTAAAGTATCTAACACTTCTCTGTTACGAGTCATCATAGACCTGAAGTGATGAGATATCCTTTGTTGTAAGTGATTACAGACCTGGATATTCTCACTGATGCAACAAGATGCCAATGTTCACAAACACCAAATGAGATCTGGTTATAGTATATGTCAGGTTAACAAGTTGAGAACAGTGACTTCTTGCATATCTTTATGAGAATTAACCTCTTTAAGTCTAAGTGTGACTGCATAATGTCATATCTAATTGTACCTTAATCAATCCAAGAATTGAAAAAGTAAGTGAGTTGAATATCTTGCTAAATGCACTCATTTTCTGTCCTTAGATCTCGTGTCTCCTTTGCTGCAGAAATGCTGACCTGGAACACACTTGATCAAGATTTATTCATTGTCTATGACTATCCATCATTTTTTTATTTTAATGTGCTGATCTTAACTGATATGATCTCACTGCAGACATTGATTCAATTGTAAATATTAGATTTTTATTCTGCTTTAATTTTGATTTTTGCATGTTTTGTGTGTGCAGGCATATTAACAATGATTAGTGTGATCTTCATGTGACAAATTCAAGAAACTTCTAAGTTTTGTTAAACTTAAAAGTTTAGGGGAGTAAAAAGAGTAAAAAGTCTAAGAGAAAATAATTCAAATTTCAAGATATGAAAAATCAAAATTTAGTGTTTTGAATGGAAAGGATGAAGCTAAAAAGTTCAAGCATGTGTGTGTTTGACATAATGTAAAAATGAACCTGAAAAACATTTTAAAGTGGAAAAGCTTCTTGCAACATTGTAATATGAGATTATTTGTTAAAATTAGAGACTAAAATGACGGGAAATTGTTTTTTGAAAAATTAATACAAAAATAAAAAGGTCAAAACATAAAAAAAAATTATCAGTAAACATGTTAAAGTTTAAAATAAAAATAAAACTTTTACAATGTCAAAAGTTCAAAATTGAGGGTCAACTATGTAAATTTTGGGTGAAAGTCAAAATTTGACAAATTGTTTAAAAAAAATTAGTATATGAACAGTACTAATGTGTTTAAACAATGTTCAGGTAGAAGACTTGAAAATTACAAGTGTTACTCATGAAAGTTATCTCATGCGCCTAAACAGTGTTCAAAAGTCCAAGTAGGAGCATGATGAATTTTTCAGAATTTGTACAAGTGTTGGGCGTTTCAGACATCCTCATGCGCCTAAACAGTTGTCATAAGTCTGAAATTTTGGTTAAGTGTTGGGCATTCCATCCATCCTCATGCGCCTGCACAGTACCAGGCTTTCAAGAATTGGGCGTATCAAGTGAAAAATTACCAAATGTTGGGCGTTTCAGCTAGACACATGCGCCTGAACAGTGCAAAAGCGCCTAAACAGTGCTTGTGCATCTGAACAGTGCTCATGCGCCTAACCTCATGCACACAAACAGTGCTCATGCGCCTTAATACTTAGTGTAAAAATCAACTCCATGCACACAATTAGTGCTCATGTGCCTAAAAATTTTTCTTAGTATAAATACAACACTTTGTGATTTCAGTAGATTCATTCACTCAAAACCCCTGAACTCTCACACCCGTCTCTCGATTAACATTGATACTCTGATTCTGTTTGATTTGTGTTCAAAACCTGCGTCGATAGTGTTCATTTCTGATTTTAAACGTGAGTACATGAACAAAATCATACAAATTTCAAGTTTAAAGTTAATTTTGATTGGGCGTTTCTATGCTATATGTGCGTATGAACCCTAGTCATCTGAAATCTGTGAAATTTGTGAATAAAATGGAATTAAGAACTGAAATTGATGATTGATTGTTGATATATACTTCATTTCAAGTATATTGATACATTCAAATAAGTTTTTCTTCAAAATTGTTCCTAATGATGATTCTTCATTAGTCGAACAGTGAAGATGAATAGTAAATGTTTGAATTTTTGATAAAAATGAAAAATTGATCATAAATTCATGTTATAATCTGCTTTTGAGAAGAATTTACTGAATTGATGTGTTTTATATCATCTACATACTAACTTGAATGTATTTTGTTCTTGAACAGATCATTTAAACACTTAGAAAATTTTTTAGGGGTGTAAGTTAGATTAAAAATTTTTAAAACATACTAATTCTTTAAATTTCTATAAATTTTCATTGATTTTAAGTGTTAAAATTCAAAGTGTCTAAATTTCTTGTTTCATTTTTGCAGATGGATGAGTTAAAGTTTGAGCTAAAGCATAATGTGGCAGCTTTATTAAATGAAGAAGTACAAGATGCTGTTAGCTATAAAGAGATGATAAGGTTCTTGTTGAGAACTAAATATGTATATGCTATGTGCTATCAACCGGTCATATATGCACGATTGATAAAGAAATTTTGGAACACAGTCACAATTGAAATCAATGATGATGGTAGAAAATTTGTAAGGGGATTTATAACAAATGTTAGAATGATTGAAGTCTCTGAAGATTCAATTAGAGAAGCTTTGAGATTGGGACACAATGACCCAGAAGACTTAGTTGAATTATCTTTTAATGAATGTAGAGAAACATTCATGGCTATGGGTCACCCAGACAATTTCCCCAAGAAACAATTTTTCAAAGCACGAGTTTATAACCATTGGAAGCTATTATGTTATATATTCAAGCACTGCATGTCAAAAAGATGTGTAGGATGGAATTCATTTCTAGTTGACATAGCATCTCCTATTGTAGCTCTTGCAACTAACAGAAGGTTGAACATGTCAAAATGGATTCTTAATGGTTTCATTTTTAATCTGGAGAAAGGAATCAGGAATAACTACTTGATGTATCCTAGATTCTTACAAATGATAATCAATGAAGTGCATCCAGATATTCATGTTCATGGTGTTGGTGGAGAAACAATGATACTGTAACATATGTCAGAGATATCTTATAAAAGACTTACTATGATCACAGGTGCACAAAATGTACCTATGTTTGAATACATGAGAAATGTTGCAAATGATAAGGTGGATATTGCTATAGATCACTTGCATTTGATTGAGGAAGAACCAATTGATCCAAATGATCTTATTGAAAAAATACCTCAAGAACAATCTGATGATGATGAAGATGAAGGTGATGATGATAAGAATGATGATGATGATGAAAGCTCAAGTTCTTCTTTTGATGATGATGATAACAATGGAGGTGGAAATGAAGGTAATGTTATGGAAGCAATTCATTAAGAAGTACATGAAGCTGATCAAGAAACTGAAGATGTTAATGAAGTAGATCAAACTGAAGATGTTGTTGAAGAAAGTAAAAATGTTGAGGAGATTATGGGAATGATTGAAGAAATGGTTGAAACTAAAGAACATATTGAATTCAATGAAAATGTTCAAAGTTTTGAAGTATTTGAAGCTAAGATACACAATGATTTTCAACAAGATACTCATGTGCCTGAAGAAACAAGTGTTCAGCAGATTATTGATGAATTAAAAGAAGAAAACTCTAAGCAATTGAAGCGTATCGAGGAATTGAAAGAAGAAAATGATAAGTTGAAAGAAGGTTTACAAAAGAAAGATGAAGTAATTGCAAATCTTGAGAAAAATAAAGAAGATAATGTAAAAACGTTTGAAGTTATGATGAAAGACTATGATCTGATAGAAGAAAAATTCAATAAGTTGAAAGAAGAAAATGAAGCTTTGAAACAAGAATTGGAAAAGATGAAAGAAAGTACAAAATCTCCATCCCCTGAAGTGATGATCATTTATGAGATTATACCAGTTGATTTGGAAAAGACTCCTGAATTAGATAAAGATAAAAGGAAAACTGATGATGTAGATTTTTCAGTTTTACCTGAATCATCAACTAAAGTGCTAAAGATTTTTGATGAACCTGCACTTGAAGAAGAAGAAGAGTAAGATATTCAAGAAACCATAGGAGCTCTTGATGATATAGAAGCTGAATATGGTGATGACTGGTATGATGAGGTTTTAGAAGATGAAGATTTAGTTGAAGCTAATGTTGATGAACATTTTTCACCAATTGAGACAATACAAGAAGATGTACATGTAGACATTGAAGACAGGTATAACTATTTGATCAAGATAAAGTATAATTGAGTATTTCTTGATGGATTAATAGTATCTCAAATTAATGAAGAGTTTGAGAAGTGTATTACTGCTGAATCTGTTGCTCCTATTGATCCTGACGAGATAATTGTAGAGCATGGAGAGTGGAATCCTCTTCAAGAGAGCATAAATATTAAGGAACTCTCAACATCTGAGTTACATCTTCCTAATCCTGATGACATGAATGTAACTGCTTTGAGAATGTGGCTACAATCAAGAAATTATCCAAGGAAGAAGCTTAATAGATTACAAGCAAAATCTTTAAGAAATTTGGTAAGAAGTTATCATGCAACGGAGAAGCAAACAAATAAAATGATTGTACATGACATGGATAATCCATAATATTTAGAGATAAGAAAGAGAACGAGGATGTTAAAACCTCAAGAGATTAAATCCATGGCGATGAAGAGTAATGTGTATGAAAGAAGGAAAGAGTTAATGAAAATGTTTCCTGAAACTGAAAGACAAGCATATCAAGTTTCAACTAAACTGAAGCAATTATGGAATAAAGCTCGAACGACAGGTGACTTGGTTCGTAATATGTTACAAAAAGAAAAATCAATTTCAGAGTTACTTAATGCAATTATTGTTCCTGACACGACCAAGGAAGTAAAAATTGTAGCATGGAAATACGATGAGGTATTTGATGCATTTTTGATAAAAAGAGTTAATGCAATTTGTGATGTATATCATTTTTTCTCGAGCATTAGAAAGCTTCATGTTCAAGATTTGAAGGAGATAAATAAACTGCCATTAATCAATCCAACTAGAGCAAGTCAAGAAGAATTTTTTGTACAGTTATTGAATAGAGGTATAGGAAGAATGAGTTCATTTTTGCAAACGAGATGTGACCAAGAAGAAAAACAATATTTTCAGTTATTGAAAAAGAAAAGAAAAGATGGTGATAAAGATGTTGGAGAAGAAATTTTTGGATGCTTTTAGCGATCAATATTTTGAAAAGGTAACTAATCCTGGATTGAAAGTTATTGATTGAACTCAAAAGTCGAAACCAATTTTGAGATGGTTTTACAATGCTGATACATTTGAGTTAAAGTTAGTTCGAGATCTAGACGATTGGAATCGTGACATGATTTCATTGTTTGGTGTATTCGAATTGAAACTCTTACATCGTAGCTACATCTAATTTTTGTCCATCCAAAAGTTTGAAAAAGTTGTACCAGAAGTAGCAGAAAATAATAAAAAATATTTCTTGTGGATTATCAAAGTTATGAATGCTGCTATAGAGAGAATATCTCTAAGAAAAGCCTTAGCTTATGCAAACATAGTAAAGAAGAATATCAAGGAGATAGAATTCATGAGGATCTCGAGCAAAGGAGTGTTGGAAATCCATTCCAAAGAGTATCCAAAGCCAATTGAATTTTATGCTAATATTGATATTGTAGGTTTATCTAAAGAAACATTCGAGGTGATGAATAAAATAGAAATAAAGACGAATGAATCACAACCAGAGCAAGGAATTTTAGCGAGCAAATTCAAGTCTGCTATTGCTAAAGCCTTCAGAGAGCAAGAAACGTACAAAGAAAAGCCGATTTTCAAGATTAAAAAAGAACCAGAAGACTTCTTTGATGCATGAAGACAAAAGAGAAAAGACAAAAGATTGAAGATTGAAGATTGAAGATTAAAGATGACTGAAGACTGAAAAATTTTGAAGACAGAAGATTGATGATTTTGAAGACTGAAGACAATGTCAATCTTAGGGGGAGTATTGTAGAAGCCTCTCGAAGATTAACATTTAGTCTTTATTAGTCTTTATATAGTTTTTGTCATAGTTTAGGGACTTATTGTGTAAATATATGTTCCTTTCTGTTTTGTTTGATAGTATAAATAGCATAGTATGTATTGTGTAGATAAGAACCTTAGAATCAGTTTGAACGACTTGTAACTGTTTTTCTTACACTTGTACTTTCTATGCTTACTATCAATGAAAAACTTTGAATTTTTCTGATTTATTTGCATTGATTTGATTACTTGTGTTTGTTTTGATTGAATTGTATCACAATATCATTACAGATTGATCCATTTTGATCCTATCACATTAAGAACATTAATAAATTGATTAAGAATGATTTGGTAACTGGAATGCCAAAGAAAGAGTTTACAAGTGATGACCACTATGTTGCATGCCTGAAAGGGAAGCAACACAAAGTGTCTCACAAGCCAAAGGAAATGAACTCTATCACTACTCCCCTACACCTATTACATATCGATTTGTTTGGCCCCACCAGTGTCATGAGTTTAGGAAGGACCTCTTACTGCTTAGTGATCACAGATGATTTCACAAGATTCACTTGGGTCCTCCCCCTGAGATCTTGAAGAATTTCATTCTGAAAATTGAGAATCAATCTGATCACAAGGTCAAGACCATAAGATGTGATCAAGGAACAAAATTTAAGAACCAAATCCTTGATAAAGTTTGTGATGAAAAGGGTATTACAAGACAATATAGTGCTCCCAGGACTCCTCAGCAAAATGGTGTTGCTGAGAGGAGAAACAGGACACTTATTGAAGCTGCAAGAACCATGTCGTCTGACTCTAAACTGCCCATCATCTTCTGGGCAGAGGTAGTTAACACAGCCTGCTATGTGCAGAACAGAGTTTTAATGGTTAAGACTCATGGTAAGACTCCTTATGAGCTGTGGCACAAAAGGAGACCATTTATTAGTTTCCTCAGGTCATTTGGATGTCCTTGCACCATCTTGAATACCAAAGATCAAGTAGCCAAATTTGATGAGAAGTCAGATGATGGACACTTTATTGGATATTCTTCCCAAGCTAAGGCTTATAGAGTATACAATCTCAGAACTAGAGTAGTTGAGGAGTCAGCCAATGTGACCTTCAATGAGCACACTCCTAGTGTGAAAGGTTCTGGTCTAGATTGGCTATTTGATCTTGACTTAGTTACCAACTGTTTTAACAAGTCTTGTGAGAATGTTTCAGGATCTACAAATAATATATCAACAGGAGATTCTGACCCAAGATTTGAGCTAAGAAGACCAAGCAAGATTACTACTTCAGCTCCTTTGGTGACTAACCCTGCAAATGAAGATCCTATTAGCACAAACATGACAAATTCAGCTGATACATCTGAGGTGCCTTCAAATTCCAGCTCAGAGGTTCAAAACTCAGATGAAGGAGCTTTAAATGTAAGAGGAAATGGAGGTGGTGATAGTGATCAAGAATTTCTTGATGCTGATAACCACTCCATAGAGAACAACATAAATGATGTCACACATTCATTGGATCAAGTCTCACTTGATAAGTGTGCTGATATGGTGGGTGACACTCCATTGCCAGATCTAAATTTCTCTAATTTGGATATGTCTAATCAACTTGCTATGATCCCTTAACTAAGGATCCACAAGTCACAACCCACCATAAACATCATTGGAAATGTTGAGACTGGGGTATGAACAAGAGGACAAACCCATGACCAAAATGTTTGTTTGCACTTTTGTTTCTTGTTCCAGATTAAGACAAAGAAAGTTGATGAGGCTCTAAAAGATGGAAGCTGGGTTGAAGCTATGCAAGAAAAGCTACTTCAAATCAGAAGACAGAAGGTTTGGAACCTATGTCCTATTCCTCAAGGGAAGACTGTCATAGGAACCAAATAGGTTTTTAGGAACAAGAAGGATGATAGAGGACTTGTCATCAAGAACAAGGCAAGACTAGTTGTTCAAGGGTACACACAAGAAGAGGGAATTAACTACATAGATGCTTTTGCTCATGTGGCAAGACTTGAAGCTGTAAGAATATTCTTGGCTTTTACTGCATCCAAGGATTTCAAGGTCTACCAACTTGATGTCAAGTGTGCTTTTCTGTATGGGGTGATTGATGAAGAGGTATATGTCAAACAACCACCTGGCTTTGCATACCTAGATCATACTGATTATGTCTGCAAGCTTGAAAAGCTCTTTATGGGCTGCGCCAAGCTCCAAGGAAGTGGTATGAAACACTATCTCAGTATCTCTACCAACATGGTTACAAGAAGGGTAGTATAGATGGAACTCTCTTCATCCAAGGGACAGGGAATGACTTAATGCTGGTTCAAGTATATATGGATGACATTATCTTTGGGTCAACTAATCCAAAGCTCTGCAAAGACTTTGAGAGGCTGATGAAGAACAGATTTGAAATGAGTACCATGGGGGAACTAAATTTCTTTCTGGGAATTCAAGTGAAGCAAGTTGACAATGGCATCTTCATAAGTCAGTCAAAGTATGTGAAAGACATACTTACAAGATTCAACATGACTAAATGTAAGGTTGCTAAGACACCCATAGCCAGAAACCACTCCCTAGGACCTGATCTTGAGGGGGAGTGTGTGGATGAACATCTTTACAGGGCTATGATTGGGTCTCTTATGTACCTAACAGCCAGCAGGCCTAATATCATGTTTTCCACATGCATTTGTGCAAGATATCAAGCCAACCCCAAGATGTCCCACCTGGTTGCTGTCAAGAGGATTCTTAGATATCTCAAAGGTGCTCCCAAGCTTGGCCTTTGGTATCCAAAGAGTTCTAACTTCAATCTGTATGCTTATATAGATAGTGACTATGATGGTTGCAACATGACTGCAAAGTCTACATCTGGGGGATGTCAATTCCTTGGTGGAAGGATTGTATCATGGCAATGCAAGAAACAATCCTGTGTCTCTGTATCAACTGCTGAGGCTGAATACATTACTGCTGCAAGTTGTTGTGCTCAAGTGCTTTGGATTCAGAATCAGTTGCTGGACTATGGATTCAACTAAAAGGAGACTCCCATCCACATAGACAACAATAGTGCTATCTCCATTATAGAGAATCCTGTGTAGCACTCAAGGACCAAACACATCATCATCAGGTATCATTTGATTAGAGATAATTTTGAGAAGGAATTAATCAAATTAGTCAAAGTTAACACAAATGAACAATATGCTAATCTATTCACTAAAGCTTTTGATGAATAGAGATTCAAATATCTTGTATCAGCTATTGGGATGATTAACTTTGAGTAATTTTTTCTTAAAAAACTTAAATCAACTTTATTTCTAAAACCTGTGTGTCCTAAGTTATGTATTTTATCACCTTCATAAGCCCAGTTTATTTTGGAAGAAAAATTTTAATGATATTCATTAGATTTTTGAAAATTTTTCAAAACATATTTTCCTTAGGAAGATTTCAAGTTGCCTTCAGAAGAAATTTATGTCTTCAAATCAAGAACTACTTATAAGAAATTTACCTTCGAAAGAAATTCTGAGAATATCTTTCGAAGCTTAAATATGCTTTTAAGTACTTGCATGTATTTAAAGGACAAATATCTTCCGAAAGCAATTAAGTCTCGGAAGATTTATTCTCTTTAGAATAAAACTCCCAAGACTTAATATCTTCCGAAATCAAATATGTGTCGGAAGAAAAACTCTCTAAGTATTTTTCTTTCGAAGCCAAATTTTCACATTTCTTAAGAATATCTTCCGAATCCAAAT
The DNA here is from genome assembly GCA_025506505.1 of Flaveria sonorensis. Taxonomy (NCBI): domain Eukaryota; kingdom Viridiplantae; phylum Streptophyta; class Magnoliopsida; order Asterales; family Asteraceae; genus Flaveria; species Flaveria sonorensis. Next base: position 52,054,309 of record CM046429.1, read on the forward strand.
TGGCTTCGAAAGTTTTTTCTCAAAACATCCGAAGCAAAAATTACCTTCGGAAGATTTTCAACTTCCAAGAAAACTATCTTTTTGGGCGCTTTTTTTTTCAGAAGTGGGACCGACTTTCGGATTTCAAAGTTTATCCTTTTGCATTAACTTTGTTTTAAATCCATTCTATATATATTCTCAATGGTTCCCCTTCTTCTCACTCTTTTCTTCTTCCATAAATTCTTGACCTAAAATTCTCCCAAAATTAACCTTCTTCTTCACAAACAAACTTCCTTCATGGCAAACATTGATCGACGAAACCAACCGGGTTTTACTATGCACCTTCATAGACAACACAATCAGGTTGCTTTGTTAGACTCTGAGAAAGATCCTCATTCTCAGACGTCTGTCGATACCTTTCTGCGTTTCACTACTTCACCTCCCTTACCATTTATCCTCCTCTTTATGAGGATTAGTTACTTGCATTCTGGAGGACCTGCCAAGAGGTCACCATGGATGGGGAGAAGGCACTATCTGCTATATTGCAGGGAAGGACAATCTTCATCACTCCGACCATGATAAGCTCACACCTTCTGCTGGATGATGAAGAAGGTGAGTTGTCCTTTCTGAAAGCTGCTGTCAACCATTCTTTTTAGCAGATGGGCTATGAGGGTGACTTTTCAGTCAAAACCTTCAGGAGGGGGAAGGTCTCATTCAAATGGAAATACCTCCTCCATGTCATCATACACAGTCTCTCCAACAAACATGGAGGATGGGATCAAGTTCCAGAGGACCTCTCCTTCATAGTCCATGGAATGGTTCAGGGGGTCAAATACAGGTACTCTTAATTTGTCTATACAAATTTACTTGCTAATTTAGACTCCTTAGAATACTATATGTTCCTATGATATGTCCAGCACATTCTCAACTGTGAACTGGGCTCACAGTTGAGGGGAACAGGTAATATTCTTAAATTGGGACAGATGAAGCCCAGCATCTTTAAAATACTAAGAAAGCCTATTGTTGGCTTCTTCGGGGTAGAAACAGCCCTGGTTCCAAAAATATTTGAGCTCATTGCTCAGGGTGGCAACCTAGCAGCACCAGCTAGTGTTGAACCCATACCCTCTACCTCAACTCCACTCCCACAGCCTCAAATTTTCATCACCTACAAAAGAAAAACCAAACGAACACCTGCACCTACTACTGAGCATGTGCAGGTCCCCATATCACAACCCATACAGGAGAAAGTGGAATCTTGAGCTCACACTTCCCCTGAAGAGCAGGCCACTCCCATCTCTCAAATGATCAATGCTGAGGTTCCTCATGCTTAGCCTGATGAGCTCACATCTCCAACAGCCTTAAGCCATCACTCTGAGTCTCAGCACTCAAGTTATCAACCTTCAGGGGATAGTTACCACCCTCAGCCACTGGACTTAAACCACCCAATTCCTTGCCTTGATTTCTATAATGATGAGGACTTGGGTTTCAATGAGTACAATGAATCTCTCCTTTCTTTCCACACTCAAGGAGAAATGAGTACTCCTGACTCACCCAGGTCTAGCCCACATCATCTACCCACAACTGTGGTGGGTCTTCCTTAACATGTTCAGGAGATCTATATGGAAGAGGCTCTCACTTTAGAAAGTGATTACAACAATAAGACCTCAATCATGGTAACCCAGCCTCTTGACACTTCTCTGGAAGTTTTCATGATGATGGGGAAATCCAGAAGCCAAGAACACTATGCTGGTGATGAGGAAGAAGACTTTGGTCCAATTCTCTCATCCCCCAGTGATTCTTCAACTGAAGATGAGGGGAGTCTGAAACATAGGGTGCATAAACTGACAAACACATGCACCTATCTAGTTCCAAAGATAGTTCACTTGGAATCTCAGGTGACTATCTTGCAGCAGAGGGTCAATGACCAGTAACTTGAGATCACCGATCTCAAGGGCTAACTGAGAGACCCTTAAGGAGGACTCAACCAGGTCCACAAGAACCTATGGAAGTGATGGATGACACCCCTAGCTCACCTAAGCAAGAAGGTGATGCTACCAAAAAGGGGGAGAAAGTCCTCACAACCACAGAACTTGGGAGTTCCTCCTAGAGTATGGACATAGAGGAGTCACCAACCTCTTTTGCAATTGTCTAGACTCAGCAACCTCCTCAAGTCATGAACATAGACTTACTCATTCAACACTTGTTTTAGGAGGGAATTCCAAGAGCAACCTCTCTTGTCTGAGAATCTAATTATAGGATGGGGGTATGACACCAACAGAAGAGCTCTTGTGATCTCTAGAGCTCAGGGTCAACTAGAAATCTTCAACTTCTCACACCAGAGTTTCAATGAGTGCATCAATCTGGTGAATCTTCCACTTGTCAACCCAAGCCACTACAGACAAGATGAGAGATTAGCAGACTGGATTCAAAATAGGGTGCTAGAGAAATTTAAATTGAGATCAAATTATATAGACCGAGGCTAGCAGGTGAGATCTTTGGTCAACTGGATGTTGAGGTGGACCCTGAGATTAGCTTCGAAGGAAAAACCTTGACTTAAGGCCCAAAGGTTGAGCCTGTGAATCTTGAGATAGGATTTCCCTCTGCACCCAGTACCCTCAGTGAGGCACCAGCTGGTGAAGGTGTCTCACAACCTCTCTCTGGCCAGAGCTTGACTGTTGAACCAAGCAATGAAGGACAAAGTTCTCTCCACCCTGAGTCACTAAGGCCTGTGGTTGACAAATGGAAAAGGAAATTAACTCCTGAGGAGTTGGCGGAGGAGAAGAGAGAGAGGAAGAGGAAGCTGAGGGGAGAGAGTTCAAGTAGGTCCCCAGGCTTCATGGAAGTAGCATTTCAGGCTGCCCATTGGCCAAATACTCAAGAAGATGAGTTAAGGGCAGCCAGGCTAAACTACCTAGGGACCAGGAACTACAACATAGATGAACTCATCTCTCTCACCTTAGAAGAGTTGAATGAGCTGGCTGACACTGAGCAGTCAAAGGAGAGGAGGGAGGCAGAGGATGCAGCATTAGTCCTTAAGATTAAGGAAGAAAGGGGACTGAAAAGGCTCTACAAACATGCTCCTGTCCTCTCCCCAGTTCAAGAAAGTCCTGAGACAGAGACTGTGGCACAGGCAGGTAGATAGGGAAGCTGACAGAATGAATATGATCAACTACCTGAGTGCTATAGGACTCTATCAGCCAGCTGCACTTCTTCCCATATCCTTTGAGTACATAGAGTTTGAATATCTCAAGCAGCTGGAGGAACAAGCCATAAAAGAAAGAAAAGCTGCTAAGAGAAAGCTAAGGGGAGAAGCTACAAGGTCAAGGGCCATCATCCACAAAATCCAAAAGAAGTCTAAAGATACACAAAGGATGATAAGCTTCTTGTAGCTGTATGGATTCTCAGAAGGAGGCTTGGTCCTATGTCTCTTTCTATAATGGATGAGCATATAAGGGTGATCAAGCAGAAGATCAAATGGGGAGAGGTGGTGGACTTACATTCAACACCAATTCCAGCTCAACCTGAAGTTGAGGTAAAGGTTGAACCCACTAAGACAACACAACCTAAACCTAGAGCTGCATCTCTGCCAACTTCATCTTTGATCCACAGCAGGGTCCTCTTCTCTCTCCTTCTAAGCCTATGAGAGAAAAGAACCCAACTGAGAGGGACACTACTGAAGAATCTGGTGTTGAAGACCAGTCCTCTCAGTTGAAAGCATCAAAGAGGAGAAAAAGGATGGCCAGAAGAACCCCTACAAAGAAAAAGAAAACTAAGGCATCCACCTCTACACCTCAGGATGAGTAAGAACATCCTGAGGAAGTGCATGAAGAGGCTGTTCAACCAACTCCCATCAGAGTAGCGCCTCTTGCAGTTGGAAGACCCATCGTGTCCTGGAGTTTTGCTAACAATCCAGACAGATGGTATGTCACTAGAGATCAAGGAGGTCAAGATGTCTACTTTCAGCAAGACATGCTTGCCCTTTCTTTGCATGATCTCTATGACATGAGAAGATTCTATGAGAGTCTGAAGGATCCTAACCATATGATGAAGAGAGGTTTGCTGCTGATCCTAATAAGGACTATCAACATCTGAAGAATCTCTTTATTTTGGTAGCATCAGCCTAGGGGGAGTTTGTAAGGATCTATCTGAAGATTATAAGGCTGATGCAACCAAAGATCTTCCAACATGCATTAAGGAACAAGGATGAACTTGCTGCGAAAGCTTTACACTCTCTAAAACTCTAAGTGTAAAGTCTTCCGAACCCAAAAGTTCAGAAGAAATTACTTCGGAAGGTTTACACTTAATAGAAAATATTCCAAAGCCAAAGGCCAAGTTCTTCCGAAGCCAAAGATGAAGTCTTCCGAAGCTTCAAAGACAAAGTCTTCCGAAGCTATTTTGCTGTGAAGACTGATTTCTTCGGAAGACAGCGAAACGATGCTTTCTTTGATCTACTTTTGATAAAGCTGCCCAACTTTCTGCTGCAACTCTGATAACTCACCAACTTGTATGAGTTGGTGAAACTTCCATGCTTTAGTGAATAGTAGATAAAGTCTTTGTCTTTAATTTTCTTCTTTTGTTCCTTTAGACTTTTTTGTACTAGGAAAAGTCAGTGAGCTATGGCATGTCATAGTCACTAGTCAAAAGGCAATCTGCCTTTTGACTCTAGATTGATCTTGTTGTCTAGATCAGTCAATTCTAATTGTCCTTCTAAGTATTGACAGTTGTAGGTTGTAGTATAAAAGAGTCTCAGGTCCTTGTATTTTAGATATGCTTTGAACACTTGTAATAGAACTTGAGATCAATATACAACATCCTTGAAAACTAATACTTATGTTATTGTTCTAATTTCTGTCTTATTGTTACATGTGTTCCTTGTATCTTCAAAGTTTCTTGTTCCCAATTTTTGGAGCTTTTAATTGCAGGACCGGGTTAGGCCCTCTAAAGACTCATAGAACTTACATGTCAAGCTGATCTTAAAAGCCTCATCTTCCGAATTTGACTCGTTGTTAAAACATATTCACATATAAGAAAATATTTATCACATAGTATGTATGTTTTTTGACATATCTTTTATTATGTTCGCATATTGGCATCTTTTATTCCTATATGGCCTTTGGCAGCTTTCTGGTCATTTGTCATTGAGTATTTTCTTTTATTTTGCTTGTTCGTTTCTTTCTTTATTTTAATTCTTTTTGCTCTTTATACATATATACATACATACATACATATAAACATACATACATACATACAAACATACATACAAAAATACATACATACATACATACATACATACATACATACATACATACACACACACATATGATAATCACTGAATCAAAGAATGATGGGTTTGAGTATGACATGACTATAACTCTTAGTCTATTTTAGCATCGAATCAACATTATTACAAATCCCAAATATGTTTCCCACTTCAGACTGAGATGATTTATTCCAGTGTATCACATTCCATGTTTGTTGGATCAGGTTAAGGACAAACAAGACTTTCTTAGTGATCGGCAGATTGACAATATGGAATCTAAATCAACTGTCATACTTAAAAAACAAACACACTTTGAGTAATAATTAAGCACATAAGATGTTCCTTTAAAGTATTCACTTGATTAATCTTTTTGAAGTACAAATTGTTACAATCAACAGATAAACAAGTGGGCTAACTAGCTCACCTCAAAACTATACAAGTGAGAGGTATTCATATTATGAAAGCTAACACAAAGAATAAATCACTTTTATCTATTATTGGTTTAGGAAAATATATATGTACAACATAGACAGACAATTAACACATTAGAAGTTAGCAGCTTAAGTACTATGTGATGATCAAGAATAGGGTGGTATTCATCTTGCCGTTTGTTTTTTGTTATAGTTTATGATAGCTTAGATATTAATGTAATAGGATCTAGTTTACTTTTGTCTTCTTTTGTATTCTGTGGGATGCGAAACTGCAGGTTCGCCCAGTAGTCTCGCATGCCATGGTGCATACAGTTTCGCAGTATGCGAAACTAGGTCCTTTATATATTTGTATCTTTGTTCTTCATTATGCAACTCTGGGAACTTTATTGATATTATAGATTTGAGTTCATTCGTCATTTTTGTATTGCTAGGAACTTATATTTCTTACATTTGAGCATTATTCTTCTTAATCTTCACAAATCATCTTACAAATGGGTCTTATGTTTGATTTGTGTTTATATTCTATCATTACTTAGTCCACAAGCACGTTCTAACGATCATTCAGACCAACAATATGGTATCAAAGCCTTTGTGCTCTTGATTGTTTGTGTTTTTGAGTAGTTTTGATATATTCATCTTTTCAATCATTTCGGAGCTGTTTTATGTGAGTTTTCCATGGAAATTGATTGAGGAAAGGTTGGAATAAGCTTGGGAACCTTCTGAAATCATCAGATCTCAAATTGATTGTGATTTGAGTGAGATTTGGTGATTTTTAGTTCATTTTCGCAAAAAGGGGGTTTTCAGATTCATCATCCGAAACTATAGTGAGAAACTATAGATCTTTGTTGGTTTTGCTTCCCTTGTGAATCTAGAACGAAAGTTCTTCATTCAGATCAGTTTCCTTGCGAAACTATCTTGATTCTTCTTTGAATGAAAGTTCAATAGTTTTGGCCGAAACTGTTGTCGAAACTACAGCCGAAACTAGTTGCGAAACTAAGTTCTATGTACGAAATTAGCTCCTGCGAAACTATTGTTTTCTGTGCGAAACTACACTCCTGTGTGTGAAACTACGGGTTCTTTGACTTAATCAAAACATCAATGGCAACAAGTCTTACTCTTGCTGATCTTGAGAGTGTGTCACCAAACTGACCTCCTAAGCTAATCAACGGTGACAACATTGATGATTAGAAAAGGTGTTTAAAAGCTTTCTTCCTATACACCGATCACACTCAATGGGAGTCAATTGTGAAAGGACCTCATGTGCCTGTTTTAGTGGAAGACAATATGACCATTCAGATTGCAGATCTAACAAAATACTCTGAGAGAGACATCAAGCTGATTGATCTAGATCAAAAGGCATTTGGTGATCTTACCTTGTGTTTATCAGCAGAAATCTACAACAGATTTAGTGAATATAAAAGTGCAAAGGCTTTGTATGATGCATTGTATGAGTTCTATGATGGCAATGAGGAATTGGTTAAGGATAAAGCTGCCCAAGCTGAAAAGGAATTCAACTCCTTTGTTAGACACAAAAATGAGAGTCTCACTGATATCACAAACCATTTTCTGTCTGTTACAAGCACACTGAAGAAGTATGATAAGAAGCTGTCAAACAATGAGCAAGTCACGAAGCTGCTAGATTCTCTTCCACCATAGCGGAGTCTGCAAGTGAGGATGTTGAGGCAAGAAAGGGGATTTCTGTATTACAAACTGATGGACATTATCAATAAGTTGAAGTCCTTTGAGTTAGACTTGAAACGATGAGAATACAATCAGGCAATGCTTCCATCCCAAGCTTACTTACAGAATGCTGCTCTTATTTCATCTACTTTAGATTTATCAATGTTGGTCAGGAAACCAAGGGCAGACGACTGAGGAGGTGCCTGTGGACTCTATTCATACTGCTAGCGAGGAAAACTCTCATCATTCTGAAGAGTGGATTACCATGGAGCCTGTTGTTAGGGAGGCTATCGCCAAAGAGGTCCACAAGATCCTTTAGGACATCATTCCTTCGATCATGACTGAGGCCATGAAGGAGGTAACAAAAGAGTGGACGTTGGAGGAAAAGAACAAAGCTAGCCAAAAAACAGTGAAGGTACCGAGGAAGGCTCGAGGAAGAATGAGGGGGATGAAGCTGATGGGGATTTAGCCAAAGGGTGTTCGTACCGCATCTTCAAGGGGTGTAACCCTCCATCCCTAGATGTCAAGGGTGGTGCTATTGCCACTCTCCAGTGGGTGTCTAAAATGGAGGCGGTGATTGAGATTAGTGAGTACAAGGCTGACCAAGTCGTGAAGTTCGCAGCTCACTCATTTGTGGATAAAGCTATTCATTGGTGGAACACCATCAAGCAGACTAAAGACCCTCGTGAGTTCAAGAACTTGAAGTGGGATGACCTGAAGGAGATGGTAATGAGGAAGTTATGCCCTCAGAATGAGATCAACAAGGTGGAAAGGGAATTCATGGGATTTAAAGCTGGAAGTATGACCCACAGGAAATACACATCTAGCTTCAACGAGATGGCCAGGTTGGTGCCTCACCTGGTAAGTACCGAGGAAAGAAGGATGAAGTGTTATGTATAGGGTTTGCCTTCAAAGGTTAGGACGTATGTGAAGGAAAGCGGGTCGAAGACCTTCGAGTCTTTGGTGGAACTGAGTGGAATAGTGTATGATGATGTGGTGGCTGATGAGCCTGTTGAGGAGGCGAAGAAGAAGAGTTGGTCGGGAAACGTGAAGCGAGAGAGAAATGAGAGGTCTGCTACTCAATCCAAAAAGATGAAGGTGGAGCCGTTCGGGGATTACCGGAAATGCGGGAGAAAACATGCTGGTTAATGCAGGCTCGGTTCAAGCCTGTGTTTCAGATATAGGAAGACGGGGCATTTCTCCAAGGATTTCCCAAGTGCGGGAAAGTGCTACAACTGTGGCAAGTTGGGGCACTACAGCCGAGATTGTAAAAAGGAGCGAGTGGTTGACTTGGCTAAGGGAAAGGAGACTGAGAAGGAAAAGAAAGCAAGGGCCAAGGCTAGAGCTTTCACGATGACTAGAGAGGAGGCTAGAGCGGAACCTGATGTTGTGTCAGGTATGTTCCCAGTTAGAAACATACTTGCTTATGTTCTGTTTAATTATGGTGCAAGTAAGAGTTTTATAGCTGCCACCTTCTGTGATGTGATGAATGCTAAGGTCAAAGAAATAGATCATGTGTTTGAGGTAGAGACTGCCATTGGAAAGACTACTAAGATAACTGAGGCCTTAGAGGATTGTAGCATAGAACTGGAAGGTCATAGATTCCCCGTTAGGTTGTTTGTTATGACCCTGGAGGATTTGACGTCGTGTTGGGTATGGACTGGTTAGCCGCCTACGAGGCTAACATAGTTTGTCAGAGGAAGATGATTTAGATGAAAGCGCCCGACGGTAGCTTAGTCACGATTTACGGCGATAGGATCTATGAAGTTCCGAAGATGATTTCTATGATAAAGGCTGAGAAGTTTATGAGGCAAGGGTGCGGAGCATTCTTGGCATACGTTAAAGATGCTAAAGCTGAAACTGTAGAGTTGACAGATATGCCCGTGGTGTGTGCCTTCCCGGATGTGTTCCCTAATGACTTGACAGAGGTACCACCCGATCGGGAGATAGAGTTTCTGATCGATCTTGTGCCAGGAGCTCAGTCCGTCGCTAAAGCGTCGTATCATCTAACTCCGTCAGAGCTGAATGAGTTGTTAGCCCAACTACAGGACCTTCTCGATAAAGGATTTATCAGACCGAGCATTTCTCCTTGGGGTGCTCCGGTGTTGTTTGTGAAGAAAAAGGATGGCAGGATGCGAATGTGTTTAGACTACAGGGAGCTGAATAAGCTAACGGTGAAGAATAGATACCTGTTGCCTCGGATAGATGATCTGTTCAACCAGTTGCAAGGTGCGAGTTGGTTTTTGAGGATCGAACTTCGGTCAGGTTATCACCAGCTAAAGGTTAAGGAATAGGATATCCCAAAGACTGCGTTATGGATGCGATATGGGCAATATGATTTCTAGTGATGTCGTTTTGTCTAACCAATGCTCCTGCAGCATTCTTGGACTTGATGAATAGGGTTTGTCGACCGATGCTCGACAAATTCCTGATAGTGTTCATAGACGATATCCAGATCTACTCGAAGAATGAGGGAGACCACGCCAGTCACTTCCACGAGGTTCTGGAAACTCTAAGAAGGGAGAAGTTGTATGCGAAATTCTCCAAGTGCATATTTTGGTTACACGAGGTGCAGTTTCTAGGTCATGTGACTAACCCAGAAGGAATCATGGTTGATCCTACTAAGATGGAGGCGGTGATGAAGTGGAATTTGTCTAAAATGCCATCTAAAATCCGAAGCTTCCTTGGATTGGCGGGTTATTACCGGAGATTCATCCAGGATTTTTCCAAGATTGCCTCGCCATTGACCAAGTTGACGAGGAAGGATGTGAAGTTTGAATGGGGTGACAGACAAGAGAATGCGTTCATGGAGTTAAAGAAAAGATTGACACAAGCTCCAGTGCTAACGTTACTGGAAGGGAATGAGGACTTGGTTGTCTATTCTGATACTTCTTATCAGGGGTTAGGGTGCGTGCTAATGCAGCGAGGTAAATTCATAGCATACGCATCTTGACAGTTAAAGGTTCACGAGGTTAACTACCTGACCCATGATCTGGAGCTGGCTGCTGTGGTATTCGCGTTAAAGATATGGAGACACTACTTATATGGTTTCAAATGTATGATTTTCACAGACCACAAAAGCTTAAAGTATTTCTTCGAGTAGAAGGATCTTAATATGAGGCAGAGAAGATGGTTGGAGCTCATAAAGGATTACGACTGTGAGATTCATTATCACCCTGGTAAGGCTAACGTGGTAGCTGACGCCTTGAGTCGGAAGGAGGACCGGGAACCAATTCGGGTGAGATCTTACTAGTTGATTGTGATTGCTGATGTGATAAGGCAAACCTACGAAGCTCAAAAAGAAGCTCTAAAGCTCGAGCACGTTAATGAAGAAAGGATGAAGGGGCAGATCGCGAACCTAGAAGAAAACGCCAATGGTGTCAACACTAGGTTTGGGTGCATATGGATTCCTAGACATGGAGATCTGCGAGAGAAAGAGTTGGATGAAGCCCACAAGACTCGCTACTCCATTCACCCGGGAACCAACAAGATGTACCATGATCTAAAGAAGAATTATTGGTGGCCGGGAATGAAAGCCGACATAGCAAGGTATGTAGAAAGGTGCTTGACTTGTCTCCAGGTTAAGGCTGAGCATCAGAAGCCATACGAGAAAATTCAACCCTTGGAAATTCCCGAATGGAAGTGGGAGCATATTACTATGGACTTCATAATGAAGCTACCTAGTACAGCTAAAGGTTATGATGCCATATGGGTCATAGTGGACAGACTGAAAAAGAGTGCTCACTTTCTACCCATCCGAGAAACGTATAACTCAGAGCGGCTTGTCGAGTTGTTCATCAATAAGATAGTTGCCCATCATGGTGTGCCAGTGTCGATTGTCTCCGACAGGGATACGCAGTTTACCTCCAAATTTTGGAAGAAGTTCATTGATGCGATGGGAACTAGATTGCACATCAGTACAGCATACCACCCACAGACGGATGCCCAATCCGAAAGGACTATTCAGACCTTGGAAGACATGCTTCGGGCATGCATCATAGACTTTTGCAGTAGCTGGGATAGTCATCTACCATTGGCAGAGTTCTCATACAATAACAGCCACCATGGCAGTATTGGTATACCCCCGTATGAGATGTTGAATGGCCGGAGGTGTAGGACCCCAATATGTTGAGGGGAAATCGGTCAGAAGGAGTTAGGGAGCATTGAGGTTATCGAGATGACCAATGAGAAGTTGGGCAGGATTAAAGCCTACATGAAAGCCACTAAAGATAGACAGAAATCCTACGCCGACAAACGTCAAAGACCAATTGAGTTTAACGTCGGTGATAGAGTGATGCTAAAGGTGTCACCTTGGAGAGGGATCATTCGATTCTAAAAGAGAGGAAAGTTGAGCCCTCGTTTATTGGGCCTTTCAAGATCGTAGCCCGTGTGGGGGAAGTGACGTATAGGCTGGAACTACTAGATGCTTTGAGTGGAATACATCCTACCTTCCACGTATCATATCTTTTTAAGTGTCTAGCAGACAAAGACGCTCATGTTCCACTGAAAGACACGGAGATTGATGAAAGACTAAACTACAATTAACAACCCGTAGCAATAATAGACAGAAAGGAGAAACGACTGAGGAATAAAGTAGTTCCACTCATCCGAGTACAGTGGAAGCATAGAAAGGGGTCGAAGTCCACTTGGCAATCCGAAGATGAGATGAGGCCGCATTATCCAAAGTTGTTTGAGGAATGACTGGTTTTGTGAACGAAACCCAAATAAGGGAGTGGACTTGTAACGCCCTGAATTCTTTTTGTTGAAGGGAGAACTACTCACGCGAGAAGTGGCGTTCTCGCGCGAGTCAGCTAGTTCTCGCGTGGAGAAAGTTTTAGCGCGAAAACAGCTGCGAGGAGAGAGAGACACTATAGATAGGCCAATGCACCCAATCTTCTCTACTTCATGTGAAAAGTCCTGCTATTATGCTTGTGAAAAGAGAAGTTGGTGCTAGGTGGTGTCTAAGCTTTTGGCTCGAAACACTCTTGGTTTTGTGGTGTTCGTGTGCAAGGATATCATTAGGTGAGTTCTAGACCACTCTTTAAAGTGTTTTATCATGTTTTTGGCTAACATGCATACCTAAACAAATGTTTTGTGAAAGAATGATGTTTATATGTTATAGCATGTGTTTGGGTGTAAAAAGGGCTAAGGGAGCGATAACTTGGGGAACAAGTTGTGTACAGCAGAAAAGTTATCGCACAAGAGGTTAGTTTTTGCACCAAATGTGATTTTATCGGCTGACAGTTATCTTTTGAAAGTTCTCGCTCGAATGATGAAGTTCTCACGCCAAAGAGAAGTTCTCACGCGAAAGAGAAGTTCTCGCGCAAATGTGGGTTCTTGCGCGAAAACTTCTGACTGTTACGTGTTATGTTACCCCGTAAACATGTGTTAATAATGACTTAATGATGAACTTAATGCTAAAGAATTAAAGTATGTATGTAGATATATATTATATATATATCATAATAGTTAAAGGTTAAAGAACGATGTTAATTCACATGTGAAATGCTAAAGAATAAGTTACCCTGTTACCCTGTATAGGAGATATGATTCATGCATTCTCACCTGATAGGAGTTACACTTTGGTGTGCTCAACTGATAGGAGATACGCTTCATGCATTCTCACCGATAGGAGTTACACTTTGGTGTGCTCAACTGATAGGAGTTATGCTTCATGCATTCTAACCCATTAGGAGTTACACTTCGGTGTGCTCTCCTGATAGGAGACATGCTTTGTGCATTCTCATCCAATGGGAACTAAGCTTCATGCTATGTTCAAATGATTATGTAAAGTGTATGGTAAAGTAAACTAATGTATAAGTAACATAATGTATGGGTAATGTAATGGTAAAGTGGATGGTAAAGCAAAAGTTAAAGTATAATTATCAAACGAGTTCGGTAAGATGATGTGTACAGTTAATGTTTTTATGTATGTTGAAATGATAAGGCATGCGTTTATGTCAGAGTTTTGTTCTTGTTAACCTAGAGCTCACTCAGCATCGCTAACTTTTGTATGCATATTAGATTGACAGGTATGCTATACATTATTAGGGGTGAGCTTGGCATGGATGGGAGAGAGCTATCTGGCACATGATCAAGACTGGCCTCTCAGCATAGAGCTTTAGATAGATAGCTAAAGTGATCTTTTGATGTAATTGTTAAACAATATAAATTTTTGTACATTCTGCTATGTATATTAATGAAATTTGATGTTCGAGAACTTGTGTTTCTGTTGTCCAAATCCAACTGTGGGTTTCCCAAAACGGGGCCTTGCAGAGAGACTTGGAGATTAAGGAGATGAAGAAGGTGATTCTGAGCCAACAAGATCTAATCAGAAGGTTGTTGGAGGAGGTGATTGATTTGAGGAGAGCTACAGGTGCTGATGATGTACTGAGTGTCGAGCAAATCAGGGACATCACTAACACATCAAAGTTCCCTTTTATTCATAAAACATCTAGTGTTGGTGCTAATGGTGCTGGAACATCTGGAGCTGGTGGAAGTGGTGTAGAAGGTAATGAAGCTGGTGGTGGTGTTGCAAGAGTGAGTGGTGAAGGAGTAGGTGTTGGAGAAGATGCTGAACAGGTATTTGAAGCTGATTCCATTAATATGGGATTTGACATTAATACTAATCTTATAGGAGATCAGGTTATAAGGAATGAGGTTCAAGTAGGAGAGAAAGGGCAAACTGAATTATATTTAGTTGATGATGAGGAAGAAATGGATGAGCAGTTGCTGGACTATGATTCTGAGCCTAAGTTTTACATTAAGAGGCCAATGACTTATGTGGCTCAGAGGAGTTCAATCGAAGGAGATGTGGCTGAGTTGAACAAGGAAGACTAGTTCACTAAGCAAGAGGAACCAGAGAAGCTAGCCCATATGTTTCAGAACATTAAAGAACCAGGGAGGAAGGAGTCAGATAAAAGGATTGTGAGTTGGAAGTACAACTCAAAGCTAAAAATGTTTATGACTAAAAGACGTGGAGGGGGGATCTCTTATTTGCATAAAAGGAAGACATTTAAGACCCTTCCTAAGTGGGATTTGAGGAGGTTGGCAGAGATTCCCCTCCTAGATTCAGCTTTGAGTGAACGTGCTTCATTGTTGGAGAATGAGACCCGTCAGGGAGTGAAGGACAACTTTGAAGCTTTTGAATATATGAAGCCGCAGAGGAGACGATCAAAGAAGGATCTAGAATGGGTGACTAGGAAAGGAAAGATTGTGTTGAAGCTAAAGCCTGTGAAGACCGTCAACCTAGTAAGGATACCTGACCAACAGCCGTCATGACTGCAGAAATTCAAGAAATGGTTCTATGATAACCAAACTAGAGAAGCAGTAGTGCAGGTGAAGAACAGAGATGAGATAAGGCTGTTTGATCCAATGGAGGTATTCTCATTCAGTGACGAGGATCTGAAAGTTTTATGCAAAAATCAGATCAAATGCGGAGCTCGAGAAGAGACAAAGACGGAAGCAAGCCTGTTTGAGTGGGTAGCAAACAAGGCTAGGGGCGTGAGATCAGAAATCAGGCAGCTCAAGAAGAGCCTGCAAGAACAAGAGGATTTGGAGGCGGAAGTTAGGGATTTGCCTTGACTGTTGGAGAGAGCAAAGGCCGGAGCTGATCCAGAAGACCCGGCAGGTGAATACCCCCCTAGGGGGAGTATTGATGATCAAGAATAGGGTGGTATTCATCTTGTCGTTTGTTTTTTGTTATAGTTTATGATAGCTTAGATATTAATGTAATAGGATCTAGTTTACTTTTGTCTTCTTTTGTATTCTGTGGCATGCAAAACTGCATGCGAAACTGTAGTTTCGCCCGGTAGTCTCCCATGCCATGGTGCATATAGTTTTGCAGTATGCGAAACTGTATACGAAACTAGGTCCTGTATATATTTGTATCTTTGTTCTTCATTATGAAACTCTGGGAACTTTATTGATATTACATATTTGAGTTCATTCTTCGTTTGTGTATTGCTAGGAGCTTATATTTCTTATATTTGAGCATTATTCTTCTTAATCTTCACAAGTCATCTTACAAATGGGTCTTATGTTTGATTTGTTTTTAGATTCTATCATTACTTGGTCCACAAGCTATTAGACTTAGTGATATCTTAATCTTCATCAAAAGCACGTTCTAACGATCATTTTGACCAACACTATGTTGTATCCAAAAGGTAGAACATAGTAGCGGCCAATGTACTTCTATAGAGACAGTCTTGTCTAGTGCAGTAGTTGAGCAGCAACTTTTCCATTTTAAGTGTTGATAAGCGATTAATCAGCAATTCATCATTTTTGATGTTGATTGGTAGTGGTTCAGCATTTGGCTTTGGCACTTAATAGCCAATGCTAAATCTTTGTGTTTTACGTAGCTTTATCCTCTTTACAGTTCAATAAATTCCCCCTTGGATGATGCTACCAAAACTCTTTGTTATCCTTCAAGCATCCTTATAAGCAGTATTCATACATGTATCCTATTCAATCTCTTGAGGGGTTGTCAAGAGGTAGACTGACCAAGTCCTTCATGTTGTGCCAAGATAGAATAAAGAGATCATACTCTCTGACTTCAGTTTTGCCAGCACCAACAAAGGTTAGACAGAAGGTGTTCGTTGTGGAATTATTGCTTTAATGTGTTATTAGATCATGAATGGTCAATGGTGTTACATATAGAACATCTTCTTTGTCTCCACATCATCCTGCTTCAACTCTGTTCCTAATATTTATCTTCAGAATAGAAGCCTTTGATTTGTACTTATCTGGCATGCCTTCATATTCCTTGATCAAGGTAAACATCTTTTGTAGGTCTTCAGAGTTAAGGTTCATAACTTCTAGCTTAGTCAGGAAGAATGACTTGGACTTATTCTTTCTCTCAATGAAGTATCTCTAAACATTTAAGTCATATCCCCAATTGATAATGTTTGTACCATCACCTTTTGAGTCTTCTTCTTGGTTAGTCTAAATGTTCTTCATCAGTTTGTTTAGGATTGGCCAAACCTTTTCTTACTCTTTTAGCAGCTGTGGTAATGACTATTTCTCTTCCGATTGACCAGATTGACTTTGTTTTGGATGTTCAGCTGTTTGAGGAGCTTGTTGGACTGTTGGAGAAACATACTTAGTAGTTTGAGCTGTTTTTGATGGTGGGAGGATATGATTGTGGTTGTGTGCTAGGTACAGAATCGGCAGATGGGGTGGCTTCCACAGCTTTAGGCTGTTTCATTTTTCTTCTTTATTCTGAAGCCTGCTTTAACTTTTCGAGATAAGACTTGTAAATTCTCCTCAACACATTCTCTACTTCTTTTGCCTCAAAGTCATTGTTTTTGTTCCTCGCCCTCAATCTTGTTAGGTTAGCTATCTCAAATCTTTTAAAGAAAATTAGTTGATTTCTTGAGTAAGCTACCCTTCCAACTACTAATCTGGTGAGAAAGTATGTGTCTTTCTTTTGATCATATTCCCACTCCATTATTGGATCATATGCTAACACTAGAATTTCTGAGACATCTTTCTTGATCTTTCTCTTTCCTATTCTGAATGGAGGCCATTGGTGTGGATTCGAAAGTTGTGGACACAAGAGCTTGCTGAGTGGTTGTCCTTTGAGTGCTTTCGGCAATTTGCCTAGATGACTTAGATGACATTCTCTTGACAACCTTGGCCTTTGGTTTCGATGGAGCTGTTGGTTTTGTTCTGATAGTTTCTCCAATAGGGTGGATCCTTTTTCTTGCAGCTCTAAATTCTTTGGCACTTTTAATTAATGCAATGATGTTCTTCTTAAAAGAAGATTCTTGATCTCTACCAACATGCAACTCTACGAGTTCATTATCAACCTTCTGGAGAACATCTCCATCCTTTTAGTCATCAGAAATTTGGCCCTTCTTTCGTGAGACTCATTCTAAACTTCTTTTTCAGTAGTCAAATTTCTCTTACCTTTTTCTAAGGTACATATTTCAATAGGTCTGACGTCAAAAGGTCTAGTAGGTACAACTGATGCCTCACTAGCTGACTTGGGATCATCAGCAGTTGTTTGAACTCTCCTAGCATTCTTGTCAACTTTTGATCCATCTGTTTCCATATTCACATCAAAGCTAACTGGTGTTTCAGTTTCAAAATGCGGTTGACCAGATATCACCGTGGTTATTTTCTTGAATTTAGACTCAGGTGTGTCCTTATGAGCCTTATGAAGTTGGCATGTTTTTTCATGAAAAGTCACTCCATGTCTCCTCATATCATCTTCCATGGTCTGGGTTCCTCTTCTATAAACTATCATCCTTCCTGATAGTTAATCTGCTGAAAAAGCTTCTTATCTTGTTATTTTGGCAGTTGCATCAGCAGCTGATTTCTTCAGCTCTTCTGCAACTTCTGATAGTACTATTAGTAGTGGGGCCTCATCTTCAGAAGATGGCTTGTAAGGATTTCTAGTCCTAGCACTAATTCTCTCTTAGATGTTTCATCAATGCTTTTCCTTTTAAGATAAGAAGAAGAGGTGCCAGCTCTGCTCAGTGCAACCATCTTTTTCTTCCCAAGTTGCACCTTTTGGTTTATCCTCCTCATTATTCTTCTAGCATCCATTTCCTTCTCTTCTGAGTTATCATAGTTGTATCTATCTTGAAGATCATTTAGTTGGTGTCATCTACATATAAAATGGTCATATTCTTCATTCAATCTTGAGGAAAATGGAATTGTCCTATTAATCAGTTGATGGACCAGTAGTAGAGACATCCTCTTCCATATTGGCCCTAAGTCTTCTAGGGTTAATCTCTTCTTGTAAAGGATGTGGGTCAGATGTTTGAAGATACACACCAGTCTCCAGTTTCAGTAATGTATGGGAAGGGGCAGACAGTGGGTCATGCTTAATAGTTGTTTGATTATCCTCATCCTGGGGAGTAGAAATATGAATGGGAGTTTAAGGAGTTGAGTCTAATGGTCCAGTCCGTTGCAAACTGTGTTCTACCGTGCATATTTTTATTCTTGTATTTTTGTCACTATTATTAAATGTTGTGAAACATTGGAAAGCCTCAAATTAATACTTTGATTTTATATAAAATTTTGGCGTAAAAACCCGAATGCTTAAGATTTTTACAAAAAAATTAACGAGATCGACACCCGCCTTACACCGGGTGGCATCTCACTTAGAGATCCACCAGCCATTTTGACAACTTAATTGCATGATTAGATTAATCTAATCACACTTAATCATTTCTATAAACCAACCCAATACTCCACCTTTTACACACAATCAACCTCACCTTTCTCTCACTAGAATTCACCTACACACTCTCCTCTCCCTTCTCTCTAAAACTCACGGCTGGAAGCACCAAGAACAGCCCTCAATCCCTCGATTTTGATCATCCAAAGTTTGTTTCATGCTTTGATTTCTTGATTTCAAGGATCCCTTATGAGCTTGGTGCAAAACATTGCATAAATCCAACTCAAAGGAGAACAAATCTTCAAGGAAATCATTCTTGAATCTACAAAATTTGTTCATCTTAGGTATGAACCTTTAACTTTTATTTCATGCAACATGACTTTTGGATGATTGTTGCATATTTTATTCACCAAAAACTAGCTTTTCTTGAAATCTATGGTTCCAACAAAGGTTTTATTCAAGAAAATGTGTTGTAAAACAATGTGTGTGTGTGTGTGTGTGAGTGTGTGTGTGTGCCGTAAGTATGTGTATATGTGTGATGATTTTGTGTTTTGATGATCTTTTAACATTTTGTTGATTTTCACTTGCATGCAAGATGATCAAACTTTGATTTGATGTTATGAACATCATAAGAAACCCATATCCAAAAGGAGTCTATCAAATGATGAAAATAGGTAGTACAAGATTGTATGTAGAGAATGATGTTCTTGAACCCATCTTGCTTTTGATTTCATAAAGGATTGAGATGATCCATGAATAATGGTGATCATGATCTGAAATCTTTTGATCTTTTAAAGTATGTTCTGTTGAAATAAAAAAAAACTAAGAACACAAGATAAAATCTATGATTTGGATTATATATGTATGTATAAAATCGTGTATATGTATGTATGTATGGTTTATATTTTTGTTCTTGATTTGTTCTTCACTTGTGAGTTTGGAGATGATTGAAATGATGCATGTATATGGTGATCATGATCTGAAAACTTTGAAGTTTTTATTCATATTTCATTTAAAGATAACATAAAAACAAGTTAGAATTAAAGGTACTCAAGTGTAGATGGGACTTGACCACTAGTGGTCATGTCATAAAAGTTAATAGCCAACAAGTCAAGAATCTTTGTAAATATCTGGAAAAAAAAAAGAAGTTTAAAACCTGTAAAATATAAGTTAAAAGTTAGTAATCCTACTGAAAATAAAATTCTTGATGATTGGGTTTAATCTCGTAAACGTTTTACGTTTAAAAACGCGTTAAAAATGGTGTTTTCGGGTCTAAAACAAGCATTTTGGTACAAGTCCGGTTTTGGACAGAAAATAATATTTTGTTTTAAGTTAAAAACATATGTTTTTAAGTATACAACAAGCCCATAACAAGCAAGGTCTTCGGTGGTGACTTTATACGCGCGAAAAAGCCGAAAACCGACAATTTCGGGTTAAAAATAATGGACTGTTTTGGAATGAGTTTTAAAAAATTATTTCAGAATGTTTTTGGTATAAAAGAGTCATTTTTAAATATTTAAAATGGTTACAAGATATATATGGGTTGATGTACGGTTTATGCGCGTAAAACCGTGTAGTTTCGAGTCAAAATTACCATATATGGGTGAAATATGGGTCAAACATAATTGAGCATATTTTTATAATAAATATTTGTCTAAAATATTTTTACATATATATTTTAATACTGAAAATCTAATTATTTGTTAAAAGATTAATAAATGTTGGGTTGTGTTAAATAAAGTAGTAGTTATACAGTAATAATATAAGAAATAGATTTCTTAACTAGAGCAAGAATATGGATATTAATTCTAAATTAAATATTAAAATAATTATTTATTTATTCATTTATTTATTATTTATTTGTTTGTTTATTTGTATAGTACATAACGTAGTAAATATTGTGTTATATATTTTTATATACTTTCATGTGTCTATTTAGTGTGTGTTATGTGGTTGTTTTTCAAGGGTTAAAGGGTTTATTTAATAAATAAATATTTGTCACATATAATGCAAATTATTAAACTAAACCAAAAGTCACCAACGGGCCATTTTATAAACGGATTTCAAGACAAGTCTAGTGAGTTGGGTAAACAACTTACGTATAGACTTATTACTCGACAATTAATAGATCATTTGTGTTTAGGACGTTAATTGGTCGTTTGTTTTTCGGGCTCGATTTTTGGTAGATCAACTCTCTATCACATTTGAATGTGAGTTTTCACAGCCTCTATTTCTAAATAACGTTTTATTTAAGTATTTTGGGGGAAAAACATGTTATAATGTTTTATGTATGATATGATTATGGAATAACTGTGTGATCTTTATGATGGCCTTGTGTTGTTTTATTATTTGTGCATGACTGCCCTTTTACATATATGTTGAAAGGATTTTGACAAGAGCCCCTCAGGATCGGTTTCACCGGTCTGGTACGGAGGGCATATATGTTGAAAGGATTTTGAGGGACATTGTGTCTTGGTTTGATTATGGGGCTCTTGGTTGCGATCATAGTCAGTAGACCTAGCTAGTCCTTGACGATCCAGGGGTTGATTACAGGATAATCATATCTTTTCATAAAGGAACTTATGATAACCTTTTTATATAAACCTGTGAACTCACCAGCTTTTCGCTGATAAACTTTTGGGCATGTTTTTCAAGTGATTAGGCGTGTATGGGAATGAAAAGAGTTTTAACGGCAAACTTATCAAGTTTGGATACCATTTTGGGACCCAATTTTCACTGCCAATTGAAAACTCATGTTAATGTTTAAAAACAATATTATGTTATTACTATTTTAGTTTTCAAGTTAAGATTTCTTTTTGGAGCAATGTAATAACATTCTATAATAATAGTTAACTTTGGTATTCATGATTTGTTTGCTTAATAATTGTGGGAAATATTCCAACTTTCGTTATCTCCGTCGCACGTGTGCCCTTCTGGTGTGCTTTTCGGGGTGTGACAGAAGTTGGTATCAGAGCCAACGGTTATATCGAACTAGAATTTTTTTTTTTTAAATCTAGACTATAACCAAAAATATTTTTAAGTTAAAACGTTTTCATTCCCAAGGGTTCTGTGTCATGCATGCATAAGTTAATGATACTTTTGTATATGTGCTTGATAAAATAATTTAAGTATAGATGCCTGTAGTTAGAAAATTTAGTTCGGATATTCTTATGTTACAGATGCCTTCTCGGACCCCCTTCATTTTGATCCATGACTCCGATACTGGCTACGAGGATACCTTGTTTTCCCTTCCCCCTATCACACCCTTGGAGATTTACCACTACCCGTTTGCACCGAGATAGGAAATGGTTGGATTTGGGATTCTGATAATGAGAGTCCTCCTGCTATTGGGGAGCCTAGTCAGGCAGCTCCTGTTAGTAATGAGCCTGTTCCTGACATTTCTGATCATGTTCCTGAGGTTCGCTTTGTCTACTCAAGGAAGAAGAAGAGGGTGTTGAAGATAGTTACCAATAAGACTACCAGTAAGATACCTAAGGAGACTAAGCCCAAGAGGGCTAGAGTGAGGGACAGGTAGTGGGATTGGTTGATTGGATAGTTACAGGAGTGGGCAGATGATGGTGGTGTACCCTTAACGTTTGAGGTTGGTGAGTCGTCCTCAGCCTGTCGAGACCTACCACTGATTGATGAGCCTGTGCATCGCACCCTAGCTACTCTGGCCACCCGATGCATTCACTATGAGCACCAGATTTCATCCTTACAGGGTAAGGCAGGTGTGACGAGCGAGATGTTGCAGGCGATGGATGGAAGGATGATGACTTTTGAGGAGCAGAAGGTGATTGAGAATAACATCCTGAACCAGCTACATTTCAGGATTTGTGATTTGGAGACGGGACTGGCGGAGATGAAGAAGAAGTTAGAGGATCCCTTGTTTTCCCTTCCCCCTATCACACCCTTGGAGATTTACCACTACCCGTTTGCACGGAGATAGGAGCCGACCTCCGAGTATGGGAATGGTTGGATTTGGGAATCTGATAATGAGAGTCCTCCTGCTATTGGGGAGCCTAGTCAGGCAGCACCTGTTAGTAACATTCTATAATTGTTGGGTTCAACAATTGATAAACTGAAGCTTTCCAAATCACAATCAAAGCCAACTGAAGATCACATTGTACAAGTTCAGAGACCAAGTTGATAAACAGAGCAAAACAAACACAAGGCAAAGTCAACATGACAAAGTCAACATCAAGACCACAAGAATAGTCAAAATTAGGTCATGATGTAATAACATTATAAATAGAACCACTAGTGACACTTGTAATCTGTGGTTTTTGCAAAGTGTGTAAGTGTCTTGTAGTTCTTAAGTGTGTGTTTTTCATGGTGTAAATCACCACCCAAGGAGAAAGTCTCTCGTTTGGGTGGGTTTGATGTTCATACGTCTTTGTATATGTTTCTTCATTGTAATTTGTTATTCAACATCAATGAAATAATAACATTATACATTACACACACGTCCTTGATCTTCGATTCACACACTTCCACCCGTCTTTAATTTTGAATTCTCAGATTTGAAAATACATGAATCCTAAGATCCAAGCTCAACGAATCTGAAATATTGATTCAGCAAAATGGTATCAGAGCTGTTGGTTGCTGGGTTCATGTATGTTTCAGATCTGTTTTTCATTTTAAAAGATGTCTCCAACAAACAATAACATCAGAATGTTGAAGAACAAGCATCTGTTCATCAAAACTCATCTGTTCATCAACAAAATACAAACAAAATCAGCAAATATGTTCTTGTTTGCTTCGAATTGAAGTTGATAAATCATTCCTCACATCATCACTTCACATTCGGTGCATTTATTTCAAATCCACATCAAATCCATAAAAGAACATTCAGATCTCGAACAGGTTGCTTCAATCGATGGGTTGTTGAATCTAATCCAACTACAAATCCGACCCAAGAAGAAAGACTACTTCGAACAGGTTGCAGATTGAGCCAATTACATGATTTCGAGTACACTACAAGAGTTAGAACAAATTACATGAGATCGAACAAAATTACAGCAGAAGACATCAGCAGATATATTGTACCAAGTGAAAGAAATGCGGATGGAACTTAATGCATCCGCATTTCATCAAAGAAATGCGGATGTGTGTTAATGAAATGCAGCTATTGAAGGCCCCTAATGCGGATGCATTAAGGAAACTAATGCGGATGCATTAAGGCAACTAATGCGGATGCATTAAGGCAACTAATGAGGATGATAACCTCAAATGCATGTCACTAAGGCAATCAAATGCGGGTGTTCAAACAGAACAAATGCTGATAAAGGGCATACAAATGCGGATGTGAGAAAAAAAATAATGCGGATGATTTGTTTAATTCAATGCAGATGAGTGCCAGAGTTTAACTCAACAAATGCGGATGTTGTGGGAGTTAATGCGGATGAATGCTAATTATAACCTCAAATGCGGATGAGTTATCTCACAAATGCTGATGTTGAACTAAACAAATGCGGATGTTATGCAACTGTAAGGCAACTAATGCGGATGTTACATAAACAAATGCGGTTGTTACACAACTAATGTAGTTGTGTAACTCTACAAATGCGGATGTTTCATGAAACTAATGCGGATGTTTTGGCACTAATGCGGGTGTTGGTCGGACATGCTGATGTTATCAAATGCTGATGTGTTATCAAACAAATGCGGATGTTGATACCTAATTCAGATGCTTATCACACCAAATGCGGATGATCAACAGAACAAAACAAACACAAGACAAAGTCAACATGATAAAGTCAACATCAAGACCACAAGAATAGTCAAAATTAGGTCATGATGTAATAACATTATAAATAGAACCACTAGTGCCACTTGTAATGTGTGGTTTTTGCAAAGTGTGTGAGTGGCTTGTAGTTCTTAAGTGTGTGTTTTTCGTGGTGCAAATCACTACCCAAGGAGAAATTCTCTCTTTTGGGTGGGTTTGATGTTCATCCATCTTTGTATATGTTTCTTCATTGTAATTTGTTATTCAACATCAATGAAATCATAACATTATACATTACACACACGTCCTTGTTCTTCGATTCACACACTTCCACCCGTCTTTAATTTTGAATTCTCAGATCTGAAAATACATGAATCCTAAGATCTAAGCTCAACGAATCTGAAATATTGATTCAGCAATAATAATAGTTAACTTTGGTATCCATGATTTGTTTGCTTAATAATTGTTGGAAATATTCCAACTTCCATTATCTCCATCGCACGCGTGCCCTTCTGGTGCGCTTTTCGGGGTGTGATATCAGGACTACATCATGGAAATTAGATCTGATATTGAGTATTTAAATATCCTAAAATCTGATTTTAAGAGAGCGGAATCTGACTATAAACTCAAAATAGAAGAGTTGTAGAAAACTATGTCCTCTTTAAAATATGACATTCAAACTACATGAATCAGATAAAAGATGTAATATCCAAGTTGACTGAGGCTCAAGCCCAGCTAGTAATAGCTGAGGCTAAAGCAAAGAAGTATGCCATTGAAGAGCATAACTTCAACACCATCATTGCATCATCCTCCCACTCCAAGGTGTGCTATCAAAACAAAAGTGGGTTGGGAACCAATGAAATTACTCCACTACACTCCTTTGTGTCTGTTAGATAGCCAAGATGTGGTACTGATGAGCAAGAGGTTCCAACTGCTGACCCACTACCCAAAGAACAGAAGAATGATGTAATGATGGAGACCTCCATAGGAAAGGATAAGGTAGAAAACCTCATACCCACAGCTGATCAACCCTTAACCACCAAAGCGAGAAAGAACAAAATCAGGGTAGCAAGAAAAATTGCCAAAAAAGTGGCTGAGACTTAGATGAAGATAGAGCTAAGGCAAAAGGGCGTATTCATCTCTGCTGGATTCCAAGTGGTTGGAAAGCCTGATTCTGGAAAAGAGTGTAGTACCAGCACTCATATCCAGATGAAGGATCAAAAGTTGAAGGGGAAGGCAGTTGAAGAAGAAAAGAAGTGAAAGAAAAAACAGCCCACATGCCCCATCAAGAATAACATTGAGTGCATAATTTGTGGTCTGCATAACCACATGGCTAAATATTGTTACTACAATCCAGGAAGCACACATTATGCAACCAATGTTAAGAAAGAAGGAGTCAAGGATGGTTTCACATTTGGACCTTACAACATGGTCCAAGAGTTAAAGAAAGGAAAGCTTGTTTCCAAAGCCAAGTTGCTTTCGAAAGAAACTCATTCTTCCGAAAGGAAAATAGCTTCGGAAGACAAGCTAAAGAACAAACAAAGGAATAAAAAGAATCCTTTGAAACCTTCTGAGAAAAAGACTGCTTAGGAAGAAAAGGTGGTGATGACTTCTTTCAAGAAGAAAGAAGCCTCGAAAGCAAGTCATGCTGCTCAAGCCTCTTCAGGCTCATCTACACTGATCAACTATAGGATGGAATGGAAGATCAAAAAAGATGTTGCAGCCCAACCCACTTCTTCTCAAACCATAATTGAACCCTCATGCATACATTTTGGTTCAATTATATCATCTACATTAGAAGAACCCAAGATCAACAAGGCTTGGGATTTTAATAGTAACTAATCATTTCACCTTATGTGGAAGGATATCCACATGACAAGATTGGAATGTTTGATTGTGGATAGTGGATGCTCCAGGCACATGACAGGGAATAGATCTCTCCTCAAATAGTTTGAATACTTTGATGGAGGTCCTGTTCAGTTTGGAGGTGAAGCCAGAGGATACATTTCTGGTAGAGGTAGTATATCTAATGGTAAGTTAAAATTTGACAAACTAAACTTTGTCAAACAGCTTGAACACAATCTCTTAGGTGTTTCTCAATTCTATTATCAAAAGCACCAAATGCTTTTCACAGAACATGAGTGCATCATCCTCAATCCCAGGATGACAATTCCCCTGGAATTGGTGCTTCTTAGATTTGCCAGGAGAGGGGATATGTACAAGATGCATATGATTAGTGCTTTCCCACTGGGTGAAGTATCATGCTTTCTTTCCAGGGCAAATGGTCATGAGTCAACTCTTTGGCATAAAAGAATATGCCATGTTAACTTTAAAACCATGAATAAATTGGTTAAAAATAATTTGGTACAAGGTGTGCCTAAAAAGGAGTTTTCTGTAAAGACAACTGTGTTGCTTGTCTGAATAGTAAGCAACACAAAGTTTCTCACATATCCAAAGAACTTAACTCTATCACCACCCCATTACACTTATTGAACATGGATCCTTTTGGTCCCACAAGTATAATGAGCATTGGGAAAAAATCATACTGCCTTGTGATTGTTGATGATTTCACAAGATTTACTTGGGTTTTCTTTTTAAGAACTAAAGATAAAACGGCTGGAAATTTAAAATCTTTTATTCTTAAAATTGAAAATCAAAAGGATCATAAGGTAAAAATCATTAGAAGTGATCAAGGGACTAAGTTTAAGAATCAAGTTCTTGACTCATTCTGTAACTCAAAAGGGATTGCCAGACAATATAGTGCTCCTACAACTATTCAACATAATGGTGTTACTGAGAGGAGGAACAGGACACTTATTGAGGCTACAAGAACTATGTTGGCTGAGTCAAAGCTGCCTCTAACTTTCTAGGTAGAGGCAGTCAACACTGCATGCTATATACTAAACAAGGTTGTCATTATTAAGACACATAGAAAGACCCCTTATGAGTTATGGAACAAGAGGCCACTGCTCATTGGCTTTCTTAGGTCCTTTGGCAGCAGGTGTACCATACTTAACAAAAGACAATTTAGCAAAGTTCACTAAAAAGTTGAATGATGCTATCATTGTTGGATATTCCTCAACCTCTATTGCTAATAGAGTGTATAATATCAAAAATCAACAATTTGAGGAATCATCCAACATTGTTGTATATAAGCACACTCCTTGTGTTAAGGGCAATGGTCCTGATCATATCTTTAATTTAGATTTATTTCTCAACTATTCTAAACCATCAAGTGAAATTGTTTCAGCTGGAACAGGAACTCAAAGTGACCCCTATGCATATCAATTGTTTGAGTTACCCAGACCTATTCCTAGTTCTCCAAGAAGAAATGCAAATTAAGCTCCCATTACTAGAAGTCCTGAAAGTATGAATATCTCAGGAAAAAATGGAGCTTCAACAAGTTGTCAGCCAACTGAGCCTTACAACTCAATAATTGACAACTCAAGTACTCAACACCAAGCTGATGAAGTCAGTAATCTGGAGGAACAAACAACTGTTAATGCTACTTCTCAGTGATATACCATTGATGTTATCACTTATTCATTCAATCAGTTCTTGTTGAATGAGTGTGAGACATCAGCTAGTGAAGCTGTTCAAAATCCTGAGCAAAACTTCTCAAACCTGGATCTATCTATGCAACTAGATGTGATTCCTAGGCTTAGGATACACAACCCTCATCTAGCTAAAAACATCATTAGAGATGTCTCAAAAGGTGTGAGAACAAGAAGTCAGACCCACAACGGGAATCTCTTCTTGTACTCCTGCTTTCTTTCTCATATGGAACCAAAGAAGGTGGAAGAAACCCTCAAGGACAGCAATTGGGCTGAAGCAATGCAAGAGGAGTTGCTTCAGTTCAAGAGGCAAAAGGTATGGAACTTGTGTCCATTGCCACCTGGCCAAGTCCCCATTGGCACCAACTGAGTGTTCAGAAACAAAAGAGACGACAGAGGTTTGATCATCAAGAACAAAGCAAGACTTGTTATTCAAGGATACACACATGAGGAGGGCATAAATTAGATTGATGTCTTAGCACCTGTTCCAAGACTTGAGGCTGTACGAATCTTTCATGTTTTTGCAGCATCCAAGAACTTCACAGTCTATCAACTAGATGTCAAATGTGATTTTTTTATGTGGATATCGATAGAGAAGTCTATGTGGGCCAGCCACCTAGATTTGAAGACCCACAGCACCCCAACTATGTGTGCAAACTTGATAAAGCTCTTTATGGGTTGTATCAGGCACCTAGACTGTGGTTTGAGACACTGTCTCATTTCTTCTCAATAATGGCTATACCAAAGGCACCATAGATAAGACATTATTCATAAGGAAGTTTGGGAAGGACATGCTGCTTGTACAAGTTTATGTTGATGACATCATATTTGGTTCCTCTAATGACCAAATGTGCAAGGACTTTGAAAGCATCATGAGGAAGAAGTTTGAGATGAGTTCTATGGGAAAGATGTACTTCTTCCTTGGAATTCAAGTGAAACAGATGGAAGAAGGGCTCTTCATTGATCAATCTAAGTATATCAAGGACATCTTTGAAAGATATGAGATGAAATATTATAAGCCAGCCAAGACACCTATACCCAGAAATCATAATCTTTGTCCTGATTCTGAGGGGGAGGATATTGATCAGCATTAGTACAGGATGATTATTGGATCTCTGATGTATCTCACTACATGTAGACCTGATATCATGTTTGCAACATGCATCTGTGCAAGATATCAGACTTCTCCAAAGGTGTCTCACCTAATTTCTGCCAAGAGAATTCTTAGATGCCTCAAAGGTGCTCCTAAACTGGGTCTTTGGTATCCTAAGAATAAGGATTTTAATCTCTATGGTTACACTTACAGTGATTATGGTGGTTGCAACATCAACAAGAAATCCACATCCGGAGGATGTCAATATCTTGGTGGAAGGATCATCTCCTGGCAATGCAAGAAGCAATCATGTGTCTCTACATCAACTGCTAAAGCTGAATACATTGTTGCTACGAGCTGCTGTGCTCAACTACTATGGATTCAAAATCAGATGTTGGACTATGGTTTCAACTTCATGGAGACTCCTATCCACATAGACAACAAGAGTGCCATTTCTATTATAGAAAATCCAGTCAAGCACTCCAAGACTAAACACATTGACATCAGGTACCATTTCATTCAAGATATAAATGAGAAAAATCTAATCAAACTAGTCAAATTCAATTCTGATGAACAATATGCTGACTTGTTCATAAAATCCTTTGATGAACAAAGATTTAAATATTTAATTACGGCTATTGGGATGATTAACATTGACTAGTCTTTCTCTTTTGAAAAACTTTTTTAAATATGTCTTGTCTATGTTGTCTAAATACAATCTAAGCCCTGTTACAAAAAGGCTTTCTTCAAATTTCTAAGTATGAATTCTTTCAAAGAGAAATTTACCCTTAGAAGAGATCTTTATCTATCTTCTGAAGAAAAATTCCTCTGCATAAATATTCTCTTCTAAAGAGTTTTTAGCCTCGAATTCCGAAGCTTACTAACTTCTTTTCTTGGAAGAAGATTGTACTCTCAGAAGCAACCATGTCATTGTGACATGGTTTGCTTGGCTTCAGAAGACAATATTGAGAAAAACAAGTGTTTTCTCTTAGAAGCAATTTTACCCTCGGAAGAAAACTTTTACTGTGTAATGGAAATCTTTGTGCCCTACTCTGTAAAAAGTAAGATTTTATTGATGATTGTCAGAATATTTTAAATGGTTTACCTTGCCGCCCCAGTCAAATCGAAACCTAAACCGTCCTTCCACCTATCTTCTCTCCTTATCGGTTTTGCTTCCCCCCCCCCCCCCCCGATTTAAAAACATCCGACTCTTTTTGTCTACTTTTTTTACAACTGCTAAAGCCCAGAATTTCCATCTTCTTCTTCACTCACTCTCAATTTCTCCAATCAAACAGTACTCTTCGAACAATGGCCTTGAATCCTCAATATAACCAAGTCGCCATCCTTGATTCTTGAAAGGATGTTGATTTTGCCCCTATTGTCCAATTTCTTTCATAGTCTGCATACTTCACAGCCCTTACCGTAAACCCTACCATCTACTCAAACCATCTTGCCGATTTCTGGGCCAATGGTCACTGTGAAACCCTAAATGATGAAAGGATTATTCGATCAAGGGTCTGCGGATAG
Source organism: Flaveria sonorensis (assembly GCA_025506505.1). NCBI lineage: Eukaryota > Viridiplantae > Streptophyta > Magnoliopsida > Asterales > Asteraceae > Flaveria > Flaveria sonorensis. The sequence goes on from CM046429.1 coordinate 52,084,689, forward strand.
GAGATCGTTATACGTGAAACTACCATCAGGGAGCATCTGGAGCTCCATGATGAGGGTGCCCCTATAGAATTCCCCAAGTCTGAGTTGGAAGATACTTACACTCAGATGGGATATGGCGGCGATGTAAGCAAGTCTACGATCTACAAGTTTAATTTTTCTTACAATTAGAATTTCTTGCTACACATTGTCCTGCACTGCCTATCCAACAAGTCCGAGGGATGGGATCAAATCCCATATGATCTGGGCTGCCTAGTCCACGGGTGGTTAAAAGGCCTATGCTTCAACTACTCAATATTTGTGCTAAACAATCTATGTGGTAATCTCATCCGGGATCCATTCTATATGATCCCTGGTTCATTCAGCACATAATCAACTGTGAGCTGGACCAGGACAAACTATAATGTGAAAAGATTGTACTGGTCCCTCACATGAGGCCTAGCATCTTCAAAACTCTAAAGAAGGTGTCCACCAACTTCACTAGAAGATTCACTGATCTTCTTCCAGGTATGCTTGAGCCAATGGCTCCGGTGACATCCCTGCAAGCCCAACAGGTGATGAACCCATACCAGACACCACCACTACAATACCAATTACTTCTTCCTACCCAATCAAGATTACCTACAAAAGATGCCCCAAACGAACCCTTGATTAATCTACTCTGATTGGTCAAGTCCCCTCTGTTCAAACCAAAAAAGCTAGAGTGGAATTCAGGTCTCCCACTCACCCAGAGGTCCAACCATCCTCCACTATTGACCGCAATGTTAGTATTGAGTCTCCTCAGTCTCAACCTAATGAACCCACTACCAAAGCCTTAAGTCATTAGGGTGAGTCTCAACACTCCTTTGAGAAGCCAAAAAGGGACAGCCACATCATTGGCTCAACTGCTATTGCAGAAGAACCATTAGGCTGACTAAGGTCCCGGGTCATTAGATATAACCTCCCTATCCTTTCTTGACCATTTAACCCAACTTGATGAGGATATCATGTTCCATTAGGGCCATGATGTTAATCTACCACACCACTCTCAAGATCAACTGAGCCTACCGCTGATGTCTAGCCCACATCAGTTAAGCCTAACTGAGCTGAGTCCAACTGGTGTGGGGATGACTCATGTAGACTCAGCTGCCACTATTGAGAGTGTTTCACTAGCCTCTCAGGACAATGATAACATTAGTGATACTGAGTATACGGCAACCTTGCCAATTGATGCCTAAAAGAGACATCAGTAAAAAAGGGTATCCAGGGTGCCAAGAAACCACTACTGGTGGTGATGATGAACATACTAGGTATGTTATCTCATCTCCCTATGATTCTTCAAAAGAAGTTAAGGGTAGTCTGCAACTCACGATCAGAGACCTACTTTCTAAAGTCTCAAACCTTTAATCAAAGGTTAAGACTTTAGAGGATAGGTATGTCACTTAGAAACTAGAGATTGAAAATCTCAAGGCTCAACTAGCTAAGAAATAATTGAGAAGTCTGTTAGGCATGTACCAATTCAAGTTTGTTTAAGTTCTTCCTCCAGCTCATCTACTTCTCAAGATAATGCTACCAAAATAGGGGAGAATGTACAGAAACAAAGACATGAGGAACCCAGCCTTGCCATTACAACTTCCCTAGATGCTATTTCTTCATTCTGTCCCACACAATAACATCCTGCAACCATCTTTCCTCAACCACCTCCTATTACCATTCAAGTGGACCCAAGGATGCTTATTGACCTTAAAAAATTCTTAACCAAATTTATGATAAGCTCCTCCCTTGAACAACCCTCGCCTGATGTTGTTGTTGCCTATTTTGGAGCTGAAGAGCTTCAAAGGCTGAGTGCACCATTTACCTCTGAGGAGGAAGTTGGTCAACCTAGGGTCTCTATTGAACCTGAGATTAACTTCAAAGGGGAAATACAGACTGATGGCCCAGCAACCAACTTAGAAGGGATAGGTAGTGCAGTTCCAATTACTTCTAAAGCAGAAATCCAAGCTGCCGAAGGAATAATTGAACTATCTTCCTTGTTTGATGACTTGTTTGTCACAAAGGCCATTCTTGACCTGGATTCTGAGGTCAATAGTGAGGACTTCCTAACAACTCCCATCTCCCATGCACCACATGTTCAAACCCCCTCTCCCTAACCTGAATCCTCTAAGCCTGAGTCTCTAAAGGCTGAATCTTCCTCTAATCCTAAGGGGAAGATGAAGCTCATTGCTGAAGAGCTTCTAGAGGAAGAAATGTTGGAAAAGCTAAAGAAGAATGGAAAAATTGATAGTGGGAATCTGTTGGCTGCAAGCAGCAAAGCAATAGAAGCCGCTCAAGAAAGTATCAACAACCAAAGGATAGTGGAGGTCATAGACAGGCTTATCAGCCTGGGAGTAGACAATGAAGAAATCCTTTGTTAGGCCTAGATCTTTTGTATAGGTTTAGATGATGAATCATTTCTTGTAATGAGCTTTTGTAATTCTTTATCATTTTGTAAGGCATGAAATATATGTTAACCCAAGTATTATTTGTGTTGATTTTATGTGAATGCAGGAAAACATTATACTTGTTCAATTTGGAAAAATTGACAAAGTACAAGAACAACTACAGATGAACAATTTTGTTCTTCTGTAGATGTTCTCCAGAGCACATCTGAACAAGTGATGTGCATCCACAGATCTCCTGCGGAAGCTCAGTATCTATTAAAGAACAAGTTCTGAAGTCAAGTTGCTACTGCTGTGAAAGAAGGGAGTTTGCTCCTGAGGATGAAGTTCAAGAATAAAGGACCAAATTCCTACGGAAGACCAAATTCCTACGGAAGAAAAACTTGCATGAGCACTCATCAAGTACCAACACATGATCAACAAGTAGCTGCCTGAAGTGATGTCATTAAGTCAACATCTACGGAAGACTTGCTTTCTGTCAGAGGACTTAGGATGTCATATTAGGAATGTTATAGCTGTAGCCTTCACAAATAGGAATGTTACATTTTCCAATGTAAACCATGAATCCCTCTGCCTATAAATATAAAGCAAGGATGCACTCGTTAAAAAAAGATGATACATATGCTATTGATAGTCGATTCATAAGCAATCGATAGCAAGCAATAGGTGATTGAATACATGATTGAGAGATATTGATACTAAAATAGTGAGTCACTTATTCATAGAAACAATATCAATCAATTATTCAATCAATATAGCAAAAATAACAAAACATAAAGAACATCATTGGAGATCACCAAAGCATCATTAGTCATTGAAATCGATTTTGTATCAATGAAAAACAATTGAAACAATCTTTTGTTGCATTATATTGTTATGTTTTCAATTTGTTTCATACTTTGTTAGTCGATTTCAATTTCACAAACATTAAATCATAAATCAAATATTGATAATTCCGAGATCTTTATTTGTTCAATCAAACTGATAATTCCTGATTCGATCCTTGGATTCACTGGTGGTATCAGAGCCTCGTGCTCATTGATCTAGATCAATTGATCTATCAGTTTGATTATTTTAATTGATTGTTTGTTTTATCAAATCATCAAAATCTTGTTATATCAACCAGTATTCACTGTTCCATTGCTCGATTAATTTCGATTTGCATCAGAATCGCTTTTGATTCGTGGATTTGTGTTATTGTGCGATATTTCAAGCCTGTTCTATCATGTTTGAACAAAACCCATCATCATCTAATATTTTTAATTTCAAATTAACTGAGAATATATTGAGCGATATGTCTAATTTTGACTATCTTCTTATTTAATTAAGAGTGTGTTATTAATTAGTTTGTTCACCTCAGAAGTCATTAATTCCAAGAAATTTTTTTCTTAGTTGATTTGATATCAATATTATCAGTGATTTGTTATTGCTGTGTTAGTGTATTTGCATTGTTTTTTTACACATTCATAGTATATTAGATCAACTGATAATTTTGATAACTAAAATAACAATCGACATGAGCAATTTTGTGGTTGGAGCTTATCAACCTTCGAAGTTGGAGAACAAATCTGATTTCAAAACATGGAAAATCAAATTTAGGAACCACGTTAACTATACAGATTCTGATTTATGGGTGTCCATTATTGAAGGTCTTTACATTCCACCTGCTTTAGGACCTGATTATAATGATGACAACCAGCCCATAAGCCTGAAAAATCTGTCTCCATTATGCCAAGAAAGTCAAAGTCGACATCAAGGCATATAGTATGCTTACCATGGCCCTACCTGAAGACCTCCAATTAGATGTGAAGCATACAAAATAGCCAACTCACTGTGGAAAATTCTTCACACCTTGTGTGAAGGCAGTGATGAAATCAGAAGCATCAGGAAGGATACCCTGCATTCACAGTATGAAACATTCCATCATATTCAGGGTGAATCCGTCCCTCAACAACTCCACAGATTTATGCAACTTGTTACTGAGATGAATATTCTTGAGTTGAAGTACAGTAATGAGGAACTGAATAAAAAGATGCTACATACCTTGCCTGAAAGTTGGACACAAACTGTGTCTATGTTCAAAAATACCATTGATCTAAAGGCAATTAGACTAGATACTTTGGTAGCCAAGGTAGAAGCATTGGAGTTGGATGAGAAAACCAGAAACAAGAGTGCAAAAGATCCTATTGCACCATATCAATTCAAAGAACCTAAGAATGTTCAAAGTGCCTTTATTTTCAATGGTGATGAAGGAAGCTCTTGTGCTAAAAGTGATGATGAAGAAGAAGCTGGTTTCTATGTAGTAAAGACTTCTAAATTTAACTTTCAAAGCAGTTCAAACAAGAAAGCAAAAGGGAAAGCTGATGATTCTAAAAGCTCAATAGCAAAGGGATCATCAAACAAAAAAAGCAACAGCAAATCTGAACCAATCATCGTGGTTCTAGAACAGAAGAACAGAAAGAAGCATTTACAATATTCAGTTCAAGCTTTCAAGCTTACTTGGGTAGTACTCTGACTCCTCCTCATATCTGCCAACAAGACCTGGAAGAACTTCATCCTGATGAAGTGGAAAAGATGGATCTATAATGGCAAATGGCCATGATTGCTTACATGGCCAAGATATACATGAGAAAGATTTAAGGACTATCTGTTACAGGAAGAACAACAAAGATTGGTGTTGAAAAATCAAAGGTGAGGTGTTACAAATGTAATTTGTATGGTCACTTCTCAAGAGAATGCAACAACAATCAGCAATCAATAAAGCAAATCAGAGAAGCTTCAAGCAACCTCATATAACAAACTCATCCCCACCAGCCACAGGTTCTTCAACAGGTACCAGTAACTCTAAAGAAACTAGTTTGATTATTTTGCAGGATGGAACTTATGATTGGAGCATGTATAAGAAGGAAGTCCTGGAGGAAAATCAAGCACTGATGGCTAACTTGGAGAACAAAGTTCCACCTATGGCTAGAGAGGTAAGGGACAGGTTATGTTCACCAACATGTATTGAAGAGGTGGAGAGATACAGGGTCCATGCTCAACAATTGGCTGATAAAGTCAATGAAACAATGATTTTAAATGAATCTCATGTAAGAGAACATAAACTGTATCAGGTCAAAATCACTTCCTTGTAAAAGGATTTAGATAAACTTGTGTTGAAAACTATAATCTGAAAGCACAAGTTAAGCATCTGACCATCTCTTTAACCAAGTCCATGTCAGATCATGCATCTACTGAAGTAAAACTTTAGAAGTTACAATTATCATCATAGCAATATAAGAAACTGTTAAATTCTCATATTGAATCAAAGTACAGGTATGGGTTGGGATTTAATGCTGTTGCACCACTAGTGAATGATAATTACTCCACACTATTAGAGTCAATGACAAACAGTTTATCAAATCAATTTGTGTCAAGCACCAAAACTTAATCAAAAGTGAAAATAATGAAGTGGTAAATGGTAAAGATACTGAAATCAGTGAAACTGATTCATCTGAATCAGAATTTTCAAAACAAAATGAATCAGAATTTGACTTTGATAACTGTGATGATCTGGATGAGGTTGATGAGCCCAATGAACAAGAATGTGCTAGGTTGGGTAAGGAAAAGAATATGGTAATTGAACCTATAATTCCCAAAGTCCTTAAGGAGATCAAGCTACCTTATCCTCCAAAACAAAGAAATTTGTTGAAGGCCATCTACGCAAGAATTGATCAGCTTAACGAAGGAATTCAGGAACTTAACAAAAAGCACAAAAGTCAGTCAGCGAAAAGAACTACGAAGGAAGAAGAGAAAAACACTTTAGTAGAACACTTGCGGAAGAAGAAGACTGGTCCTCACACATCCATAGAAAAGCAAAGGAAAAATGTTCCAAAGTCAACTTCCATAGGATCCACGGAAGAAGCTTTCATCTAACTCAAAGTCAACTTCCGTAGAAGATCTACGGAAGAAGCAATCATCTGAATCAAAACAGTCATCCGTAGAAGATCTACGGAAGAAGAAAACATTTGCTGAATCACAAACTGTCAAGAAAGTAAAGAAACAACAAAGAGATATGAATCCTCAGCAACAATAAGAAGATACTTCAGCTGCAAAGATTGAAATAATATTGAAAAATAAGCAGAAGAAAACAGAGGAGTCTGATAGTGAAGCTGAAGAAAAATACTGCAAGTGGTGTGATATGTACAATCACAACACAGAAGATTGTTATTTCAGTAGCTATTGTTCCATATGTAATATGAACAATCATATGACTTTTGATTGCTACTTCAATAAGCATTGTGCTATTTGCAACAAGAAGAACCATTCTACCCAAGAATGCTACTTCAACAAGAAGAACAAATCTAAAGTGCCAAAGAAGCAACAATCTGAGAATGATGAATCAGACTCACAATCTTCTGAGAATGAAGAATCAAAGGTCTCAAAACAAAACAAGCAGCAACCAAAACAAAAGGTGCCAAAGGTCAAGAAGCCAACATCTGCTGATGATCAAACAAAGAAGAAGAAGGAGAAGCAACACTATCAAAGCAAGACTCCTCAAAAGAAGGTTGTGTTACAGGAAGATGGAGCCTTCTTTATCACTTTAAAAAGGGAAATCATGTACCATAGTCAAAAACAAAAGATGCTAAAACTTTATCTAGCAACATGTCATCTTCAAGTTTGAAGAAAAAGATACTCAAGGAAGAAGTGACAGAGAAAGTGACTGTGAATCAAGATCAAAGTGCTTCAAGTCCATCCTCACCCCAAATAGAACATAATGAATCAATTGAGACTAAAAACAATCTTGAATCATCTAGGCTCATTCATGATAGAGTAACTATTCTAGATAACAATGGCAAGCCCAAGACCATTAAGGCTTAGGCTCCACTTTCTAATTAGTTTCATTATTTTTGCAGGAACATCCATGGAGGACTGACAACAAGTGGTATGTTGATAGTGGTTGTTCCAAGCATATGACCAGAAACTGTTCACTCCTTCATGATTTCAAACATAAAAATGCTTCATATATGGCATTTGGTGGGGATAAGAAGGGAGGTAAAATTGTTGGTGAAGGAATGGTAACAAATGGAGTAATCAAATTTGCGAAAGTTAATTTTTGTGAAAATTTACAATACAACTTACTCAGTGTATCTCAAATTTGTGATCAAAATTATACCGCTTTATTTTATAACTCTTTCTGTTCTTAAGCCAGGTTTTCAAATCCCAGCAGATTGGATCCTTCTTAAAGCACCAAGAAAAGGAAACACTTATGTTTTGGATATGAACAACACCTCTATGACAAGCAATGAAACCTGCCTGATTTCTAAGTCATCAGAAGATGAAGCTCAATTGTGTCATAGAAGGATGGTTCATTCAAACATGAAGAACATGAATAAGTTGGTCAAACAATGCTTAGTCATTGGCCTTCCCATGAAAGAATTTTATTGTTCAAATCATTATACATCATGTTATAAAGGAAAACAACATAGAGTGTCACAAAAGTCCAAAACAATCAAAACAAACACAACACCACTCAAAATGCTACACATGGATCTTTTTGGTCCAACCAATATTTTGAGCATTGGTAAAAGGCAATACTGTTTGGTGATTGGTGATGATTTCACTAGATTCACATGGGTCTTTTTCTTAAAACATAAAAGTGAAACATCAGAAACATTAATGGAGTTTATCACTAAGATAGAAAATCAACTGGATTTAAAGGTCAAAATCTTAAGAAGTGATAATGGATCTGAATTTGTTAATCATGCTTTAGATTCCTTTTGCAGGAACAAAGGCATAGCCAGACAATTCAGTGCACCAAGAACTCCACAAAAAAATGGAGTTGCTGAAAGAAGAAACAGGACTCTAATTGAAGCAGCAAGAACAATGCTAGCTAATTCACAGTTGCCTATCATATTTTGGGCAGAAGCAGTGAACACAACATGTAATGTTCAAAACAGGACATTAATTGTCAAAGAACATAACAAAACACCTTATGAACTTTTGTTTAAAAGAAAACCTTTTATAGGTTATCTTAGAGATTTTGGGTGTCATATGTCTATTTTAAACACCAAAGATCAATTAGGAAAGTTTGATGAAAAAGCTTATGATGGTTTCTTTGTTGGTTACTCATCAACATCTAAATAATATAGAGTATACATTCCATATCACAACATTGTAGAGGAAACATCTAATGTATCTTTTGATGAATCCTTATTTCCAAAATCTATAAAAGGATCATCTTGGTCGTTTGATATTGATGCATTAACAAATTCATTTAACTCTGGTTATTTGAATGTTGCAGGTCCTGCGGATACATGTTATCCTTATGTACCTCCAAGCATGAGTGAAGTGTCATTGTCAGCTGATCCTCCAAGACTACCCCAGACACATACTTCAAATGATGCTGATCCAGACCCTTCATCTCAAACAAGCAATGACAATTCTAATGGAAATGGAAATTCAACCTCAGCAAAAGTTCCTTCTGCATCAGCAAAAGTTCCTTCTACATCCGTAGATGTTCCATCCACTTCCAGAGATGATCCATTTCCTTCATCTAAAATTCCTAATCCATCATAAAACATTCCAACAACATCCACATCTGCAGATCCAAAAACTACAATATCTGTAGTTGTTCCTATAACAGTTGCGAAAGTTATACCAACATCTGTGAAAACATAAAATCATGAAGATGGGTTTCATTCAGCATCAGAAGACCAAAATAATGAGGATCTTAATTAATTTGTTGATTCCCCATCTTAGTTGGATCCATCTCCATTAACTAACATTACCAACTTGGAATCATCTCTAGTTGAATCAATACCAACAACAATAATTCATAAGTATCATCCAATAGAAAACATTATTGGTGATCTTAATGAAAGAACCACAAGAAGTCAATGTGGAGTCGCCAATATTTGTCTGTTCTCCTGTTATCTTTCACAAGTAGTTCCACCCAACATAACTGTAGCATTGAAAGACAACAGCTAGATTGAAGCAATGCAAGAAAAGCTTCAGCAATTCAAAAAGCAAAAGGTTTGGAATCTAGTTGATATTCTTGAAGGCTAATATCCTATTGGTATAAGGTGGCTTTTCAAGAACAAACTAGATGATAGAGGCATCATCATCAGAAACAAAGCAAGGCTGATAGTACAAGGCTATACTTAAGAAGAAGGGATAGACTATGATGAAGTCTTTGCCCCAGTTGCAAGGATTGAAGCCATTAGAGTCTTTCTAGCCTATGCATCACATAAGAAGTTCACTGTTTGTCAAATGGATGTAAAATGTGCCTTCTTATATGGTAAAATTGATGAAGAAGTCTATGTTGCCCAACCACCAGGCTTTGAAGATTTTGATTACCCACACAAGGTATACAAGCTTGACAAAGCTTTGTATGGTCTTCATCAGGCCCTAAGAAAATGGTATAAAAAATTATCATCCTTCTTGCTCAAGTATTGTTACAAAAGGGGCACAATTGATCAGACTCTCTTCCTGAAGCATGATCATCAAGATCTCTTAGTTGTCCAAGTCTATGTGGATGATATCATCTTTGGGTCAACAAATAAAAGATTATGTCAACACTTTGAATCCTTGATAAAATCTAAGTTTCAAATGAGTTCCATGGGAGAATTAATATTCTTCCTTGGTTTACAAGTTCATCAGAAACCAGATGGCATTTTCATCAATCAAGAAAAGTATGTGAAGCAAATCTTGAAGAAGTACAACCTTGCTGAGTCCTCTTCATGCAAAACACCAGCATCAACAATAGATAAGATTGTACCTGATCCTAAAGGGAAATCAGTTGATCAAAGATTATATAGATCTATGATAGGATCTTTAATGTACTTAACTGCCAGCAGACCTAACATAATGTTTGTTGTGTGTGTTTATGCTAGGTACCAATCAGACCCCAAGGAGTCACATATGAATGCAGTGAAAAGGATATTCAGATACCTCAAAGGGAGGCCAGCTCTAGGACTTTGGTATCCCAAAGAAGGAGACTTCAACCTCTACTCTTATTCTGATAGTGACTTTGGAGGGTGTAACAATAACAGAAAATCCATAACTGGTGGATGTCAATTCATAGGACCAAGACTAGTTTCTTGGCAGTACAAAAAGCAAACAAATGTATCAGTATCCACAGTTGAGACTGAGTACAAGTTGCTTCAGCTGGTTGCTCTCAAGTTCTATGGTTGCAAAACCAATTACTTGATTATGGTTACAATTTTCTTCAAACACCAATAAATATTAATAACTCAGCTGCTATCTTCATCACTGCTAATCCAGTGCAACATAGTAAAACAAAACATATGGAAATCAGATATCATTTTTTGAGAGATTATTCAGAAAAAGGTTTAATCAAGTTGATTAAAGTGGGTACAATAAATCAGCTTGCTGATTTATTCACTAAAGTCTTTGACTCAGTGAGATTTAATTTCTTAATTAAGTCCTTAGGCATGATCAACTTAGATTAAATAATCAACACAAAGAAAAGCATGATCTGTCCTTAAATTTCTTAATATGAAAAAGCCAAAAACATTCATAAAACATATAAAATTCCAAAAATATTGTCTTAGTTTCATATTTTCTTGAATAAGCAGTTCCTGTCATAGGAAATGATAGTACACTATACATTTGCTTAATTTCCTGAATTTTATCACACAATAAAGACTGATCAGATGTGATTTGATATGTAAGTAGGTTCAGCTTGAGTGGAAAATATACAAGTTCATGCATAACATAATGCCAAGGTGACTAATTGTGGACAATTCTATTTTGAGGAACAAGCAAGTAAGTCCTATCCTGCTGTGATCAACTTATTCACAATTAATTCATTATGTTTAGTTTGGGGTGAGGATGTAATGGTTGATAAGGTTGAGGTGATGTCTTCTTGATTCATACTAACTTGGTTAGTCAATTTTGTTTGAGACTTCTTCTTTGACGTGGATGATGAGGAATTGCCAGAAAATGTTTCTGCATCCTTTGCTTTGGACTTAGGCACATCATTGCCTTTGTCAAAGTGATCAAAGAAGTTGTTTTCTTCCTCAAGTGCTACTTTTTTATGTGGTACAATCTTTTGCACTTGTGATTTCTCCTTTTTATTCTTTAATTTCATCTCAGCAACTTTGTTGTTTTTCTTAGTAACTTTTTGTTTTTGTTGTTGTTTCTTTTGGTTTGAATCTTTATCATCTTCAGAAGATTGTGAGTCTGACTCAAAGGTATATACTTTCTTTGTCTTGATGATCTTTGTTTTGTTCTTCTTGTTGAAGTAGCATTCCTTTGTAGTATGGTTGTTTTTGTTGCATATTGCACAATATTTGTTGAAGTAACAATCTGAAGTCATGTGGTTGTTCATGTTGCATATTGAGCAATAGCTGCTGAAGTAGCATTCTTCTGGGCTGTGGTTGTGCATGTCACACCATTTACAGTAAACTTCATCTTCACTTTCAGATTCATTCCTTTTCTTTGCCTTTTTCTTGCTTATTAGTTTTTGCTTCTTTAATTCCTTGTCAATTTTATCTGCTGATGAGTCTTTTCCTCTTCCGGACATGGTATCAAAAGGTTCTTGTGTTGTATCTTTTGTGACCTTTTTCTTGGTCTGTTCTGATTTCTTCCGCAAATGATCTGCGGAAGTTATGTTCTTATCTCCTGATCCTCTTTTTGCTGACTTTTCTTTATTTAATTTATTGAATGCATGTATGCCTTCATTTAATTGCTCAATTCTTATATGGATTGTCTTTAGCAGATTTCTTTGTTTTGGTGGATAGGATAGTTTAAGTTCATTTAGTACCTTTAGAAATGAGTATTCTTTTAACATAATTTTATCTTTACCCAACCCCGCATTATTAGTCTCAGCCTCTTCATCTAAGTCATCACAGTTGTCATAATCAAATTCTGACAGCTCGGAGTCTGATGAACTAGATTTAGATGACTCAGTATTATTAAGTTTATCTGATGACTCAGGTATGAAGTGATTAGATAAACTGTTGGTCATTGACTCAGGTAAAGGAATATAATTGTTGGTAACTGGTGGTGCAACTGCATGAAATCCCAATCCTGACTTGTTCTTAGACTCAATATGAGAGTTTAACAGTTTCTCATACTGTTGTGATGACAATTGGAATTTTTGCAGTTTCACCTCAGTAGATGCATGTTCTGACATAGATTTGGTTAAAGATGTAGTCAGATGCTTAACTTGTGCTTTTAGATTGTAATTTTCAGATACAAGTTTATCTAAATCCTTTTGTAAAGAATTAATTTTGACTTGAAAAAGTTTGTGTTCTCTAACATGAGATTCATTTAAGAGTAAGGTTTCTTTTACTTTATCAGCCAATTGTTGAGCATGTGTTCTATATCTTTCTACTTCATCTATGCAAGAAGGGGAACACAACCTTTCTCTTACCTCAGTGGCCATTGGAGGGACTTTGTTTACCATATTGGCCATCAAAGCTTGGTTTTCAGCAAGTACTTCCTTCTCATACATGCTCCAATCACAAGTACCAGCATGCAAAATAATTAAACCAGTTTCTTTATGTTAGAGATACCTGTTGTATTGTTTGGTGGGGATGCATTGGTTAATAGTGGTTGTGTGATACTCCTTTGACTAGGTTGTCTTGAGTTAGTTGACTGCGGTTGGCTGTTATTGCACTCCCTTGAAAAGTGTCCAAACAGATTGCACTTAAAGCATCTCACTTTAGACTTATCTACACCAATTTTTGTTGTTCTTCCTCCAACAGACAATCCTTTGTTTCTTTTCATGTACATCTTGGCTCTATAGGCAATCATTGCCATTTGCCATTACAGATCCATCTCTTCCACTTCATCAGGATGAAGTTCTTCTAGATCTTGTTGACAAAAGTGAGCAGGAGTCAAGGTGCTTCCTAGATAAGCCTGAAAGCTTAAGCTAAAAGCAGCAAAGGCAGCTTTCTGTTCTTCAATCTCCAGAACCATAGTAATTGGTTTTGTTTGATTGTTATTCTTCTTGCTTTTGGATTCATCAGCCTTTCCTTTTGTCTGTTTGTGCTGATTGCTTTGAGTTTTTGCTTTTGAAGACTTTGCTGCGTAGAAACTTGTTTCTCCTTCCTGTTCACCTTCATCACTGGAGTTGTCTTCATCTTCATTAATGATGAATGCACTGCCAGTATTCTTTAGTTCTTTGAATTGATAAGGTGCTATAGGTGCTTTCACACTTTTGTTTCTTGTCTTTTCATCCGGCTCCAATGCTTCTACTTTTGCCACTAGAGTGTTTAGACCAATTGTTTTTAGATCAATAGTATTTTTAAACATGGACACAGTCTGTGTCCAGTTTTCAGGCAAAGAATGAAGCATCTTTTTATTCAATTCTTCATTGTTGTACTTAAGTTCAAGGATGTTCATCTCTGTAACAAGTTGCATGAATCTATGCAATTGTTGAGGGACTGACTCACCCGGAATATGATGGAATGTTTCATATTGTGCACTGAGAGTATCCTTTTTTATGCTTCTAATCTCGTCACTACCTTCACACAAAGTGTGCAGGATTTTCCATAACGAGTTAGCTGTTTTGTATGATTCAAACCTGATCAAGAGTTCTTCAGGCAAAGCCATAGTAAGCATACTATAAGCTTTGATGTCAATCTTAACTCTCTTGGCATCATCAGGTGATAAATTTTTTAAACTGATGGGTTGATTATTATCCTTATAATCCGCTCCTAAGGCAGGTGGGATATAAGGTCCTTTGGTAATCGAAGCCCATAAGTCAGAATCTGTGTAATTAACATGATTCCTGAATCGGATTTTCCAGGTTTTAAAATCAGATTTGTTTTCCAGTTTAGGAGGTTGATAAGCACTAACAACTGAATTACTCATGATAATTAATTTTATTTAGAAAGCAATAATTTTGTTTTAGCAGAAATCGATTAAACAAATCAAAGTTGATAGATCAATTGATCTGGATCAATGAGCACCAAGCTCTGATACCACCTGTGAATCCAAGGATCGTTCAGAAATTATCAGAATTAATTTTAACAAGTATTGATCGCTGAATTATCAATACTTGGTGTTTAATCTATTAATAATAATAAAATCAATCAATCAAACAAATAAAATAAGAATAATCAATCCGAGAGAACTCAAGAATATTGATTGAATGCTTTCTTGTTGCTATTGAGGTTGCTGATCTTGAATACAATGATTCGGATAATAATTACTGATGATTCTAATGATCTAAAACTGTTGTTATGTCTTTTCTATGTTGTTGATCTCGTATATATATAAAGAGATCTAATTCTGTTCTATTGCTAGCTATTTTGTTGCTATGATTAAGCTAATCAAACTTATCCAAATCCTCGCCAGGTTTATCGGCTTAGGAATTTGAGATTTACAACGAATCTAATATGAATGAAGTTTGTTGATGTGACGTGGAATATTCGCTTGAATAATATGTCTTTCATAATTATTAATGTTGTTGATGTTCTACCACGTTGACTTGTTGACTTGATATTGACTTCTATTAATTGGCCTTCCGCAGGAATTTACTCTTCCCCAGGTAACTAGTCTTCCGCAGCAACTGTTGTACTGTACTTGTTCTTGTGCTTTCGCAGGAGTTCTTGTCTTCCGCAGCAATCCCTCCTTCAGTAGCTTGTTCTTTTCTTGTTCAGCTGAAGTTGTTCTTCCGCAGGAGATCTACGGATGTACACTTTAGTTATGTTCCTCAGAACATCTACGGAAGAACACTTTATTCATCCGCAGTTGTTCCAACACTTGGTCAATTTTCCAAATTGACACAGTTTAATATTTCCTGCACATTCACACATACATTCTGAAATATATTATATCATCATTGAATATATATTATGAAGTGCAAAATAAATGTTATTTAATTCACAAACACAATTATAATCAAATATATTCATTTTATATTATCAAAAACAATAATTACAATAATGATTACAAGAGTGATTTTTATCATCTAAACCTATACAAGAGTTCTAGACCTAACAATTTGTTTTAATATAATAATTAAAACTCATAATTAACAATAAAACTTTTATAACTTTATAAAAAAAGTTATAAATTATAAACTGATTAAATGATTTAATAAATAAAAAATAATAATAATATTTATAATATTGATTAAATAACACATTTATTGCATTTAAATCATCAACATATATATATATATATTGATTTAGTTATGGCATTTTCCATTGTATGAAAAATATAAAATGGGGTCGGGCCGGGTTTGGGTGTTATATTTTTAAAACGGATCGAACGTTATAAAGAATGTCTGATAAACTCCTGCTGTTGCTCCCCAAAGGTAATGCTGTAATGGAAATTGATGAAAAGTTGCATGTCCAACTTTCACATACCACTCTACATCCTAATCTACCGGTTGAAGATGATTATGCATTTGCAGCTAAAATTTCATGTCGCACTGTAAGAACATCATTATTACAGATTACTAGCAATATCATATTAATTGTCTTACATCCCATTTTTTTATATTCAACATTTTCGCTTCTCAGTGTTTTTGCATAAAAATCGAGGTTGCTACTCGAGTTGACACTAGGAAGTTTTGAACGTGAAAATCCATGGGCATGAAGTGTCTCCGTTGGAGGTTCATTTTGAATGAAATCATCCCTACAAAGGTTACTATCTTCTTTATTACTATTTGTATAATTTGTAAAATAATAACATTTATAATACATTTTTACGGTTTTACACAAATACGGAGACCATGTCTAACATTTGATATAATTTGTTTTCAAGGTATGTGTTGAAACCCTGGCCGAAGTTCTTGCAAAAAATGGTATTTCTATTGGGGAAGTTTGCTGAATCATGTATGTAAAAAAGAAGATGCTTTGATCGTGTCAAAGGATTGAAAATCATATGCTTCACCGTGATTTCTTTTGTGAATGATGTTATTTTTACTGGTTTAGACTTGGGCCGAAAGTTCTTGCATCATTTTGCTTTTTAGTATTAAGATGAATGTTTGAAGCTAACAGTTACTGGTTCTTAGGCCAAATTCGTGTTTCTTGCTCCATTTTTTTTCTGGTATTAAGATGAATTTTGAAGCTAACAACGTAAATGCAAATCACCATTAATGATATCCACCTTATTATCTATGCTATGTGCTTTTTGTCTAACCATTATTGATTTGCATGTTAAATATGGTGATTTTATAAGCAAGAAATTCCAAATCAGTTTTCTTAATTCCTCTTCCTAACCATGAATTTTACCGTGCGACCCTTTTAATAAGGTACAACACCATATTTTATACGATTCTACATTTTTATTATCACACGTGATCATATTTAGGATTGTAATGACCATATTGCGGTGGATATTTTGAGTTGTACGATTTTGTAATGAAAATTTTAATTTAAACTAAAACATGGATCTTTAGAAAGGAGAATTAAAATCTAATTGACAAATGATAAATGAGATATGAAAAATGATCTATGTTATAAGAACTTCCTGTTAATATAAATGAAATAATGCAAATATTCCTTTCATGTATTTTGATATTAGATCAAAAGATATTGATAATATCTTTAATACTTTTAATAATATATTCATACACTTGTGTATATTAATAGTTATAAAATTTAAATGTTTTAATTTATTTTGGTCATAAATATTAACAGATTTACCAAAATAATTCCGTTTACCATTGTGTTTAAATTTAAATTAACTTTGATAATATCCTTAATACTTTTAATAAGTTATTTCCGCCATCATGTTTTTATTTACATTAAATTTTTAAAAACTCAAACACAAGTTTAACGAATTAATTAACATTTAAGTACATTATTTAAATTTAAATTCTGTTTATAAATCCTTGCTTTATATAAGGTCAATAATTTAGACGTTTCAATTTATTTTGGTCATAAATATTAAAAGATTTACCGAAATAATTCATTTTACCATTGTCTTTGAATTTAAATTATCTTTAATAATATTCTTAATCTATACTTCAATATCTATACTATATTATAAAAGATTAACTTATCTGGCACGTGCCATCTTTTTAGAGCACCTTCTAGCTTATTTTTCCGTCAAAATCATGTTTCATGATTAGTTTTAAAATCTTTTTCCAAATACAATTAGTTAAGTTAAAATCACATGTTTATGACATTCGTTTTATTCAGTTTTCTTAATTCAATCCTGATTTGAAATTAAAAATTAAAACATAGTATACATAAATTAACTTTAGAAATTGATAGTTGACTCAATCAAAAATTCCTAATATTTTTTAAGTCTACATGTATCATCATATTTGATTTCCTAAATTAATTTATTTACACTAACTAATTGATTTCACTTATTGAAGTTATTACAAATGTTTGACAAGCTCGATAATTATTAATTTTTTAAAATTTTTTTTATCAATTAGTAAATATTTTTACATTGCTATCTTTTGTTATTTTAACAAAATTTCTTATTATCTTTGAAATCTATATAATACAGTATTAATAAGTATAAAGCAAAGAAATTAATTCTATTAATATTAGATAAATGTGGTGATATTATAAATATAATATAAAATGTTGTATAGAAAATATAATTTAAAGATCTATGAATTATAAATATTTTTTTTCATTTCATATTTTCTCATTTATTCAATCTGTGTATCACACATGTTCTAACCTAATACTTCTAATATGTATTAATACATCTGTAGTCATTTCTGCCGACATGTTTTTAGTTACATTTAATTTATAAAAACCCAAACATAATTATAACGAATTAATTAACATGTAAGTATATTATTTAAATTTAAATTTAAATTTTCTAATAAAATCCTTGCTTTATATAAGGATTTAAATTTAAATTTAAATTTCGTTTTAAAATCCTTGCTTTATATAAGGTCAATGATTTAACTGTTTTAATTTATTTTGGTCATAAGTATTAACATATTTACCAAAGTCATCCTTTTACAATTTACTACAAAATATAAAAAAGAATATGTCAACTATTGTTACCAACAAAGATTATATATTAATACTTGTTGTTTAACATTAAATTCTTGTATGTTATTTTAGCAATCTGGTCGATTTGTTTAATAATATGCATTACTAAAGTCAAACTTTCCTTTTAACACATAAACTGCCAAAGTATTATTTTAAGGAACTTATTGACTAATTTTACGAAGAAAGTGAATATTAGGCTGTTACACATCTAAGTTAGATGCGACATGACCTAAAATTACGTCATTTCGTTGAATGACTTAAAAACTATGTAGTGTTGGATCATATGAGGCTGGTGCAATCAAAACAACACTTAGAAGATTTTCATATACAATTGAATTGGTCTTCCGAAGACAAAGCTGCTCTTCCGAAGACAAGTCAAAGATCTTCTGAAGCTTAAAGTATGAAGAACTTTCGAAGAGAGAACTCAGTCTTCCGAGACTAAGTAGTTCTCCTTCCGAATTATACAACTTAGAAGATCCTAAAGACAAACTCTTCCAAAGAATAAAGTCCTGAATACTTGCAGAAGCCTCGGAAGAAGTTGATTCTTCCGAAGTATAAATGGCCTCGGAAGAACTTATTTTTTCAAAGCCATTTAGCTTCGGAAGAACCAACTATGAACCAGTGGACATAAGTATAGTCTATCTGATAGTCCGTTGCAAACTTTGATATACTGCATGGCGCTTTCCCACGCCCATGTAGTTGACCATACTTTAATCCATTGTTAACCCATTATCAGTTAGTACAGTTGCCACTTTTAGTTGGTGACAAAAGGTAAGTCATGGACCTGTCATGACTACCTTATCTAGGATATTATTTTATCTTAAATACTTTACTTCTAGCAATGTCGTATTTGTGTAGTTGTAGAATCCAGCTGGTTTTCTAAGTATAACCGGCTGTATATAGTAGTATATATAGTTTCTTATTGTAACTTAAGTAAACCATGCTTGTAAGAGTCTTATAATACTGAGTTAAGAAGTAATATATACTAGTATCTTGAAAACCATTCTTGTGTTCTCATTTACATATTATATTACTTGTGAACTTAGTAGAGATTCTGCTTCATCAAACCTGAGTGACTTTAAGTGTGTTTGTGAGATAATCTTGTGTTGTGAGACAAACACCGGTCCTACATGTAGTTTACATTAATGAATACAATAGATTTAATTAGGAATCCTAATTTAACTAAATCACTTCCATATTGATAATTATGTTTATAGAATCATTCCCCTTGTTCTTTTGCTTTTTATCAGTGGTGGTGAGTTATCCTCCTTGTTTAAAACAAAATAAGCCAAGAAAATATGAGTATACTAACGAGGTGGTCATCTCTTACTTTACTACTTACAGTTTAAATTTGTATTGAGAGGGTTTCATATTTTCAATAGTGATTTGTGGTTTAGTAAGTTCTCATTTTGTTCTCCTTATCGATTTCTATATGAAAAACATCAAAAGCATATGTTAGGAGTAAAATCAGGGGAATTGTTGGATTAATCTAGTACGTAATTTTTAAGTTAATCCAAGCAAAAAGACGTAGTTTTAGGTCATTTCGTATCTAAGCTTAGATGCGTGACAACCGCATATTCACTTTCCTCTTGTTATAATTGAGAAATTATTGTTGGTAGTAGTTTTCGTATTATTTTTTTTCAAAAATAAGTTTGAGGTCAACATCTTTTTATATAAACCGAGAAATAGCATCATCATTTCATTCATTGTAACATCCGTCTCTACATTAACCAGCACAGTTAAATACACAAGGTAATATGCCTCTTATATTTCTTACTCACATTTTATATTTTTTTCAGAGTACTCAAGTTTTCCTGTTGTGATTTTTCATGTGTTAAACAAATATGTAGTTCAACATCCACATCGAAGATGGAAGTTGTCAACTTTTCATCATTAAGTGACCTTGACCTTTTCAAAGATGATTACAAACTTAAAGTTCGCATCATAAGGTTATAGTGGCAGCCGATGTTTGAGAACTTATCTCAAACCTTTTCTATCAAGATGTCATTGATTGATGAAGAGGATAGTAACCTCTATTTTTTGTTTCAAAAATCAAAGCATCACACTATAATAAATTAAATAGAATTATATTCATTTCTTCAAAATTTTTTGGACTCAACAAGTGTATAAAAATGATAATACTTGCCATAATCAAACATAATATGTTCTAACATTCAAACAATCTTTAACTTACACATTAGCATCATTAACATTCTTAACACACAGTAATTATTGTTTAAATTTTTTTTTTCAGGTTTGTAGATAAATGAAATTTTTATACAAATGTCCACAGCAGATGAAGATCTGTCCATAGTGGATGAACAAGTAGTTGTAGCTGATGAAGAACAAGTCTAAGTGTCTACAACAGATGACCATCACACACACAGCAGACGACCAAGTCTACAGCTGATGAACAGTCCACAATGAATGTTCATCCACAGCGGATGAACACTCCACAACGGACAACTTAACATGCACAATGGATAGCTAATCATCAACAGTAGACGACTTATAGACTTAGGATTATATGTAATTAGTTTTTACATAAGGGTATTTTTGTAACTGTACATAGGTCTTTGTATAGGTTATAAATAGAAGTATACCCTAATCCTTTGTAAGCTTTTGAACAATAAATCAAACAAGAAGTTTGTTATTATCATTCAAGCATTCAAGCATTCAAGCATTCAAACACACAATCATACACACACACACATAGATATCATATGATTAATCATGGGTTTTCATACTATGATTAATGAGTATTGATTCTATAACAACTTGTTATTATATATTTGAGAGATTGAAATCGACCCTTGGGGGAATTCATTGTTTTGTTCTTGTGTTCTAAGTTCAAGACCCGAATTCCATCAGGTGGTATCAGAGCCTTGACTCAAATCAATCACTGATTCTTGATCCTCTTAATCAATACAACTACATATATGGCTAATTAGCTTCATATAAACCATTTTCAAGCTGAAAATAATCACAAAAACCCTCTTCTATTTCAAACATTCAACAAATGTTCACAACATGATTCATTAATCTGTCTTTGTACATTATGAAGAAGATTTTGTGTTTTTGAAGCTCTAAACATCATTCATACACTTTTTTTCAAACGTGTTCATCACAAAAACTCTCAAAAACCTCATCGGTTCAAGGGTTCTTCGATAAAACAGTATACGGTTACCGTTCTATCAAGTTTTCATCAAACAAACACTAGTTTGGATACTTTGAATCCATTCATTGTATTTAAACATCATTTTTGAGTTATTCTATACTCAAATCAGGCGATTCAACATCTTTAAACAACAAACCGATTGTTGTTTCATTAAAGTTATTACAGCCACAACTGTTGTTAGGATAAACCCTAGTTTTTCATTCATATATAATCTTCAAAATTTCTTTTAATTAAATTTTTATTAAATTTTTGAGCGTTTATTAATTTGTTTAAAGTTTAAGGGCAATACATTTTATTATTCTTTAGTTTGAATATTACAAATTTAGCACATCTCTGGAAACAACGTTTAATCATCGGTGATTTTGTTGGTTTTTCATCAAAAACAAAGAAGAAACCGATTCTTCTTTTGAATTTTTAAAAAACGCACTTTTTGATCCAAAAGTTAACTTTTAAAAACATATTATTTGTTTTTAGGGTTTTTACTTTTCTTGACTAATATAATTAAAAGGGTATTGACTGAGCAACATTCCTTAAACGGAATATCCCTTATTTAACCGAGGATTGACATTGACATCACATAGGATATTAATTAATTTAAAATTGAATTAATTAATTCCTTTATTCGGTAAAAATTAATCAAAAGTGACAAAAACTACAAACAAATCCTAGAGACCTTAGGATAAAGCAAATTTAGCATTGAGCTAAATAATCAAACAAATTTGACTTAAACTATTAAGTTCAAAATTTAACAATCATGTCGAATGAAATTTCAGGTTCAAACTGTGGTCTCAAACCACCCATACTGAAGAACTAAGCAGACTTCAAACAATGGAAAATAATCTTCCAAAACTGGATTATTTTTCAAGACCCGAACCTATGGACATCCATAACCGAGGGACCATACATACCTGTTACTCTTGGTCTAGATTACAACATTCAGAAACCAGTGAGGTTGAAAAGTGTAGCTGGTGATGACCTCAAAAAGGTTAAACAGACATGAAGTGTTACAACATTCTAGTAATGACTCTGCCATTTGAGATACTAACAAGAGTGGAAAACTTCAAAATAGCACATGAACTATGGAAGGTGCTTCACACCATGTGTGAAGGAAGTGAGGAAATCAAGGAAATCAAGAAAGAAAAATTGAGGACCCCGTATGAAACCTTCCATCATGTTCAAGGAGAGTTAATATGATAACAGCTTCGTAGATTTGTTTAGCTGGTAAATGAGATGATTGTTTATGGTCTCAAATACGAATCTGTGGAACTCAACAAGAAAATGTTGCATAGTCTTCCAGAGAGCTGGACTCAATCAGTCTCTCTGATGAAAGCAACATTGGATCTAGAAACATTATCATTGGATGCACTAGTGGCCAAAGTAGAGGCACTAGAACTAGATGAGAGATCCAGAAACAATAGCATAGTTAGACATGTGGAATCATACAAGTTCAAAGAGATGCAACAAACAGACAATGCATTCTTAAGTTGCACTGGTGAAGAAGAAGAGGAGGAGTTTCTTGATTCAAGTGAAACTTCATTCTTTTCTGCTCCTGAATCATCACAAAACAAACAAAAGTCCAAGAAGACTATTGCTCATGCTTCTCATGAAGCAACACCTCAGAGCAAAGAACAGCCACATGCTTCCAACACCAGCAAACAACACCCAGTAAAGATACAAAACATCCATAAGTTTGAGAAATCCATGGATGCTTTAACAATTATTCTGCAAAGTATGGAGCAAAAGGCAGCTTTTGCAGCCTTCTCCACAAGCTTTGAAGCTTACTTGGGTGCAAATCTCACAACATCCGAGATCATCCAGCAAGATTTGGATGAATTTCCTCCCGACAAGGTTGAAGAAATGGACCTTCAGTGGTTAATAGCAATGATAGCATACAGATCTAAGAAGTTTCTGCAAAGAAATAGGGGGTTGGGTATGGATAAGAAAACAAAGATTGGTTTTGATAAAACCAAAGTGAGATGCTAAAACTGCTAGCTATATAGACACTTCTTTAGAGAATGTCAACAACCAAGGACTAACATAAACAACTATTGGATCATATGAGGCTGGTGCAACCAAAACAACACTTAGAAGATTTTGATGTACAATTGAAGTGGTCTTCCGAAGACAAAGCTGCTCTTCCGAAGACAAAGCAAAGATCTTCCAAAGCTCAAGGTTGAAGAACTTCCGAAGTGAGTACTCAGTCTTCCGAGACTATGTAGTTCTCCTTCCGAACCTGAAGACTTGCAGAAGACTCGAAAGAAGTTGATTCTTTTGAAGTATAAATTCCTCGAAAGAACTTATTCTTCCGAAACCATTTAGCTTCGGAAGAACCAACTATGAACCAGTGGACATAAGTATGGTCTGTCTGACATCCGCTGCAACCTCAGATATACTATATGGTGTTTTCCCACGCCTATGTAGTTGACCATACTTTAATCCACTGTTCACCGATTATCAGTTAGTACAGTTGCCACTTTTAGTTGGTGACAAAAGGTAAGTCATGGACCTGTCATGACTACCTAATCTAGGATAATATTTTATCATAGATACTTTACTTCTAGCAATGTAGTATTTGTCTAGTTGTAGATTCCAGCTAGTTATCCAAGTATAACCGGCTGTAGATAGTAGTATATATAGTTTCTCATTGTAACTTTGTAACCATGTTTGTAAGAGTCTTGTAATACTGAGTTAAGAAGTAATATATACAAGTATCATGAAAACTATTCTTGTGTTCATTTGTTTTCATTAACTTATTATATTACTTGTCAACTTAGTTAGAGATTCTGCTTCATCAAGCCGAGTGAGATCAAGTAAGCTTATGAGATAAACTTATGCTGTGAAACCAACACAGATCCTGCAATTGGTATCAGAGCTTTTAGGCTCTTGATTGTGAGATCTAACCATCCCAAATCACCATTTTTTCTTCACACTTACTCACTGCACTCAAATGCCTCTTAACTAGAAATTTTCTGAGTCTGAGATGGGAACCATGACCAAGGCTCTTATCATCATCCCTGATGATTTTGGAACCTGGTGCAAATGTATTGAAAGCTTTATCAAGTATCAAGACAGCCGCATGTGGAGATCAGTCACTCATGGTCCTTACCAACCAAAGGTGTAACCAGCTGGTAATGGTGCCATGATTGAGAAAGCTGTTGAAGATTACTCTGATGATGACTTTAAGAAGATGGACATTAACTACAAAGCCATGACTGTATTGCTTACTGCTATATCAAACTCCATAATGCGAGACCGCCAAAGAACTATTTGATTCTTTGAAGCAGATGTACTCTAGTTCTACTAAATCCAACGAGATTAAGAAATATGTGATGAAGCAGAAGTTCGAGAACTTCACATACATTGTTGGTGAGACCTTGAGACAACAATACTTCAGGTACATGGACTTGATCACATCTCTTCAGTCTATATGAGTGGTTCTTAAGAAGAGAGACATAGTGAGAAAATTCATGTGTGCACTTCCTTATGAGTGGACTTTCTACTGTGTCTCAATCAAGAGAACTGAGAATCTCAACACTCTCACCATGACTGAACTATTTGAAATCCTTGATGGATACCGTATGGAGATGGAAACTCAAAAAAGCAATCAGATGAACAGAACCTCAAACCTTCCTGTTAGCAATGCTTTACATGTTGCTAAAGGTTCAAGAACTCCCCAGCCCCAATTGTACCTGAAATACCCCCAACAACCATCATCATCTTCTAGGAAATACATCACATTCCCTGAGACACCCAGGTCTCAACAGGCTCAACAAAATCCTTTCCAAGATAGTTGTGCTTTTGTTTCAGGGAGTGAGCACTCTGGAGATTTTCAATTCTGCTTTGATGATCTAGAGTGTTTTAGCCCAGATGATGTTGAGTATATGGACATTGTCCAGTAGATGGCTCTTCTAACCTATAGAGCAAAGAAGTTCTTTAAAACAACTAGAAGCCAATTCCCTCAAAACCCAACCAATAGCAAATTTGGGTTTGACAAGTCAAAGGCCAAGTGCTACAACTGCAACCAGTTTGGTCACTTTGCAAGGGAATGTAGAATAGGGTTCTCATTGTTAAGCCCCATGGAAAGACCCCTTATGAGCTATGGAACAAGAGGCCACCGTTCATTGGCTTTCTTAGGTCCTTTGGCAACGATTGCACCATAATTAACACAATAGACAATTTAGCAAAATTTGCTGAAAAGTCGGATAATGCTATCTTTATGGGATATTCCTCAACCTCTATTGCTTATAGAGTGTATAACATTAAAAATCCAACAATTTGAGGAATCATCCAACATTGTTGTCAATGAGCACACTCCTTGTGTTAAGGGGAATGGTCCTGATCATATATTCAATTTAGAATTGTTTCCAAACTATTCTAAACCATCTTGTGAGAATGTTTTAGCTAGAACATGAACTTAAAGTGACCCCTATGAAGATCAACTATTCGAGTTACCCAGACCTATTCCTAGTTCTCCAAGAAGAATTGAAAATCAAGCTCCTTCAACTGGAAGTCCTAAAAGCATGAATATCTCAGGAAACAATGGAGCATCAACAAGTTGTCAGCCAACTGAGCCTAGTAACTCAACACCTGACAACTCCAGCATTCAACACCAAACTGATGAAGACAGTG
Organism: Flaveria sonorensis; assembly: GCA_025506505.1. NCBI lineage: Eukaryota > Viridiplantae > Streptophyta > Magnoliopsida > Asterales > Asteraceae > Flaveria > Flaveria sonorensis. The sequence continues at coordinate 52,110,842 of CM046429.1, forward strand.
ATCTGGAGGAACAAGCAACTATTGATGCTGCTTCATAGCAAAATACCATTAATGCTATTACACATTCATTCAATCAGTCCTCATTGAATGAGTGTGACATATCAGCTGGTCATAGTGTTCAAAATCCTGAGCAAAACTTCTCAAACCTGGATCTATCTATGCAACTAGATGTGATTCCTAGGCTCAGGATACACCATACTCATCCAGCTGAGAATATCATTAGGGATGTCTTAAAAGGTGTGAGAACAAGAAGTCAGACCCATAATGGGAATATCTATATGTACTCATGCTTCCTCTCTCAAATGGAACCCAAGAAGGTGGAAAAAGCCCTCAAGGAAAACAATTAGGTTGAAGCAATGCAAGAGGAGTTACTTCAGTTCAAGAGGCAAAAGGTATGGAACTTGTGTCCATTACCACCTTGCCAAGTCCCCATTGACACTAAGTGGGTTTTCAGAAATAAAAGAGACGATAAAGGTTTGATCAACAAGAACAAACCAAGACTTGTTGTTCAAGGATACACATAGGAGGAAGGCATAGATTACACTGATGTCTTTGCACCCGTTGCAAGACTTGAGGCTGTTCGAATCTTCCTTGCTTTTACAGCATCCAAGAACTTCATTGTCTATCAACTTGATATCAAATGTGCATTTTTGTATGGGGAAATTATTAGAGAAGTCTATGTCTGCCAGCCACCTGGATTTGAAGACCCACAGCACCCCAACTATGTGTGCAAACTGGATAAAGCTCTTTATGGGTTCCATCAGGCACCTAGGCTGTGGTAGGAGACACTGTCTCTGTTTCTTCTGAAGAATGGCTACACCAGAGGCACCATAGACAAGACATTGTTCATAAAGAGTTTGGGAAAGACATGTTGCTTGTTCAAGTCTATGTCGATGAAATCACATTTGGATCCTCAAATGACCAAATGTGTAAAGACTTTGAAGGCATCATGAGAAAGAAGTTTGAGATGAGTTCCATGGGAAGGATGGATTTCTTCCTTGGGATTCAAGTGAAGCAGATGGAAGAAGGGTTCTTTATCAGTCAATCTAAGTATGTTAAGGACATCTTAGAGAGATTTGAGATGAAATATTGTAAGCCATCCAAGACACCTATACCCAGAAATCACAATCTTTGTCCTGATTTCGAGGGGGAGGATACTAATCAGCATTAGCACAAGGCAATTATTGGGTCTCTGATGTATCTAACTGCAAGTAGACCTGATATCATGTTTGCAACTTGCATCTATATAGACAACAAGAGTGCCATATCTATCATAGAGAATCTAGTCAAGTACTCCAAGACAAAGCATATTAACATTAGGTACCATTTCATTCGAGATATTCATTAGAAAAGTCTAATCAAACTAGTGAAAGTTAATTCAAATGAACAATATGCTGATTTGTTCACCAAAGCCTTTGATGAACAAAGATTTAAATACTTAATCACAACTATTGAGATGATTAACATTGATTAGTCTATCTCTTTTAGAAAAAAAACCTTTTAAAACGTGTCTTGTCTATGTTGTCTATATACAATCTAAGCCTTGTTATAAAAAGGTTTTCTTCAAAAATTTTCTAAGTATGAATTCTTCTAAAGAGAAATTTACCCTCGGAAGAGATCTTTATCTATCTTCCGAAGGGAAGTTCCTCTGCATAAGTATTCTCTTTCGAAAATTTTTTAGCCTTGGAAGAAAATTTGATCATAGATCAAATCCACTTCCGAAGCTTACTAACTTCTTTTCTCGAAAGAAGTCCTTACTCTCGGAAGCGAATTTGTTTTTGAGACATAGTTTGCCTTCGGAAGTAAAAGTGGCTTCAGAAGACAATACTGAGAAACACAAATGTTTTCTCTCAAAAGCAATTTTACCTTCAGAATAAAACTTTTACTGTGTAACGAAAATCTTTGGGCCCCACTCTATAAAAAGTAAGATTTTATTGATGATTGTCAGAATATTTTAAATGGTTTATCTTACTGCCCTTGTCAAATCGAAACCTAAACTATCCTTTCACCTTATTAGTTTGGCTTTTTACCCCCCATGTAAAAACTTCTGACTCTCTTTCTTTACTTTCTTTACAACTGGGAAATCCCCAAATTTCCATTATCATGTTCACTCACTCTCAAATTCCTTCAATCAAACAGTACTCCCTTAACAATGGCCTTGAATCCTCAACATAACTAGGTCGCCATCCTTGATTCTTCAAAGGATGACGATATTTCCCCTATTGTCGAATTTCTGTCACAATCGACATTCTTCTCTGCCTCACTGTTAACCCCACCATCTACTCAAACCATATGGCTAAATTCTAGGCCAATGGTCGAAGAGAGACGATTAACAATGAAAGGGTCATCAGATCTAGGATCTGCGGGCAGGATATCACAATAACTGAATCAACCATTAGGGAGCATTTGGAGCTTCATGATGAGGGCACCCCCTACTAAATTCCCCAAATCCGAGTTGGAGGATACCTACACTCAGATGGGATATGGCGGTGATGTGAGCAAGTCTACGGTCTATAAGTTTAACTTCTGCTACAATTGGAAGTTTTTGCTGTAAATCATCCTACACTACCTATCTAACAAGTCTGGGGGATGGGATCAAATCCCATATGATTTGGGCTGCTAGTCCACGGGTTGGTAAAGGGCCTGCGCTTCAACTACTCAAGATTTATGCTGAACAACTTAAGAGGCAATCTCACCAGGGATCCATTCTATATGTATCCCTGGTTTATTCAGCACATAATCAATTGTAAGCTAGATCAGCATAGACTACAATGTGCAGATGTTCTACTAGTCCCTCACATAAGGCCTGTGATCTTCAAAACTATGAAGAAGGTGTCCACCAACTTCACTGGAAGATTCACTGATCTTCTTCCAGGTATGCTTGAGCCAACGGCATGTGTTGACATCCCTGCAGGCCCAGCAGGTGATGAACCTACACCAGACACCACCACTCCAATGCCAATTACTTCTTCCCACCTAATCAAGATCACCTATACAAGATGCCCCAAACAAACCCTTGATCAATCTACTTTGATTGATCAGGTCCCCTTTGTTCAAAACAAAAATCCAAAGGAGTTCCAACCATCCTCCACCATTGACCTCAATATTAGTGTTGAGTCTCCTCAGTCTCAACATGACAAGCCTACAACCCAAGACATTAGCCCTCAGGGTGAGTCTCAACACTCCCCTGGGCAGCCAAAAAAGGACAACCATATCATTGGCTCAACTACTATTGTAGAGGAGCCATTAGGTGCTGACCAAGGTCCCGGGTCACTAGTTATAACTTCTCTATCCTTTATTGACCTATTAACCCGACCTGATGAGGACATTATGTTCCATCCAGTCCATGATGTTGATCTACAACACCACTCTCAATATCAACTGAGCCCTAGGGAACCTCTGATGTCTAGCCCACATAAGCTAAACCTAACTGAGGTGAGTCCAACTAGCATGGAGGTGACTAATGTAGGCTCAGCTGCCACTACTGAGAGTGTTTCACTAGCCTCTCAGGACAGTGGTAACATCAGTGAGACTAATTCTATGACAACCTTACCAATTGATGCCTCTAAAAGAGACATCAGTAAGCAAGGGTATCCAGGGCGGCAAGAAACCTCTACTGGTGGTGATGATGAACATACTAGATATGTTATCTCATCTCCCAATGATTCTTCAAAAGAAGATGAGGGTAGTCTGAAACTCACTATCAGAGACCTACTTTCTAAAGTCTCAAACCTTGAATTAAAGGTTAAGAATTTAAAGGACAGGTCTGCCACTCAACAACTTGAGATTGAACATCTCAAGGCTCAACTAGCTAAGAAACAGATTGAGAAGTCTATTAGGCATGTACCAATTCAAGTTTCTTTAAACTCTTCCTCCAGCTCATCTACTTCTCAAGATGATGCTACCAAAAAGGAGGAGAATGTACAGAAACAAAGACATGTGGAACCCAGCCTTGCCATCACTACTTCCCTTGATGTCATCTCTTCTTTCTATTCCACACAGCAACATCCTACAACCATCTTTCCTCAACCACCTCCTATTACCATTCAAGTGGACCTAAGGATGCTGATTGACCTTGATAGATTCTTAACCAAATTTCTGATAAGTTCCTCCCTTGAACGACCCTCCCCTGATGCTGCTATAGTCTATTATGGAGCTGAAGAGCTACAAAGGCTGAGTGCACCACCTACCTCTAAGGAGGAAGTTATCAACCTAAGGTTTCTATTGAACCTGAGATTAACTTCGAAGAGGAAATACAGACTGATGGCCCAACAACCAACTTAGAAGGGATAGGTAGTGCAGTTCCAATTACTTCCGAAGCAGAAATCCAAGATGCCAAAGGAATAATTGAACTATCTTCCTTGTCCGATGACCTGTTCATCACAGAGGCCATTCTTGACATGGCCTCTGAGGTGAATAGTGAGGACTTCTTTATAACTCCCATCTCCCAAGCACCACAAGTTCAAACCCCCTCTCCCTAATCTAAAACCTCTAAGCATGAGTCTCCAAAGGCTGAATCTTCCTCTGATCCTAAGGGGAAGAGGAAGCGCACTGCTGAAAAGCTTCTAGAGGAAGAAAGGCTGGAGAAGCTGAAAAAGAAAGGAAGAATTGATACTAGGAAGTCGCTGGCTGCAAGCAGCAAAGCAGCATCAGCCGCCCAAGAGAGTATCAACAACCAAAGGAGAGTGGAGGTCATAGACAGGCTCATCAGCTTGGGAGTAGACAATGAAGATATCCATCTACTCCCACTTGATGAGCTTGTAAAGCTGGAGAAGGCAACCTTGCTGCAAAAAGAAAAGGAGGAAGCAACAAGGTTGGCCATAGAGGAGGAAGAGAGGAGAAAGAAGGAGGAGGCAATGGAGAAGGAGATGATGGAGAGAATAGCCTTTCTCTATACTAGAGGCTATTCTCAGAAGGAGCTAGCACCTCATGATTAAGATACAATCTTGTTCCTTTTTCACAAAGAGCAAGATCAAATCAACAAAGAAAGGAAGAAGGCTGCCAGGGAGAAGCTAAAGGAGAGGAAGAAGATGGAGGAAGAGACAAAGCTTGTAGCTACCAAGAGTGAAGGTGATAAGGACAGGATGAAAGTTTACCTTAAAGCCCATGGATTCACTGGCAGGCAGGTGGGTCCTATGTCCCTAAAGACCCTACAATGACATGTCAGCAATATCAAGACTGACATTCGCTTAGGAATAAGGCAGGAGGTACTCCAAAGGCAAAGTGTTCAGAGGATGGCACCCAAACCAACTCCCAAACCCAAACCAGCACCCAAACCACAACCTATGCCTACACCTTTTTCCCTCCCTATTATAACTGAGCCAACCACTGAACCTTACACCCCTGAACCCACACCATCAGCCATACCTACACCTTCACCCACTGCCTTTTAATAACCTCCACCACCACCTATCCTTAAACCCAAAACACAACCCCAAACCCAATCACTACCCAAACCATCTTTTGAACCATCTAAACCCCTGACCTTAGAAGAATTCACATAGATCAAAACGAAGCTCATCAACTGCATAGCCTTGAGTGACATCTCTTGTGAGGAAGAGCCCATAAAGCTGAAATACATTGATGGCTCTTCCTGTTCCCTCACAAGAGATGCATTCCTTGATCTGCCAAGGGGAACACAGGACCAAGCTCTCCAACTTCTTGCAACCAACTCAGACGTACTTAATGAACAAGAGAAGAAATTAAGAAGGAGACTGGTGACTCTGCTGGACACAAGAAAAGGAGACAAGCTGCCAACCAATCCCCTCAATCCTAGAAGCCAAATTGTCCAGTGGAGGTTTGATGAAGCTACACACAGCTTTGCTATGGAAAGGGAGAATGGTCAAGTGAATAGACTTGATACATCTGTTCTGCTACACTCCAGCAAGTTTGACATTGCTGAGCTAGCAGAGAGACCATTCTCCAATCCCTTTAACTCTCGGATAGCTGCTCATATCAGGAATCATTTGAGCAGTCTTCATGTTGAAAAGATTACAAAGAAAGCCAAGACTGAAGAAGAGTTGAAAAATAGAGCAAAGCAAGAAGAAGAAGGTGCAACCAGAAAAGGAATAACATTCCTGCAGATGGTTGAAGGTCCAACTTCGGATCCTACAGTTAGATGGGAATATGACTACAATTCCTATTGACTAGCTATATTCAGAGGAACGCAGCAAAGGGTACACATCATCCAGAGCAACATTAGATCTATTATCTATTGATGATTTGTACAAGCTCCTCACCACTGTATCAGGAAAGAACCAAGAGACAGACAAATATATGCTCTCCCTGGTGTTGAAGACATTAAGGAATAGAAGGAAGTGAAGTTTTGGTAGCATCAGCTTAGGGGGAGTTTGTTGGATCATATGAGGCTGATGCAACCAAAACAACACTTAGAAGATTTTGATGTACAATTGAAGTGGTCTTTTGAAGTCAAAGATGCTCTTCCGAAGCTCTAGGTGAAGAACTTCCGAAGTGAGAACTCAGTCTTTCGAGACAAAGTAGTTCTCCTTCCGAAGTATACAACTTAGAAGATCCTAAAGACAAAGTCTTCCAAAGAATAAAGTCTTGAAGACTTGTAGAAAACTCGAAAGAAGTTGATTCTTTCGAAGAATAAATGGCCTCGGAAGAACTTATTCTTTCGAAGCCATTTAGCTTCGAAAGAACCAACTATGAACCAGTGGACATAAGTATGGTCTGTCTGACATCCGTTGCAACCTCTGATATACTGCATGGCGCTTTCTCACGCAGTTGGATCATATGAGGCTAGTGCAACCAAAGCAGAACTTAGAAGATTTTGATGTACAATTAAAGTGGTCTTTCGAAGACAAGGCTGCTCTTTCGAAGACAAGTCAAAGATATTCCGAAGCTCAAGGTTGAAGAACTTCCGAAGTGAGAACTCAGTCTTCCGAGACTAAGTAGTTCTCCTTCAGAAGTATACAACTTAGAAGATCCTATAGACAAAGTCTTACAAAGAATAAAGTCCTGAAGACTTGCAGAAGATTCGGAAGAAGTTGTTTGAAGTATAAACGACCTCGGGAGAACTTATTCTTCCGAAGCCATTTAGATTCGGATGAACCAACTATGAACCAGTAGATATAATTATGGTTTGTCTGACATACGCTACAACCTCTGATATACTGCATGGCGCTTTCCCATGCCTATGTAGTTGACCATAGTTTTATCTACTGTTCACCTATTAACAGTTAGTACAGTTACCACTTTTAGTTGGTGACTAAAAGGTAAGTCATTGACCTGTCATGACTACCTAATCTAGGATAATAGTTTATCTTAGATACTTTACTTCTAGCAATGTAGTATTTGTCTAGTTGTAAATTCTAGCTAGTTATCCAAGTATAACCGGATATAGATAGTAGTATATATAGTTTCTCATTGTAACTTTGTAAATCATGCTTGTAAGAGTCTTGTAATATTAAGTTGAGAAGTAATATATACAAGTATCTTGAAAAACTACTCTTGTGTTTATTTGTTTTCATTAACTTATTATAGTACTTATGAATTTAGTTAGAGATTCTGCTTAATCAAACCGAGTGAGGTTAACTGAGTTTGTGAGATAAAGTTGTGTTTTGAAACCAACACTAATCCTGCAATTGGTATCAGAGCTTTTTAGGCTCTTGATTGTGAGATCTAACCATCCCAAATCACCCTTGTTTCTTTACACTTACTCACTTCACTCAAATGGCTCTTAACCAGAAATTTTTTGAGTTTGAGATGGGAACCATAACCAAGGCTCCTATCATCACCCCTGATGATTTTGGAACCTGGTGCAAATGTATTGAAGGCTTTATCAAGTATCAAGACAGCTGAATGTAGAGATTAGTCATCATGGTCCTTACCAACCAAAGGTAGAATCCCCAGCTGGTAATGGTGCCACGATTGAGAAAGCTGTTGAAGACTACTCTGATGAAGACTTCAAGAAGATGTACATTGACTACAAAGCCATGACTGCAAAGCCATGACTTCAAGATATGGCACTGATGAGCAAGAGGTTCCAACTGCTAACCCACAACCCAATAAGCAGAAGAATGGTACAATAATGGTGAACACCACAGGGAAGGATAAGGTAGAAAACCTCATCCCCATAACTGTTGATCAACCCCTAACCACAAAAGCCAGAAAGAAAAAAATCAGGGCAGCAAGAAAAATTGCCTAGAATATGGCTGAGACTAAGTTGAAGATAGACTCAAGGCAAAAGGGTGTATTCATTTCAGCTGGATTCCAAGTGGTTGGAAGTTCTGATTCAGGAAAAGAGTGCAGTACCAACACTCCTATCCAACTGAAAGATCAGAAATTAAAGTGGAAGGTTGTTGAAGAAGAAAAAAATTGCAAGAAACACAGTCCTCATGCCCCATCAAGAATAACACTTAGTGCATAATCTGTGGTCTGTGTAACCACATGGCTAAAGATTGTTACTACAATCTAGCAAGCACACATTTTGCAAACAATGTTATGAAAGAAGGAGTCAATGATGGTTTCACATTTGGACCTTACCATGTGGGCCAAGTGCTAAGGAAAGGAAAGCTTGTTTTCGAAGCCAAGTTCCTTTTGGAAGAAACTTATTCTTCTGAAAGGAAAATAACTTTGGAAGAAAAGCTAAAGAACAAACAAAGAAACAAAAAGAATCCTTTGAAACCTTCCAAGAAGAAAACTACTTTGGAAGAAAAGATGGTGAAAACTTCTTCTGAGAAGAAAGAAGCCTCAGAAGCAAGTCATGTTGCTCAAGCCTCATCAGGCTCATCTACACTGATCAACCAGAGGATGGAATGGAATATCAGAAAAGATGCTGCAGCCAAAGCCTGTTCTTCACAAACCATAATTGAACCCCTATGCATACATTTTTGTTCAATCATATCATCTACATTGGAAGAGGCCAAGACCAACAAGGCTTGGGTTTGTAATAGTAACTAATCTTTTTACCTTATGTGCAGCGACATCCACAAGACAAGAATTGAAATGTATGCATTGTGGACAGTGGATGCTCCAGGCACATGACAGGAATAGATCTCTCCTACAACAATTTGAACATTTTGATGGAGGTCCTGTTCAGTTTGGAGGTGAAGCTGGAGGATACATTTCTGGAAGAGGTAGTGTATCCAATGGTAAGTTAAAAGTTGACAAAGTAAATTTTGTCAAACAGCATGAACACAATCTCTTGAGTGTTTCTCAATTCTATGATCAAAAGCACCAAATGCTTTCACAGAGCATGAGTGCATTATCCTCAATCCCGGGATGACAATTCCTCAGGAATTGGTGCTTCATAGATCTCTTAGGAAAAGGGATATGTACAAGCTGGATATGAGCAATGCTTTCCCACCGGGTGAAGTATCATGCTTGCTTTCCAAAGCTAATGGTGATAAGTCAACTCTTTGGCATAAAAGAATATGCCATGTTAATTTTAAAACCATAAATAAATTAGTTAAAAATAATTTGGTACATGATGTTCCTAAAAAGGGGTTTTTTGTAAAGATAATTGTATTAATTGTCTGATAGGGAAGCAACACAAGGTCACTCACAAATCCAAAGAGGTTAACTCTATCACCATCCATTACACTTATTGCACATGGATCTTTTTGGTCCCACAAGTATAATAAGCATTAGAAGGAAATCATGTTGCCTTTTGACTATTGATGATTTTATAAGATTTACATTGGTTTTCTTTTTAAGAACTAAAGATGAAACTGTTGAAACTTTAAAATCTTTTATTCTTAAAATTGAAAATCAGAAGGATCACAAAGTAAAAATCATTAGAAGTGATGAAGGGACTGAGTTTAAAAATCAAGCCCGTGACTCATTCTGTAACTCAAAAAGGATTCCCAGACAATACAGTGCTCCTAGAACTCCTTTATAAAATGGTGTTGCTGAGAGAAGGAACAGGACACTTATTGAAGCTGCAAGAACTATGTTAGTTGATTCAAAGCTGCCTCTAACTTTCTGGGCAGAGGTAGTTAGCACTATATGTTATATGCAGAACAGGGTTCTCATTGTTAAGCCCCATGGAAAGATCCCATATGAGCTATGGAATAAGAGGCCACCATTCATTGACTGTCTTAGGTCCTTTAGCAGCAGGTGCACCATACTTAACACAAAAGATAATTTAGCAAAATTTGCTGAAAAGTTGGATGATGCTATCCTTATTGGATGTTCCTCAACCTCTATTGCTATAGAGTGTATAATATTAAAAATCAACAATTTGATGAATCATCTAATATTATTGTCAATGAGCACACTCCTTGTGTTAAGGGAAATAGTCCTGATCATATCTTCAATTTATAATTGTTTCCAAACTATTCTAAACCATCATGTGAGAATGTTTTAGCTGGAATAGGAACTCAAAGTGACCCCTATAAAGATCAACTGTTTGAGTTACCCAGACCCATTCCTAGTTCTCCAAGAAGAATTAAAGATCAAGCTCCTTCAACTGGAATTCCTGAAAGCATGAATATCTCAGGAAACAAGCGAGCATCAACAAGTTGTCAACTAACAGAGCCTAATAACTCAACAGCTAACAACTCTAGCATTTAACACCAAGCTTATAAAGACAGAATTCTAAAGGAACAGGCAACTGTTGATACTACTTCATAGCAAAATTCCATTGATGTTGTCACACATTCATTCAATCAGTTCTCATTGAATGAGTGTGAGACATCAGCTGGTCGTGGTGTTCAAAATCCTAAGCAAAACTTCTCAAATTTGGATCTATCTATGCAACTGGATGTGATTCCTAGGCTCAGGATACACACCACTCATCCAGTTGAGAACATCTTAGGAATGTCTCAGAAGGTGTGAGAACAAGAAGTCAGACCCATAATAGGAATGTGTGCATGTACTCATGCTTTCTCTCTCAAATGGAACCCAAGAAGGTGGAAGAAGCCCTTAAGGACAACAATTCGGTTGAAGCAATGCAAGAGGTGTTGCTACACTTTAAGAGGTAAAAGGTATGGAACTTGTGTCCATTGCCACCTAGCTAAGTCCCCTTTGGCACTAAGTGGGTGTTCAGAAACAAAAGAGACAATAAAGGTTTGATCATCAAGAACAAATCAAGACTTGTTGTTCAAGGATACACACAGGAAAAAGGCATAGATTACACTGATGTCTTTGCACGTGTTGCAAGACCTGAGGCTTTGCGAATCTTCCTTGCTTTTACGGCATCCAAGAACTACACAGTCTATCAACTTGATGTCAAATGTGCATTTTTGTATGGGGATATTGATAGAGAAGTCTATGTGTGCCAGCCACCTGGATTTGAAGACCCACAGCACCCCAACAATGTGTGCGAACTGGATAAAGCTCTTTATGGGTTCCATCAGGCACCTAGGCTGTGGTATGAGCCACTGTCTTAGTTTCTTCTGAAGAATGGCTACACCAGAGGCATCATAGACAAGACATTGTTCATAAAGAGTCTGGTATCCCAAGAATAAGGATTTTAACCTTTATGGTTACACGAATATTGATTATGGTGGCTGCAACATCAACAAGAAATCTACATTAGATGTCAATTTCTTGGTGGAAGGATTATCTCCTGGCAATGCAAGAAGCAATCATGTGTATCCACATCTACTACTGAAGCCAAGTACATTGCTGGCGCAAGTTGCTGTGCTCAACTACTTTGGATTCAGAATCAGATGCTGGATTATGGTTTCAACTTGATGGAGACCCCTATCCACATAGACAACAAGAGTGTCATTCTATCATAGAAAATCCAGTCAAGCACTCCAAGACAAAGCTATTGACATCAGGTACCATTTCATTCGAGATATTCAAGAGAAAAATCTAATCAAACTAGTCAACGTCAATTCAAATGAACAATATGCTGATATGTTCACCAAGGCATTTGATGAACAAAGATTCAAGTATTTAATTACAGCTATTAGGATGATTAACATTGACTAGTCTTTCTCTTTTGAAAAACCTCTTTAATATGTCCTGTCTATGTTGTCTACATATAATCTAAGCCCTGTTACAAGAAGGTTTTCTTCAAAAATTACTAAGTATAGATTCTTCCGAAGAGAAATTTACCCTCGGAAGAGATATTTATCTATCTTTCGAAGGCAAATTTTTCTAAACAAATATTCTCTTTCGAAGGGTTTTTAGCCTCAGAAGAACATTTAAACATAGATTAAATCCACTTCCAAAGCTTACTAACCTCCTTTCTCAGAAGAAGACTGTATCTCCAAAGCAAACTTATCACTGAGACATGGTTTGCTTTTGGAAGTAAAAATGGCTTTGGAAGACAATACTGAGAAACACAAGTGTTTTCTCTCTGAAGCAATTTTACCTTCGGAAGAAAAACTTTTACTGTGTTATGGAAATCTTTGGGCCCCACTCTGTAAAAAGTAAGATTTTATTGATGATTGTCGGAATATTTTAAATGGTTTATCTTACTGCCCTTGTCAAATCGAAACCCAAATAGTCCTTTCACCTTATCGGTTTGGCTTTTTGTGACAACCCACCGAACGGGGTCCGGCTGCGACTAACTGATATCAACACAATGCAGCGAAAAGTAAACATAACTTATTCAATTGTTAACCAATAATCCACATTAATTGTACCAATACTAGTCAATTGTTTTCTAAATCCTAATTACATTAATGTAAATCAAATGTCCCAATGATTTTATCTAGAGATGGGGTGATGGCTAATCTCCAATGTCCGGCTATGTCAACTCCTATCCATGTTTATTTGGCCAAATCATTCTTCTCCTGAAATACACACCCAAAATACGTCAACATAATATTGGTGAGCTCATAAGTTTAGGACACAAGCCTCAACATAATTCATAAAATAAGCCAACAGAAGTCATGGTGCACAAAAGAAACTATCACAATCAAACTTGGACCTGGATGATCCTCCCGAATGCTAAAACATCCCCTAACCCATACCTATTATTATTATGGGCTCAAGTGTGCCCTGCTAAGCATATCTAATCTGCACTAGTTTGTGACACAATGATTATTGAATCTCAATGGGGGGGGGGTTTCCCTGTCCTTAAGGCCTATTGTGTGCGGGGGATTCCCCAAATAGTAATATCCACAAATCACGCGGCTCCCAATGGAGTTAATGATTGTGCTTATATTCGGGGACCAGAGCAGGTATTATTGCACCACAGTAATATATTTACTATCGAGTATGTATTTCACCCCAAAAGTTTTAAAGTAAAAAGGGGGTCATGAGACTCACCTTAGAGTGTCCTTGAAGTGGGTGTTAGTGGTTTAGGGAGCTACCGACCGGTAAGGTTCCTAAGTTCATTTTATAGATGTTAGTGCTAACATTTGGTTCCAAATAATGAGGTTTAAGTTGTTGGCATGATTGGTTCCTCAATTTTGCTAAATTCGTGGTTTTTAACCCTTATGTTTGGAATATTGCACTTAAATCTCTTACTATGGGTTTTATTGTTTCAAGTGGGGTAAGCTACTGTAGTAAGTTAGTTTTTATGCCATTTAGGTCTTCATAACTCTTTTTACTATTTTTCTTGCTAGTGCGGTGTTAGATTTCTTAGCTTAACGTTATATTTGTATAAATTCCTAGCGAATTCTATGATTGATAATCTTTTGTTTGTAGCTTACTTTTATTATTATAAGTCCATTAGCTACTGTATTTTGAGTCTTAGGTTGTTTTATGTTGATTTTGGTATTCTAACGTTCGAGGCTTGGTTTTTAACGGGTTCTTAGATTCGGGTCAACGTTTGGTCCATTTTAGTCATACAAGATTCTAATATACTTAAAGTAAGTTTTGATTCTGGAGATTTCATGTTTTTAGCTTAGGAGCACTTTTTTATGCATTTCTACTATTTTAATATGAATATCCCCTATATTATTGTTTACTAAGCAAACCAGCTCTATAATTTATGAAACTAAATTTTTAAGCATTCCTTATCATTATAAGTCTACTGAAATTTTTGTACATCAGATTGTATGCATTTTTGATACTTCCGTTAAGTCCACCGGTTAGTTCCGTTAAGTATCCGTTAAGTCCTGATTTTGGATTTTTAAGTGTTTTAATCTAATTTTTTCCCTTTGCAAATATATTTATAACAGAAATAACTTCTACATAACCCCGTATTTCCAGTAAGTTAAATCCCCAACTTGTTTCTCGTATTTTCTTCGTATTTTTCAAGTTTTTGTATTACTTTTGAAGGGCGGATTTTATACTTGTAAATCATGAAACTTAAATTTTAACTTAAGATCATCACTATTAACTTCCAGAAACATTCAGATTATAATCTTTGATTTTGCTTAATATACTTTTATATTTTTATAAAAACCGGGTTTTCGGTTGTATTATATTTATCAAAGCCGTTCTTTACGAAGATTTTACATCCTTTTGTTACTAGAAAATATGGTATCATATTTGTTCATATGATGTTGGGGGTGACACGAGATTGTTTGTGTCACCAACGAGATGATACGTGATATTTCGTGCGTTTTCGGGTAGCAACGGTTACCTTGTTATGTGAGGTAGATGTGGTGGAAACGGGGGCTGCCAAAGAAACTTACGATGGTGAGAGAAGGCTGTTAGAAACGGCAGGTTAGTTCAGGTTGCAAGATCAACGGAAATGGAGATTTGAAGTCGAAGATATGTGGGTGTGTGTGTGTGTGTGTGTGTGTTCAGCGATGTTTACCTTAACCTACTGGGGTTGATGGTGCTCGAGTCTGGGCTGCTTCTTGGCTTCAGGATGGCTAGAGTCTGCTGCTCGATAAGAGTAAGAGAATAAGAGAAGGTTGAGAGTGTTTGGTGAGAGTTATATTTGGAATTGAAGGTAAGGGTGGTGGTGTTGTAGGGGGTTCGACCGAGAGGTGTTAGGAAGGGGAGCTGGGTCCCACTTTCTTAATTACAGGATTCTGCATTGGGTAAAAGAAGATTTTAGTTATTGAAACAAGTTAGCATGGATTAAGAAGCTAAACCATGCATTGGGTGGCTTGGGTGATGATTGGACAAGTCAACTAGCATTTCTCTTTTTTTAAAATATATATATTTTCATACGGGTGTATGTTTGTATGTATTTATGACTGGACTAATTTTATTTATCAAATATTCATTGTATGGTTTGTTTTTAGTTTTTATTTATAAGATGTAAGCATTAGGTGGATTTATTATTTAGTTTAAAGTTATTATTATTATTATTATTATCAATGTTATCGTTTACATGGATTATGTCTTGCATAAGTTTTTATATTTTAGTTTTGTGATTCATTAAATTATAAGTTTTTATTGACGGGTGTGCTGGGCTCAACAAGTGAACAAATGCGGATGACTAAGGTACAAATGCGGATGATTTAGCTATACAACTGCGGAAGAAGTAAACAAATGCGGATGACTTAAGTATACAACTACGAAGGAAGTAAACAAATGCAGATGACTTAAGTATACATCTGAGGAAGCAGTAAACAAATGCGAATGACTTAAGTATACATCTGCGAAAGAAGTAAAAAAATGCGGATGACTTAAGTATACATCTGCGGAAGAAGTAAACAAATGCGGATGACTTAATTATACATCTGCGGAAGAAGTAAACAAATGCGAATGACTTAATTATACATCTGCGGAAGAAGTAAACAAATTTGGATGACTTAAGTATACATCTGCAGAAGAAGTAAACAAATGCGGATGACTTAAGTATACATCTACGGAAGAAGTAAACAAATGCGGATGACGTAAGTATACATCTGCGGAAGAAGTAAACAAATGCGGATGAGTTAAGTATACATCTGCGGAAGAAGTAAACAAATGCGGATGACTCATAGTCTTAGGTATAGACTTTTTGGCACATAGCTTCACTAGAGCATCAGGCCTAAAATCCACTAGTGTAGGTAGTTCACGAACCATCTCATAACATGGCCCAAATGGCCCATTACGATCTTGTGGGTCAAGCCCACTTAGCACTGTGGTCCAATGACCAGTTTAAAGTTTGATGGGCCTAAACCCATTGTGGTGTGTGTGTGTGTATCCATGTCTAGGAGTTTGATCTCGTTGGGCCCATCACATGGGCTTCTGTGATTATTATGTGGCCCGTTATGGTTTCTAAAAAAAAACTTTCTGGCTCAAAAATCAGGGTTGTCACACTTTTTAACCCCCATTTAAAACTTTCGACTCTCTTTCTTTATTTTCTTTACCACTGCTAAAGACCTAAATTTCCATTATCTTCTTCACTCACTCTCTAATTCCTTCAATCAAACAGTACTCCCTTAAACAATGGCCTTGAATCCTCAACATAACCAGGTTGCCATCCTTGATTCTTCAAAGGATGTCGATTTTGCCCCTATTATCGATTTTATGTCACAATCGACATACTTTACTGCCCTCACTGTAAACCCCACCATCTACTCAAACCATATGGCTAAATTTTGGCCAATGGTCGAAGCGATAGTATTAATGATGAAAGGGTCATCAGATCGAGGATCTACAGCCAGGAGATCACAATAACTGAATCAACCATCAGGAAGCATTTGGAGCTTCATGATGGGGAGCATTTGGAGCTTCATGATGAGGGCACCCCTACTGAATTCCCCAAACCTGACTTGGAAAATACCTATATTCAGATGGGATATGGCGGCGATGTGAGCAGGTCTACCGTTTATAAGTTTAACTTCTCCTATAATTGGAAGTTATTGCTGCATATCGTCTTGCACTACCTATCCAACAAGTCTGGGGGATGGGATCAAATCCCATATTATTTGGGTTGCTTAGTCCATGGGTTGGTAAAGGGCCTGCACTTCAACTACTCAACATTTGTGCTAAACAGCTTAAGAGGCAATCTCACCCGGGATCCATTCTTAATGTATCCCCGGTTCATTCAGCACATCATCAATTATGATCTAGATCAGGACAGACTACAATATGCAGATGTTCTACTGGTCCCTCACATAAGGCCTGGCATCTTCAAAATTCTAAAGAAGGTGTCCACCAACTTCACTAGAAGATTCACTAATCTTCTTCCAGGTATGCTTGAGCCAACGGCTCCTGGTGACATCCCTGCAAGCCCAGCAGGTGATGAACCCACACCAGACACCACCACTCCAATGCCAATTACTTCTTCCTACCCAATCAAGATCACCTACATAAGACATCCCAAACGAACCCCTAATCAATCTACTCTGCTTGATCAGGTCCCCTCTGTTCAATCCAAAAAGGTAAGAATGGAACTCAGGGCTCCCACTCAGCCAGAGGTCCAACCATCCTCCACCATTGACCTCAATGTTAGCGTTAAGTCTCCTCAGTCTCAAACTGACGAGCCCACAACCCATGCCAGTAGCCCTCAGGGTGAGTTTCAACACTCCCTTGAGTAGCCAAAAAGGGACAGCCACATCATTGGCTCAACTGCTATTGCAGAGGAGCCATTAGGTGCTGACCAAGGTCCCGGGTCACTAGATATAACCTATCTATCCTTTATTGACCTATTAACCCTACCTGATGAGGATGTTATGTTTCATCTGGGCCATGATGTTGATCTACCACACCACTCTCAAGATCAACTGAGCCCCAGGGAACCTCTAATGTCTAGCCCACATCAGCTAAACCTAACTGAGGTGAGTCAAACTGGTGTGGAGGTGACTCATGTAGGCTCAGCTGCACCTACTGAGAGTGTTTCACTAACCTCTTATGAAAGTGGTAACATCAGTGAGACTAGTCTATAATAACCTTGCCAATTGATGCCTCTAAAAGAGACATCACTAAGCAAGGGTATCCAGGGTGCCAAGAACCACTACTTGTGGTGATGATGAACATACTCGGTATGTTATCTCATCTCCTAATGATTCTTCAAAAGAAGATGAGGGTAGTTTGAAACTCATTTTCAGAGACCTGCTTTCTAAAGTCTCAAACCTTGAATTAAAGGTTAAGACTTTAGAGGACAGGTCTTCCACTTAACAACCTGCTTTCTAAAGTCTCAAACCTTGAATTGAAGGTTAAGACTTTAGAGGACAGGTCTGCCACTCAACAACTTGAGATTGAACATCTCAAAGCTCAACTAGCTGAGACACAGATTAAGAAGTCTATTAGGCATGTACATACTCAGGTTTCTTTAAGTTCTTCCTCTAGCTCATCTACTTCTCAAGATAATGCTACCAAAAAGGGGGAGAATGTACAGGAACAAAGACATGTGGAACCCATCTTTGCCATCACAATAAATTCCCTTGATGCCATATCTTCTTTTTACCCTACACAACAACACCCTGCAACCATCTTCCCTCAACCAGCTCCCATTACTATTCAAGTGGACCAAAGGACGCTTATCGACCTCAATAGATTTCTAACCACTTTTTGGATAAGCTCCTCCTTTGAACAACCTTCCCCTGATGTAGCCGTTGCTTACTTTGGAGCTGAAGAGCTTCAAAGGCTAAGTGCACCACCTACCTCTAAAGAGCAAGTTAGTCAACCTAAGGTCTCTATTGAACCTGAGATTAACTTCAAATGGGATATATAGACTCATGGCCCAGCAACCGATTTAAAAGGGATAGGTAGTGCAGTTCAAGTCTCTTTCGAAGTAGAAATCCAAGCTGCGGAAGGAATTATTGAACTGTCTTCCATGTCCAATGATTTGTTCATCACAGAGGCCATTCTTGACCTAGCCTCTGAGGTAAACAGTGAGGACTTCCTTACAACCCCTCTATCTCAAACACCACAAGTCCAACTCCACTCTCCCCAACCTGAATCCTCTGAACCTAAGTCTCCAAAGGCTGAATCTTCCTATGATCCTAAGGGGAAGAGGAAGCTCACTGCTGAGGAGCTTTTAGAGGAGGAAAGGTTGGAAAAGCTCAAGAAGAAGGGTAGAATTGATACTGGAAAGTTATTGGCTGCAAGCAGCAACGCAACAGCAGCCGCACAAGAAAGTATCAACAACAAGAGGAGAGTGGGGGTTATAGACAGGCCCACCAGTCTGGGAGTAGTCAATGAAGATATCCTTCTACTCCCACTTGATGAGCTTGTAAAGCTGGAGAAGGCAACCTTGCTACAAAAAAGAAAAGGAGGAAGCAGCAAGGTTGGCCGAAGAGGATGAGAAGAGGAAAATGAAGGAGGAGGCTATGGAAAGGGAGAGGATGGAGAGGGTAGCCTCATGATTATGATACGATCTTGTTTCTTTTTCACAAGAGCAAGATCAAATCAACAAAGAAAGGAAGATGACTGCCAGGGAAAAGCTAAGGGAGAAGAAGAAGAAGGAGGAAGAGGCAAAGCTTGCAGCTACCAAAAGTGAAGGAGATAAGGTGTAACACCTGGAAATTTACAAAAAAAAGGGAGAGAAAAGAAAAGAAAAGAGAAGTATAAAGAAAGAAAGGTGAAATAACACAAGTTAAAGGGTTAAAGTTGTGTAAGAGGCAAACTTTATTATAATTATGTTTAAAAAGTGGGCATAGCCGCCCACACCTCTGCTCCCCAACTGCTTCGACCGCAGAAAGATAAAGAACAGAGTTTCCATTGGTTTTCTAGAGAGAAGAAGAAGAAGATCATCTTGAAGGTTAGTTTTTTTGTGTGTTTGTTCGTTTCAGCTGAATTTTCAGCTTGTGGACCGAGTCTTATGTGTTCCTCTGTGTTCGGTTGGGTGTTTTTGGTGTGTTTAGGTGTTTGAACTCCAAGTGCTCTCGAGTTTGGAGGAGTTTTACTTGAAGCCTGTTGTAGGTGAGTTCTAGATCCTCGGTTTTTCTTGTTTTAAACTTGTTTTGGGGCTGAAATACATATAAATTATCATTTTTATAACTCCCAGTATGTTGAACCGTATGTGTTACCCCTGTTTTATATGTGTGTGTGAGTGTTTGTGAATGTTTTGACTGAATCATGTGATGGTATGCTTGTTCTAAGTGCTGAATATGCTAGATTTGGGCTAAGAATACATTAGGATGATGATTGGGAACTGAAATTAGTGTAAGCTAGAACTGGCATAATGCCCAGCGCCTAAGTTTCCCATGCGCCCAAGTACCCATGCGCCTGCATAGTACTCGTGCGCCTGCATAGTACTCGTGCGCCTGCATAGTTCCCATGTGCCTAAATTTTTTTGCCTATACGCCTAAGTGTTTGCCCATGCGCCTAAGTTTTCCCATGCGCCCAAGTACCTATGCGCCTGCATAGTACTCATGCGCCTATATAGTACCCATGCGCCTAAGTTTTTCCCCATGCACCCAAGTGTCCCCATACGCCTAACTGTCTGTGCGCCCACATAGTGCTCACGCACCTAAACTGACTTAGGATTTTTCTGAAATTTTAGAAAATAGAAATTAATGGTTAAGCTCTGGAATGTTTTGGTGGGTTATGTTTGTTCATGTTATGCATGTTGTGGCATGTTATTGATGTTCCGTATTAGGTATTATTACGTGACTTTACGTGGTGTGTTAATGCTCTTATACGTATAGTATTATCATAAAAGAAGCGGAATATTAAAGATAATGAAAAGTGGAACATAACGAATGAATGAAAGTCTTGCAAGCAAATTTAAAGAGGTTCACAACTCATTGAAGAGTTGTTAGCTCAACTGTGTGCGATATAGCGTGCGATCTTGGCTAACCCATGAGGGTATACACACAGGGGGTCAGTCTTGGTGACTGATCCATATGTGCGAAATAGGATCCTTGTCGCTTAACCCCAAGACTGAGGTGGCTTTGTGCCTATTGATGGGGTATAGCTTATGACAGGATCTAGATAGAATTGAAAGATAATGAAAAAGTGCGAAATAAACGATAATGAACGATGATAAAAGATAATAATGATATTATCAAGATGTATGTATGTTGTGTGATCACAAACGAAAGTAAAGGAAAGGTTTTTACTAAAGGTAAATATTTTATTATTTAAAACTAGAACTTACTCAGCAACGCTGACTTTTTATGCATTTTCAGTTGGCAGGTAGCTTGTTGCTGAGGATGGCAAGAGGGTGAAGCTACTTGGCGGGCAAAGACTGGTATCCATTTCATGCTTGATAATGATGTTGTTTTGTAATACAACTAAGTGATATTTTGTAATATTTTAAATGATGATGTATTACTTGGCAAATGTATTTATTAAAGTATGAAATGGTTTTTGATGAATTATTCCGCTGCAATATTTTATTTACTTAATAAATCTTAATATGTTTCAATATAAATGAGGTTGTGATTGACCAATTGTGGGGTTCCCGGGAACGGGGCCTTACATAAGGAATGGTTGAAAGCTTATCTCAAAGCCCATGGCTTCACCGGCAGGCAAGTGGGTCCTATGTCAGAGAAGACCCTACAGCGACGTGTCAGTGACATGAAGGCTGACATTTGCTTAGGAAGAAGGCAGGAGGTAATTCAAAGACCAAGTGTTAAGAGGATGGCACCCAAACCAACACAAACACCCAAACCAACACAATCACCCAAACCATAACCTATACCCACATCTTTTCCCATCCCCATCAAAACTAAACCAACCACTAAGCCTTACACCCCTGAACCCATACCATCAGCCTTACCTACAACCTCACCCACTACTTCCCAACAACCACCACCACCACCTATCCTCAAACCCAAAACACAACCTAAAACCCAATCTATACCCAAACCATCTTCTAAACCTTCTAAGCCTCTGACCTTAGAAGAATTCAAGGAGATCAAGAGGAAGCTCATCAACTGCACAACATTGAGTGACATCTCTTGTGAGGAAGAGTCAATTAAGCTGAAATAGACTGATGGCTCTTCCTGTTCCCTCACAAGAGATGCATTCCTTGATCTGCCAAGGGGAACACTAGACCAAGCTCACCAACTTCTTGCAACCAACTCAGATACACTTAATGAAGAAGAGAAGAAGTTGAGAAGTAGACTGGTGACTCTGCTGGACACAGGAAAAGGGGACAAGCTGTCAACCAATCCCCTCAATCCTAGAAGCCAAATTGTCCAGTGGAGGTTCGATGAAACTACACACAGCTTTGCTGTGGAAAGGGAGAATGGTCAAGTGAACAGACTTGATGCATCTGCTCTGCTACACTCAAGTAGGTTTGACATTGCTGAGTTAGCAAAGAGACCATTCTCCAATCCCTTCAACTCTCAGATAGCTGCTCATATCAGGAATCATCTGAGCAGTCTTCATGTTGAAGAGCTTACAAAGAAATCCAAGACTGAAGAAGAGTTGAAAAAGAGAGCAAATGAAGAAGAAGAAGGTGCAATCGGAAAAGGAAGAACATTCTTGTAGATGTTTGAAGGTCCAACTTCGGATCCTATAGTTAGATGGGAATACGACTACAATTCCCATCACCTAACTCTCTTCAGAGGGACGTAACAAAGGGTACAAATCATCCAGAGCAACCGATTGGATTTATTATCTACGGATGATTTGTACAAGCTCCTCACCACTGCATCAGGGAAGAACAAAGAGACAGACAAATATCTACTCTCCCTGGTGTTGAAAACATTAAGGAATAAAAGGAAGTGAAGTTTTGGTAGCATCATCCTAGGGGTGTTTGTTGGATCATATGAGGCTCGTGCAACCAAAACAACATTTAGAAGATTTTGATGTACAATTGAAGTGGTCTTCTAAAGATAAAGTTGATCTTCCGAAGACAAGTCAAAGATCTTTTGAAGCTCAAGGTTGAAGAACTTCCAAAGTGAGAACTCAGTCTTTCGAAACTAAGTAGTTCTCCTTCCAAAGTATACAACTTAGAAGATCCTAAAGACAAAGTCTTCTGAGAATAAAGTCTTGAAGACCTGTAGAAGATTTGAAAGAATTTGATTCTTCCGAAGTATAAATGGCCTCAGAAGAACTTATTCTTCCGAAGCCATTTAGCTTCGGAAGAACCAACTATGAACCAGTAGATATAAGTATGGTTTGTCTGACATCCACTGCAACCTCTAATATACTGCATGGTGCTTTCCCACGCCCATATAGTTGACCATAGTTTTATCTACTATTCACCCATTATCAGTTAGTACAATTACCAATTTTAGTTGGTAACCAAAAGGTAAGTTATGGACCTGTCATGACTACCTAATCTAGGATAATAGTTTATCTTAGATACTTTACTTCTAGCAATGTAGTATTTGTCTAGTTGTAAATTCCAGCTAGTTATCCAAGTATAACCGACTGTAGATATTAGTATATATAGTTTCTCATTGTAACTTTGTAAATCATGCTTGTAAGAGTCTTGTAATACTATGTTGAGAAGTAATATATACAAGTATCTTGAAAAACTACTCTTGTATTTATTTGTTTTCATTAACTTATTTTATTACTTGTGAACTTAGTTAGAGATTCTGCTTCATCAAACCGAGTGAGATTAAGTGAGTCTATGAGAAAAACTTATGTTTTGAAACCAACACCGATCCTACACACACCCATGTAGTTGACCATACTTTAATCCACTGTTCACCCATTATCAGTTAGTACAGTTGCCACTTTTAGTTGGTGACAAAAGGTAAGTCATGGACATGTCATGGCTACCTAATCTAGGATAGTATTTTATCTTAGATACTTTACTTCTAGCAATGTAGTATTTGTCTAGTTGTAGATTCTAGCTGGTTATCCAATTATAACCGGCTATAGATAGTAGTATATATAGTTTCTTATTATAACTTTGTAACCATACTTGTAAGAGTCTTGTAATACTGAGTTGAGAAGTAATATATACAAGTATCTTGAAAACTATTCTTGTGTTTATTTGTTTTCATTAACTTATTATATTACTTGTGAACTTAGTTAGAGATTCTGCTTTATCAAACCGAGTGAGATTAAGTGAGCTTGTGAGATAAACTTGTGTTGTGAAACCAACACCGATCCTGCAACAACCAACAAGCATATACAACAAGTAGCTATCACACAAACAGACAAATCCTACCTCCTATAAGTATTCCTGCTACACCAACACCAGTATAAATCACACAGTACAACCCTAATCAACACTCCAAGTCATCTACAATGATTATCAAATAGGATGGTGAGTGTGATTGGAGTATCTATGAGGCAAAGATACAAACTCCTGATCATGCCCTCATGGCACATGTAGAGGATAAAAATAAATCCAAAAAGAGGTAAAGGAGAATCTCTATTCTCGAGCATGTATTGACAAAGTCACAAGATACAAAGAACATGCACACAAACTTTTTAAGAAAGTTATTGAAACAAACATTTTAAATGACAGTTTAAAATCAGAATAAAAACAATATGAGATTAAATTTTTGTCATTGAAAAATGTAAGGACCAACAAGTTACAATGATCAATCTCATGATGAAAATGCAGAATGTTGACATCACAGAATAGGATTGAATAGTAATTGAAGAACACAAACACAAATGTAAATAAACTTTAATTGTATTGTTCTCTGATTTAGAAACTATTACAAAAGAAATGAAATCAAGAAAATGACAAAAGCTTCTGTAATACATTACAAAACTTATATTTATACTATTCTAAGAAGCTCTCGCGTGACTAACAAGTTCTCGTGCAATTAACAGGTTTTCGCGAGAGAGGCAAGTTATCGCGCATCAACTATAACTATTTGCGCGACTTGATCTTCTTCATCTTGATTTGATTTTCCGAGCCTCTAGCTTCACTACTACAATCTCCCCCTAGGCTTGGTAAATCAATGCTTTAGAAGTCCACATGATCTATCTTGTAACTGCCTCCATATGCATACATCTTGTTGTCCAGGGCTTTCGTGATCACCCAACCAAACTGTGCTGATATGAAATGTATAGATTCATCAGCTGCAATTGGACAAGCCTACAACCTCATCAAATCTTCTTTTCCAAATTTGAGCAAATCCATAGGGTCGATGAAACGGTAATCTTTATCCACACAATGAATTAACGCGTGCCCCATCTCTATCTCACAACTCCACCACATTAGCTTGGACAAGCTGTTAACTGGCATAGGAGCATGTATAGGTATCTTCCTTGCATATATTGGATGCTTGAACACTCGTAGCTTTATTGGTTTGTTTGTATTAGATCTAGTCATGTCTCATCTTCAATGACTTTGAATTTGGTAATTTTAAATCCTTGAAGTTGGTCTTGGTTTGCTTCTAAATCATATTCCTGATCCACTTTGCCTTTTTGTAGTTACTAGGGTTAATGAACGGAACACGACCCATTGCATATAAATCTGACGCTCTGAGTGTATGGAAATCATGTTCGTCCTGATAGTACTCGATAGCTCCACCCTTTCTTTTAATCACATACATCTTCTTCTCCACATCATAAGCCCAGCTAAGTATTGGTTCTGAGTTTACGTACCTTGTAAATGGTTTGGAATGTCTCAACGTGTGAATGTAAGCTGGTGGAGGAGGAGCAACAATTATTAGGTTCCCGACCTGACGCAAAACACTTTGACTAGTAACATTAGCTATCTCATCAGTCGTTTGTTTCGTCTCTCCTACAATCTCCCATTCTTCAGTCAATGTATCTGAAAACAAGTCCTTAAGACTGTTTCTAAATATGTCAGTGTAATCTATTCCTTCATCCAAATCATCAAAAGCTCCAAAATCTACTTCTGTCTCCTCAGGAATGATCTTTTGCTAGAATGTATAGAATTCTCTGTCATAAGCTTCTTCTACAGCTGCATCTAACGGTATGTACTCAGCGGTATCATCAGGACTTGGTCCGGAGACATTGTCAGTACCCGATGAACTAGATCACCAACTGCAGGGCCTTCATCTCCTCCTTGATCATCATCGTCATCTTTCATGTCATCTTTCTTACCATCATCACCCTCCTCACCACCATCATCATCATCTCCTTCATCATCATCAACTTCTTCTTCATCACTAGAGGCATAATCAACCAGATCCAAACCATCATCATCAAGTACTAGGCTTGGAATAGGAACATCGTATTCAGGCTCTACAAACGCCTCTCTAGTATAAACCACAGGTTGATCCTCAGTAGCAATAGAATTGTCAGTGATAAGTGGCTATTGATCAACATCAGCAATCTCTGTCTTCCGAAGCCAAAGATGGAGTCTTTCGAAGCTTCAAAGACAAAGTCTTCCGAAGCCAATGAAGTGAAGACTGATTTCTTCCGAAGACAAAGAGGACATGCTTTCTCTGATCTACTTTTCAATAAAGCTGACTTACTTTTCACTACAACTCTGAAGACTCACCAACTTGTATAAGTTGGTGAAAAGGTCCATGCTATAGTAAACTATAGATTATGGTCTTAAGTCTGTAACTTCCTACTTTGTACATTTTATCCTTTTATAATATATTAGGATGAAAGCTATGGTATGTTATAGTCACTAGTCAAAAGGCAATCTGCCTTTTGACTTACATCGATCTTGTTGTCTAGATTAGTGTTTCCAGCTGACCTTCAAAGTATGGCCGGCTGTAGGATGTAGTATAAAGTATCTCAGGTCCTTGTATTTTTTTATGCTTTGTAACACTTGTAAAAGAAATTGAGAGCAATATACAGCATTCTTGAAAACCATATTAGTATGTTCTTGTTCTTAGTTCTGTCTCATTTACTTGTGTTCTTAGTATCATTTACATAAACCCGATTCCCTATTTGATCTGTTAAGTGTTCTAAAACTCTCCTCATTATGAGCCTGATTGTATTGACCATCCCTTAACCGGTCCTGCAAATACACACATTGTATAATGATGGTTGTAGGGTTCATAAAAAAGCTTGAATGTTCAAGACTCTAAGGTTATGTCCTAAAGGATAAAAAAACAATATCTTGAGGTCAGAATTCATTACAAGAAGTTAGGAAGTTTAGAGAATGCCAAAATACGAAAGCTAGATTGAAAAAGGATTATTACACAAACTTTAGATTCTGGACAGAATATTTTGTACGTGTTTGAAAAGGTTTTGAAAATATCAAATGGTTTTATAAAATTATAAAAATTTGCAGTTAGCTAGTTCAGAGTTTCCTGGACAACTTTTGTTTAGGAAAGTTTTTATGAAAGGACCCAAAAATAGGTCAAAACAACAACACAAGATAGAAAGTGCTGAAATACGCACTTATCTTGTGAAGGCTATTGTTGAGTTGTCTGATTGAGTTTTAAGATGTATAAACTATCATTAAAAGGGTAATTTGATGAACTTAATATTGGAGTCTGATTTTACTCAAATTTAGTTTGTTATGACCAAGTTATGGTTAGTTAAGTTAGACTACATTCTGCCAAAATTTTAGTAAGGCACTTATGTGCACTTTTAAAATTGTTAATGCATAAAAAAGTTTAGAAAGAATATTAATATGTCGATATATAGTATATTAGACTCCATTTGAGTTATAAATAATGTTCCAAGACTTCAGCATAGCCATCATCTAGAGAAACAATCTTATGTAATAACCAAATGCGGTGACATTGCTGTCCATGTGCAAACGGAATTCTTTGTTTATGTTAGCGTGTTGTTAGGTTGTTTTAGGAATGTTAGTGATTGTTAGAAGGTTATTGAATGTTAGAAGGTTAATGATCAAATGATAATGATTAAAATTAAAAAGATATCTAGTAGAAGAAAGAATAAAAGTGAGAACATAAAGTCATGAGAACAATTGGATATTAGGATGATTGAAACAATATAGAAATGCATAACATAAAGGCAACATAAGATTACCAAATCAATATAAGATTATCTTAGTATTAGAAAATTCTTAGAATTACTTGTAAAAGAAAATTCTTGAAATTGATCAAACTAATGGATGAAAGAAAGATTTGTGAGTGAAATTTTTAGAGAATGAGCAAATGAAAAGTGAGGCCTAAAGCTTGCTTTTAAAGTTGAGGTTAGAAAGGGTTATGAATAGTGTTAACGGTGAGTTACAAGTATTTCAAAAGAGGGTTATGATTGGAATTTGAAATAAATGTAAACTTAAATGAAATAAATAAATAAAAGAATAATTACAATTTAAACTCTAAACATATTAAAATCCTAATTTTAATTTAATTAACTTATTTTTTATAAAATCTTTACAAACTTTATAAACTCACAAAAACTTTGTAATTTGATTATTTATTTTAATTGAATATTTAAAATCTTATAAATATTAATAACTTTTTAAATTTATTTTATAAATTATAGAATTTAAGTTAATTGATTAAGTGACACCTTTATTGTTGTTGGAAAACAAAAATAAATAAAATGACTAAATAATAAATTTGATTTACAAGATTGACTCAAACGGGTTCGGGTTTGGGTTTGTATTTTAAAATGGGTCAAATGTTACATTAAAGGGCCAAAGTAATTTGAGGAAATATGTACTGTTAATGGACAAGTGTTTCCTACGTTTAGAGATCTATGTTACACAGTTGGCCTTTTAGATGATGATAAATGATATATCGAGGCAATAGAGGATGCAAGTCATTCAGGATCTGGTTACTATTTAAGGAGTTTATTCATAACCATATTAATGTCTAATAGTCTATCTAGACCTCATTATGTATGGGATAATACTTGGAAATTTGTTGGACGACATTCTATACAAACAATGTGTTTTGCTAAAGGCTCTAGGTTAGAACACTTTCATTTTTTTAACATATTCGTGAGTTTATATAAAATATTAATTTAAAGTATATCTAATAATATATATATATATATATATATATATATATATATATACACACACACAATTACAGGTTTGTCTCTTGCTGAAGATTAAATCAAGAACCTAACTTTGTTTGAAATTGAGAATGTTATGCAAGGTAATAATTGTACCCTGCGTAACTATATAGCAATGCCTTACCCTGATACTGATTCGATAGACACTTCTAACAACCTCCTCATTAATGAACAGATGGCTTATAACAAAGATGTTATGACAGATGAATTATATAGACTTTTTGAAACATTGACAGATGAGCAACACAACATTTTCATTGATATTATTAACGTTGTCAATTTAAAAAAGGAGGTGTTTATTATCTATGGTTACGGTATAAATGGTAAAACCTTTATGTGGAAAACGTTGTCTTCGATTATCATATCAAAGGGTGAGATAGTTCTAAATGTTGCATCGAGTGGATTTGCATCATTATTATAGTCAGGAAATAGGACGACACACTAAAGATTTAGGATGCCATTAAATCTAAATGAGGATTCACTTTGTCATGTAAAACCAAACAATGATGTTGCTCATTTGTTAAAATTAACGAATTTGATTATTTTGGATGATGCGCCAATGATTCACAAACATGCTTTTGAGGTTTTAGATAAAACTCTTAAAGATCTCCCAACCTATGCAGGTGAAGAAGCTGGCCACTTAGCATTTGGAGGAAAGGTCATTCTATTCAGAGGAGATTTTAGACAAATTCTTACGGTTGTCTAAGTTCTTCGTATATCTGGCAGCAATGCAAAGTCCATACACTAACTAAAAATATTTCTTTATCAACCGGATGTGGAGCATCTAACAATGAAGAAATTAACAATTTTGCAAGGTAGCTTTTAGATTTAGGTGAAGTAATCTTGAAGGTCCTAATAACGGGGAAGCAAATATACAAATACCTAATAATCTTCTTATATGCGATTCAGTTGATCCTATTTCATATTTGATTGAATTTGTATATCCTTTTATCCTTAATAATTTTAATAATCCAGATCTCTTCCAAGAGAGAGTTATTCTTGCACCAAATAACGAAGTTGTTCAAGAAATCAATTATTGTTTGCTATCCATCTTCTCCGACAAATGAAATTAAATACCTGATTTTAGATACTATAGGCCAAAAGGAGTGTGTTAGTGACATGCTTGATGAGAGTTTATGTTCACTAGATTTTTAAACGCTCTAAAGGTGCCTGGTTTACCAAACATTCTTTAGTGTTAAAGTTGGTGTTGCAGTTATGCTTTTAAGAACCATTGATAAAAAGAATGGTTTATGTAATGGAACAAGACTTTAGGTGGCATCACTATACAAAAGAGTTATAGAAGCGGAGCTTATATTGGGAAATAACATTGAAAACCGCACATTCATTCCAAGACTCATCTTGACACCATCGGACAAAAGAATTCCGTTCAAGTTCAAAAGAAGACAGTTTGCACTAGCCGTATGTTTTGTAATGACAATAAACAAAAATTAAAAGCAATCTCTATGAAGAGTTGGTTTGTATTTGAAGGATCCCATTTTGATACGTAGTCAATTGTACGTGAGATTATCAAGAGTGAAAAGCAGAGATGGATTGAAACTGTTAGTTTAGATAAAAACAACAAGCATAGTAATTTTACAATGAATGCTGTTTACAAAGAAGTATTTACGCATGTTTGATTTTACAATGTTTAGTTGTAGCTTCCAGATTTTTGTTTAAGGCAGTCCTTCGTTGAGTATCAAGAAATTACATCCATGCTGTTAAATTAAATAATTAAAATGGGTGTAATATACGGGGGGTTAAGTCTTTTGTTTTTTCAACAAAGACAAGAGAGAACGAGTGATAGAGGATGTGGTGGGTTAAATGATGTAAGATTCCTAAAATCAACAACACTGTTGACCGGGAAGGTGTGAAGATGGAGTGCGGGTCGAAGAAGAGATGGGGATTCCGGGCGAATCCAGAGCTGAATATGGCGTCGGACAACACGGTGAGAGGCGTCCTGTACATGCTCCTCTCCAATCTCAACCCCTCTGACCGCAGACCCCTCATCCCCCTCGGCCACGGCGACCCTTCTGCCTTCCCCTGCTTCCGCACCACCCACGTCGCCCAGGACGCCATCGTTGACTCCCTCCGCTCCGCCAAGTTCAACGGCTACGGCCCCACCGTAGGCCTCCTCCCCGCTAGAAGGTACGAACTCAGATCAACTATTACCAACAACACTCGCTCACGAAACAAGTCTTATTTCGCTGTTGACTCGATAGGGCTGTTGCGGAGTACCTCTCAAAAGACCTTCCGGATCAACTTTCAATATCAGCGGATGATGTGTTCTTGACGCTGGGTTGCACGCAGGCCATTCAGACCATAGTGACCGTGCTCGCTAGCCCCAAAGCAAACATTCTTCTTCCCAAGCCGGGCTTTCCCTATTACGAAGCCATTGCTAAATCATGCCATCTCGAAGTCCGCCACTTTGACCTTCTTCCCCACAAACGCTGGGAGCTTGACCTCCATTCCCTCACCGCTCTTGCCGATGAAAACACCGTTGCCATGGTTATAATCAACCCCGGAAACCCTTGTGGGAATGTTTTCACCCACCACCATCTGCAAAAGGTTGCCTTTCTCTTTTTTCATTCGGCAATGAAGCTCTTTCTCATTGGATTTGGATGTTTCCCCTGTTACAGGTTGCCGAGACTGCCAATAAGCTTGGCATATTAGTCATCGCTGATGAAGTTTATGATCATCTTGCTTTCGGGGATAACCCTTTTGTTCCTATGGCAACCTTTGCATCCATCACGCCTGTAATCACCCTTGGTTCCATTTCTAAAAGGTGGATCGTTCCTGGCTGGCGCCTCGGCTGGCTTGTCATCAATGATCCTAGTCGCGTGCTTGAACAACACGGGGTGGGCTTCTCTCTTTTTTCTCTATACTTAACAAACACATACCATATACATGACCTTAACTTGATTCTTCTTTCTAGATCATTGATTGCATTACCGCATACCTCAATATATCCTCCGATGCTCCAACCTTTATTCAGGTTCCTCACTGCTTTGATTTTCTTAATGTCTGTACAAAAATAAGTCATGGCGCTTCATGCTTTCCATTTGTATGATCATGGATTTGTTTTACGTGCAGGGAGCAGTTCCTGATATCCTTTCAAAAACCAAAGAGGATTTCTTTTTGAAGATTATAGATATAATAAAGCAAGCTGCAAATATCTGTTATGACGGAATTCAAGATGTCCCAGGTATAACTTGCCCCAGCAAGCCTGAAGGATCGATGTTTGTTATGGTAAGGACACATATGCACCATTATTTTCAAAGGTTTTACATATATTTTGTTAAGATGGCTATGTCATAATGTTTTCAACGACATAATTGACGCAAAGTGGAAGCACAAATTTAAAAGAGCATTGGCTGGTATAACCTTTTAGGAAAGAGGGGGGGGGGGGGGGGGGGGGGGGGGCTCTGTTTATTTCCAAGAGAAACTACTAGTTTACATTCAATAATTATATTTAAGGATGACCAGGGGCTAAAAAAGTTAAGAAGATGCACCAAAAAAAAAACAAAATTCTAAAATATGCTGGTTCCTCACAATCCAATATCACCCTACCTGCTGCATATTATCATTTGATTTTGTATCAAACTAGTGGAATTCCTCGCATGTTGCGGCGAGAGTTCATAAATACATCGCAACGACATACTCGAAAATTCATAAGACATTGTATATTAAAAGTTACAAAAGGAAAACCAAATAGTATTGAGATAGGCGTAAAAATATATTGTGTATGACATGGCTCGATTAAATTAATATCAAAGCCTAATAAAAAGAAATAAAATGGAACTATTGGGGTTCGTAATTGTTAGGTTCATCTTGACGGGTCACGGGTCATTAAATGAATTGTAACTTATAAGTTATTTGTTTGTAACATATAAGTTATTTGTTAGGTTCATCTTGACGGGTCACGGGTCATTAACTTATAAGACTTCTAATCTCTAAATTTATAGACGAAAAATTTCTTTGTAACTTATAAGTTATTTGTTTTACTTAGAAAATATATAAAATGAATTATTATTTACTTTTATGAGAGAAAATAAAATAGTATACACTTAAGTTTCTTAAATAAATATTAAATAAATTTTGGATGAGCCGTTTAAGGTGATTAATTTATGATTAATTTACTAAAGTGCGGTTTTCAACCCATTTTGACCCGTCCATTTTTACGTCATCTAATTTTACCCCTCGTAAATCATAATGAAAAAATCAAGATCCGTTACTGTAAAAGAGAAACATGATGAAAATCAATATATTGTTGGGAAATTTTAAAGTTGGTAGGTATTCCCAAATCTTGAAATTTATAATACACCTGCTATGAATTAAATTGAAGGAATAAATATTGAGTAAATTTGTATGGTTAATGATTTACACTCAAAACAAGATAATTAAAAGTTATAAATTGGGGAATTAGCGAAATACAAAATTCGGCCCCCAAATGATTAACTTGGGACCTGCTAGTTGAATCGTCGGATCGTTGAGATGTTTCCATTTGTTGGATGATGACGTCAATGGATGCATTCTTATCTCAATTCTTATCACTTGTTTTTAGCACTAGTTTGTTTAATTAGTTCCTATTTTTCGGGTTATTCTCTCCTATATGTAGGGATGATGTTAATCAATTAATTAATGAAAAAGAGTTGCAGCTCTCTGATTACCAATTTCTACATGGTATCAGAGCAGGCTCAACAAAGTTAAAACCATCGACTACCGTCCCATGGCGGAAGACAAGAAGGAGACACCATCCGGTGGTGGTGTCGCCATTATTGACACCAACTCACCATTCTATTTACATCCTTCAGACTACCCAAAGCAGATGCAAGTCAATGAGAGCCTCACAGACAATAACTTCAACGATTGGATTCAGGAGATGACGAATTTCTTATTCGCTAAGAATAAGATAGGGTTCGTTGATGGATCTATAAAGAAGCCGGAGAAAACCGATAGTAAATATATGAATTGGATGCAGTGTGACGCCATGATAAAGGGGTGGCTCACCACCACAATGGAGAAAGAGATCAGAGCAAGTGTTAAATATGCAAATACAGTAGTAGAAATCCTGAAAGATCTACAAGAAAGGTTTGGTAAAAAAAGTGCACTAAGGATGTACGAGCTCAAGCAGTCGATCACCATGACCCGCCAAGAAGGATCCACGGTATCCGCTTACTTCACAAAGTTACGTGGATTATAGGATTAAATAGACACCATGTTACCAGCCCCTCGATGCAAGTGTGAAGGATGCAAGTGTGACATTGGAAAGAAGCTCATAGAATTGAAAGAAAAGGAACGATTATACGAGTTTTTGATGGGCTAAATGCTGACTTCATGGTTATTAGAACGCAGATCCTCGCCATGAAACCCACACCAACACTTGGTACGCCTACCACTTAGTCGCACAAGATGAACAACAAAGAAACATCACTGATGGCAAGAAGAATGTGCGGATTCAATAGCCTTTCAAGCCGCGCAACAAGGAAAGCGAGATGGACATAGTCAAAAGAAGCCGTGGCAGAAGAACGAGAAGGCACAACCAAATAACAAAGGAGAACATTGTACGTTTTGTGGAAAAGACGGGCATCTTCGTGAACGATGCTTTAAGGTGATTGGGTACCCAGAATGGTGGCCTGGTAAGGGAAAGAAAGATAACGTGAAACCGAAGGCAGTAGTAGCAGAAGCAACATCGAGTCCTGTACCTGGCCTTACCGATGAACAATACGGGATGTTTCTCAAGTTTTTTGGCAAGAAAGATGAACAAAAGGAGAAGAACAACAACCTTCCATCAACAAATATGGCAGGTAGAGTTGATGCAAATAATAGATGGATCATGGATTCAGGGGCACCCGAGTCCATGACCCACATACGGGGATTGTTCAATAGTCTCACAACCAATACCAAAGAACTACCTGTTATAATACCCAATGGACAAATTGTTCCTGTACAAGGGAATGGTGAGGTCCTTTTTAAGGGAGGCATTAGAGTAATAGATGTGCTTTTTGTGCCAAATTTTAATTGCAATCTTTTGTCTGTTCGTCGACTGACACGGGATTTACAATGTGCTATCACATTTTTCCCGGATTTCTTTGTCATGCAGAGCTTTAGGACGAGGAGCTTGATTGGAGCGGGTAGGTGCAGTGGTGGTCTTTACAGAATGGAAACGATGCAAGGAAACCCAAAGGCTATGATTGCTGAAGCACCAAATCTATGGCTTAAAAGACTCGGTCATCCATCCAGTATCAAACTCTCTCGTACTAGTTTTCTTAAAGAACATTGTTTTTGATTCAGAAAAGGAATTTTGTGACTATTGTGTTAGAGCAAAGTTAACTAGATTGCCCTTTTCAACTAGTTCAATAAAAACACTTGAATGTTTTGACATGGTGCATTGCGATATTTGGAGGAGTTATAGAACACTTTCATTATCAAGTGGGAGTTATTTTCTCACCATAGTTGATGATTTCAGTAGGGCGATATGGGTATACATACTCAAACACAAACATGAAGCAAGTGATTACTTAATTAGTTTTTATCAGATGGTTGAAACCCAATTTGCAAAGAAAATTAAACGAGGCCGCTATGACAATGGGTGGGGGGGGGATTTATTTCAAACAAAATGAAAGCGTTCTATGATGACCATGGAATTATATTAGAAACAAAGTGCCCTCACACCCCACAACAAAATGGGGTGGTGGAACGAAAGCATAGGCACCTACTAGAGGTTGCAAGAGCATTAAGGTTTGAAGCCAATTTACCGGTCAAATTTTGGGCGGAATGTATATTGATGGCTGCATACATCATCAATAGGCTTCCATCCAAGTTTATAAAACATAAAACGCCTTACGAGGTCATGTTTGGAAAGGAGCCAATATATACTCACGTGAGAGTTTTTGGGTGTTTGGTGTATTTTCGAACCACTAATACTAAAGGTGATAAACTCGAACGGCAAAGGCTGGAATTTTCTTGGGTTACCCTTTTGGTACCAAAGGGTACAAAGTTTATGACTTAAAAAAGAAAAGAGTTATCATCTCTAGAGATGTACTTTTCTTTGAAACTATTTTTCCATTCTCTATCAATAGACCCCCAACCACTCAAGGTGACAAAGAAATTGTTGACGAATGTGAGGCTGATTTTGATACAAATATTCCTATAGTTGACACCCCTCCACATAGTTTACCCTCTGTGCACGAGGCTGACGACGATGCTCATGCACCAATCGTTTTTGTGGAAGATGAATCTCCCGCTCAACAAGAACCACATGAGCTCAACAATGACATTCCACAAGAACCAAATGACGCAGACAGCGAACAACCAAGTAGAAGGGTCCGAACGCAACCTCAACACTTGAAAGATTATCATGTCACGCTTCCACCTTCTGTTGACCATGCACACCCGCCTTCCGATCAAGCTTCCTCCACGGTACACCTTCTGGTCCATTATCTCTCTTATAATAAATTTACTGCTGCTCACAAATCGTTTCTTGCGGCCATCACACGCCATGATAAGCCGAAATTTTTTTACCAAGCTTCACAGGATAAACATTGGAGAGAAGCGATGGAAAAAGTGATCAAGGCACTTGAACAAAATGGAACATGTCCCCTTGAGGTGTTGCCTCCTGGAAAGAAAGCAATTGACTCAAAATGGGTGTACAAGATCAAGTACAAACCCAAATGGAGGGGGTGGATTATCATGAAACGTTTGCGCGGTTGCAAAGCTGGTTACAATGCGAATCCTACTTTCTTTGGCGACAAAACGAAACTGGATCATCCATCAATTGGATGTTAACAACGCATATTTACATGGAGACCTAGAAGAAGAAGTTTATATGAAGATTCATCAAGGGTTCTCGGCAGCCAATGAGACTAGGGTGTGCCGGCTACGAAAGTCTATCTATGGACTCAAGCAAGCCTCACGCAACTGGTAATCACAAATTCACTAACGTTCTATTAGAAATGGGTTTCACCCAGTCGAAAGCAGATCATTCGTTTTTCCTTTATAAGGTTGAAAGAATTTTTGTGGCGGCCTTAATATATGTGGATGATGTGCTCATAGTTGGAAACGACATGCAAACAATACAACGTACAAAATCAAAGCTTCATGAACTCTTTAGTATCAAAGATCTCGGACCATTAAAGTAGTTTTTGGGGATCGAGGTAGCCCGAATGGAAGAAGGCCTTGTGTTAAGTCAACGAAAATACACACTCGACATCTTACAAGATAGTGGGCTTCTCGGATGCAAGCCTAGTTCCTTTCCCATGGAATCCACCTTGAAGCTTGGTAAGGGGGAGGAAGAACATAAAGTCGATGCAAATAAATGTGGGCGTTTGATAGGAAGGTTACTATACTTGCAGGCTACATGGCCAGATATTACCTATTCCGTGAACATATTGAGTCAATTTGTGTCGGATCCCCGTCAAACTCATATGGAGGCGGCCATTAGGGTATTTAGGTATCTCAAGGCAACCCCGGGTCAAGGGATTCTCCTACCAAAAGGAGGAACTCAACTCACTTATTGTGATGCTGATTGGCTTGGTTGTCCTGTATCGAGACGAAGAACCGGATATCTTTTGTTGCTAGGAGGTGCTCCAATTTCATGGAAGTCAAAGAAACAATCCGTTGTTTCTCGTTCTTCTGCAGAAGCGCAGTATAGGGCCATGGCAACAATGGTGAGTGAGATACTATGGGTCCGTTGGTTATTGGAAGAACTGGGTGAGGCGCAACATGATGGTACTGTTTTGTTTTGTGACAATGAAGCTGCTCGACACATAGCTAATAACCCGGTGTTTCATGAAAGGACGAAGCACGTGGAAATGGACGGTTACTTTTTTCGTGAACGAGTAGAATCAAAGGAAGTGGAGCCAAGGTACATTGAGACAGAACTCCAAATTGCCTACCTGCTTACTAAACCACTTGGGACCAAGAAACTTCAAGATTTCCTTGTCAAGTTGGGCATAAAAGATTTACACGCTCCAACTTGAGGGGGAGTGTTGGATGATGACGTCAATGGCTGCATTCTTATCTCAATTCTTATCACTTGTTTTTAGCACTAGTTTGTTTAATTAGTTCCTATTTTTTCAGGTTATTCTCTCCTATATGTAGGGATGATGTTAATCAATTAATTAATGAAAAAAAGTTGCAGCTCTCTGATTACCAATTTCTACACCATTTGTTACTTATGAGCCTGCAACTCCAAACAAGTTATGCTCGTTTTAATTTGGGCCATTTTTTTGACCACTTGCCTATATCTAGTTGGTCCAAACATTAATCCCATCAACTATTAGATTAGCTCCGTATCAATAATTGAATTCCATTAATGTGTGTTCAGTAGTATTGCTTACTTTTGATTTATGTTTGTAAGGTGAAACTGGATCTATCAGTTTTCGAGGATATTAAGGATGATGTGGACTTCTGTGTCAAGCTTGCTAAAGAACAATCAGTTATAATACTTCCAGGTATGATGAAAATTCAAGTATGGATGTTGGTTTGATCTCCTTTTGTTATATTTTGTTGGTTATACTCCATTTGTTCCTAAAAGATGGCCTTTACATTGAATTTGAAGAATCAAAGGTGCAAATAATTAATTTCAAAAAGTATATTCA
Source organism: Flaveria sonorensis (assembly GCA_025506505.1). Lineage (NCBI taxonomy): Eukaryota > Viridiplantae > Streptophyta > Magnoliopsida > Asterales > Asteraceae > Flaveria > Flaveria sonorensis. Next base: position 52,148,941 of record CM046429.1, read on the forward strand.
GTTTTACCATGATATTGACTTGAGATATGTCTATTTCTAGGATGTGCAACTATCATGATTTTCATGAAATTTGAAGAATTAATGTTAGCATTTGAGGTGTTGCACCTAGTCTTTTTGGTCAAAACATGGAATCTTTTATTCTCTTGTCTACTCACAAACGCCTTTTTATTATTTATTCTCGTGTTCACAACGTGGGCAGTCAAAAGTTGGTAAATTTGAACTATCTTTCAAATGTTAGTGGGTCAGTATTGTTAGTAGTTTAGTTTGTGGGTCATTAGTTTTAGTAATGGTAGTTGTTGGTGTATATCGTAATTATGTGATCGATACAAATATAAAACAAAATTACTGCTAGAAAACATAAATCTTTTAACCAAGCGCATTATGAAGTTCTACGCATTTTTTAATAGGTAACTTTTGATCTGTTTTTGTTTCATCCAATTGTTTTTTTATTTTACACATTTTGGCCTAGAGATAAAATATAACTCAAATCGATCCATTTACTAGATATGCTTGCTTGTTTCTGCTTCAGGTATAAGCGTAGGATTGATCAACTGGCTAAGAGTAACATTTGCTATTGAGCCTTCTGCTCTTGAAGAAGGCATCAAGAGGCTTAAAGCTTTTTGTTTAAGGCACTCCAAGAAACCATAAATGAAAACCTTAAGTGAGCGTTGATCATCTCTAGCAATCTGATAGCTTCAAGAGAAGGATACCCGCTCGATCAACAATTGCTCATTGGATCATGAATCTTTTATTTCTTGAGTAAATTCTCGAGGAAAGATTGTATCGACAATAATTCCCCTGTGTTTGTATATTGAATGTATTTATGTTCATTGACAATTGTCTGATCTTTTGTTACTACTCTGATTTGGAATAAAACATTTGTAGTTATATTAATAAGTTTACGGCTTGATCAAAACAATGATATATTGGAAAGCGATACGAAAGTTTAGTAACTTTTGATTATCTAATCATGGGAGCTTGCTTGCGTCTTAGAAGATATGATGTTTAAACTTTTCAAGCATCTTGGATTGGTACTACAGTTAAAAAAAAATAGTCAACCTTTGTTACCAAATTGAAAAAAAAAATGAAAGAAAATAATTTGAATAAACCCTTGTGTAGACAAATACTAAATTTGAAAAGTGGTCTCGTATTTCAAATTTGAGGTGATTAACTTTCCATCAATTGATCAAATAATCAAACAATCAATTGTTCATACGTGAGGTATTTCAACGCTAAGGGTTAAAACCAAATATTCATATATTTATAAAATAAGAAATTACAAAAATCTTCAACTTACATTGTTTTTTAAACAAGACTTTTAGGCTTTGAAGGGTAATATACAACATGTTAGAGCCACAAAGTTCACTATAAAGTCTTCACATCCTTAGATAGGGGTTCCTATGATGCAAAGTTTATTTTTAAACCCTTTTTAAAACATATACATGTTAATAATTTACCTGAAAACAATTTGAAAATAAACATCAGCAGGTGAATCATATTACCACACATTTTGCAATAGCATTGCAACATGATCAATATTAACAATTATTAAGACAACTTGTTTTATAGTTGTCTTATTTGTTGACAAGACTCATACCAGGTAGCTGATATACACTGAACTCAGCTATATTAAAATGAATTCAGCTATATTGTGACATAACACACAGTCACCCAATAATACGTTTATCTTCGATCGATATACGTATACTATGTCATAATCGCTTAAACCTCTCTTAATAAATTTAATACAGTCACATATTGGTTTTTATTAATCCAAATGGTTTTAACAGAACAACATTTCATAAACATGCTTAAAAATATTTTATAAACCTTTGTGCACATAGACATAGCATGCAAAAGAAGTTTAGAAAACCTGTTCACCTTTAATATCGAGCTTAGAACTCCGCTTGCAATTCGTAGAACCTTGATAATACTCCCACAACAATTCATTAAGCTTAGTGAGGTATTACACCAGCTTCAACGAGGTATTATAGAGGTGTAAGTATAAAGAGATTTTCTAAGATGCACCTTTTTCGACTGAAAAGTGCAAGTAGTTATAACCTGATCGGGCCCATCATCGCGGACCATCACCTTGGATGGTCGCGGTCCGCGACGCAACCTAGGCGGCTGAGAATGAAGTTACTGTAGAAATCCTGAATAAATCATGTTTTGGTCCCCACTCAAACTTTACAAACTTGAGTGTCAATAAAGTTATGGTAGAAATCCTGAATAAATCACGAGTAATACCCTGCTAAACCAAGAAAACTACGTACTTCTATTGGCATCTTAGGATTTTCCCATTCTGATATAGCCTCAATCTTTACCGGATATACTTGAATGCCCTTAACATTACTTATATATCCTAGAAATTGTACCTCTGTTAACCGAAATTCATATTTCGAGAACTTGACGTACAATTTCTCTTGTTTGAGTAATTCAAGTATTATCTTCAATTGTTCTCCACGATCTTCCTTAATTTTAGAATAAATAAGTATATCATCTATACATACGATAATGAATTTATCTACTATGGCTTTCAGATCAGGTTCATCATATCCATGAATGTTGCTGGAGCATTTGTGAATCTAAATGGCATTATTTGAACTCAAAATGTCCTTATCTTGTTTGAAAAGTTATTTTAAGAATATCTTCTTCATATAACTTCAGTTCATAGTATCCTGATGAATATCAATCTTAGAAAAAAAACACACTCCTTGTAATTGGTCAAATAGATCATCAATTCTTGAAAGTGGGTAATGATTCTTGATTGTCACTTTATTCAAATCTTAGTAATCAATGCACATTCAAATTGATCCGTCTTTCCTTTTAACGAATAAGATTAGGGTTCCCCGTGGTGAAGAAGTTGGTCTTATAAAACCTTTGCCAACTAGCTCATCCAACTGATTTTTCAGCTCTTTCATTTTGTTAGAGCTAATCTATATGGAGCTTTGGCAATTGGTGTCGTTCCTAGTACAAGATTGATTCTGAACTCTACTTCATGATTAGGCATTATTTTTGGTAATTTATCTAGAAATACGTCCACAAAATCTGCTACACCAAGTATATCTGTAATCGTTTTCTCCACATTGGTAATTGACATTGATTACATAACCCTTATTTAAAATTATGGTTTTTAATGCAACTATTATTCAAATTTGTTGATTTTATTTATCATAATAAATAGTTATTTTTTATTTATCGACACAAGAAGTTCTATCGTTTGTTTATCACAAAGGATATGGGCTTGATTAGATGCTAACCAATCCATACCTAGAAAAACATCAAAATCTGTGAGTTGCATTTGCAGCAACTGCACAAGTATGATATGTCCATACAGAGAAATCTAACAATCCTTCATGATTTGGAAACTTTAATCACTTCTATGTTTGCAATTTCTACCTCAAAGGCATTTTCTAGCTTAATTAGTGGCACATTTAACAAACTTCTAAACTTGTAAACTCTGAAACTGCGATTTGCAGATGAATAAAATAATATTCTAGCATATGCGTTATTGATAGGGAACGTACCAGTTACCACATATGGCGCTCCTGCTGCCTCATGAGTATTCACAACAAATGCTCATGTGCCCTTCTTCACTGTCTCTGGTTTCACACTACTACTGCCAGCTTGTTTCAACTTTGGACATTCAGTCTTGAAATGTCTAGTCTCTCCATAGTTAAGATAGGACACTTGTCACTTTTAAAAGCAAATTTTATTGCATTTCCAGGAACTTTATAAAAACCACACATTACAAGTTTCTTAAATCTGCACCTACCAGGATACCATCTTTCAAGACCTTTCCCGAACTTCCTCACTTCTTGCACTCCTTTTTGGAATACCTTATTCTTTATATTCTCTTCCATTTTCCTTATCATTCAATTTGTCATTAAATTAGCCAATTCCATAGCTGATTCAATTGCGCTTAGATTGTGGCCTTTACTATGTCTCGAATTCAATTGACAACTCCGAATCGTAACAAATAACAAATCTGGATTCAAGCACAACTATAAGTGGCACAAATCGAGAATATTCTAGAATTATGGTATTGTATCCCAGAATGTCTGTATCCACCATCTGAAGATTTAAATTTTTTTGCTTTCTCTGTTCTTGTTCATTCAATGGACAAAACTTCCTAATTATTAGATCAAAAATTTCTTCCATGATAAGACATACATAATATTTCTTCCTTTTGTTTTAACTTTTACGTTCCACCACTCAAGAGCTTCACCCTTGAAAGATTTTGTAATGTACAACACTTTGGCTTCCTCTACAAACTTAGCAATGGCTTGAACATACTCCATTTTTTTAATCATCTAAAGGCTACAAAGTGCACAGTCGTTGCTTGAAAACTTCGGTGGTTTACAAACTTGGAATGTTTTGTAGCTATAACCTTCATGCTTCGTCGTACCCTTTTTATACTTGGGGTCTTTGATTTCTGAAATCTGAATGGTTGTTGGAGTTTTATCGATCCTTATTGTCTTTCATTTCTTTAGAATATTTCTTTATTTTTCTAGACGCTTCTCTCTTTTCCAAAGCATCTAAGAATTTTGGAATTGTTTTTGAACTTCCTGCATCAATTATTTCTTAATATCATCCGTTTAGAGAACTAGTTCCTTATAAATAACAGTTTCGGTAATTACTTCGTCCTTATTCTTTTTGCCCCGTTCCCTCACAGTGGCGGACCCATAATTTTTTTATGGGGGGCGGAAATTTTTAAGTTTTGTTTGTGACTATTGCAATATAATAAATTCGGTCAAATTCTGGCCAGATTGGGTCGGATGCCACAAAATCTTTAAAACGGTTCCCAAGCAAGTAGGGATATGTAATATATTTCAAGCAATTATACTCATTGTTAAAATGGTCCTCAAACACTTTAATATCAATAATGCTCAGCATGTTTAAGAACAATTTCAACCAATAAATATAAATTTGATCCCTTACATCTTGAAAGGACTAAAAATCTACTTGGTTGTATACCCTGGTTAGTGAGAAAATATGGTTTGCCTCAATATCCCAAGCTCAGTGGTTAGCGATAAAATATAGTTTGCTGGACTGTAGGAAGGTCATCGAACACCTTGCACACCATCGTAGTTTCGTCCCTGACAATGCATTTATTTAGTTTCAAAAGTTTAGCGGGGAATCGAGATTTTCACATATATGTAGTAATGAAATTTTTTTAGAGTGAGGTGGTGGGGGGGAGGCGATTACGATTTTTTTAAGTCCTTTTAGGAAACATGTTCTCCATAGACGTCGAGCTTAGAATCATAGCTTACAATTAGTAGAACCTTGATATCACCCTCTACAACTGCAGGAATGTTGAAGGGTGGTTAATGCAATAGTCTCACAAGGTGGAGAGATTTAGAACACTTAGTAGATCAAATAGGGAATTGGTTAGGATGAAACAAAGAACACAAGTAAAGAACAATAATAACAACATGATAGCATGGTTTTTCAAGAATGTTGTATATTGCTCTCAAGTTCTTACAAGTGTTACAAAGCTTAATTCTAAATACAAGTACTTGAGATACTTTATACTACATACTACAGCCGACCATACTTTGAAGGCTAGCTGGAAACACTAATCTAGACAACAAGATCAATGTAGAGTCAAAAGGCAGATTACCTTTTGACTAGTGTCTATGACATGCCATAGCTCACATCCTTATCTAATACAAAAAGGATAAAAGTACATAGTTGGAAAGTTACAGACTCAACACCTTAATCTACAGTTGACAAAAGCATGGACTTTTCACCAAACCATGTTGGTTGGTGAGTCTTCAGAAATGATAGCGGGAAAGTGTTTTAGCTTTTGTCAAAAGTAAGTTAGAGAAAACATGTCTTGTCTGTCTTTGGAAGAAATCAATCTTTGGCTCCAGAAGACTTTGTCTTTAAATCTTCGAAAGACTTCATCTTTGGCTTTGGAAGAATTGATCTTTTGGCTTCAGAAGATTTGATACATAGCATAATTAATTGAGTTATATCAAATCTTCCGAAGTACTTTCCTAGTTTCACATATGCATGTTGAGAGCTTTTTTGATTGTTCTTTGGTTGCATCAGCCTTTAAGTGTATTCCTTACAAACTCCCCCTAGGCTGATACTACCAAAACTAAAGTGATCTTTGAGTCTTGATCTTCATATATTAACAGTCCTCATCAGAATCAAGACCATTCCCTTCATCATCAGTTGCTCAGGATTTCTCAGACTCTCAAAGTATCTCCTTATGTCATAGAGATCATGTAGAGGGAGATCAAGAATGTTTTGCCAGAAGTACATATATTGACCTCCTTGATCTCTAGTGACATACCATCTATCTGGGTTAGTAGCAAACAACCAAGACAAAATAGGTCTCTCAGTAGCAAGAGGCTCTACTATGAGTGGACTTTGTTGAGCAGCCTCTTCTTGAGCACCCTTAGGACGTTCTGACCCATCCTTAGGTGCAAAGGTGGATGCCTTGGACTTCTTCTTCTTCTTCTTATCCCTTCTTATGGCCATTCTTTTTCTCTTTCTGTACTTTAACTGAGAGGACTGGCCTGCAATACCCGATTGTTCTTGTTTGTCCTTCTTAGTTGGGTCCTTGTCCTTACATGTTCATAAGGAGAAGGATCAGGACCCTACTGTGGATCAAAAGATGAAGCTGGCTGTTAAGCAGCACTAGGTCTAGGTTGTGTTGTCTCTTAGGGTTCAACCTAGACCTTAGCTTCAGGTGCAGCCTGACTTGGTGGAGAATGCAAGTCAACTAGCTCACCCCTTTTGATCTTCTGCTTGATCACTCTAATATGCTCATCCATAATGGATGGAGACTGTAAGGTAATACTTGAAAGGCTGATGCAACCAAAGAAACCAAAGCAACCAAGAAGCTTCCAGCTTGCATGCACATTGTGCAGAGTAGAAGTCACTTCGGAAGTTTTACACTTCTCACAACAAATTATTTTAAGTGTAAAATCTTTCAAAGCCAAAGACCAAATCTTCCGAAGCCAAATATGAAGTCTTTCTAAGCTTCAAAGACAAAGTCTTCTGAAGCCAATGAAGTGAAGACTGATTTCTTTCGAAGACAGAGAGGACTTGCTTTCTCTGATCTACTTTTATATAAAGCTGGCCAACTTTCTGCTGCAACTCTGAAGACTCACCAACTTGCATGAGTTGGTGAAAAGGTCCATGCTTTTGTAACTGTAGATTATGGTTTAGAGTCTGTAACTTTCTACTTTGTACTTTTTATCCTTTTTTTAATATATTAGGATGTGAGCTATGGCATGTCATAGTCACTAGTCAAAAGGCAATCCGCCTTTTAACTTTACATTGATCTTGTTGTCTAGATTAGTGTTTCCAGCTGGCCTTGAAAGTATGGTCGGCTATAGGATGCAGTATAAAGTATCTCATGTTCTTGTATTTCTTTTATGCTTTGTAACACTTATAAAAGAAATTGAGAGCAATATACAACATTCTTGAAAACCATACTTATCTTGTTCTTGTTCTTAGTTCCATCTCATTGTTTACTTGTCTTCTTAGTGTCATTCATATAAACCCGGTTCCCTATTTGATCTGTTATGTGTTCTAACACTCTTCTCATTGTGAGACTGATTGTATTGACCATCCCTTAACCGGTCCTGCAGTTGATATCAGAGCATTTTAAGCCCTTGATTGTAAGATCTCACTATCTTAAATCCCTTTAGTTTTACAAAACACTTAACAACTCAAATGGCAGCTATCACAAAGGCTGATATGGAAACCGATACCATGAAAAAGTCTCTACTAATCACTCCTGATGATTTTGATACTTGGTGCCAAAGAATGGAAGGCTTTATCAAGTCTTAAGACTCCAAGATGTGGGTATCTGTTGTCTCTAGACCTCATGTACCATCCACCTCTTCAGCTACTGCTGCTAGTGGTATGATACCAAAGGAAGTGGCTGACTATTCTAAAGAAGACTGGAAAAAGATAGATATTGATCAGAAAGCCATGACTACTCTCCAAACTGCTCTTCCAAACTCCATTTATAGAGGCTTTAAGAAGTGCAAGACTGCTAAGCAACTATGGGATGTATTGAAGCTTATGTATGAGGGGTCCACTAAGGCAAAAAAGAACAAGAAGGACCTCTTGAAGCAGCAGTTTGAGAACTTCACCTTCAAAACAGGTGAAACCATGACTCAACAATACTTTAGGTATGTTAAGATTGTGGACACTCTAATGGATGTTGGAGTAACTCTTGAGAACAGGGACATTGTGAGGAAGTTCATGTCCTCTCTTCCCAGATAATGGACACACTATTGTGTGGTTATCAAGAGGACTGAGAACCTTAAGACCCTTATTCTTACTGAGTTATATGGTAACCTCAGTGGCTATCAAATGGAGATGAACATGCAAAATCCATTTGGTAACTCCAACAATCAGCAGAGTTCAGACCTGCATGTGGTTGACAGGGATTGTAGAGAACCATAACATCATCTCATCTGCTACCCTGACAACTCACAAAAGGGTCCTTTCATCGCATTCCAGGAGACAACAAGAGAGAGCTATATCCAAGGAAGCCCATTCCAAGAGACAAGCTCTTCACAAGCCTTTGTGTCCACTGATGAAAGCACAGACAACCTTCTCTTTACCCTTTAAGACCTAGACTGTATCCATCCATATGATCTAGAGTACATGGAAATAGTCCAGCAGATGGCTCTTCTCACTCACAGAGCCAAGAAGTTTTACAAGAAGACAGGGAGGAAGTTTCCTAGCAATACAACTAGTGGAAAGTTTAGGCTAGACAAAAGCAAAGTAAAGTGTCACAACCTTTAAAAAATGGGACACTTTGCTATAGAGTGCTAGGCACCAAATACAAATGGTGGCCAAGCACAAACCAAACCAAACTATATTGATGGAGCTCCCCAGAATAAGAAGCCCAAGCAGCAAGCTGCAGCTGCTTTTGACGAAGGAGGCTTTGATTTGAGCTTTTAGGTTGAGGATGCATCTCCAAACCAAACATTGATGGCAGATCATGAAGAAGCCAAGGTATTGGAACATCTTTATACACCTGAATGTATTGCTAAAGTTAACAGATTTAGGTCTTATAACTTAGAGATGAGGTCTGATCTTGAGTCCATAAACATTTAAAAAGCTGATTTCAAAAGAGCTAAAAATGATTACAAACTTAAAATAGAAGATCTAGAGAAAACCATTTCAACTCTTAAGCATGAACATACCAACTACAGGACTCAGATAAAAGATCTTATCACTAAGTTAACTGAATGCTAGGCTGAGCTTGTTATCAGCAAAGCCAGGGCAAAAAAATGTGTTCTTGAAGAAGAGACCTTCAAGAACATGATATCCTCATCTCTGCATGAAAAAGTTTGTTATCAGAATAAGCAGGGACTGGGATCTACTGAGATAGCTACTCCTCACACTCTATTGTCTGCAAGATCTTTAAGGTGTGGAACTTATGAAGATGAGCTTCCCCTTATATACCCCATTGATGAAGAGGATGAAGAGAAGATAATGAAGGATGAGTCTGAGAAGAGTGAAAAAGATCATCCTAAGAAGGGACACTATTCTCTTGAGGAGAGAAAAGAATCTGGAATGACCAAGTCTAAGAGGAAGAACTTGATTTGAAAAGCCAAAATGAAATCAAAGAAGGCTTAAGAGATCAAGGCCACTTTTAACTCTAAGCAGAAACAAGTGTTTATCTCTGGAGGATTTGAAGTGGTGAAGGCTGAAGACTCAACTATGAACTTTAGTACCAGAAGTTCTAGTTCATGTTCAACTTATTCCCATAAAGAGAAGAAGGCTAATCAGCTGTGTACCACTGTTACACAGCCTGAACCATCTAGTTCCAAAAGTAAGCCTCACCCTAAGAAGCTTGCTGCATCATCTGTGAAGATGAAGATGGAGGTGAAAAGTGATCAAGTTTAGTTTTTCTCTCAAAAGAAGGCTCTCAGAAGGAAGCAAATGGATTGCATCATGTGTGGTAGTACTTCCCATCTTGCTCATGGTAAAACTCCTTATGAACTGTGGAACAAAAGGACACCTTTCATTGGTTTCCTCAGATCATTTGGATGTCCTTGCACTATCTTGAATACTAAGGAACAAATAGCCAAATTTGCTGAGAAATCAGATGATGGACATTTTATTGGATACGCTTCCCAAGCTAAGGCTTATAGAGTATACAATCTTAGAACTAGAGTAATTAAGGAGTCAGCCAATGTGACATTCAATGAGCACACACCGAGTGTGCAAGGTTCTAGTCTTGATTGGCTGTTTGATCTTGATTTAGTTACCAACTATTTTAACAAATCCTATGAAGATGTTTCAGGATCTATAGGTACCTTATCAATTGGAGATTCTGATCCAAGATATGAGTTAAGAAGACCAAGTGTTCAAACTACTTCAGCTCCAGTGCTGAATAGCCCTATAATTGGAAATCATGTCAGAAAACCATGACAAATTCTTCAGCTGATACATTTGAGTAGCCTATAAATTCTAGCACAGAGTAGAACTCAAATGAAGGAATTTCCAATGTAGGAGGATATGGAGGTGGTAATAGTGATCAAGAATTTCTTGATACTGATAACCACTCCATAGAAGACAATATTAATGATGTGATACACTCATTGGATCAAGTTTCTCTTGATAAGTGTGTTGATATGGTTGATGTTATTCAAGCACCAGATCTGAATTTCACTAATTTAGATTTGTCCAACTAACTTGTTGTGATTCCTTGACTGAGAATCCACAAGTCACACCCTACCACAAACATCATTGGAGATGTTGAGACATGGGTGAGAACAAGAGGACAAACCCATGACAAAAATGTTTGTCTTCACTCTTGTTTCTTGTCCCAGATTAAGCCTAAGAAGATTGATGAGGCTCTGAAGGATGGAAGTTGGGTTAAAGCAATGCAGGAGGAGCTGCTTTAATTCAAGAGACAAAAGGTTTGGAATCTACGTCCTCTTCCTCAAAGGAAGACTACTATAGGTACCAAGTAGGTATTCAGGAACAAGAAAGATGATAGAGGACTTGTCATCAAGAACAAGGCAAGACTAGTTGTTCAAGAGTACACACAAGAAGAAGGGATTGACTACACAAATGTTTTTGCTCTTGTAGCAAGACTTGAAGCTATTAGGAGATTCTTAGCTTTTGCTGAATCCAAGGATTTCAAGGTCTATCAACTTGATGTCAAGTGTGCTTTCTTATATGGGGTGATTGATGAGGAGGCGTATATCAAACAACCACCTGGCTTTGTAGACCCAGATCATCCTGATTATGTCTGTAAGCTAGACAAGGCTCTATATGGGCTGTATCAAGCTCCAAGGAAGTGGTATGAGACACTATCACAGTATCTCTGTTAGCATGGTTGTAAGAGGGGTACTATTGATGGAACACTCTTTATCAAAGGAACAAGAAATGACTTAATGCTGGTTCAAGTTTATATAGATGACATTTTTTTTGGGTCAACTAATCTAAAGCTTTGCAAAGACTCCGAGAAGCTGATATAGAATAGATTTGAAATAAGTGCCATGGGGGAACTCAATTTCTTTCTAGGAATTCAAGTGAAGCAAGTTAACAATGGTATCTTTATAAATCAGTCAAAGTATGTGCAAGACATACTTGCCAGATTTCATATGACTAAGTGTAAGGTTGGTAAGACACCCATAGCTAGAAACCACTATCTAGGACCCGATCTTGAGGGGGAGTTTGTTGATGAACATCTATACAGGGCTATAATTAGGTCACTTATGTACCTCACAGCCAGCAGGCCTGATATGATGTTTTCTACATTGTTTGTGCAAGATATCAAGCCAACCCCAAGACATCACACCTGGTTGCTGTCAAGAGAATTATCAGATATCTCAAAGGTGCTCCCAAACTGGGAATTTGGTATCCAAAGAATTCTGACTTCAATCTGTATGACAATACAGATAGTGACTAAGGTGGCTGCAATATGACTAAAAAGTCTATACATGGGGGATGTCAATTTCTTGGTGGAAGGATAGTCTTGTGGAAATGCAAGAAACAATCCTGTGTGTCTGCATCAACTGTTGAAGCTAAATACATTACTGCTGCAAGTTGTTGTGCTCAAGTTCTTTGGATTTAGAATCAGATGCTGGACTATGGATTCAATTTCAAGGAGACTCCCATCCATATAGACAACAACAGTGCTAGCTCTATCACAGAGAATCCTGTGTAGCACTAAAAGATAAAACACATTAACATTCGGTATCATTTGATTAGAGATAATTTTGAAAAAGGATTGATAAAATTGGTCAAAGTTAAAACATATGAACAATATGCTGATCTGTTCACAAAAGCTTTTGATGGGCAAAGATTTAAGTATCTTGTATAGCTATTGGGATGATTAACTTTGAGTAGAATTTTCCATGTAGTTACACAGGCAACACAACCAAGTTGCTCTGTTATCATTTGAGAAAGATTTGGGTTTCTAAGACGTTTGCTATTTCTTAGCTCTTTTGATGAGCTCAAAATGGATCGATCTGTGATGATTTATGAACACAATTCAATCTAAAACACACAAGTATTCAATTCAACACAAGCAAATCAACAAAAATTCATAGAGTTTTCATTGATTAGCATATAGAAGAATACAAAGTGTAGGAAAACAGTTACAAGACGTCTAAATCTCACTCTAAAACTTAAAATTTTTTCTACATAAAACATATCTATGCTATATATACTAATCAAGAAAACAAAGGAACATATTTACATAAAAGTCCCTATACTATGACAAAAATATAAAAGACACATAAAGACTAATGTTAATCTTTTAAGAAGCATCTACAATACTCCCCCTAAGATTCACATGGTCTTCGGTCTTCAACATATCTTCAGTCTTCAAAATCTTTTTCTTCATTTTTATCTTCATTCTTTGATCTTCTGTCTTCAGTCTCCTCTCTTACTCTCCAGCTTGATATTCAGTCTTCATGCTCTAAAGAAATCTTCTGGTTCTTCTTTGATTGTGAAAATTGGTTTCTCTTTGAATAGCTCCTGCTCCTTTAATGCTTTTGCAATAGCTGCTTTGAATTTTTCAGCAAGAATGCCTTGTTCCTGCTTTGCTTCATTTGTTTTAATCTCCATGTTGTTCATCAATTCCAGTGTTTGCTTTGACAGACCTGCTATATCAACATTTGCATAGCATTATATTGGCTTAGAATTGTCTTTGCAATGAATCTACAATACCCCTTTGCTTGAAATTCTCATGAATTCAATGTCTTTTATGTCCTTTTTCACAATATTAGCGTATGCTAATACTTTTCTCAAAGAAATTATCTCCATCGCTGCATTCATCACCTTGATTATAGACATAAAATACTTTTTGTCATTCTCAGCAGTTTCTGGACTCACTTTCTCAAACTTTTGAATCGATAAGAAAGAAATGTAACTAGGATGGAGTAGCTTGAGTTCAAACACACCAAACAATGTAATCATATCTTTATCCCAATCATCCAAATTTCTGACCAACTTCAATTCATAAGATTCAGAATTATAAAACCATCTTAGAATCGGTTTTGACTTTTGAGTTCCATCTATCACCTTTAGCCTTGGATTTGTAACTTTATCAAAATATTTATCACTGAAATCATCAAGGAATTTTTCTCTGCCAGTTTCCTTTCCAATCCCTTTATTCTTCTTCTTTAACTCATAGAAATACTCTTTATCTTCTTGATCACAACATGTTTTCAAGAAAGAATGCATTCGATTAATTCCTCTGTTGAGCAACTCTACAAACATTTCACCTCTTTTAGCTTTTGTATGATTTATCAACGGAAGTTTATTCAACTCTTTTATGTCTTGCACTGGAAGTGATATGATGCTAGAAAAGAAACGATAAACATCATAATTAGCATACACTCTTTTAATTAAAAATGCATCAAAGACTTCATCATATTTCCAGGCCACAATTTTAACTTCCTTGGTTGAATCAGGTAGAACCATCGCGTTCAGTAACTCAGAAATTAATTGACCTCTTTGTAACACATTTCTCATTAAATCACCAGCAGATCTGGCTTTGTTCCACAATTGCTTTTGATCAATAGAAACTTGATAACTTTCTTTATCAATCTTCGAAAACATCTTAATCAGCTATCTTCTTATTTCATATCTTGAACTTTTCATAGCCATAGATTTAATCTCATGAGGCTTCAAAATCTTTGTTCTTTTGGTAATCTCAAGATATTAAGGATTATCCATATCCAGTACCACCATTTTCTTTGTTTGCCTTTCTGTTTCCTGAAAACTTCTGACTAAGTTTCTCAATGATTCTCCTTGTAATCTGTTTAGTTTCTTCCTTGGGTAATTTCTAGATTGCAACCACATTCTGAGTGCATTGATGTTCATATCATCTTGATTCAGATGGTGCAACTCAAATGTAGGAATATCATCAACATTTATGCTTTCTTGTAATGGATTCTATTCACCATGCTCAACAATTATTTCATCAGGGTCAATTGGAGCAACGGATTCTGCCGTTTTGCACTTCTCAAACTCTTCATTGATTTGAGACACAGTCAATCAGTCTAGAAACACTCGGTTATACTTTTTCTTTACCAAGTAGTTGTATCTGTCTTCTATATCCATAGGAATATCATCAAGACTTAAATCAATAGGAGAAAAATGTTCGTCTACATTAGCATCTACTATATCTTCATCTTCAAGAACTTCGTTATACCAGTCATCATCAAATTCTTCTTCGCTATCATCAAGAGCACCAATGACTTCTTGAATTTTATCACATTCCTTTTCAGCAGCAGATTTCTCAATTACCTTTTGAATTTTAGATGAAGATTCAGGTAAAACTAAACTGTCTACATCATCTATTTGTCTTTTCCCTTTATCAGTCGATGGAATTTTCTCAACATCTATAGGAGTAATTTCTGAAATAATCATTAAATCAGGAGATGGAGACTTATTCTTTTCTTTCAACTTTTCTAATTCTTCTTTCATCAATTCATTTTCCTCATTCACCTTCTTTAATTTTTCTTCCATCATATCAAAATCTATCATCATTACCTCAAATGTCTTCATATTATCATCTCGACTTTTTCTCAACTCATCAATTAACGTGTCTTTCTCTTTCATTTCTTCAATCAATCTTTCATTGATAGCTTTCAACTCTTCAATTATCTTTAATTGAATAAACTTTTCTTCATTTAATTCATCAATCTTCTTTTGTAAATTTTCTTCTTCAGTTAATACAAACTGATCATTATGCTCTACCATTTCTTCAATCATACTCATATTTTCATCAGCAGTTTGATTTCCATCAACCTCTTTTTCACTTTCTTCAACTTCAGTATCATTGTCTTTAAATTCTTCAGTAACTTGATCTGGATCTTGAACATATTCATCAATTTCTTCATTCACTTCTTTAGTAGCTGAATCTACTTCTTTTGTAACATCATGCTCTTCTTCATGAGGTTCTTCAGCAACATGCTCAGATTCTTCAACATTCTCAGGAATAAATTCCATAACATCATCAAATTGACCACCTTCATCATCATCATCAGAATCAGGTGAGCTAGAACTATCTTCTTCATCATCATCAGCTGGTAATTCTTCAATCAAATCAGCTGGATCAATAGGCTCGTCCTCAGTTAAATGATAATGATCAATAGTGATATCCACTTCATCATTAGCAACATTAAGAATATAATCAAATAATGGAACATTCTGAGCTCCAGTAACCATTGACAGTCTCTTATAAGATACATTAAACATATGCTCCAATATCAATGTATCACCACTTAAACCATCAATATGAATGTCTGGATGTTCTTCATTGATAATCATCTGAAGGAAACATGGATACATTAAGTATTTGTTCCTTATGCCCTTTTCCAGATTAAAAATAAACCCATTCAAAATCCACTTTGACATATTAAATCGTCTATTTGTAGTCAGTGCTACAATGGGTGATGCAATGTCAACAGGGAAAGAATTCCATCCCGTACTTCATTTTGACATGCAATGTTGGAAAATGTAGCATATATGCTTCCAATGGTTATACACACGAGCACAAAAGAATTGTTTCTTAGGAAAATGGTTAGGGTGTCCCATTTCCATGAATGTTTGTCTACATTCATCAAACGTTAGCTCGGATAAATCTTCTGGATCATTAGGTCCTAACCTCAAGGCTTGTCTAATTGAGTCTTCAGAGACTTCAATCATTCTAAAATTCGTTATAAAGCCTCGGACCACTTTAGCTCCATTATCATCAACATCAACATATGCCGTGATCCAGAACTTCTTAATCAGACGTGCATAGATAACCGGTTGGTAGCATATGGCATATACATACTTTGTCCATAATAGAAATCTGATGATATCTTCATATCCCACAGCCTCTCTAATTTCTTCGTTAAGAAGAGCAGCCACATTGTGTTTTGGCTCGAATTTTAAATCAGCCATCTGCAAAGAAACAAAGAAATTTAGACTTTTGAAAGTTTTAACAATTAAATTCAATTAACATTTTATTGCAGTTGAATATATTGTATATTTTAACTAGATTAATTTGTCATTTTCAAAAATTTCTAAATGTTAAGATCAATCACACTGTTCAGTCACTTTGCACATTTAATTTTTGTTTTCACATTTTTGATTTGTTTAACCTTTTTTTAACCATTTTAATTTTGAAAAACATTATATATTTTTTTTAATTTTTATTAAATTTTTTTTTTGGAGACTGTTCATCTTCATCATCGAGTATGAAGGATCATCACAAAATTCTCAGTTAATGTATAGTATGATTTGAATGCATAAACAGGGTCGAAATCAAGTTTATGTTATCGTTTAAGCATCAATTTCAGTTCATTTAGTCATTTTAATCATCAATTTACAGATTTGAATATAATCTAGGGTTTCAAACGCCCGAATAGCATCCAAATGCCCAACTTAAATCAATCTGTAAAGCAACGATATCAGTGATTTTGATCACGAACTTACACTTAGAATCAAGCACGATGACCTTTGAATACAAGTATAACTCAGAAATCAATCTAAATGAGGAATAAGGGTTTATCGAGAGCACAGGGTTTTGAGAAAGTTTAAGTGTTAAGGGAAATGTTTGTGAATGAAATGAGAAATCACAAAGTGTTGTTTATATACTAAGTGAAGAATTTTAGGCATATGAGCACTGTTTGTGCGCATGGACTCAGGCACATGAGCACTGTTTGTGCGCATGGGCTCAGGCGCATGAGCACTGTTTATGCGCATGAGCACTGTCCAGACGCATAAGCCCCATTCAGGAGCTTTTGCACTGTTCAGGCACATGAGCTTAGCTGAAACGCCCTATACTTAACACTTGCTGTTTACACTTCGAAGCATGGGAACTGTTAGGCGTATGGGAAAGTTGAAACGCCCAATACTTAACCACATTTTTAGACTCAAGACAACTGTTTAGGCGCATGAGAGTGTCTAAAACGCCCAACAATTGTACAAATCTAAAAAATTCATCACGCTCCTGGTCTTTGACTTTTGACCACTGTTCCGGCACATGATATTACTTCCATGTGTCTAACACTTGTAATTTTCAGATCTTCCACCTGTACACTGTTTAGACATATTAGTATTAATCAAATACCAATGTTTAAACAATTTTCAAATTTTTTGACCTTAGTTAGTCAAATTTTGACTTTCACCCAATATTTTCAAAATTAACCCTCAATTTTAAACTTTTGACTTTTAAATTTTTATTTTTATTTTGAAATTTTTAATTTTTATTTTTGACCTTTTTGTTTTTGTTTTAATTTTTCAAAATAATTTCCCGTCATTTTAGTCTCTAATTTTTAACAAAAAATCTCATTTAACTTTGCAAGAAGCTTTTCCATTAAAAATGTTTTTCAGGTTCATTTTTACATTTTGTTACACACTCATGCTTGAACATATGTAGCATCATCATTTCCATCCAAAACATTAGATTTTGATTTTTCATGATTTTTCATATCTTGAAATTTGTCAATCAGTTTTCTTAGACACTGTTTTAACTCTTTTTACTCCCCTTAAACTTTTAAGTTTAACAAAACTTAGAAGTTTCTTGAAAGTCACATGAAGAGTACTGTAGGAACCTCTGAAGTTATGAGGCTGATGCAACCAAAAGATACCAAAATAACCAAGTCTTCAAACATTCACTAAGGAACAAAGAAGAACTAGCTTCGGAAGTTTTACACACTCAAGAAAAATGCGAAGTGTAAAATCTTCTGAAGCCAATGTTCAGAAGAAACTACTGAGGAAAGTTTACACTAAGTGTCAAGTCTTCCGAAGCAAAAGACTCAACTCTTCCGAAGGTTAAAGATGAAGTCTTCCGAAGCTCTCAAGACAAAGTCTTCCGAAGCTGAATAAAGATAAGACTGATTACTTTAGAAGAGAGAGAAAAGACACTTTTTCTATCAACTTTATCATAAAGCAACATCTTGTCCACTGCATGCTCTGGTGGTTCACCAACTGTCATAAGTTGGTGAGACTTCCATGTTTTATGATAAAGTAGATAAGGCCTTTGTCTGCAAGTTTCTGTATTTGTTTCTTTTTTGGCTTTTTGTAATAGGAAAGTCAGTGAGCTATGGCCTGTCATAGTCACTAGTCAAAAGGCAATCTGCCTTTTAACTTTAGACTGATCTTGTTGTCTAGATTAGTCACATCCAACTGTCTTTTTGCATATTGATGGTTGTAGGTTTAGTATAAAGAGTCAAAGGTTCTTGTATTTCACATATCAGTGCAAACACTTGTAATAGAACTGAAGAAGCAATATACTACTACCTTGAAAATTATTTTCTTGTGTTCTTGCTCTTACTTTACTTGTGTTGTGCATTGTATCATCTGTTTAAAGTTCTAAGTTCTCCATTTGAATTATTAATTGATCCTAAAGATCCTCCTAAGTGTGTAAACTAAGTGCAAAATCCCTTTTTAACGGTCCTGCATTTGGTATCAGAGCGTTCCAGGCTCTTGTTTGTAAGATATCACCATCTTCAAAACCTCTTAGTAACACACATCACTTAACTCTTCAAATGGCAGCTATCTCCAAAGCTGATATGGAAACTGGAACAATGACAAAGTACCTACTGATCACTCCTGAGGATTTTGACACTTGGTGTCAAAGAATGGAAGGCTTTATCAAGTCTCAAGATTCCAGGATGTGGGAGTCTATTGTAGATGGACCTCATGTACCATGCACCTCTTCAGCTGCTGCTGGTGGTGGCATGATACCAAAGGAGAGGGCTGACTTTTCTGATGAATCTGGAAAAGAATTGACATTGATCAGAAAGCCATGACAGCCCTCCAAACTGCTTTTCCAAACTCCATCTACAGAGGTTTCAAGAAGTGCAAGACCGCTAAACAGCTATGAGATGCACTGAAACTGTTGTATGAGGGTTCAAATGAAGCCAAGGAGAACAAGAAGGATCTCCTGAAGTAGCAGTTTGAAAATTTCACCTTCAAGACAGGTGAAACCATGACTCAACAATACTTCCTATATGTTGAGATTGTGGATACTCTGGCTAATGTTAGGGTAACTATTCAGAACAGGGATATTGTTAAGAAGTTCATGTCCTCTCTTCCAAGACAATCGACACACTACTGTGTGGTCATTAAGAGGAATGCAAACCTCAAGACCCTTACTCTCACTGAGCTGTATGGGATACTTATTGGATACTAGATGAAGATGAATATGCAAAATTCATCTGGTAGCTCCAACACTCACCAGAGTTCAGCCCTTCATGTGGTTGAAAGGGATAGCAGAGAACCACAACATCATCTCACCTGCTACCCTGAGACTTCATAAAAGGGTCCTTTCATCACCTTCCTTGAGACACCCAGAGAGAGCTACATCCAAAGAAGTCTCTTCCAAAAGACAAGTTCTTATCAAGCTTTTGTCTCCACTGATGAAAGTACAGGCAACTTTCTTTTCACTCTTGAAGACCTGGACTGCATCCATCCAGATGATCTGGAGTACATGGAGATAGTCTAGCAAATGGCTCTTCTTACTCATAGAGCCCAGAAGTTCTACAAAATGACTGGAAGAAGGTTTCCTAGCAATGCTGCCAGTGGCAAGTTTGGACTGGACAAGAGCAAAGTCAAGAGTTACAACTGTAACCAGATGGGACACTTTGCTAGAGAATGCAAGGCACCTAAGTCAAATGGTGGCCAAGCTTCATCCAGGCCAAACTACACTAAAGGAGGGAACCAGAATGAGAAGCCAAGACAGCAAGCCACAGTTGCTGTTGAAGAAGGAGGCTTTGACTAGAGCTTTCAAGCTGAAGATGCATCTCCAAACCAAGCACTCATGGCTGACCACGATGAAGCCAAGGTACTTGAACATCTTTGCTCTCCTGAATGTATTGTTAAAGTAAATAGATACAGGTCCTAAAACTTGGAAATGAGATCTGATATTAAGTCTTTGAATATTTTAAAAGCTGATTTTAAAAGGGCTGAAAATGACTATAAACTTAAGATAGAAGATCTAAAGAAAACAGTTTCAACTCTTAAACATGAGCAGACAAACTACAGGACTCAAATTAAGGATCTCATTACCAAGTTGACTGAATGCCAGGCCGAGCTTGTGATCAGCAAAGCCAGGGTAGAAAAATGTGTTCTTCAAGAGGAAACCTTTAAGAACATGATATCCTCATCTCTGCATGCAAAAGTGTGTTATCAGAATAAGCAGAGACTGGGATCTAGTGAGATAGCTCCTCCACACTCTCTACTATCAGTTAGATCTCCAAGGTGTGGAACTGGTCAAGATGAGCTTCCATCCATAGACCCCAATGATGAAGAGGATGAAGAGGAGAAGGTGAGGGATAACTCTGAGGTGAGTGAAGAGAGTAAATCCAAAAAGGGTCACCATGCTCCTAAGGAGGAAAAAGAAGCTGGTTTGAGCAAAACCAAAAGGAAGAACTTGATCAGAAGAGCAAAGAGAAGATCAAGAAAAGCTCAAGAGGTCAAGACCACCTTTGATCCCAAACAAAAACAAGTATTTTTCTTTGCAGGGTTCAAGGTGATAAAAGCTGAAGATCCTGCCAAGAATTCTAGTACCAAGAGTTCTACTTCAGCTTCAACTCACTCCAGCAACAACAAGAAGATTGACTAGCTGTGTGTCACTGCTACACAGCCTAAACCATCCATTTCTAAAAACAAGCTTCACCCTAAGAAGCCTGCTGCATCATCTAAAAAGGTGAAAGAGGAAAAGGAAAGTGTTCAAGCTCAGTCTTCTTTGGAAAAGAAGGCTTTCAGAAGAAAAGATATAGACTATGTTATGTGTGATAGTACCTCACATCTGGCTAAGAATTATCAATACAATCCAAAGGGCACTATCCACATGATCAAGAAGAAAACTTCTGAGAGGAAGAAGAAACAAACAGCTTCGAAAGGAAAATCTGTTTCCTTCGGAAGCTCCAAAATGAAGAAAAAGGCAAATGAACCATTGCCTTCGGAAGGAAAATTGGTCTCGAAAGAAAGGAATGCTTCTGAAGTACTGAGGCCTGCTACAGTGAAAGCAAGATCTTCCGAAGGATCAGTCTCCAAAGCTTCCGAAGCCACAAAAGCTTCTGAAGCATGGAAGGTCAAGCCCAATCTTTCAAAGGTGGCGTGGAAGATGAAGGAAGACCATGTGGCTAAAAGTTCATCATCAGAAACAACAAATGATCCCCAAAACCTGAACATAGGATCTATTACTGTTTTATTGCCTTTAACTCATTCTAATAAACCCAAGACCAATGAGGCTTGGGTTTCCAAATGAAACTATATCATCTCTGTGTGTAGGGACAACTAAAGACCAACAAAAATATCTGGATTGTTGATAGTGGCTGCTCCAGGCACATGACTGGCAATGAGTCCTTGCTTTAAAACTTTGAAAGGATTGATTGAGGACCAGTTGCTTTTGGGGGAGATGCAGGAGGGTACATTACTGGCAGGGGCAAGGTGACAAATGGTAAGCTCAGTATTGAGAATGTAAACTTTGTCAAAGAGCTTGGATACAATCTTCTGAGTGTGTCTCAATTTTGTGACCAAAAACATCATATGCTCTTTACTGAGCATGAGTGCATTGTTCTCAAGCCTGGGGTTAACATTCCTCCTAAGCATATTTTTCTTAGAGCCCCTAGGAAAGGAAACATGTACAAGATGGACTTGCAGGAAGCATCTCCATCTGGAGAGGTTTCTTGCTTTCTATCTAAAGCAAATAGTGATGAGTCTTTTCTTTGGCATAAGAGAATATGCCATGTAAACTTTAAACACATGAATAAAATGATTAAGAATGATTTGGTAACTGGAATACCAAAGAAAGAGTTTATAAGTGATGACCACTGTGTTGCATGCCTGAAAGGGAAGCAACACAAAGGGTCTCACAAGCCAAAGGAAATAAACTCTATCACTACTCCCCTACACTTGTTACATATGGATCTGTTTGGCCCTACCAGTGTAATGAGTCTAGGAAGGACCTCATATTGTTTAGTGATCACAGATGATTTCACAAGATTCACTTGGGTGTTTTTCCTTAGAACTAAGGATGAAACCTCTAAAATCTTGAAGAATTTCATTCTGAAAATTGAGAATCAATCTGATCACAAGGTCCAAATCATAAGATGTGATCAGGGAACCAAATTTAAAAACCAAATACTTGATACATTTTGTGATGAGAAGGGTATTTCAAGACAATATAGTGCTCCCAGGACTCTTCAGCAAAATGGTGTTGCTAAAAGGAGAAACATGACACTTATTGAAGCTGCAAGAACTATGTTGTCTGACTCTAAGCTACCCATCACCTTCTGGGCAGTGGCTATCAACACAGCCTGCTATATGCAGAATAGAGTTTTAGTAGTTAAGACACATGGTAAGACTCCTTATGAACTGTGGCATAAAAGGAGTCCATTTATTGGTTTTATCAGAACATTTGGATGTCCTTGCACCATCTTGAATACCAAAGATCAAATAGCTAAGTTTGCTGAGAAATTAGATGATGGACACTTTGTTGGATACTCCTCTCAAGCCAAGGCTTATAGAGTATACAATCTCAGAACTAGAATCATTGAAGAGTCAGCCAATGTGACTTTCAATGAACACACACCTTGTGTGAAAGGTTCTGGTCCGGATTGGCTATTTGATCTTGATTTAGTTACCAACTGTTTTAACAAATCTTGTGAGAATGTTTCAGGATCTATGAATAACAGGTCAACAGAGGATCCTGACCCAAGATTTGAGCTGAGAAGACCAAACAAGAAGACTACTTCAGCTCCAATGGTGACTAACCCTATCATTGAGGCTCCAATCAGCACAAGCATGACAAATACTGTTGATTCAGCTGAATTACCCTCAAAGTCCAGTTCAGAGGCTCAAAATTCAGGTAAAGGAACCTCCAATGCCAGAGGAATGGATGGTGGTGACAGTGATCAAGAATTTCTTGATGCTGATAACCACTCCATTGAAGACAACATCAATGATGTCACACACTCATTGGATCAAGTTTCTCTTGATAAGTGTGCCAATGTGGTGGGGGATTCTTCTTTGCCGGATCAAAATTTCTCTAATCTTGATATATCCAACCAACTTGTTGAGATTCCTCAACTCAGGATCCACAAGTCACATCCCACCACAAACATCATTGGAAATGTTGACTCAGGGATGAGAACAAGAGGACAAACTCATGCAGCCATGTTTGTCTACATTCTTGTTTCTTATCTCAAATTGAGCCTAAGAAAGTTGATGAGGCTCTAAAGGATGGAAGCTGGATTGAAGCAATGCAAGAAGAGTTGCTTCAAATCAAAAGACAGAAGGTGTGGAACTTGTGCCCTCTTACTCAAGGGAAGACTGTCATAGGTACCAAGTGGGTATTTAGGAACAAGAAGGATGATATAGGGATCATCATCAAAAAAAAGGCTAGACTGGTTGTCCAAGGATACACACAAGAAGAAGGAATTGATTATACTGATGTCTTTGCTCCTGTAGCAAGACTTGAAGCTGTAAGGATATTCCTGGCTTATGCTGCATCCAAGGATTGCAAGGTCTACCAGCTTGATGTGAAGTGTGCCTTTCTTTATGGGGTGATTGATGAAGAAGTTTATGTTAAACAACCACCTGGCTTTACAGACCCAGATCATCCTGATTATGTCTGCAAGCTTGATAAAGCCCTTTATGGACTACATCAAGCTCCAAGAAAGTGCTATGAGACACTATCAATATACCTCTGCAATCATGGATACAAAAGAGGTACTATTGCTGGGACTCTCTTCATCAAAGATACATGAAATAACACATTGCTAGTTCAGATATATGTAGACGACATCATCTTTGGTTCAACTAATGCAAAGCTCTGCAAAGACTTTGAGATGCTGATGAAGATAGATTTGAAATGAGTGCCATGGGGGAACTCAATTTCTTTCTAGGAATTCAAAGACTTTGAGATGGCATCTTCATCAGTCAGTCAAAGTATGTACAGGACATACTTACAAGGTTCAAGATGACTGATTGTAAAGTTGCTAAGACACCCATAGCCAGAAACCATTCCCTCGGTCTTGACCTTGAGGGGGAGTGTGTTGATGAACATCTCTACAGGGCTATGATTGGGTCACTTATGTATCTTACTGCTAGCAAGCCTGATATCATGTTTGCCACATGAATATGTGCAAGATATCAAGCAAACCCTAAGATGTCACACCTAATCACTGTCAAAAGGATTCTTAGATATCTCAAAGGTGCTCCAAATCTAGGCCTTTGGTATCCAAAGAATTCATACTTTAATTTGTATGCTTATACAGATAGTGACTATGGTGGCTGCAACATGACTGCAAAGTCCACATCCGGGGGGTGTCAGTTTCTTGGTGGAAGGATAGTCTCTTGGCAATGCAAGAAGCAATCCTGTGTGTCTGCATCAACTGCTGAAGCTGAATACATTGCTGCTACCAGCTGCTGTGCTCAAGTGCTTTGGATTCAAAATCAGATGCTAGACTATGGATTCTATTTCAAAGAGACTCCCATCCACATAGACAACAACAGTGCCATCTCGATAACAGAGAATAATTATGCAGCACTCAAGGACCAAACACATCAACATCAGGTATTATCTGATTAGGGATAATTTTGAAAAGGGCTTGATAAAACTAATCAAGGTTAACACAAATGAACAATATACTGATCTGTTCACAAAAGCTTTTGATGAGCAGAGATTTAAGTATCTTGTTTCAGCCATTGGGACGATTAACCTTGAATAGGTTTTTCTAAATAACTTCATCAATCCTACTACCTAAAATTGTGTGTCCTAGGTTGTCTATTAGATCACTTCATAAGCCCAGTTCTCTTTGGAGGAAAACAAATTTTCAAAATGATATTTTTTAGAGTTATGAAAATTTACCTTCGGAAGAAATAAAATTGCCCTCGGAAGATTTACAGCTTATCTACCATTTATCTTTGGAATAAATTCATGAAGCATTATCTGAAGCTTAAGTTGAATATAAGCTCCTAAATAAATTTTAGGATAAACCTCTTCCTAAAGTAATTAAGTCTCGGAAGACCTGTTTATCTCTTCCGAAGCCAAAACTTTCAAAACTCTTTGAAATATCTTCCGAAGCAAAATTGTCTTCGGAAGCTTTTTCTGAAAAAACTTCCGAAGCTAAAATAACCTTTGGAAGTTTTGCAACTTCCAAGAAAACTACCTTTTTGGGCGCCTTTTTAAGTAGGACCCACTTGCGGATTTCAAAGTT
The DNA here is from genome assembly GCA_025506505.1 of Flaveria sonorensis. Lineage (NCBI taxonomy): Eukaryota > Viridiplantae > Streptophyta > Magnoliopsida > Asterales > Asteraceae > Flaveria > Flaveria sonorensis. The sequence goes on from CM046429.1 coordinate 52,174,614, forward strand.
TATCTTTTGCTTTAACTTTTCAAATCCTGAGTATATCTCCCCAAACGGTCCTATCTTCATCTCTCTACTCTCATTTTTACTTAACCTAAAATTAACCCCAAATTCATCTTCTTCTACCTTCCTTCTCTGCAAAGCTTCTTCAAATGGCAAATCTTGATCGCTGAAACGACCCAGATTTCACCATGCATCTACACAGGCAACACAACCAGGTTGCTCTGTTAAACTCTGAGAAGGATCCAAGCTTCTCAGATGTTTGTATGTATCTTTCTTCATCTCATTATCTCACCTCCCTTACGATTGATCCTCCCCTCTATGAGGATCAGTTGTTTAAGTTCTGGCGGACCTGTCAAGAGGTCACTTTGGACAGGGAGAAGGCACTATCTGCCACAGTGCAAGGGAGGACACTGTTCATCACTCCAGCCATCATCAACACCCATCTTCAGTTGGATGATGAAGAAGGTGAAATGTCCTTCCTAAAAGCTGTTGTCAACCATTCCTTTGAGCAGATGGGATATGAAAGTGACTTCATAGTCAAGACCTTCAGGAAGGGGAAGGTCTCATACCAGTGGAAGTACCTCCTCCATGTTGTCATCCACAGCTTGTCTAACAAACATGGAGGATGGGACCAGATTCCAGAAGACCTCTCCTTCATTGTCCATGGGATGGTTCAAGGGGTAAAATTCAGGTATTCTCAGTTTGTTTTCACAAATTTACTTGCAAATTTGGACTCCCTAGAATATTACATGTTTCCCAGATATGTTCAACATATTCTCAACTGTGAAATGGGACCACAGTTGAGGGGAACAGGTAATGTTCTTAAACTTGCACATATGAGACCCGGCATTTTCAAAATATTGAAAAAGCCAACTGTTGGGTTCTTAGGGGTAGAAATAACCCTTGTCCCAAAAATATTTGAGCTCATTGCTCAGGGTGACATCCTAGCAGCACCAGCTAGTGATGAACCAACACCCTCTACCTCTCAACCACCATCAAGGCCTACCATTACCCTCACTTACCAAAGAAAATCCAAACGAACCCCTGCACCTGCTATTGAGCATATGCAGGCCCCCATATCACAACTCACATAGGAGGAAGTGGACACTAGAGCTCCCACTTCCTCTGAGGAGCAAACCACTCCCATTCTTGACACAATCAATGCTGAGGTTCCTCATGCTTAGCCTGATGACCTCACACCTCCTCAAATAGCCTTAAGCCATCACTTTAAGTCTCAACACTCTGGTGATCAACCTTCAGGGGAAAGCTACCATCCCCAGCCTCTTGATCTTAATCAACCCATGCCCAGCCTTGACTTTTACTCTGATGAAGATTTGGGTTTCAGTGAGTACCATGAATCTCTCCTCTCCATCCACACTCAAGGTGAGATGAGTACTCCTACCTGACCCACTTCTAGCCCACATCAGACACCACAAACTGAGGTGGATCTCCTTCAGATTGTCCAGGAGATCCATGTGGTAGAGGCTTTCACTGTTGGAAGTGATTACATCTCTAAGACCTCAACCACGACAACCCAGCCTCTTGAAATAGAGCAGGGGAAATCCAGCAGCCAAGAAACCTATGCTGGTGATGAGGGAGAAGACTCAGGTCTAATCCTCACATCACCCTATGATTCTTCATCTGAAGATGAGGGGAGTCTGCAACAAAAGGTGCACAAACTCTTAAACATGTGCACCTACTTTGTGTCCAAGATAGCTCACCTGGAATCTCAGGTGACTATCTTGCAGAAAAGGGTCAATGACCAGCAACTTGAGATCACCGATCTCAAGGGTAAGCTAGCTAAGAGACCAATGAGATCAACTCATCCAGGTCACAAGAACCTGTGGATGTCATGGGTCAATCTCCCAGCTCACCTATGCAAGAGGGTGATGCTACCAAAAAGAGGGAGAAAATCCTAACAATCACAGAACCTGGGAGTTCCTCTCAGAGTATGGACATAGAGGACTCACCATCCTCTCTTGTAGTTGTCCATACTCAGCAACCTCCTCTAGAAGTGATCTACATTTGTTAATACAACAACTGTTTGAGGAGGGAATACCAAGAGCAATGTCTGCCCCTTTTGAGAACCCAATCTGGGTATGGGGGTATGACAGTGAAAAGAAAGCTCTTGTACTCTCTAGAGCTCAGGGTCAACTTGAAATTTTAAACATTTCAAACCTGAGTTTCTATGAGGGTATAAATCTGGTAGATCTGGCACTTGTCAACCCAAGCAACAAAAGACAAGCTGCCAAACTAACCAGTAGAATTCAAGATTGGGTGCTTGAAGAATTCAGAAGGAGATCAGAACTATATAGACAGAGGCTAGCAGTTGAAGCCTTTGGTCAACTGGATGTTGAGGTGGACCCTAAGATTAGCTTCAAAGGGAAAGCCTTGACTGAAGGCCCAGAGGCTGAGACTGTGAACCTTAAGACAATATCTCCTCCAGCACCCCATACCCTTAGTGAGGCACCAGCTGGTGATGGTGCATCACAACCTCTCTCTAGCCAGAGCTTGACTACTGAATCCAGCAATGAAGGCCAAAGCTCTCCTCAGCCTGGGTCATCAAGATCAGTACTTGACAAAGGCAAAAGAAAACTAACTACTGAGGAGATTGAAGAAGAGAAAAGAGAGAGGAAGAGGAAGCTGAGGGGAGAGAGTTTAAGTGGTTCCCCATGATTCATGCAAGCTATAGTTCTGACTTCCCATGTTCCAAACACTCAAGAAGATGAGTTAAGGGTAGCCAGACTTAATTATCTGGGGACTAGGAACTACAACATAGATGAACTCATCTCTCTCCCCTTAGAGGAATTAAATGAACTGGCTGACACTGAGTTGTCAAAGGAGAGGAAGGAAGTTGAGGATGCAGCCTTGACCCTCAAGCATAAAGAGGAAATGAGAAGAAAAAGAATATACAAGAATATTCCTGTCCTCTCCCCAGTTCAAGAGAGCCCTGAGTCAGAGGCTGTGCCTGCTGATCAACCTCAGGTAGTTAATGAAGAAGAAAAGACAAAGATGATCAACTACCTGAGAGCCACAGGCCTCTACCAGGCACATGCACTTCTTCCCTTACCATATGATTACATACTGTTTGAATACAACAAGCAGCTGAAAAAGCAAGCCAAAAGAAATAGGCAAGCTGCTAGAAAAAGGGAAAGGGAAGAAGCTGCCAAGTCAAGAGCCATCATCAAGAAAAGTTAGAAAAAATCTATAGATAGGCAGAAGATGATGAGCTTCTTGAAGCTGTATGGGTTCTTCGAAAGGAGGCTTGGTCCCATGTCTCTATCCATAATGGATGAGCACATAAGGGTGATCAAGTAGAAGATTAAAAAGGGAGAGCTTGTGGATCTCCACTCACCATCAGAACAAGCTCAACCTGAAGTTGAGGTAAAGGTTGAACCTACAGAGACAACACAACCTACACCTGAAGCTACACAACAGCCAACTTCATCTTCTGATCCACAGCAGGGTTCTCCTCCCTCTCCTTCTAAACCTGAGAGAGAGGAGATCCTAACTGAGAGGAAATCAACTGAAGAACCTGGTACTGAAGACCAACCCTCTTAGTTAAAATCATCTGGGAGGAAAAAGAGGATGGCCAAAAGAAGATCCTCTAAGAAGAAGAAAAGAAGAAAGGCATCCACCTCCCAAACTTAGGATGAGTCAGAACATCCCGAGGAAGTGCATGAAGAGGGCTCTCAACCAACTCCTATCATAGTAGAGCCACTCTCTGTTGGAAGACCAATTCTATCATGGACATTTACTGAAGATCCTGATAGATGGTATGTCACTAGAGATCAGGGAGAACAACATGTCTACTTCACTAATGACATGCTTGAACTCCATCTGCATGATCTCTATGACATAAGAAGGTACTTCATGGGTTTGAAGAATCCTGTTCTGCTAATGAAGAAAGGATTTCTGAAGATTCTAATATGGACTATCCTAGTCTGAAGACCTCTCTTTTTTGGTAGCATCAGCCTAGGGGGAGTTTGTAGGAACCTCTGAAGTTATGAGGCTGATGCAACCAAAGGATACCAAAACAACCAAGTCTTCCAACATGCACTAAAGAACAATGAAGAACTAGCTTCGGAAGTTTTACACACTCAAGAAAAATGCTAAGTGTAAAATCATCCAAAGCCAATGTTCAGAAGAAACTACTGAGGAAACTGTACACTAAGTGTCAAGTCTTTCGAAGCCAAAGACTCAACTCTTTCGAAGGTTAAAGATGAAGTCTTCCGAAGCTCTCAAGACAAAGTCTTCCAAAGCTGAATAAAGATAAGACTTATTACTTTAGAAGAGAGAGAAAAGACACTTTTTCTGTCAACTTTATCATAAAACAACCTCCTGTCCGTTGCATGCTCTGGGGGTTCACCAACTATCATAAGTTGGCGAAACTTCCATGCTTTATGATAAAGTAGATAAGGTCTCTGTCTGCAAGTTTCTGTATTGTTTCTTTTTTGGCTTTTTTTAATAGGAAATTCAGTGAGCTATGGCCTGTCATAGTCACTAGTCAAAAGGCAATCTGCCTTTTGACTTTAGACTCTTGTTGTCTAGATTAGTCACATCCAACTGTCTTTTTGCATATTGACGGTTGTAGGTTTAGTATAAAGAGTCAAAGGTTCTTGTATTTCACATATCAGTGCAAACTCTTGTAATAGAACTGAAGAAGCAATATACTACTACCTTGAAAATTATTTTCTTATGTTCTTGCTCTTACTTTACTTGTGTTGTGCATTGTATCATCTGTTTAAAGTTCTAAGTTCCCCATTTGAATTATTAAGTGATCCTAAAGATCCTCCTAAGTGTGTAAACTAAGTGTAAAATCCATTTTTAACAGTCCTGCAAGTACACTAATCATTGTTAATATGCCTGCACACAGAAAAACATGCAAAAATCAAAATTAAAGTAGAATAAAAATATAATATTTACAAATGAATCAATGTCTGCAGTGAGATCATATTAGATAAGATCAACACATTGAAATAAAAAAAATTGATGGATAGTCACAAACAATGATTAAATCCTAATCAAGTGTGTTCCAGGTTAGCATTTCTGCAGCAAAGGAGACACGAGATCTAAGGACAGAAAATGAGTGCTTTTGGCAAGGTACTCCGCACACTTACTTTTTCAACTCTTGGATTTCTTAAGGTATGATTAGATATGACATTATATGAGTCACACTTAGACTTAGAGAGCTCAACCCTCATCAAGATATGAAAGAAATCACTTTTCTCAACATGAAAAACCAACATATACTTATAACCAGATCTCATGTTTAGTTTGTGCACATTGGCATCTTTTGCATCAGGTGAGAATATCCAGGTCTGTATTGACTTACAACAAAGGATATCTCATCACTTTAGGTTTATGATGACTCATAACAAAGAAGTGTTAGATGCTTTAAATTAATGATATAAACAGATCTCATGGTTATTTATATCATCATCAGGTGTGAGTTTGTGACTTTACAAGCAATCAATTTGAGAAGTCAATACTACTCATAGGTACTGAAATGGACAAACACTAATGTGTGAGCTATTTAGTTTGATCACAAGAGTTTACCTGTTCAGTATAATTGCATGAGCTTACCTACACATCATATCTGATCACGTCAGACTGTAGTTGTAAGCGAAGTATGCAACTGATCATACTAATGTACTATCATTTCTCACGTATTGCAAAACAAATTCATTCCTATATAATTAATAAGGAAAAACACTATTTTTGTGATTTTTGGTTTTATATTTTTATCTTTTGTTTTTCAATTTTCTATTTTTGCATTTGGTTTTTGTTTTTCTAATAAACATGTACACACAAAAATACAATTAGGCAATTAACTTTGACAAGTTCTCTGACTGTGTCTTATTCATATAAGGGAGGGTTCTGATCATATTTAGACTCAATTAACTGAAATACTCAAAAACCAGTTTTTAGATGTGGTTAATAAGACCAATTGACTCTACCAAATACTCAAACCGTCCTGGTAAGAAGGCTTTAGTAAAAAGGTCGGCCAACTGTTTTTCAGTAGCTATTTGAATCAATATGATTAAACCTTTTTTAGAGTTATCTCTGAGAAAATGATATCGAATTTTGATATGTTTTGTTTTAGAATGTTGGACAAGATTCGCTGTAATGAACATAGCAGCTGTGTTATCAATGTAAATAGGTGTTTTAAGAAAGTTGAACCCGTAATCCAGCAGTTGGTTTTGTAACCAAAGGATTTGAGAACATCCTGCTGAAGCAACAATATAGGATTCCCTCCTTTATAAAGCTTCTGCAGTAGAAACAAAGACATTTGTTTGTTTCTTGCATTGCCATGAGACTAATCTGGGTCCTAGAAATTGACACCCACCCGTTGTTGATTTTCTATCTTGAAAACATCCACCATAATCACTATCAGTATACCCATGTAACTCGAAGTTTCCTTCGTAAGGATACCATAGCCCTAAAGCCGGTTTACCTTTGAGATACCTGAATATTCTTTTGATAGCAATTAAGTGGGATTCTTTCGGGTCTGATTGATACCTTGCACAGACACAAACAACATACACAATGTCTGGTCTAGATGCAGTGAGATACATCAAAGAACCAATCATCGATCTGTATAATTTGATCTACTGATTTTCCTTTCGGATCAGGCTTAATCTTGGTGTTCACATCAGTTAGAGTTCTAATTGACTGACAATCTTGCAGCTTAAATTTCTTCAAGAGTTTGTCGACGAACTTCTCTTAGTTGATAAAAATACCATCTGTAGATTGCTTAACTTGTAGTCCAAGAAAGAAATTTATTTCTCCCATAGAACTCATCTGAAATCGGGATTTCATGATTTCTTCGAATTCATTGCACATTTTAGGACTTGTCGAACCAAATATGATATCATCAACATACACTTGTACACATAAAAGATCATCAGCATCCTTCTTGATAAACAGAGTCGGATCAATTTTCCCTCGCGTGTATCCATGTTGGATTAAGTGCTGTGATAACGTTTCATACCAGATTCTAGGGGCTTGATGTAGACCATATAAAGCTTTGCTGAGCTTGTACACATGATGTGGATATTGTGAATCTTCAAAACCCGGAGGTTGCTTCACGTACACATCATCGGTGATCGGTCCATACAAGAATGCACCTTTTACGTCCATTTGATACACTTTGAATTTCATGAATGATGCATAAACCAGGAAGACACGAATTGATTCAAGTCTTGCAACTAGAGCAAATACTTCATCATAATCTATTCCTTCCTCTTGAGTGTATCCTTGTGCAACTAATCTCGCTTTATTTCGGATAACTACACCTCTATCATCAGTTTTATTTCTAAACAACCATTTTGTGCCTATAGCATTTTCTCCTTCAGGTAAATCCACCAGATTCCACACTTCTTGTTTACAGAACTGTAATAATTCTTCTTGCATAGCCTCGATCCAACCATTGTCCTTTAACGCTTCGGAAACGTTTTAAGGAACAATTTGAGAAAGAAAGCAAGAGTATAAGCAGACGTTTGCTTGTTCTGATTTACTTCTCGTTGTTCTCTCACTCAAAGGACCAATAATCTGAGATGCGGGATGGTTCCTATGGATACGAGATGTTGGAATCTCATTTCCTTGAATATGAACATCCAGATTGGTTTGGTTCAAGTTGGAAAGCTGATGCAATAGGCTTGAAGAATGTGGATTGAAATTAGGAACTTGAGTTGGTGAGTTGATAAAATAATCAAGATTACAAGAATCAACTACATCACCAGAAATAGATGACGTTCCAGACTCAGGTTGTATAATTTTTGTACCATCATTAGGAGTTGATTGTGACACAACTTGGTTTTCTGAAACTAAATGAGCATTATCTTGATGAGAATGATCTTCATTATTAGACTGAATAATAGATTCTCTAACAAAAGAAAAGAAGGGATAGTTTGGCCTTGAATCATTTGCATCGTCAGAATCCGAATCGTCACTGAATGAACCGAGATCTCCTTGAATTTTCTTTTCACCTGTAGAATCAAGCAAGTTAGATTGATTAAACAAGTTGGATTGAAAAGAGTTTGACAATGAATCTAAATCAAATAACCATGCAGGACCATTTGACACTGATGGAAAAGAGTTTTCAAGAAATTTAACATTGAATGTTTCAACTATAACGTTAGTCCTAGAGTTATAAACTCGATAGGCCTTTGAAAAAGATGAATATCCAACGAAATATCCATCATCAGATTTTGATTCAAATTTTCCTAAAAGATCACTTGAATTCAGAATCATAACCGAACAACCAAAAGATTTAAGAAAATCTTTGTTTGGTTTCCTGCCAAACATTAACTCATATGGAGTTTTCAGTTTGTCTTTAACAATTAAAGAATGGTTCTGAACAACACATGCAGTTGATATTGCTTCATCCCAGAATGTGATCGGAATTTTAGCATCGGCTAACATGGATCGTGCAGCTTCAATCAATGTTCGGTTCTTCCTTTCAGCAACTCTGTTTTGTTGAGGAGTTCTGGGAGCACTGAACTGATGAGATATTCCTTTCTCTGTACAAAACATTTCAAGAGTTAGATTTTTGAATTCCGTCCCATTATCACTTCTAATTATTTTTACTTTCTGATCAAGTTGATTTTCAACTTTAATGATGAATTCTTTTATTAATTCAGCCGTTTCAAATTTAGCATTTAGAAAAAAAAACCCATGAAAATCTTGTATAGTCATCAATGATAACTAAACAGTAAGATTTTCTTCCAATACTCTTCAGGTTGGTTGGTCCAAAAAGGTCCATATGCAACAACTGAAGGGGTTTGGAATTTGAGTTTATCAGCTTGGACTTATAAGACGCTGTGCACTGTTTCCCCTTTAAACATGCTGAGCATAAATTAGTTGTGGCAAACTTCTTCGATGGAAGGCCAATAACATGATTTCCTGCTACAAGCTTGTTCATATTCTTGAAATTTGAATGCCCCAGACGTCTATGCCAAAGCTGGCTTTCATCATTTTATGCTTTAGCAAAGAGACAAGTTGTTTCTATAGAAGAGTCCACTTGAGACATATCCAGTTTGTATACGTCTCGGTCTCTGACAACTTTAACAACCATGCAATTCTTGATTATCTGAAATCCAGACTTCAAGATATAACAGAAAAGAATCATCAAAAAGTATAGAGTAGGATTAATCACAAATTTGGGATACGCTTAACAAATTAAAGTTCAACTCTGAACAGAAGTTGACTTTATCAAAGCTTATAATCCCGTTGGATACTGTTCCTTCTCCGGTTATTTTTCCTCCCGCATCACCACCAAAGGCTACATGTGTTCCATCTTTTAACTTAAAATCTTGTAATAAGGCCTGATTGCCTGTCATATGCCGGCTACACCCGCTATCCACATACCAAGTATTGATTAGTCTTCTCGGGCGTACCTGCAAAACAAAACAATTTAAGTTGAATTATCTACCCAAGCCGAAATGGTCTTGGGTTTTCCAAACTTGTCAACAATAGTAAATTGTTTGAAGTGAAGTTTGTTGACATCAGGTTTATTCTTTATGAATTTACCAATTCTGTTATTTGTAACAAAATTATGTTTGTTTGGAAAATTCATGCTTTTTGACTGACCATTGTTTGAAAAGCTTTTATTTTCAAAAATTTTGTTATTACTTCTCACTGACCTTGGAATGAAATTATCATTGAAGTATTGTTTAGGTCTCACTAAATTATTTCTTTTGAAAGTGTTCAAACCTAAGGAGGGTTGGTGTGTTAATCTTTGAAAAACAACATTTTGGTTTCTTTTATATTACGGCTTAACATAACCTTTGCTTACTGTTGAAGTGGCAAATCCTCTCCTTTGTGAATTCTTTCTAAAGTAACAATCTTTAGTGTTGTGAGTTTGCTCATCATAATAGGTACAATATTTGTTAAAATAACATTCTGAAGTTGAGTGATTTCTCATATCGCAAATGTGACAGTATTTGTTAAAAAAACATTCAGACGTTTTGTGATTATACATGTCACATATGTTACAATACCTCTGTGTAGTCTTGAATAATTGCTTATTAACCTTTGATGTTGACGCAACATTAGAAACTTGTTTACTTTTAGTTGTCAAAGAGTTAATTTGTTGTTTTTGATTTGAAGAATTATGCTTTTGATTTGAACCACTTTTCGTTTGCAATTTTTTTTAAACATGAATTTCATTCTTGTTTTCCTTAGATTCAAATCTTTTAGCTACAGCGGAAGTCTTAGAATCTGAACCCGTTTTCAGATCAGAGGTTGATTTGTTCTTAGGATTTTCTTTAACATCTTGAACGGTGTTCAGATTCAACAAACCAGCAGATATAAATTTAGTTGGCTTTAATTTTGTTGCTTGATTTGTTTCTTTTGTCTGATTTTCCTAAATTTTTATTTGTTCATTTTTAGCTTTATTCATTTTTCTTCTTCTTCTCTGGTTCCTTGATTTTGTAGGACCAGTTTTCGGTTTAGATTGAACATCCTCAGTTGACGATTCTTTTTCACATTCTTTCTTTTTTTGGTCTTTTTGCCATTTAATGAATTCTGGGTTATTTAGACCAAATGAATTTGAATCTTCTGATGTTTCTTCATCATTTTGAACTTTGTTTTGATTTTTTGAGTTTTGGTTTTCAGTTATAATATTCACTTCTTCCAAAACTGACTCTTTAGGAACAAAAACATTCTTTGTTTTAGACTTTGGTTCATAAGATTTTACTTTAACAGGATGACCATTCTTTATCTTTTCATTATCTTTCTCTTAAAAAATTTCCACGTTTGTTTTCTCTTCTTCAGAATCAGACATCTTGGTCCTGTTTTGAAAAGCTTTTAATTTTGCCTTGTTTTCTGGCTAGTGATCATGAGTGTTAAAGTTTTCTGGTAAAGTATTTGTTATTGATTCAGGAATCGGTTCATGAGTGAAACCCAATCCTGCCTTTTGTTTATCTTTTCTTTCGTTTACCAGTTTTTCCACAATACTTTTAGAACTTTTAACTTTTGCGTGATCCACTTGTGTAGCAGCATGTGCTATCTTCTCCAGTTCAAGATTTTTTGTCATCTCTTCAAGTTGTTTTGATACAATTTCAAGTTCTCTTAGAGTTTTGTTCCATGAATTTTGAATAGAGATAATCTTTTCATCAGATACTTTATGATCGTTTTTGAGTTTGTTATGCATTAATTCTTCTTGCTTGAGTTTTTCACAAATCTTATAAGAATAATTTCTGTAGTATTTGTGACATCCGATAATTTTCCGTTACCAAACTCCATTAGTTTCGTTAAGTCTTGCATTCATGTGTTGTTAGCACACACTAGTTGTCGTTGAACGTTGGTGACTTAATAATAATTAATAATATCAAACAAATAATTCCTATGTTGATTATTAAGTTGTGCTTATGTGATTACGCAATTTAAATATTGATTGTGAATTTTATCACGTAACGTGAAAACGTGTGTATTTAGTTTGTAAATTTTGTAGCTTGTAAAGATAATACATATAATTGTTATTATTAGTTTATATGATTATTATTTTGGTTAAAAACATTTTAAAAGACTGTTTAAAAGCTTAATTCTATAAAAATACAAGTTATAAGGGTAAAAAGGGTAATATTGATAAATTAAATAAAACAAAAATCCCAACCCTAGCCCCCACACCCCTACGGTCGCTACATCCCTCCCACACACACACACACACTTCGAATTCAGCCAAGAACAAGCAAGGAACCCTCAATTTTGGTCAATTACAAGCCATACAACGCGTTAGAATCATCAATTGCAAGCCATTACACGTTTAAAGGTTAGATTTTTATATGTTTTTGATGGTTTTTCATGTTGGCCGAAACCCTAGTCGATTGATGTGCATAATGTCGATTTTGAGTTGTTTGTTGATGTTATTATGTTAGTTGGATTATATAGATGTTAGTTAACGTTGATTTTGCAAGAAAGTTACGTTTTTGATGCGTTGTTCATAGGTTACCAATAATAGTAACTTTATTTGCATGGATATGGTGATTTGATGATGAATTGATGTTGTTGATGTGTTTATGATGATAATTGGATGTTAGATTGTTGATTTGAATGCTAGAAATCCAAGAATGAATGAATGTAGTTCATGTCTTACTAAAGATAGTAACTTTTGGTTATGAAGGTTGATGAATTATGGTAATTGGATGTTGTTGATCATGTCTAGATGCTATATGAGTTTGAATTGGTATATTATTGATGAATCCATGAATGTCTTGGATGTTTGATAGTCTTTGGGATGTGTTTTCCCAAAAGGGAAACTTTATTTGCACAAATTCTTGAGTATGAGGATTTGAACATATTTGGGACATTAGGATCATGTTAGCATGTTCATGAATGATTTCTAAGGTGGTAGAATGTATGGTTGGGTTGTATGAATGTTTAGTTGGTTAGTTATCTGATTTGGCCTGTTTGTGGGAATTCATGGTAATGGGTCATATGGGTATGTTAGGACTATTGTTGGTTTGTGGTTGATCATGGTTGAACATTTTCGATGATATGATTTCTGTTAAATGGTATGTTGATGATCATCATACACGTGTGCGAATCTGAGGCCCCTACTTAGTAGGATTGGCAGGGTTTAGGGTGTGAAGTCGTGAGTGGCTTCACATGGCATGCTGTGCATGATCTGATCTTACGTATGGTGCTTTGGTTGTGCTGTTATGTTGAGCATGATAATTGTTTGAGATTCGCATGACTTGTATGATATCTGGTTGTATGATGATCTAGGTAGTACATGTGGGTGATGAAGTGTCATAGGTGATCAGATTGTATGTTAACCATATGTGATTACTGTTATGCTTGTTTGAATGAAATTTCACCTATAATGTCACCAACGGGTCAAACGGGTCAACTGGGTCAAATGTGTCTTGTCTTTCTTAAACCTTGAGTTCCTTGGTTTGTAGTGCACTTAGGGTTTCATATTGATTCTGTGTACAGGTACTTATGTACTCATGTGTTCTAGGTGACCTTTGAAGGTTGTCTATCCACTCTTTCTTTCAAGTTAAGCTTTAAGTTAATTCTTGCGCGCATCAGGTGAGTTCATGCCCCACTCTTTTACATACTCTCTTTTGGGGGAGATAGCATACTGTTTTTTTTTACAAACGCTTGATAATGATAAGTTGTGTATGGTATAATATAGTGTTGATTACCATGAAAGTCCTCATACTTTCGGATTGTTAATAATGATGGTTAGCGGGAAATCTTGGGTAGTACTACTGGGTCTGATGAGCCCCACCTGTACGACTCGAGGTCAAACGGGTGCAATATTGTCCTAACGAACATTTTGTCACGATCTGGTAAGTCGTGGCAGGAGGCAACAAACGTAACACAGTCAGCTTCAATCGCGAAATCACTATGATTATTACTATTTGTTTATAGAATAGCTATCTATTACAATACACATCTTATATTTTGTAACTGTTATTGGTTTATGTTTAAACGCAAACTCTTGAACTCACCAACCGTTGTGTTGACTCTTTAGTATGCTATTCTCAGGTTAAGGTTGCTATTGCCTAGGAGCACGTCACACGGGTCAGCATCATGGTGTTTGTCAGCACGTTATTAAACATTGCTTTGGATTATGATGGTTTAAACATAGTGTTTTGGTTTTGCATAATACTTGGGCACGTATGTTTGCGCATTTTCAAACCATGTTACATTGTTATGGGTTTACTCTTTTATTTAACACTTCCGCATGTTTTAAAGTTAAACTCTGATTTTGAATGTTAGTTCATATAGAGTCGTTCTGAGTAACTAATGACTGAGATCCTGGTATGTCACGCGCCTCGCGGTAAAACCCCGCACGTGGATTTTGAGGGTGTGACAGATGGTGAGTTCATGCCCCACTCTTTTACATACTCTCTTTTGGGGGAGATAGCATACTGTTTTTTTTTTTTTACAAACGCTTGATAATGATAAGTTGTGTATGGTATAATATAGTGTTGATTACCATGAAAGTCCTCATACTTTCGGATTGTTAATAATGATGGTTAGCGGGAAATCTTGGGTAGAACTACTGGGTCTGATGAGCCCCACCTGTACGACTCGAGGTCAAACGGGTGCAATATTGTCCTAACAAACATTTGTCACGATCTGGTAAGTCGTGGCAGGAGGCAACAAACGTAACACAGTCAGCTTCAATCGCGAAATCACTATGATTATTACTATTTGTTATAGACTAGCTATCTATTACAATACACATCTTATATTTTGTAACTGTTATTGGTTTATGTTTAAATGCAAACTCTTGAACTCACCAACCGTTGTGTTGACTCTTTAGTATGCTATTCTCAGGTTAAGGTTGCTATTGCCTAGGAGCACGTCACACGGGTCAGCATCATGGTGTTTGTCAGCACGTTATGAAACATTGCTTTGGATTATGATGGTTTAAACATAGTGTTTTGGTTTTGCATAATACTTGGGCATGTATGTTTGCGCATTTTCAAACCATGTTACATTGTTATGGGTTTACTCTTTTATTAAACACTTCCGCATATTTTAAAGTTAAACTCTGATTTTGAATGTTAGTTCATATAGAGTCGTTTTGAGTAACTAATGACTGAGATCCTGGTATGTCACGCGCCTCGCGGTAAAACCCTGCACGTGGATTTTGAGGGTGTGACAGATGGTGAGTTCATGCCCCACTCTTTTACATTCTCTCTTTTGGGGGAGATAGCATACTGGTTTTTTTTTTACAAACGCTTGATCATGATAAGTTATGTATGGTATAATATAGTATTGATTACCATGAAAGTCCTCACACTTTCGGATTGTTAATAATGATGGTTAGAGGGAAATCTTATGTAGTACTACTGGGTCTGACGAGCCCCACCTGTGCGACTCGAGGTCAAACGGGTGCAATATTGTCCTAACGAACATTTGTGACGATCTGGTAAGTCGTAGCAGGAGGCAAAAAACGTAACATAGTCAGCTACAATCGCGAAATCAATATGATTATTACTATTTGTTTATAGACTAGCTATCTATTACAATACACATCTTATATTTTGCAATTTTTATTGGTTTATGTTTAAACGCAAACTCTTGAACTCACCAACCGTTGTGTTGACTCTTTAGTATGCTATTCTCAGGTTAAGATTGCTATTGCCTAGGAGCACGTCACAAGGGTCAGCATCATGGTGTTTGTCAGCACGTTATGAAACATTGCTTTGGATTATGATGGTTTAAACATAGTGTTTTGGTTTTTCATAATACTTGGGCGCATATGTTTGCGCATTTTCAAACCATGTTACATTGTTATGGGTTTACTCGTTTATTTAACACTTCCGCATGTTTTAAAGTTAAACTCTGATTTTGAATGTTAGCTCATATAGAGTCGTTTTGAGTAACTAATGACTGAGATCCTGGTATGTCACGCGCCTCGCGGTAAAACCCCGCACGCGGATTTTAAGGGTGTGACAGATTGGTATCAGAGCCATTGGTTATAGGGAACTAGGTTGCATACACACACTAGACTATAACAGCATAGTTGTTAGTTACTTAGCGCTTACTCTCCTTACTGTATACCCATTGGCATACGCAACCCCTACTTCGCAGCATGGCATCGTCATCCAGAAATTTAGGCAAGAGACCTGCATGATCTGAGTCACCTCCTACTTCTCCCGTACCTGATAGGGGATTTAACTGGCCCTAACATCCTTATCCTCCTGGCGAGATAGATTGGGATAAGCCTTTCATACCTCCTGAGCTCGATCCTCCGCGGAACTTGGATTTCTACCCCACCTACATAAACCGTATGGCTTATAGAAAGCGTGTACCACTAGTAGCTCCTACACGACATAGGACTAGGTCATCGACCGCCTCTGCATTGCCTACTCTTCCTACCTTGGGCATCCCTCTCGAGCAGGCGTTTGCAGCTTTGGTAGCCACTCTAGACACGGAGCGACAACGGATTAGAGGACTCACTGATGAGAACTCTGCCTTACGATCTGAGATGCGTCAGTTGCGCTACCAGGTAGAGATGCTTCAGGAGTGACTCTCGATGGCCATTGGTGGTCATCATACCCTGGCAGGCAACGTAGTAGCACTTACCGAGTGCATGAACGCGTATAATCATCAGAACATAGTGGTAGATGATAGATTTGCTGAACTCGAGGCACAGCTAGCAGCACTTCAGATTGCTGAAGCCCTTGCACCAGGGGAAGACCCTAATGAGGAAGAACCAGAAGAAGATCTGGAGGAAGAACTGAATGAAGTCTAGAAGTTGGAGGTTTTCTGGCAATTAAAGATGGAAGGAATCTGAGATCAAGGTTTACACTACGAGGTCTCACGAGTTGGCAGCGCTTTGCCCAGGCATGATCGACACGCCGGTTAAGCGGATTGAGCTCTATTTACGTGGATTGGTTCCGAAATTCAGAGCATGGTAACTGCTTCCAACCCCACTACCATACAACAAGCTATCCGAATAGCCCACAGGCTGACTGATCAAGCAGTCGAGCAAGGTAGATTACCTAAGCGGGGCGCGGTGGCAAGCGTGCCCGACCATAAACGCAAGTGGGATGGTTCAAGCAACAAGGGATCGTCATCCAGCAACTAATCTCAACCTCAACAACAGTAGCAACAGGTACAACAGCAGCAACAACCTCCCTAACAACAAAGGAGGTTTGATAACAATCGAAATTTCAATCAGTCATCCTCGACATCGCAGGGACAAGGAGGCTATGTGGGGAAAAGTCCCAAGTGCAATCGATGCAACTACCATCACACCCGCAGGTGTGACAACTTCCGATGCCAACGCTATGGTAAAGTTAGGCATGCAGCGAAGGAATGCCGAGGTGAACTGATGAAGAAGCCTCAACAATCACAAGAAACTTCGAAAGGTTATTTTGAGTGCGGAAAAGAAGGTCATTACAGACGCAATTTCCCACAGCTTAGGAGGAATGGTAATGGCAACAACAACAATGGCAACAACAGCAACAATAACAAAGGTAACAACAATAACAACAACAATGGTAACGGCAACAACAACGGTGGAAATAACAATGGAGCCAAAGGAAGAGCCTTTGTCATTGGCTCAGGTGAGGCTCTAAACGACCCTACAACTGTAACTGGTAAATTTTTGGTTAATGGTCGTTTTGGTACCGTATTATTTGATACCGGAGCTGATAGAAGTTTCGTGTCCACTAAGTTTTGTAGTCTTTTAAGTGACATGCCTTCAGCCTTAGAATCTAAATACACCGTAGAGTTAGCTGACGGTACACAGATTCACGTAACGCATATTCTTATAGACTGCAAGACAGAGCTTGCTGGTCATACATTCGCCATAGATCTCATGCCTGTTACATTAGGAAGCTTTGATGTGGTAGTAGGCATGGATTGGATTTCCGATAAACAAGCGGAAGTCATATGCCATGGGAAGAGCATACGGATTCCCATTGGTGAAGAAGTCCTTACGGTCAGAGGTGATAGGAGTGGTGCGGTGATAGGCATCATCTTATTCATGAAGGCACATAAGTTGTTACTAAAGGGTTGACTGGCCATATTGGCACTCGTCACAGATAAAGAGACCGAGGAAAAGAAGATAGAGGATATCCTCGTAGTTCGTGAGTTTCCCGAGGTGTTTCTGGAAGACCTGCCTGGATTACCGCCTCATCGTCAAGTTGAATTCCAAATTGAGTTGACTCCAGGAGCCGCTCCAATCGCAAGAGCACCTTACCGGCTAGCTCCGAACGAACTGAAGGAATTATCCGCCCAACTACAAGAGTTGTTGGATAAAGGGTTTATCCGACCGAGTTCGTCGCCCTGGGGAGTGCCAGTTCTGTTTGTCAAGAAGAAGGATGGTACATTTCGAATATGCATTGACTATAGGGAACTGAACAAGGTTACGATCAAGAATAGATATCCCTTACCTCGTATAGATGATTTGTTTGATCAACTGCAAGGATCAAGCTATTACTCTAAGATTGATCTGAGGTCTGGGTATCATCAGCTGAGAGTTCGAGAAGAGGACATCTCAAAGACTGCCTTTCGTACACGATATGGTCACTATGAATTTTTGGTCATGCCATTTGGGTTAACGAATGCACCAGCAGTATTCAT
This sequence comes from Flaveria sonorensis, assembly GCA_025506505.1. Lineage (NCBI taxonomy): Eukaryota > Viridiplantae > Streptophyta > Magnoliopsida > Asterales > Asteraceae > Flaveria > Flaveria sonorensis. The sequence goes on from CM046429.1 coordinate 52,192,671, forward strand.
GGACTTTATGAATCGCATGTGCAAACCCTATCTTGATCAGTTTGTTATCGTCTTTATTGATGACATACTAATCTACTCCAAGACTGAGGAAGAACATGAGAAGCACTTATGTTTAATCTTGGAATTACTTAGAAATGAACAACTGTATGCAAAGTTTTCTAAGTGTGATTTCTGGATACATGAGGTACAATTCTTAGGTCATATTGTCAACGAGAAGGGAATACATGTTGATCCTGCAAAGATTGAAGTGATAAAGAATTGGTCTGTTCCTAAGACACCAAGTGAGATACGACAATTCCTTGGATTAGCGGGATATTATCGACGGTTCATCAAAGGATTCTCTAAGATTGCACAACCTCTCACAGCATTGACTCACAAGGGAACAACATACAAATGAGGTGAGAGTCAGGAATATGCTTTCCAGTTGCTGAAACAAAAATTGTGTAGCACACCAATATTACCGTTACCGGATGGTAGTGATGATTTCGTAGTCTATTGTGACGCTTCCATTCAAGGACTTGGATACGTCCTGATGCAGCGGGATAAGGTGATAGCTTACGCCTCTAGACAGTTGAAGATTCATGAGAAGAACTATACCACCCATGATTTGGAACTGGGTGCAGTAGTTTTTGCCTTAAAGATCTAGAGACACTACTTGTATGGTACCAAATACACTATTTACACTGATCACAAGAGTCTTCAGCACATCTTTGAGCAAAAGGAGTTGAACATGAGGCAAAGACGTTGGGTGGAATTGTTGAAGGATTATGATTGTACCATCAGATATCATCCGGGGAAAGCAAATGTCGTCGCCGACGCGCTGAGTAGAAACTGCTAAGCCTCGACGTGTGCGAGCTTTGCAGCTTACCAATAGCACAGTTACCTGAACAAATCCGAGAGGCTCAGACAGAAGCCTTGAAAGCAGAAAACCTTGGGTCTGAATCGTTAAGGGGAATGGACAAGCAACTCGAAGTAAAAGTGGATGGAATTCGTTACTTCATGGATAGACTTTGGGTACCTCTACACAGAAATCTGAGAGACTTGGTCATGAGTGAGGCACATAAGTCTATGTACTCTATACATCCTGGATCTGACAAGATGTATCACGATCTGAAGGCGCACTATTGGTGGCCTAATATGAAAGCGGATGTAGCTACATATGTGAGCAAGTGTCTGACCTGCTCAAAGGTAAAAGTGGAGTATCAGAAACCGTCTGGACTATTACAACAACCCGAGATCCCTATGTGGAAGTGGGATCAGATATCAATGGATTTTATTACTAAGTTACCTCGAACTTTTACTGGTTCCGACACAATATGGGTTATTATGGATAGAATAACAAAGTCTGCTCATTTCCTAGCGATAAAGGAAACAGATAAGATGGAGAAATTAAGCCGACTCTATTTGAAGGAGATCGTTTTGAGGCATGGAGTACCGATCTCGATTATTTCTGACCGCGATTCTTGTTTCACATCGCACTTTTGGCAATCACTGCAGAAATCTTTAGGTACGCGATTGGATATGAGTACTGCTTATCATCCACAGATAGATGGTCAAAGCGAGCGTACTATACAGACTTTGAAGGATATGTTACGTGCTTGTGTGATTGACTTCGGGAATAACTGGGAAATTCACCTACCATTGGTGGAATTTCCTTACAACAACAGTTATCACACTAGCATAAAGGCAGCACCTTTTGAAGCTTTGTATGGGCGCAAATGTAGATCACCAGTTTGTTGGGGTGAAATTGGTGACAGCCAGCAAACGGGTCCTGAGTTATTACACGAGACTACTGAGAAGATTGTACAAATAAGGAATCGTATGGCTGCAGCTCGCGACAGACAGAAAAGTTATGCTGATAAGCGACGGAAACCTCTAGAGTTCCAGATTGGTGACAAAGTCTTATTGAAAGTCTCACCATGGAAAGGCGTGATTCGGTTTGGTAAAAGAGGAAAGCTAAATCCGAGATACGTTGGACCATTTGAGATCTTGGAAAGAATAGGTCAGTGGCTTATCGATTAGCCCTACCTGATTCGCTAAGTGGAATCCATGATGTATTCCATGTTTCGAATCTGAAGAAGTGCTTAACGGATGAAATGATGGTCGTATCGCTGGAAGAAGTTCAAGTAGACGAACAATTACGCTTCATTGAGGAACCGGTCGAAGTGATGGATCGTGAGGTGAAGACACTTAAGCAAAGCAAGATACCCATAGTCAGGGTTCGTTGGAACTCGAGACGTGGACCAGAATTCACGTGGGAATGTGAGGACCAAATGAAGCTTAAGTATCCTCAGCTGTTTGAAAAGACGATGTCAGCCGGCGAAGGTACTGATTTAAATTTCGGGATGAAATTTCTTTCAACATGGGGATGATGTGACAACTCATCCAAAACTCACTCGATTTTGATTACTTTGTGCCAATGCAGTAGACCAGTGATGGAGCACTCACTATGTAACGCAATTTTCGGGACGAAAATTCTTTCAACATGGGGATAATGTGACATCCTGTAATTTTCCGTTCCCAAACTCCGTTAGTTTCGTTAAGTCTTGCATAGACATGTCGTTAGCCCACACTAGTTGTCGTTGAACGTTGGTGACTTAATAATAATTAATAATGTCAAACAAATAATTCCTATGTTGATTATTAAGTTGTGCTCATGTGATTACGCAATTTAAATATTGATTGTGAATTTTATCGCGTAACGTGAAAACGTATGTATTTAGTTTGTAAATTTTGTAGCTTGTAAAAATAATACATATAATTGTTATTATTAGTTTATATGTTTATTATTTTGGTTAAAAACATTTTAAAAGAGTGTTTAAAAGCTTAATTTTATAAAAATACAAGTTATAAGGGTAAAATGGGTAATATTGATAAATTAAATAAAACAAAAATCCCAACCCTAGCCCCCACACCCCCTACTACCGCGACATCCCACACACACATACACTTCGAATTCAGCCAAGAATTGATGGAAATGATCTGCCCAAATTACATATTGAATTGATGTGGCTAGTATGTCATGATCCAAGTCGGGTCATACCCAATAACGAGCTAGACAAACACCAAAGATATTTGTTTTATGATGTGATCATATAAATAAATATTAACACTTAGAATATTTGGAAATTTGGTTTCCAAATAAATTTACACTTGTGTATTATATAAATTATATGGATAATTTATTTCAAAGAGTGAAGAATATTAATTCATCCGCATTCATTTTACACAACCGCATTTGTTGTGGTTGAACAAATGCGGATGATGTTTACTCATCCGCATTTACAAATGTAAATGAACAATACCTGTGTGCATTTGTTTTGGAGCAAATGCGGATGAGCATTTCTGGAAATGCTGATGGAAACATACATCCACATTAACTAATGCGAATGACCATTTACAAATGCGGGAGAACAACTTCATCCGTATTGACTAATGCGGATGTTGTTCTGAGAAATGCGGATGGGTTGAGGGGCTGGGCCCCTCCCACTTTTCTCTCTCCTGAACTTTATGTTTCCAAGGACATGCAATATAAGATTACTTGCAGATCTCTCTAAACACACAACTGAAGAACTTCTTTCTCTCGATCGGTCTAGAGAAAGAAAAAGGGAGTTCTATAAGTGAAAAATCCTAACAACCGGTGTTCTTGTTGGTGGCTTGTGGGTAACCAGCTTGAGGCTTCTTGCTTTAGGAGCTGCCATTCTCGTCCACCTCCCACCGACCTCATCATTGAAGGTAGTTCATCGTACCTTCTATGGTTGTTTGTAAGCATGATTTCATATATCGATCCATATGGGTTTTTACTGATTTTATATAAAAATGTTTTATATATATATTTGCTCACTGTAACAAGTTTAAAATTATATATTCCGCTGTGTTTTTCTATTTTATAAGGATAAAATAGATCTGTTTAACTTGTGAAAACCCAACAAGAACAAGCAAGGAACCCTCTATTTTGGTTGATTACAAGCCATACAACGCGTTAGAATCATCAATTGCAAGCCATTACATGTTTAAAGGTTAGATTTTTATATGTTTTTGATGGTTTTTCATGTTGGCCGAAACCCTAGTCGATTGATGTGCATAATGTCGATTTTGAGTTGTTTGTTGATGTTATTATGTTAGTTGGATTATATAGATGTTAGTTAACGTTGATTTTGCAAGAAAGTTACGTTTTTGATGCGTTGTTCACAGGTTACCAATAATAGTAACTTTATTTGCATGGATATGGTGATTTGATGATGAATTGATGTTTTTGATGTGTTTGTGATGATAATTGGATGTTAGATTGTTGATTTGAATGCTAGAAATCCAAGAATGAATGAATGTAGTTCATGTCTTACTAAAGATAGTAACTTTTGGTTATGAAGGTTGATGAATTGTGGTAATTGGATGTTGTTGATCATGTCTAGATGCTATCATGAGTTTGAATTGGTATATTATTGATGAATCCATGAATGTCTTGGATGTTTGATAGTCTTTGGGATGTGCTTTCCCAAAAGGGAAACTTTATTTGCACAAATTCTTGAGTAAGAGGATTTGAACATATTTGGGACATTAGGATCATGTTAGCATGTTCATGGATGATTTATAAGGTGGTAGAATGTATTGTTGGGTTGTATGAATGTTTAGTTGGTTAGTTATCTGATTTGGCCTATTTGTGGGAATTCATGGTAATGGGTCATATGGGTATGTTAGGACTATTGTTGGTTTGTGGTTGATCATGGTTGAACATTTTGGATGATATGATTTCTGTTAAATGGTATGTTGATGATCCTCATACACGATTGCGAATCTGAGGCCCCTACTTAGTAGGATTGGTAAGGTTTAGGGTGTGAAGTCGTGAGTGGCTTCACATGGCATGCTATGCATGATCTGATCTTACGTATGGTGCTGTGGTTGTGCTGTAGTTATGTTGAGCATGATAATTGTTTGAGATTCGTATGACTTGTATGATATCTAGTTGTATGATGATCTAGGTAGTACATGTGGGTAATGAAGTGTCATAGGTGATCAGCTTGTATGTTAACCATGTGTGATGTACTGTTATGCTTGTTTGAATGAAATTTCACCTATAATGTCACCAACGGGTCAAACGGGTCAACTGGGTCAAATGTGTGTTGTCTTTCTTAAACCTTAAGTTCCTTGGTTTGTAGAGCACTTAGGGTTTCATATTGATTCTGTGTACACGTACTTATGTACTCATGTGTTCTAGGTGACCTTTAAAGGTTGTCTATCCACTCTTTCTTTCTAGTTAAGCTTTAAGTTAATTCTTGCGCTCATCAGGTGAGTTCATGCCCCACTCTTTTACATACTCTCTTTTGGGGGAGATAGCATACTGGTTTTTGTTTTACAAACGCTTGATAATGATAAGTTGTGTATGGTATAATATAGTGTTGATTACCATGAAAGTCCTCACACTTTCGGATTGTTAATAATGATGGTTAGCGGGAAATCTTGGGTAGTACTACTGGGTCTGACGAGCCCCACCTGTGGGACTCGTGGTCAAACGGGTGCAATATTGTCCTAACGAACATTTGTCACGATCTGGTAAGTCGTGGCAGGAGGCAACAAACGTAACACAGTCAGCTTCAATCGCGAAATCACTATGATTATTACTATTTGTTTATAGACTAGCTATCTAATACAATACACATCTTATATTTTGTAACTGTTATTGGTTTATGTTTAAATGCAAACTCTTGAACTCACCAACCGTTGTGTTGACTCTTTAGTATGCTATTCTCAGGTTAAGGTTGCTATTGCCTAGGAGCACGTCACACGGGTCAGCATCATGGTGTTTGTCAGCACGTTATGAAACATTGATTTGGATTATGATGGTTTAAACATAGTGTTTTGGTTTTGCATAATACTTAGGCGCGTATGTTTGCGCATTTTCAAACCATGTTACATTGTTATGGGTTTACTCGTTTATTTAACGCTTCCGAATGTTTTAAAGTTAAACTCTGATTTTGAATGTTAGTTCATATAGAGTCCTTCTGAGTAACTAATGACTGAGATCCTGGTATGTCACGCGCCTCGCGGTAAAACCCCGCATGTGGATTTTGAGGGTGTGACAGTATTCAACATGTTCGAAGCAAGACTTTGTGCATAATTTTTCTCTAGACTTCTGATGGAATTTCAGAATATTTAGGAGAAGAAGTTTCAGAGTTAGAGCTTTCAACCTTTGGCTGATCAGATTTTGCCATCAATGCAACGTCCTCTGAATCTTCCTTGGGATTAGACTTGTCACTCCAGTCATAATCCTCTTCCTCGTTCTCAAAGTTTCCATCATCTTTTGGATCATTAAATTCAGACCAATCTTCTTTTTGTATTTCTGCAACAAGAGATAAATTGGAGGTTATATCAGCAGTAAATTGCTCAGCGTATGCACTCCAATCATAACTATCTTTAATATTAACAACAAGAGCTTTCTTGGGCTCCTCTGATGATTTAGAATCATATTTCAATGATTTAGATCCATTTCAATTCTGGTAGGCTTTGATAAGGTTTCTGAAATGTCTTCTGTGAAGATTGCTGAAACCTTTGATTACTTGAGCTTGATTGGCCATTTCCTCCTTCATTCCTTGGAGCTTTGCACTCTCTAGAGAAGTGACCATTGCTGTTACAGTTAAAACACCTAGATTTGGACTTATCAAATCCAACAGACTTGTTTGCACTCGGCTTGTAGTTTCTGTTAACATACGAGTGTTTCTGAGTCCGATAAGCTATCATAACCATCTGCCAGTTAAGATCCATTTCTTCAACATCGTCAGGATCCATTTCAAACAAATCCTGCAAAACAAGATCAAGTTAAGTTAGATGACTACCTTGATAAGCTTGAAAGCTTGCCATAAATGCAGTGAAAGTAGTTTCAGACTCTTCATCCTGTAATAGGATGTTTACATCGTTAACTTTGCTAGTTTTAGCAGAGTTAGCAGATGGAGTCTCTACTTGAGATTTAGAACTTTTAGGCATAGGAGGAGATTGAGGTTGATTCTGAGTTGTATAGGCAGGAGCACTTGTGTAAGTAGAATCAGTGAAGAACCCTACGCCAACAAATAGATCACCCTCATCTTCTGGTGAAGTTTCATTCTTAGCCATGAATGCATTCTCTACAGTACTTGCTGGAGAAGCAGCATATTTATATTATGACATCGAAGCTGCTCTGTCATTGTTTCTAGAACTTTCATCAATTTCAATAGATTCTATTTTAGCAATCAAGAGATCAAGATCCACTGGGAATTTCTCAGTATGCTTTAACAGAGTAACTGTTTGCTTCCATGAAGATGGAAGAGCATTAAGAAGCCTGAAGTTAAGATCTTTTAAATCATTCTTGATGCCTGCAGTCGACATCTCAGTAGTTAGTTGAACAAATCTGTTCATCATCTGATTTATTGTTTCACTAGATAAATGTTCAAAAAGTTCCAATTGTCTCTTTAACTTTTGCTTTTTCAGTTCCTGGATCTCCTTTCCACCTTCACATATTATTTTCAAGGCCTTATACATGGTGTATCCCGTCTGATAACCATCAAGCATTCTAAGGACTTCAAGTGGCAGTCCTTTGCACATCAAAGAATAAGCTTTTATATCATTTTTAACTTTCCTGAGATCATCACCATGTAATCCATCTTTAGGATAAGTTCCTGAGATTCTTTGGTGTAAACAAAACCTCTATCAGGACCATCTGAAGTTATAGGAATATGAGGTCCTTTTTCTATTGATTTCCATAGATCAGTATCAATAGAATTCAAGTGATGTTTTAATCTCAGTGACCAATTCTTGAAATCTGCTCTATTCTTCAGCTTGGGAACTCTATTCTCTGAGTCTTCTGATTTTACCATTTTTTTTTTAATTTTTGATTTTTAAAAGAAATTTGTTTTTGTTGTTTTTAATGATTTGAATTAAAACAATTAATTGAAAATATTTTTGGATTTTTTAAGTTTCTGAAAAATTTCAAAAATTTTCTAAGTGTTAAAGCTGATACGCCCAAATAGTGGTAAAACACCCAAACAGTTGTGGTACTTCCTTTGACTTTGACTTTGAAATGTCTAAGGGATTGCCTTAGAAAAATTCCAAAACGCCCAAGTTGAAAAGCATCTGAACAGTATCAAAACACCTGAACAGTTGTCAGACGCCTGGTTGGTAAAACGCCCAAATAGTTCAAAACGCCTCAATAGTTGTAAAATGCCTGGAATTCCTTAGTTTCAGCAAATCTTTAGTGTCCACAGTTGAAAAACGTCTACACAGTAGAAAAAAACGCCTAACTGAAAATGCCCAAACAGTGCAAAAGCGCCTAAACAGTTGTTATGCGCCTAACACTTAGGCAATTTTCAGCAGTGTTTTTGACCAAATGCGCCACATTCATCAGTTTCATACGAACTTAAATTTTCTGAATTCCTTCAAATCTTGATTAATTGATCTGAAATCCTCAAATTATGTAGGAAATCGATCAATAATCAATCCTTCAACTTCAATCTCTTCAATTAACAACCAAAATTGATCTTTTGATTCAAGAACAGGTTCGACAAATGAAGAATAGGTTCGAAAAGCTTTTTTGCTCAAATTCACTGATTTGAACAAATTGTACTACTAATTGTGAATCAAATCATGTTCCTGATGATGAAACATAACTGAATTCAACAATTATACGACTAAATTGTTTATCAATCACAGATTCAAGTGATTTTGAGAGTTCGACAGTTGAAGAACTTCAATCATTGAACCGAGAGCTCTGATACCATTTGATGAGCTCAAAATGGATCGATCTGTGATGATTTATGAACACAATTCAATCTAAAACACACAAGTATTCAATTCAACACAAGAAAATCAACAAAAATTCATAGAGTTTTCATTGATTAGCATATAGAAGAATACAAAGTGTAGGAAAACAGTTACAAGACGTCTAAATCTCACTCTAAAACTTAAAACTTTTTCTACACAAAACATATCTATGCTATATATACTAATCAAGAAAACAAAGGAACATATTTACATAAAAATCCATATACTATGTCAAAAATATAAAAGACACATAAAGACTAATGTTAATCTTTTAAGAAGCATCTACATCTTTCAAACTACCTCACTGCACTCACAATCTGCCCTCCCTTGTATGAGATCAACCCTTAGAGGTCTGGAGGACCTGCCAAGAGGTCATCTTGGACGGTGAGAAGGTACAGACTGCCACAATGCAGGGGAAGACAATTTTCATCACTCTAGCCACCATCAACACTCATCTAAGCTTGGATGATGAAGAAGGTGATTTGTCCTTTCCCAAATTTGCTGTAAACAATTCATTCCGACAGATGGTCTATGAAGGGGACTACTTCATAAGAACCATCAAAAAGGGTAAGGTTTGCTCCCAATGGAAGTACCACTTCCTTGTGGTCATCCATTCCTTGTCCAATAAACATGGAGGTTGGGATCAAATTCCTGAGGACCTATCCTACATAGTCCATGGAATGGTTCAAGGGGTCAAGTTCAATGTCACGCCCCGAATTCCTTTTTTGAATGAAGGGAGAAGTTCTCGCGCGAGAGGTGGAGTTCTCGTGCGAGTCACCAAGTTCTCGCGTGGAGGCGGTTCTCACGTGAAAAGAAGTTCTCGGGCGAGAATAGCTGCGAGGAGAGAGAGACACTATAAAAAGGCCCATGTACCCAATCTTCTCTACTTTATGTGAAAAGTCTTACTGTTGTGCTTGTGAAAAGAGAAGTTGGTGCTAGGTGGTGTCTAAGGTATGTATTCGTCGATATTTGATGCATTTAAGCATGTATGAACCGTATGTAATGATATTGCACAATGATTATGTAGCTTTTGGCTTGAAACACTCTCGGTTTTGTGGTGTTCGTGTGTAAGGATATCATTAGGTGAGTTCTAGACCCCTCTTTTACATGTTTTACCATGTTTTGGGGCTAATATGCATACCTAAACGAATGTTTTTTGAAAGAATTATGTTTATAAATGTTATAGCATGTTTTGGGCATAAAAGGGGCTAAAGGAGCAATAACTTGGGGAGCAAGTTGTGTACAGCAAAAAAGTTATCGCACGAAAAGCGAGTCCTCGCGCGAAAAGTAGTTTTTGCGGCAAACGGTTCCTTTTTGAAAGTTCTCACGTGAATGATGATGTTCTCGTGTGGCTGTTGATGTTCTCGCACGAAAGAGGAGTTGCCGCTTGAAGGGAGAAGTTCTCGTGTGAAAACTTTGGGCTGTTACGTGTTATGTTACCCCGTAACCGTGCGTTAATAATGACTTAATGATGAACTTAATGCTAAGAATTAAAGTACGCATGTAGATGTATTATATATATCATGATTGTTAAAGGCTAAAGGACGATGTTAATTCACATGTGAAATGCGAAAGAATAGTTACCCTGTTACCCTGTATAGCATAGCTATGAAAACGTTAAAGCACTAAAGAAGTCTTGCAAGCACTTGATAGGGGTTACACTTCGGTGTGCTCAACTGATAGGAGATACGCCTTGCGTATTCTCAGGATAGGAATTACACTTCGGTGTGCTCAACTGATAAGAGATATGCTTTGTGCATTCTCATCCAATAGGAGTTACACTTCAGTGTGCTCAACTGATAGGAGATATGCCTTGCACATTCTCAGGATAGGAGCTACACTTGGTGTGCTCAAATTGATAGGGGACATGCTTTGTGCATTCTCACCCGATAGGAAACAAGCTTCGTGCTAAGTTCAAATGATGACATAAAGTGAATGGTAAAGAAACGTATGGGTAACATAACGTAAAGTGCATGGTAAAGTAAAGTATGGGTAACGTAACGTAAAGTGTATGGTAAAGTAAAGTATGGGTAACGTAATGTAAAGTGTATGGTAAATTAAAGTATGGGTAACGTAACGTAAAGAGTATGGTAAAGTAAGGTATGGGTAACGTAATGGTAAGGCGAATGGTCAAGTAAAAGTTATTATATAATTATCGAATGAGTTCGGTAAGGTGATGTGTACAGTTAATGTTTTTTTTGAAATGTTGAAGACGATAAGGTGTATGATTATGTCGTAGTTTTGTTATAGTAAACATAGAGCTCACTCAGCATCGCTGATGTTTGTATGCATATTAGACTGACAGGTATGCTATACATTTTTGGGGGTGAGCTTGTTATAGATGGGAGAGAGCTACCTGGCACATGTTCAAGAGTGGCATCCCGGGCTAGAGCTTTAGTTAGATAGCTAAAGTGATCTTTTGATGTAAATGTTAAACGGTACAAATTTTTGTACGTTCCGCTGCATATAGTAATGAACTTTGATGTTCGAGAACTTGTGTTTCTGATGTCCAAATCCAACTGTGGGGTTTTGTAACACCCGAAATTTTGTCAAAATAAAAGAGGATAAAGCATTAAGAAGAGAAAATAAAAGTATCTTGAAAGAAAGGAAAAGGAGCCAAAGTGGAGGGGGCCAAAGTGTAAAAGAGTACAAAACTAAATATTTTATTATATAAGAGAGTATGGCCGCCCATGCATTCACATCTGCTTTCTGCTTTTCGATTGGGAACAAGAAAAAGAAAGAGAAAAGATTTTCTCTCGGTTATTCAAGAAGAAGAGGCTGAAATTCGCATATTGGTGAGTGTTCTTTGTGTTCTTGGTTCGGTTTTGTTGGGTTTTCATCCTTAAAACCGATTTTTATATGTTCTATGTGTTTGGTTGTATATTTTGGTGTGTTTTTAGGTGTTTGAACTCTTGTGCACTCAAGTTTGGAGGAGTTTTACTTGTTGGCTGCATAGGTGAGTTCTAGACCTCATTTTTTATGTGTTTTAAACTTCTTGGGGCTGAAAATGCATGTTTAAAAATGTTTACAACTGTTACATATGTACCCGTATGTATTTGTGTATGTATGCTTGTGTTTTATGGTTGTATATGTGTTGTTGATGCTTAATGATAGGAATAAGCTTTGAACAGGTTAATATGTAGAGTGGGTTTGAAAATAAGTCTGAAATATACATAACAGTTGGTCATGCGGCTGGAATTTTTGCCAAAATAGCCTAAGTACCAGCCCATGCGCCTAAACAGTACCTCATGCGCCTGAAATTTTGACTTAGAAAACTTAAGTGAAGCTCATGCGCCCCAATAGTTCTCATGCGCCTAAAAATTTTCCTAGAATACCTAAGTATTTAGTCATATGCCTAAACAGTACCGCATGCGCCTACTTACCAAATGAGTAAGTGTAGTTCATGTGCCCAAATAGTCTTCATGCGCCTATATAGTTCTCATGCGCCTAGAACACATAGAAAATTTTCTGAGAATTTTGGGAAAAAGGAAATTTAAGGAATTGCCATGGGATGTTTTGATGGTTGTATTTGTTTATTCCATGCTTGTTTATGGCCTGTTTTTGTGTTCCATATTATGTATTTATTATGTGGCTTTGCATGGTGTGTTTATGCTCGTATACATAAAGTATTATCATAATGAAAGTGAAGGATTAATGATAATGAAAAGTGGAACATAACAAATGAATGAAAGTCTTACAAGCAAATTGAATAGAGGTGCACGACCATGTTGTCGTTAGCTCAACTGTGTGCGGTTTAGCTAACCTGAAGGATGCACACTGGGTCAATCTTTGAGATTGACGGGACCCTTGTGGCATGCCCTGCGTGCTGGGTCAGGCTTCGTACGCAATGTTAGGGGTCTATTTATAGACCTTGGCCCAGTACCCGCTTCATGCACAATGTTCGGGGTATTGCACATTGGTCTGGTAGAAAGTGAAAGATAATCACGAAATGGAAGTGAAGAATGATGAAAGATAATAATGAATATTATCTTGTTGTACGTATGATGTGTGAACACGTACTGAAGTAATGACTTTTATGAGAAGGAAGTAATTCAAAGAAAAGATATTTTCATATATATACGTAAGGTATTTTAATATTTTAAAACTAGAACTCACTCAGCTACGCTGACTTTTATGCATTTTTCAATTGGCAGGTAAATGTTGCTGAGGGTGGCACGTGGGGGAAGCTACTTGTCGGGGCAAGACTGGCATCCATTTGTGCTTAATGATATTGTTGTTTTGTAATGCAATTAAAAGGGGTCTTTTGTAGCTTAAGAAACAATGATGTATTGCTTAGCAACAGTAAACATTAATGAAATGAATGGTTTTTGGTATTAATTTCTGCTGTGTTGTTTTTTTATGATATGCAAGTTGTTATATATATATTATGCTATGATTGACCAACTGTGAGGTCTCTGGGAACGGAGCCTTACAAGTTGGTATCAGAGCCAAAGTTTAAGAGAAATGGGTAAATAATTTCAAAACCTAAACTTAAACTGAGAATGTGACCGAATGGAGGGATGCCAGCCTGAATAGCTATGTGCCATCAGGTATTTCTTTTCTTAATGTTAACTGGTATTATGTGTGTGTGCTATTTGATTTATGTGCTTTTAGTAGATTTGAATACTAATGTAGTCAGGATAGGAAATGCTCGGGGGATGACGAGTAAAGTAAGTGGCTAATCACAACTGGCCACTATAATTAGGGACTTACTATACTTAACATAAACTGATCTATTACCTTGAATGATCGTGTTAGTGTTTGAATCTTATAGTGTTAGAGGATGGCTGGTGGTAGATCATCAAAAGCTTCCCGAGGAGGAGTACGAGGTGGTCGTGGTGCTTAGCGACATGCCACAAGGAACAAGACAAGGACTGCAGAGACGGCTCCTGCTAAGCCTGGGCTTCATCATCTAGAGGGTGTGGATGAGAGTGCTAACTTAAGAGCCTCAGTAAAGGAGGTAGTTGTGAAGGAAGTGCATCAGGTCATGCAGACAATCCTACAATCTGTAGTGACTGAGGTCATCCGTGCTGTACGGGAAGATGAGAGAAAGGAGAAAGAGAAGGAGGGAAGGACCACAGCTGGGAGAAGAGGGAATGAGGAAGATCATGATGAGGAGGAGCTGAACACTGGAATGGCGGCCTCTAGTGATGAGGAAGAGGTGGTAGTGCGGGAAACAGCGAAGGGGTGCAGCTACGAGGCATTCCAACGATGCAAACCCCCGACTTTCGATGGCAACTGTAATGCTGCCGCTACTCACCGCTGGGTAAGAGAGACGGAGGCGGTGCTAGAGATTAGTGAGTGTAGGGAGGACCAGAAGGTGAAGTTCCCACTCAGTCGTTTATAGACTCGGCTTTGTGTTGGTGGGACAACATTGTCCAAGCCAAGGGCAGCAGAGCCATCGGGAAGATGAGATGGGGAGAGTTGAAGACGATGGTAATCGAGGAGTTCTATCCTCACAAAGAGCTCGACAAGATAGAAAAAGAGTTCCTACATCTTGAGGCAGGAACCATGACCCACCAGCAATACACCGCCAAGTTCAACGAAATGGCTAGGTTGGTGACAGACCAGGTGACACTCGTGTCACGAAAGATCAAGAGCTATATCCTAGGATTTTAAGTGGATATCCGTAGACACCTGATTGCTGTCCGACCGAGTACCTTTAGGTCAGCAGTGGACCTGGCAGGAAGACTCTATGATGAGAGGGAAATGGCTGTGGTTGAGGTGAGCAAAACGGGTGGTGGTGACAAGAACTGGAAAAGGAAACGGTTTAGGCGTGGTTGTTACACTCCAAGCAACAAGAAGATGAGAATGGATGATCGAAGGGGGGTGTCATCAAGCACGGGGATGAAGAAGTGTGACAAATGTGGGAAGGAGCACACTGGTGAGTGCAAGTGGGGATCAAAGGTATGTTTCAAGTGCTGGAGGCCTGGTCATATTGCAAAGGATTGTCGAGTGTTGAGGTGCTATAACTATGGTGAAGAATGTCTTGTGAGTAGGGATTGCAAGAGGCCGAGGGCCGAGAGCTCTGCGGCGAAGAAGGGGACCGAGAATGAAGGACAGAGGGCAAGCGTTACAACATTCACAATGACCCGGGAGGAGGCTAGAGTGGACCCCTACATCATGTCAGGTATGTTTCTAGTGAGCCAACTTGTGCCTCTGTGTTATTTTATTCTGGTGCTAGTAGGAGTTTCATTTCTGCTGCTTTCTGTTCTAAGTTGACTGTTAGTAGTAGGAGTATTGACGAGCCCTTCAAAGTAGAAACTGCTATTGGTAAGTCTACCAGAATTTCTGAGATGATAGAAGATTATGACATAGAACTAGAAGGCCATAGGTTCACTGCTAAACTATTTGTGATGCCCCTAGGCAGATTTGATGTAGTTATAGGGATGGATTGGTTAGCAGCCTATGAGGCAAATATTATGTGTCACAAGAAGACGATTCGATTAATTGTGCCCGATGGAAGTTTGATGACGGTCTACGGTGATCGAGTGACAAAGGTTACTAAGGTGATCTCGATGGTGGTGGCAGAGAAGTGCATGAAATGCGGATGTAGTGCCTACCTGGCTTATGTGAAGGATGTGGACGCATCGGTACCACAATTGTCTGATGTACCTGTGGTGTGCGACTTTCCGAAGGTGTTCCCAGAAGATTTACCAGGTGTGCCACTGAACCGTGAGATCGAGTTTCAGATTGATTTGATACCCGGTGCTCAACCCGTTGCCAAGGCACCATATCGGTTGGCTCCGACGGAGATGAAGGAACTGATGGTAAACTGCAGGAGTTGATGGACAAGGGATTCATTCGACTGAGCATCTCCCCCTGGGGTGCTCCAGTCTTGATTGTCAAGAAGAAAGACGGTAGTATGAGGATGTGTATCGACTACCGAGAGTTGAACAAGTTAACGGTGAAAAATCGATATCCCCTTCCCAGAATAGTTGACTTGTTTGACCAGCTCCAAGGTGCCAGCTGGTTCTCAAGGATAGATCTCCGATCTGGCTAGCATCAATTGAAGGTTAAGGAGCAGGATATTCCTAAGACAGCTTTTCTCACGCGTTATGGACACTACGAGTTTGTCGTTATGTCTTTTTGTCTAACTAACACGCCAGCTGCCTTTATGGATTTGATGAACCGAGTGTGTCAGCCAATGTTGGATAAATCAGTGATTGTGTTTATTGATGATATCCTGATTTATTCAAAGAGCGAAGAAGAACATGCCGGCCACATACTCAAAGTATTGGAGACGCTTAGGAGAGAGAAGCTGTATGCCAAATTCTCTAAGTGCGCTTTTTGGTTGCACGAAGTTCAATTTTTGGGTAACGTGGTGAATTCTGAAGGAATTATGGTAGAGCCAGCGAAGGTTGAGGCAGTGATACAATGGAAGTCTCCGAAGACGCCATCCGAGATTCGTAGTTTCTTGGGTTTGGCGGGCTACTACAGAAGATTTATTCAAGACTTTTCCAAGATAGCCTCACCTTTGACTAAATTGACTCGCAAGGAGGTGAAGTTTGTGTGGGGTCGAGAATAGGAGGATGTTTTTGAGGAGTTAAAGGCAAGACTAACTCAAGCTCCTATCTTGATATTACCCGAAGGGAGTGAAGATTTAGTGGTATATTCGGATGCATCTTATTCAGGACTGGGCTGCTTGTTGATGCAACGTGGAAGGGTAATAGCCTACGCGTCCCGACAGCTGAAAATCCACGAGGCCAATTATCTCACTCATGACTTGGAGCTAGCAGCTGTGGTCTTTGCATTGAAGATTTAGAGACATTACTTGTACGGGACGAAGTGCACAATCTTCACGGACTACAAAAGCCTAAAGTATTTCATTGAGCAGAAGGACCTCAACATGAGGCAGAGAAGGTGGCTGGAATTGATCAAAGATTTTGATTGTGAGATCCATTACCACCCGGGCAAAGCCAATGTAGTGGCCGATGCCCTCAGTCGAAAAGAGAGACCTGAGTGCTGAATCAATATTTCAGATTTGTTAAGCCTGGATCTTAAGATTCATGTATTTTCAAATCCGAGAATTCAAAAATTAAAGATGGGTGGAAGTGTGTGAATCGAAGAACAAGGATGTGTGTGTAATGTATAAGTTATGATTTCATTGATGTTGAATAACAAATTACAATGAAGAAACATATACAAAGATGGATGAACATCAAACCCACCCAAAGGAGAGAATTTATCCTTGGGTGGTGATTTACACCATGAAAAATACACACTTAAGAACTACAAGCCACTCACACACTTTGCAATAACCACCCATTTCAAGTGGCACTAGTTGTTCTATTTATAATGTTATTACATCATGACCTAATTTTGACTATTCTTTTGGTCTTGATGTTGACTTTGTCTTGTTGACTTTGTCTTATGTTTGTTTTGTTCTGTTTATCAACTTGGTCTCTAAACTTGTACAATGAGATCTTCAGTTGGCTTTGATTGTGGTTTGGAAAGCTTTAGTTTATCAATTGTTGAACCCAACAATACTCCCCCTAAACTGATGCTTGCCAAAGTTTGACTTGAAGATCTTCTCTGTCACATGTCTTCTTGATCAACTGATGTTCTGACACAGTTCACTGTAGTTCTCCCCCTCAGATTAAGCTTCTCCTAATGTATTTCTGATAAAGGATAGAATCTCTTTGAGAATACTTAACGTATTGGATATGAGGTGTATCAGTTTTGGATTACTGTTTGTTCATATCACACTCAAAGGATTAGAATGTATTAGGCATATGATGAGGCTTTGAACTTCAATAAACAGCATCAGGAACATAACTCAGTCTTGAAGACACTTCAACTCTTTAAATCTCTGAATTTGCTTAATAATGGATGGTTCCAAGTACTTCAGAAAGAGTTTCTAACAGTTGTACAAATCCTTGATTGGATCAGTGATTATGTGACCAAGGTTGATTTCTTCATTTCTGTTGAATGTGAAAATGGATGTGCCTGTTGGTTGAAATCATCCGTATTCATCATGTTTCTTGTTTTCTTGTTTGTTGTAGTCATCTGTTCATCATCTTTCTTGCATTTCTTGTTGTTGATGTCAACTGTTCATCATCTGTTCATTGATATTGTTGTTGTTAATAATGTTGTTATTGATGTTGATGTTGTTGATGTTGATGTTGATGTTGTTGAGGTTGATGTTTATGTTATTGAGGTTGATGTTGATGTTAATGTTGTTGTAGATGTTGATGTTGTTGATGTTGTTGTTGTTGATGTATTCTGTTGATGATGTTGTTGATGTTGTTGTTGTTGGTGTTGTTGATGTTGATGTTGTGCATTATGTTGATGGCATCAACATTGTTTAAAACAAAGGCTGAAATTTGGATACAACATCCGCATTAGATTTTTATCCAACCGCATTTGATCTTGTACCATCCGAATTAGTTGAATCAACATAAGCATTAGTTCTTGTAACATCCGCATTAATTCTGTAACATCCGCATTAGATGAATGAACATCCGCATTGGTTGTCTTAATGCTGCATAACATCCGCATTTCTATTGTCACATCCGTATTTCATTAAAACAAATGCGGATGTGTCACAAGTTAGTCGCATTTCTTGAACATACATCCCCATTGAGGCACATAACAGCCGCATTTCTTTTTGGATTCTTGAATTCAGCCGCATTTGTATGTCCTTTATCAGCAGTAGATCTATTTGAACATCTGCATTTGGTTGCCTAAGTGACAAATGCAGATGGCTTCAGTAGGAAATGCGGATGCAAGAGAGAAATGCGGATGGCTTGTGTTTCATCCGCATTTGATGTAACATCCGCATTTGTGGACCACTGGAACTCAGCCGCATTTGCACAAGACAACCGCATTTGTTGTTCTAATCATCCACATTAGTTGTTCAACACCAGCATTTGTTCATTTGTAACATCCGCATTAACTCCTACAACAGCCGCATTTGTATCGTAACCTCTGGAACTCAGCCGCATTTAAGCATAAAACATCAGCATTTGTTTTTGTATCATCCGCATTTCTTTAAAGAAATGCGGATGGGAAGAAAGTTGCCCGCATTTCATGAAAACAAATGCGGATGCTTTTTTTTGTCATCTACATAATTTCCTTTCAACATCCGCATTGTAGAATAACACTGCCGCATTTGTTTGTTTCATCAACAACATGTTGAACTCTCATCCGTATTTCTTCAAAGAAATGCGGATGGTTTGTCTTCTGCTGAATTTTGTTCCATCTCCAGTAGCCTGCTCGAAATCAAGTGATGTTCTAGAAATCATGTAACCTACTCGAATTGCACACTGGAGGTTTCGGATAAGCAGTAGCAATGATTTAATCGGCTTCAATTTCACATCTGTTCGAGAATTTTGACATCATCGAAGCAAGATGTTCGATTTTGGATGTTCTGCACAAATACATGTTCTTCGTTGATTTTGATTTGGATCTGTTACAGTTACTCTGAAATTGTAGTGATAATGTGAGGAATGATTTATCAACTTTAATTCGAAGCAAACAAGAACAGATTTGCTGATTTTGTTTGTGTTTTGCTGAAGAATAGATGATGATGAAGATGAACAGAGACGTGTTCTTTATTTTTCTGATTTTCTTCTTTGTTGTAAACATCTTTAAAGAAGAAAACAGATCTGAAACATACATGAACCTAGCAACCAACAGCTCTGATACCATTTTGCTGAATCAATATTTCAGATTCATTGAGCCTGGATCTTAGGATTCATGTATTTTCAGATCCGAGAATTCAAAAATTAAAGATGGGTGGAAGTGTGTGAATCGAAGAACAAGGATGTGTGTGTAATGTATAATGTTTTGATTTCATTGATGTTGAATAACAAATTACAATGAAGAAACATATACAAAGATGGATGAACATCAAACCCTCCCAAAGGAGAGAATTTCTCCTTGGGTGGTGATTTACACCATGAAAAACACACGCTTAAGAACTACAAGCCACTCACACACTTTGCAATAACCACCCATTACAAGTGGCACTAGTTGTTCTATTTATAATGTTATTACATCATGACCTAATTTTGACTATTCTTGTGGTCTTGATGTTGACTTTGTCTTGTTGACTATGTCTTATGTTTGTTTTGTTCTATTTATCAACTTGGTCTCTGAACTTGTACAATGAGATCTTCAGTTGGCTTTGATTGTGGTTTGGAAAGCTTCAGTTTATCAATTGTTGAACCCAACACTGAACCGATTAGGGTGAAAGCTTATCGACTGATTATGACCTCCGATGTGATGACACAGATCAAGGAGTTCCAAAATGAGGCATTGAAGGAAGACCGCCTTAACTCTGAAAGGATGAGAGGTCTAGTCACGGAGTTAGGAGAAAATACCCATGGAGTTAGAACCCGCTTCGGGCGGATGTGGATCCCTCGTTACGGAGACCTACGGGGCCGGATCATGGATGAGGCTCACACGACTCGATACTCCATTCATCCCGGTCTACCAAGATGTATCATGATATGAACAAAGATTACTGGTGGCCGGGTATGAAGCATGATGTGGCGGAGGACGTGAGTAAGTGCCTTACTTGCTTGCAAGTGAAGGCAGAGTATTAGAAGCCATAAGGGATGATCCAACCGTTGGATATACCCGAGTTGAAGTGGGAGCACATCACCATGGACTTCATCACAAAGTTAGCTTGTACAACAAGGGGATACGATACCATATGGGTGATAGTTAATCTTCTGACCAAGAGTGCTCACTTCTTACCGATCCACGAGACGTATTCATCCGAGAGACTGGCGGATCTGTTCATTAAAGAGATTGTAGCTCGTCATGGTGTTCCGGTGTCTATCGTGTCGGACCATGACACCCGGTTCACATTAAAATTTTGGAAGAGATTCCATGATGCGATGGGGATGAGACTACACATCAGCACAGCTTACCATCCTCAGACAGATGGTCAGTCTGACAGGACGATCCAGATGCTCGAGGATATGCTTCAAGCATGTGTGATTGATTTTGGAGGAAGTTGGGATGATCAGCTACCGTTAGCGGTGTTCTCATACAACAACAGTTATCATGCCAGCATTGGCATGCCACCATATGAGATGCTATACGGTAGAAGGTGTAGGACGGCCACATGTTGGGGTGATATCAGGCAGAAGGAGTTGGGAAGTCTTAAGGTGATCGAGGCTACGATGGAGAAGTTAGAGAAGATAAAAGCCTTTATAAAGGCGGCGAAAGATAGACAAAAGTCGTATACCGACAAAAGGCGTAGACCGATTGAGTTTAATGTGGGTGATAGAGTCATGTTGAAGGTCTCACCTTGGAAGGGGATCATCCTGTTTAGAAAGAGGGGTAAGCAAAGTCCAAGATACATAGGGCCTTTCCGAATTATCTCACGAGTAGAAGAGGTGGCCTATCGATTAGAACTGCCTGATGAGTTAAGTGGAATTCACCCAACATTCCATGTATCTCATATGAGAAAATGCCTAGCTGATGAAGATATGATTGTACCACTGGAGGACATCGAGTTGGATAAACGGCTTAATTATGCAAAGCAACCGGTGGCAATCATCGACCAGGAGGAGAAGAGACTGCGGAATAAAGTGGTTCCACTTGTGCGTGTGCAGTGGAAACACCAAAAGGGTTTTGAGTCTACGTGGGAGACTGAGGAAGAAATGAGACAGCACTACCCACAGATGTTCGAAGAGTGATGGGTTTCGGGGACGAAACCTCTTTAAGGGGGAGGGGGGTAAACTTGTAACACCTGAAATTTTGTCAAAATAAAAGAGGATAAAGCAATAAGAAGAGAAAATAAAAGTTGTAAAAGCATCTGAAGATTATGAGGCTAATGCAACCAACAAGCCAGAATAACCAAGTCTTCCATGAATGCACTAAGGAACAAAGATGAACTAGCTTTGGAAGTCTTACACTCTTAAATGTGTCCAAGTGTAAGATCTTCTGAAGATAACAGTTCAGAAGGAGTTACTTCGGAAGTTTCACACTCAAATAGAAAAATATTCTAAGTGTGAAATCTTTCGAAGCCAAAGACCAGCATCTTCCGAAGCCAAAGATGAAATCTTCCGAAGCTTCAGAGACAAAGTCTTTTGAAGTTGTGAAGACTGATTTCTTCAGAGGACAGAGAAAATATGCTTTCTCTGAATCAACTTTTGATAAAGCTGACACACTTTCCGCTGCCTGCTCTGGTGGTTCACCTACTTTACACAAGTTGGTGAAACTTCCATGCTTTATCAAAAAGTAGGAATGGTCTTTGTCTGTAACTTACCTTACTTTTTCCTGTAGACTTTTTGTATTAGGAAAAGTCAGTGAGCTATGGCATGTTATAGTCACTAGTCAAAAGGCAATCTGCCTTTTGACTTTAGATTGATCTTGTTGTCAAGATTAGACAAATCCCAACTGTCTTTACATGTAAGTGATGGTGTAGGTTGTAGTATAAAAGTGACTCAGGTCCTTGTAATTTCTTTATGCTTTGTAACACCTGTAAAAGAACTTGAGATCAATATACAACATCCTTGAAAACCAATATTGTGTTGTACTTAGTTCTGTCTCTTTAATTTACTTGTGTTCTTAGTAGCATCTGTTTTAAGTTACCAGTTCCCTATTTGAATTGTTAAGTGATCAAAGATCTCTCCTCAGTGTGAATCTAAGTGTTAAGTACCCTTACCCGGTCCTGCAATTGGTATCAGAGCATTCTAGGTTCTTGATTGTAAGATCTCATCATCTTTAATCCTCTTAGCTTCACAGATCACTTAACTCTTCAAATGGCTGCTATCTCTAAAGCTGATATGGAAACTTGAACTATGACAAAGTCCCCACTGATCACTCCTGAGGATTTTGACACTTGGTAGATCTACCACTTGTCAACCCAAGCAATAACAGACAAGCAGCAAGATTGGCAGAAAGAATCCAAGACATGGTGCTAGAGGAGTTTAAATTGAGATTAGAATTATATAGACAGAGGCTAGCATGTGAGATCTTTGGTCAACTGGATGTTGAGGTAGACCCAAAGATTAGCTTCAAAGGGAAAACCTTGATTGAAGGCCCAGAGGTTGAACCTGTGAACCTTGAGACAGGATCTCCCTCTGCACCCATTACCCTCAGTGAAACACCAGCTAGTGATGGTGTTTCACAACCTCTCTCTGGCCAGAACTTGATAGCTGAACCAAGCAATGAAGGCCAAAGCTCTCTCCAGCCTGAGTCACCAAAGCCTGTGGTCGACAATGGCAAAAGGAAAATGTCTCATGAGGAGATTGAGGAGGAGAAGAGAGAGCATAAGAGGAAGCTGAGGGAAGGGAGTTCAAGTGGTTCTCCAGGGTTTATGTAAGCTACAATCAGGGTTGCCCCCAGGCTAAACACTCAGGAAGATGAGTTAAGGGCAGCCAGGCTGAATTACCTGGGAACTAGAAACTACGACATTGATGAACTCATCTCTCTCCCCTTAGATGAGCTGAATGAACTGGCTGACACAGAGCTATCAAAGGATAGGAGGGAAGCAGAGGATGCAGCATTGCTCCCCAAGAACAAAAAATAAATGAGGCTGAAAAGACTCTACAAGAACATTCCTATCCTCTCCCCAGTTTAAGAAAGTCCTGAGCCAGAGACTGTTGCCACTGAATAATCTCAGGTAGCAACTGAAGAAGAAAGACTAAAGATGATCAGCTACCTGAATGCAACAGGTCTCTATCAGGCGGATGCACTTCTTCCCTTACCATCTGAGTATATATTGTTTGAATACAATAAGCAGATGGAAGAAAAAGCTAAAAGAGAAAAATAAGCTGAAAAAAAAATATTAAGGGGAGAAGCTGCAAAGTCAAGGGCCATCATCCATAAAAGCCAAAAGAAGTCTGCTGACAGACAAAGGATGATGAGCTTCTTGAAGCTGTATGGATTCTCTAAAAGGAGGCTTGGCCCCATGTCTCTATCCATAATGGATGAGCATATCAGGGTAATCAAACAGAAGATAAAGAAGGAAGAGTTGGTGGACTTGCATTATCCACCAAGTCCAGCTCAACCTAAAGTTGAGGTGAAGGTTGAACTCACTGAGACAACACAACCTGAACCTGGAGCTGCATCTCAGCCAACTTCATCTTCTGATCCATAGCAGGGTCCTCCTCTCTCTTCTTCTGAACCTGTGAGAGAGGAGATCCCAACTGAGGGGGACTCAACTGAACAACCTGGTACTCAAGACCAGTCCCCTCAGTTAAAATCATCAGGGAGAAGAAAAAGGATGGCTAGAAGATCATAGTCATGGAAGAAAAGAAGAAAGGCATCCACCTCCCAACCTCA
Source organism: Flaveria sonorensis (assembly GCA_025506505.1). NCBI lineage: Eukaryota > Viridiplantae > Streptophyta > Magnoliopsida > Asterales > Asteraceae > Flaveria > Flaveria sonorensis. Next base: position 52,216,707 of record CM046429.1, read on the forward strand.
AGATGAGTCAGAGCATCCTGAGGGAATGCATGAGGAGGTCTCTCAACAAACTCCAATCATAGTAGAGCCTCTTGCTGTTGGAAGAAAAATTATGTCATGCTCTTATGATGAAGATCAAGACAGATGGTATGTCATAAGAGATCAGGAAGGCAGGCATGCCTATTCTTCAAAAGACATGCTCAATCTTCCTCTGCATGATCTCTTTTACATGAGAAGGTTCTATGTTAGTCTAAAGGATCCAGACCTAATGATGAAAAAAGGTATGTTGAGGATCCTAATGTGGACTATCAAAATCTGAAGAACTTCTCTGTTTTGGTAGCATCAGCCTAGGGGGAGTTTGTAAGATCATCTGAAGATTATGAGGCTGATGCAACCAACAAGCCAGAACAACCAAGTCTTCCATGCATGCACTAAAGAACAAAGATGAACTAGCTTTGGAAGTCTTACACTCTCAAATGTGTCCAAGTGTAAGATCTTCCGAAGCTAACAGTTCAGAAGGAGTTACTTTGGAAGTTTCACACTCAAACAGAAAAATATTCTAAGTGTGAAATCTTCCGAAGCCAAAGACCAGCATCTTCCAAAGCCAAAGATGAAATCTTTCGAAGCTTCAGAGACAAAGTCTTCCAAAGCTGTGAAGACTGATTTCTTCATATGACAAAGAAAATATGCTTTCTCTGAATCAAATTTTGATAAAACTGACATACTTTCCGCTGCCTGCTCTGGTGGTTCACCTACTTTACACAAGTTGGTGAAACTTCCATGCTTTAGCAAAAAATAGGAATGGTCTTTATATGTAACTTACCTTACTTGTTCCTGTAGACATTTTGTATTAGGAAAAGTCAGTGAGCTATGGCATGTCATAGTCACTAGTCAAAAGGCAATCTGCTTTTTGACTTTAGATTGATCTTGTTGTCTAGATTAGTCAAATCCCAACTGTCTTTACATGTAAGTGACGGTTGTAGGTTGTAGTATAAAAGTGTCTCAGGTCCTTGTAATTTCTTTATGCTTTGTAACACTTGTAAAAGAACTTGAGATCAACATACAACATCCTTGAAAACCAATCTTGTGTTGTTCTTAGTTCTGTCTCTTTAATTTACTTATGTTCTTAGTAGCATCTGTTTTAAGTTACCAGTTCCTTATTTGAATTGTTAAGTAACCTAAGATCTCTCCTTAGTGTGAAACTAAGTGTTAAGTACCCTTACCCGGTCCTGCAAAAGTATCTTGAAAGAAAGGAAAAGGAGCCAAAGTGGAGGGGGCAAAAGTGTAAAAGAGTACAAAACTCAATATTTTATTATATAAAATAGTATGGCCGCCCATGTATTCACATATGCTTTCTGCTTTTCGACCGAGAACAAGAAGAAGAAAGAGAAAAGACTTTCTCTAAGTTATTCAAGAAGAAGAGGCTGAAATTCGCATATTGGTGAGTGTTCTCTGTGTTCTTGGTTCGGTTTTGTTGGGTTTTCATCCTTAAAACCAATTTTTATATGTTCTATGTGTTTGGTTGTTTATTTTGGTGTGTTTTTGGGTGTTTGAACTCTTGTGCACTCAAGTTTGGAGGAGTTTTACTTGTTCGCTGCATAGGTGAGTTCTAGACCCCGGTTTTTATGTGTTTTAAACTTCTTGGGGCTAAAAACGCATGTTTAAAAATGCTTTACAACTATTATATATGTACCCGTATGTATTTGTGTATGTATGCTTGTGTTTTATGGTTGTATATGTGTTGTTAATGCTTAGAATGATAGGAATAAGCTTCGAACAGGTTAATATACAGATTGGGTTTGAAAATAAGTCTGAAATATGCATAACAGTTGGTCATGCGCCCCAATAGTTCCCATGCGGCTGGAATTTTTGCCAAATTAACCTAAGTACCAGCCCATGCGCCTAAACAGTACCTCATGCGACTGAAATTTTGACTTAGAAAACTTAAGTGAAGCTCATGCACCCCAATAGTTCTCATGCGCCTGAAAATTTGCCTAGAATACCTAAGTGTTTAGTCATGCGCCTAAACAGTACCTCATGTGCCTACTGACCAAATGACTAAGTGTAGTTCATGTGCCCAAATAGTCTTCATGCGCCTACATAGTGTTCATGCGCCTAGAACACTTAGAAAATTTTCTGAAAATTTTGGGTAAAAGAAAATTTAAGGAATTGCCCTGGGATGTTTTGGTGGTTGTATTTGTTTACTCCATACTTGTTTATGGCCTGTTTTTGTGTTCTATATTATGTATTTATTATGTGGCTTTGCGTGGTGTGTTTATACTTGTATACGTAAAGTATTATCATAATGAAAGTGAAAGATTAATGATAATGAAAAGTGGAACACAACGAATGAATGAAAGTCTTACAAGCAAATTGAATAGAGGTGCACGACCATGTTGTCGTTAGCTCAACTGTGTGCGGTTTAGCTAACCCGAAGGATGCACACTGGGTCAATCTTTGAGATTGATGGACCCTTATGGCATGCCCTAGGTACTGGGTCAGGCTTCGTACGCAATGTTAGGGGTCTATTTATAGACCTCGGCCCAGTACCCGCTTCGTGCATAATGTTTGGGGTATTGCACATTGGTCTGGTAGAAAGTGAAAGATAATAACGAAATGGAAGTGAAGAATGATGAAAGATAATAATGAATATTATCTTGTTGTACGTATGATGAGTGAACACGTACTGAAGTAATGACTTTTATGAGAAGGAAGTAATTCAAAAAAAAAGATATTTTCATATATATACGCAAGGTATTTTAATGTTTTCAAACTAGAACTCATTCAGCAACACTGACTTTTATGCATTTTTCAGTTGGTAGGTAAATATTGCTAAGGGTGGCATGCGGGGGAAGCCACTCGTCGGGGCAAGACTGGCATCCATTCATGCTTAATGATATTGTTGTTTTGTAATGCAATTAAAAGGGGTCTTTTGTAACTTAAGAAACAATGATGTTTTGCTTAGCAATAGTAAACATTAATGAAATGAAATGTTTTTGGTATTAATTTCTACTGCGTTGTTTTTTTATGATATGTAAGTTGTTTTATATATATTATGCTATGATTGACCAACTGTGAGGTCTCTGGGAATGGGGCATTACAGGTTTCCTGAAACGGGGCCTTACAAGTTGGTATCAGAGCCATAGTTTGAGAGATTTAGACACTCTGATGTCTAGTCTCGAACTGAGAATGGGATCAATTAAGGGATGCCAGTGCCAGTAGATCCATGCCAGGAAGGTTATGACTGATAAAGGTTCCTAGAGGTTATAGTGCTATTAGTGAGATTAAGAGCTAATGTGACTCAGAATAGGAAATGTTTAGGACATGATGAGTGAAGTAAGTAGTTAATTACAACTGGCCACTATCATTAGAAACTTACATTACTTAACATGATCTAAACTATTACCTGGAATGATAATGTTAGCCTTTCGTATCTTATAGCAAGCTATGGATGGAAGAAAAGCTACTCGAGGAGTTGCTCGTGGTGGTAGGGGTAGACCACCAGTCACCAGAAACCAGAGGCAGACGACTGAGGAGGTGCATGTCGACTCTATTCACACTACTAGTAAAGAAAACTCTCATTCTGAGGAGAGGATTACCTTGGAGCCTGTTGTTAGGGAAGCTATTGCTGAAGAGGTCCATAAGATCCTCCGGGACATCATGCCTTAGCCAAGGTACTAGGGAAGGCTCGGGGAAGGATGGGAAGGATGAAAGGGATGAAATCGATGGGGACTTAGCCAAGGGGTGTTCATATCGCATCTTCAAGGGGTGCAATCCTTCATCCCTAGACAGCAAGGGTGGTGCTGTTGCCACTCTCCAGTGGGTGTCGGAGATGGAGACAGTGATTGAGATCAGTGAGTGTAGAGTTGACCAAGCTGAGAAGTTCACATCTCACTTATTAGTTGACGAAGATATTCATTGGTGGAACACCATCAAGCAAACTAAAGACCCTCGCGAGTTCAGGAACTTAAAGTGGGATGACCTGAAGGATTTAGTGATGAGAAAGTTCTGCCCTTAGAATGAGATCGACAGGGTGGAAAGGGAATTTTTGGGTTTCAAGGCTAGGAGTATGACGACTATAGCAAGTTCTGCCCTTAGAATGAGAATGTTCTCTAAGGATTGCCCTAGTGCAGGAAAGTGCTACAACTATAGCAAGTTGGGGCACTACAGCCGAGATTGTAAAATGGCGTGAGTGGCTGACTCGGCCAAGGGAAAGGAGTCTAAGAAGGAAAAGAAAGCTGCTGACAAGCCAAGGGCCAAGGCTAGGGCTTTCATGATGACCAGAGAGGAGGCCAGAGAGGAACCTGATGTTGTGTCAGGTATGTTCCCAGTTAACAACATACTTGCTTCTGTTCTATTTGATTCTGGTGCAAGTAAGAGTTTTATAGCTGCCACCTTCTGTGATGTGATGAATGCTAAGGCCAAAGAAATAGATCATGTGTTTGAGGTAGAGACTACTAAGATAACTAAGGCCTTAGAGGATTGTAGCATAGAATTAGAAGGTCATAGATTCCTCGCTAGGTTGTTTGTTATGATCCTAGGAGGATTTGACGTCATGTTAGGTATGGACTGGTTAGCCACCTACGAGGCTAACATAATTTGTCAGACGAAGATGATTCAGATGAAAGCGCCCAATGGTAGCTTAGTCACGAGTTACGGCGACAGAATCTGCAAAGTTCCGAAGGTGATTTCTATGATAAAGGCAGAGAAGATTATGAGACGATGGTGCAGAGCATTCTTGGCATACATTAAAGATGCTAAAGCTGAAACTGTAAAGTTGACAGATGTGCCAATGGTGTGTGCCTTCCCGGATGTGTAATCTGATGACTTGACAGAGGTACCACCTGATCGGGAGATAGAGTTTCAGATTGACCTTGTGCCAGGAGCTCAGCCTGTCGCTAAAGCACCATATCATCTGGCTCCGTCAGAGTTGAATGAGTTGTTAGCCCAACTACAGGATCTTCTCGATAAAGGATTTATCAGACCGAGCATTTCTCCTTGGGGTGCTCCGGTGTTGTTCGTGAAGAAGAAGCATGGTAGCATGTGAATGTGTATAGACTATAGGGAGCTGAATAAGCTCACGGTGAAGAATAGATACCCATTGCCTCAGATAGATGATCTTGTCGACCAGTTGCAAGGTGCGAGTTGGTTCTTGAGGATCGATCTTCGGTCGGGTTATCACCAGCTAAATATTAAGGAACAAGATATCCCAAAGACTGCGTTTCGGATGCGATATGGGCATGATGAATTTCTCGTGATGTCGTTTGGTCTAACCAATGCTCCTGCAGCATTCATGGACTTGATGAATTGGTTTTATTGACCGATGCTCAACAAATCATTAATAATGTTTATAGACGATATCCTAATCTACTCGAAGAATGTGGGAGACCACGCCTGTCACCTTTACGAGGTGCTGGAAACTCTAAGAAGGGAGAAGTTGTATGCGAAATCATCCAAATGCGCATTTTGGTTACGCGAGGTGCAATTTCTGGGTCATGTGATTAACCCAGAGGGAATCATGGTTGATCCTGCTACGGTGGAGGCGGTGATGGAGCGTAATTTGCCTAAAACGCCATCTGAAATCCAAAGCTTCCTTGGATTGGCGGGTTATTACCGGAGATTCATCCAGGATTTTTCCAAGATTGCCTCACCATTGACCAAGATGACGAGAAAGAATGTGAAGTTTGAATGGGGCAACAGAAAAGAGAATGCATTCATGGACTTAAAGAAAAGATTAACACAAGCTCTAGTGTTAACGTTACCGGAAGGGAATGAGGACTTGTTTGTCTATTCTGATGCTTCTTATCAAGGGTTAGGGTTGTGCTAATGCAGCGAGGTAAAGTCATAGCATAGCCTCTCGAGAGTTAAAGGTTCACGAGGTGAACTACCTTTCCCACAATCTGGAGCTGGCTGCTGTGGTATTCTTGTTAAAGATATGAAGACACTACTTATATTGTGTCAAATGTATGATTTTCACGGACCACAAAAGCTTAAAGTATTTCTTTGAGCAGAAGGATCTTAATATGAGGCAGAGACGATGTTTGGAGCTCATAAAAGATTTCGACTATGAGACTCATTATCACCAGGGTAAGGCTAACGTAGTAGCTGGTGCCCTAAGTCAGAAGGAGGACCGGGAACCAATTCAAGTGAGATCTTACCAATTGATTGTGATTCCTGATGTGATCAGGCAAATCTGCAAAGCTCAGAAAGAAGCTCTAAAGCCCTAGCACGTTAATGAAGAAAGGATGAAGGGACATATCGCGAACTTGGAAGAAAACGCCAATGGTGTCAAAACTAGATTTGGGCGCATGTGGATTCCTAGACATGGAGGTCTGCGAGAGAAAGTGTTGGATGAAGCCCACAAGACTCGCTACTCCATTCACCCAGGAACCAACAAGATGTACCATGATCTAAAGAAGAATTTTTGGTGGCCGGGAATGAAAGCCGACATGGCAAGGTATGTAGAAAGGTGCTTGACCTCTCTCCAGGTTAAGGCCAAGCATCAGAAGCCATACGGGAAAATCCAACCCTTGGAAATTCCCGAATGGAAGTGGGAGCATATTACTATGGATTTCATAACGAAGCTACCTCATACAGCTAAAGGTTATGATGCCATATAGGACATAGTGGATAGACTGACAAAGAGTGCTTGCTTTCTACCCATCCAAGAGACGTATAACTCGGAGCGGCTTTTCCGAAGTGTTCATCAATGAGATAGTTGTCCGTCATGGTGTGCTAGTGTCGATTGTCTCCGACAGAGATACGCAGTTTGCATCCAAATCTTGGAGGAAGTTCAATGATGCGATGGGAACTAGATTGCACATCAGTACAGCATACCACCCACAGACGGATGGCCAATCTGAAAGGACTATCCAGACCTTGGAGGACATGCTTTGGGCATGTATTATAGACTTTGGCAGGAGCTAGGATAGTCATCTACTGTTGGCAGAGTTCTCATACAATAACAGCCACCATGCCAGCATTGGTATGCCCCCGTATGAGATGTTGTATGGCCGGAAGTGTAGGACCCCGATATGTTAGGGGGAGATCGGTCAGAAGGAGTTAGGGAGTATTGAGGTCATCGAGATGACCAATGAGAAGTTGGGCAAGATTAAAACCTACATGAAAGAAAGCCACTAAAGATAGACATAAATCCTATGCCGGCAAATGTTAAAGACCAATTGAGTTTAACGTCGGTGATAGAGTAATGCTAATGGTGTCACCTTGGAGAGGAATCATTCGATCCTGAAAGAGAGGAAAGTTGAGACCTCAATTTATTGGGCCTTTCAAGATCGTAGCCCTTGTGGGGGAAGTGGCGTATAGGCTGAAACTACCAGATGCATTGAGTGGAATTCATCCTACCTTCCACGTATCATATCTGCGTAAGTGTCTAGCAAACGAAGACGCTCATGTTCCACTGGAAGATGTGGAGATTGATGAAAGACTAAACTACATGGAACAACCCGTAGAAATAATAGATAGAAAGGAGAAACGACTGAGGAATAAAGTAGTTCCACTCGTTCGAGTACAGTGGAAGCATAGAAAAGGGTCGGACTCCACTTGGGAATCCGAAGATGAGTTGAGCCAGCATTATCCTCAGTTGTTTGAGGAATGACTGGTTTCGGGGACGAAACCCAAATAAGGGGGGTGGACTTGTAACGCTTCGAACTCCTTTTTTGAATGAAAGGAGAAGTTCTCGCGTGAGTGGTGGAGTTCTCATGCGAGTCAGCAAGTTCTCGCGTGGAGGTTGTTCTTGCGCGAACAGAAGTTCTCATGCGAGAACAGCTGTGAGGAGAGATAGACACTATAAATAGGCCCATGCACCCAATCTTCTCTACTTTATGCAAAAAGTCCTACTATTGTGCTTGTGAAAAGAGAAGTTGGTGTTAGGTGGTGTCTAAGGTATGTATTCGTCGATATTTGATGTATTTAAGCATGTATGAACCGTATGTAATGATATTGCATAATGATTTTGTAGCTTTTGGCTCAAAACACTCTCGGTTTTGTGGTGTTTGTGTGCAAGGATATCATTAGGTGAGTTCTAGACCCCTCTTTTACATGCTTTATCATGTTTTGGGGCTAATATGCATACCTAAATGAATGTTTGGTGAAAGAATGATGTTTATATATGTTATAGCATGTTTTGGGCATAAAAGGGGCTAAAGGAGTGATAACTTGGGGAGCAAGTTATGTACAACAGAAAAGTTATCACGCGAAAAGCGAGTCCTTGCGCGAAAAGTAGTTTTCTTGGCAAACGGTTACGTTTTGAAAGTTCTCGCGCAAATGATGATGTTCTCACGTGGATGTTGATGTTCTCGCGTGAAGAAGGAGTTGTCGCTTGAAGGGAGAAGTTCTCACGCGAAAACTTTGGGCTATTACATGTTATGTTAACTCGTAAACGTGCGTTAATAATGACTTAATGATGAACTTAATGCTAAGAATTAAAGTACGTATGTAGATATATTATATATATATCATGATTGTTAAAGGCTAAAGGATGATGTTAATTCATATATGAAACGCGAAAGAATAGTTACCCTGTTACCCTGTATAGCACAGCTGTGACAACATTAAAGCGTTAAAGAAGTCTTGCAAGCACTTGATAGGGGTTACACTTTGGTGTGCTCAACTGATAGGAGATATGCCTTGCGTATTCTCATGGTAGGAGTTACACTTCGGTATGCTCAACTGATAGGAGTTATGCTTCATGCATTCTCACCCGATAGGAGTTACACTTCGGTTTGCTCAACTGATAGGAGATATGCCTCGCGCATTCTCAGGATAGGAGCTACACTTAGGGTGCTCAAATTGATTGGAGACATGCTTTATGCATTCTCACCCGATAGGAACTAAGCTTAGTGCTAAGTTCAAATGATGACGTAAAGTGAATGTTAAAGTAACGTATGGGTACGTAACGTAAAGTGTATGGTAAAGTAAAGTATGGGTAACGTAATGTAAAGTGTATGGTAAAGTAAAGTATGGGTAACGTAACGTAAAGTGTATGGTAAAGTAAAGTATGGGTAACATAACATAAAGTGTATGGTAAAGTAAGGTATGGGTAACGTAACAGTAAGGCGAATGGTAAAGTAAAAGTTAAAGTATAATTATCAAAAAAGTTTGGTAAGTTGATGTGTACAGTTAATGTTTTTTTTGAAATGTTGAAGACGATAAGGTGTACGATTATGTTAGAGTTTTGTTATAGTAAACCTAGAGCTCACTCAGCATCGCTGACTTTTATATGCATATTAGATTGACATGTATGCTATACATTTTAGGGGTGACCTTGGCATGGATGGGAGAGAGCTACCTGGCACATGTTAGATACTGGCATCCCGGGCTGGAGCTTTAGTTAGATAGCTAAAGTGATCTTTTGATGTAAATGTTAAACGATAGAAATTTATGTACGTTCCGTTTCGTATATTAATGAAATTTGATGTTCGAGAACTTGAGTTTCTGATGTCAAAATCCAACTGTGGAGTTTCCCGAAATGGGGCCTTACATTCAGGTACTCTTAATTTGTTTATACAATCTTACTTGCTAACTTGGACTCATTATAGTATTAGTTCCCTAGATATGTTTAAGATTTTCAATTATGAATTGGGCTCACAGTTAAGCGGAACATGTAACACTCTTAAACTAGGACAGATGAAGCCCGACATCTTTAAGACAATGAGAAAGTCCACTATTGGCTTTTTAGGGGTAGAAACAGCCCTGGTCCCAAAAATGTTAGAGCTTATTTCTCAAGGTTAAAACTTGGCAACACAAGCCAATCTTGAACCCACACCTTCCATATCTGCACCACCCTTATAGCACAAATCACCATCACCTACCAAAGAAAATCCAAACGAACCCCTACTCAGTCTACCCAGGTTGAGCAGGACCCCATATCACCAACCATACGGGAAGAAGTGGACACTAGACTTCCCATTTCTCCTAAGGATCAGACCACTCTAATCACTTCTATGATCAGTGTTGAGGTTCCACATGCTCAGCTTTTGGATCTCAACAAACCAATCCCATGCCTTGAATTCTATGATGATGAAGCTACTGGCTTCAGTGAGTACCATGAGTCTCTCTTCTCCACCCCTGCTCAAGGAGAGATGAGTGGTCCTCAATCACCCATATCTAGCCCACAACATCCACCTATAACTATGGTAGACCTCCCTAAATATATTAAGGAGGTCTATATGGAAGTGGCTCTCACTTCTATAAGTGATTACATCACTAAGACCTCAACCATGGCAACCTAGCCCATTAACAGTTCTCTTGAAGCTGTCATGGGGCAGGGGATGATGGAATTTGGGTTTAGGACTTAGAACACAAGAACGAAATAGATGAATCCCCCAGGATCGATTTCTATCTCTCAAATATAACAACAAGTTGTTATATAATCAATACTCAATAATCATAGTGTGGAAACCCATGATTAATGATATGATATCTATGTGCGTGTATGATTGTGTGTTTGCTAGAGATTGAATGCTCAGAACATAATAAAATGCTTGTTTGTATTGATTGTTCAAAAGCTTACAAAGGATTAGTGTATTATGCTATTTATAGCCTATATAAAATAGCTATATACAATTACAAAAATGTCCTTATGTATACTAGAATAACATAAAATCCTAAGTCTAATTCACCCACTGTGCATGATAGACTGTCCGTTGTGAATGCTATGTTGTCCGCTGTGGATGTTGAATAAGCTATCCGTTGTGTCTTGGATGCTGTCCGCTGTGAACGTGTGTGTGTTTTCTTGATCATGTTCGCTGTGGAGTGTTCATCCGCTATGGATGAACATTTGCTTTGGATTGTTCATCAGCTGTGGACATTTGTCATCCGCTGCATGTGTGTTGTTCATCCGCTGTAGACACTTGAACTTTTTCTTCATTTGCTGCATAAACTTAATCATCCGCTGTGGCTAGTGACTCATCCGTTGCCGACACTTTGCAAAATTTCTTTTATCTACAAACCTGAAAAAGAAATTTAAACAATAATTAGTGTATGTTATGAATGTTAATGATTCTAATGTGTTAGTTAATGATTGTTTGAATGTTAGAACACATTATGTTTGATTATGGCTAGCATTATCCTTCAATGAGCTTGTTGAGTCCAACAATACTCCCCCTAAGGATGATGTTGCCAATCTTTAATGTTTTCTTGTTACAGTTATGTTTGTTAGTAATAATGTGTGTGTGTTTGTATTACTTTTAATGGTTGATTGTATGATTGAATGATTTGCATGATTGAATTATTGACTTATGATGTTTGAATGATGTTGCCATCACTTACCTTTGTTTGCTAGTGATAATGTTTTTGATTTTAATTTGAATGATTGTATAATTAACTTATTATGAATAATTGGTTGTATGATTAACTAATTATACATGTGTAATCAGATTTCCTTGTATGTTCTTAATCATATAAATTTGCTTGTATGAGTTTTTATTGAGTGATTGATGTTATGTTTATGATATGTATGAGAACCATCTATTTTAGGGTTGATAGATCCAAGCTTTGCACATTAATGTTGCTTATTTGTCTTAATCATTTGTTTAAGAGCAACATTTACATATTCTGTTCCTAAAATTCTTAGCATGTAAATGAAATAGCAGCAATCATCTTTGCATAAGACATCTTCTATAGCAGGGAATGACTTGGTCTTCAAAAATGAAACATATGACGGGATGTAGCAGTTTAATCTCCACAGGAGCAAAGAGTCTGATATTAGCTACTTCTTTTCCTTCTAGCTTTCTCTCTAATACCACTTCAAAATGTGTTTCATCATAGTACCACTTTGTTATTGGATAATTGTATCGGTTTCCTTTAATTTTCTTCATTATAAGCTTGAGATTTGATGGTCTCAGAGGGTATCCAACTCTTTCTAAAATTTCATTGTCAATCTGAGTTGATGTTTGTTCTGCACTTTGTTTTTGTTGCTTACTTGCCAGTTGTTGCTCTCTTCTCAACTTGGCCAAGTGAAGTTTATCCACTCTGTGTGCTTTGACTTTCACCTCATGATGACGTTTGTTCATATAAGATCTCATGATATGTTAGAAATCTACTCCCCTGGGATTATTAGTGTGATTGACCATCCTTAGTTGCATCGGGTCTAATCTATCTTCATAGCTCAGAGATCCCAGTTAGGATATGCATGATAGGTATTGGACTAAGCCAGATACTCTCTTTATTAGCACAACATCCTAGATTTCATCATATTTCCATGCAATAATCTTTCTTTCATCAGCAGATGCAGTCAATGTTATTATGTCATAAAACTTAACAAAGTCGGTGTTTTCATTATTCATTTCTCTCACCTCATTTCTTTCTGGCCAAAGCCTATGTGGCAGAACTATCTGGGTTCTTCAATAGGATATAGATCAGGTGAAGCTTGATGATATGTAGATAGAGATGAAGCTGGATGAGGTCTAGAGAGTTATGGCTTTAATGCACTCACCAGTATGTTCTTGTAAATCTCTCTAACAAGATTCTTCATTTGAGATAGAGTTTTGCCTGCATAAGATCCATAAGGCATCCTTGTATGACTCAACCAGCTTTTAACCTGGGAGTATGTCATTTTATCAATCTGAGGATCCTTTGGCAGATTCTTTTGGAATTATTGTTGGTCTTTGATTTCCTTATATCTCTTATATGTTTGCTCTTTCTCATTCTTCATGACTTCTTTAAAGTCTTTAAGCAAGTCTTTAACCTCTGAAAGGTTAAGATATATGAAAAAATCATAGGGAAATCCTCTTATTGCAAGCTCTATACCAATAAGGGTTTCACGATCATTAGGCAGTAAGTCTTGAATTTTTCATCTTGTTCTTCATCTTCTTTATCAGAATCACTTAAGATGATAATTAGCTTTGTTTGGTAGTCATGTGTTTGATCAATTTCACCTTCTTCTAACACAGCAGCCTCTGTTTCTTTTTACCTTGGTTCATCTTCATCAAATGGTTCAGCCTTAACCTTGAGAAGTTTAAGTGGTGGAGACTCAGGTTCTTCCACTCTTGAACCTTTTGTTTTCATTTCTTCAAAGAAGCCAAATACAGTCTCTTTCTTTTCCTCTCATAAGTTTTCATTTGAGGCTGTGAGGATGATGCTTGATCTTTTGATGTTTCAATTTGCATCTTTATTGATTCTACAAACTGTCTTATTAACTCCTTTTGTTTCTCTGATAGTGGGTTGACAGGTATGATGCTTGTTTCTGTTGTTTATATGTCAGAAGTGTGAAAATGTTATCTTAGGATGAGTAAATAATGTATGTTCTCAAATGGATTCACTTCTTCGAAGAGTTCATCCATTGAAAAGTCTCTTCAGGGATAATAATAGCCTTTTCAGCTTCCCCTATGCTGGTTTCTTCAGCTTGAGACATGATATGCTCAACAAATTCTTCATTCAGGTCTTGTTCTAGACCTTTAGAATGTTCTTTTTCATTAAGCTAAGGGTTTGTATGTTCCAGTTCTCTGTTTAGCTTTTTTATCTCTTCATTTTAAGCATATATCTTCTTCTTCAATTCATCTATCTCAGCATCTTTGGCATCTATCTGCTCAGTCAGATAGGCAATATCTAACCTTGTACTGTTCAAATCTTGATCTTTTGCCTTCACTTCTTCCCTTGATTGTTCTAGTTGTTGTTCTAGGAATCGAACAATCAACTTCTGTGCTTTTTGATCCGCAGAAAGTTTCTCAATTTCTTCATCTCTACTCTTTAATTTATCTTTCAACTTCCATGCTCTGTTATTGGATTTTTCAATCAATTTGTTATACTTAGTGAATAAGAAAACCTTTGAGTACTTTATCTCTACCTCAGTAGGTACTTCACTTGCTTTTTCTTTAGGTTCTGAATGGTCAATATGAGCACTTTGTTCTTCTTGTTCATGTTCATGCATGGAAGATGTTCCAACTTCTTCTTGGTAAATTGCTTGTTCTGCTAGTGATGCATCAATGTCTCTTAGAAGAGATGATAATGTTTGCTGATCTAAAAATTATGGGCTTTGGGGTGAAGTGGCATGTGTTGTTCAACATGAATATGTTCTTGTTCTAGCATATTTTCTTGTGTTTGTTCTTGTTCAATGATTGGTTCTGGGATGGGTTCAGCTTGTTCTTCTTGAATGATTGGTGCAGGTTTGATGATTGGTGCTTGATGTACGATATTATGAAAATCATGGTTGGTTCTCCCTGACCTGGAATCCTTAAGAATACTTCAGGGATAGGTATCTCATGTTCTATCATATGTAGTGGAACATGTACTTTATCTCCTTGATATAGGCCTGACTTTATTCTTTTGAATACATGTTCATTGAAATGAATAGGTTGGAAGATACCACCTTCTCTTGGTATATCTGGAAGTAGATCATCAATGATCATTTGGAGGAATCTTGGATACATTTGGAATTTATTCCTCACTTCTGTCAAGTTATAAATCATTCCATTTAACACTTGTGCTATAAAGTTGAAGGGCCTTCTAGTAATGATACTTGCTATAGCTGAAGAGCTCCTCAAAGAAGTGGCATCCCAGCCAGTCTTCCTGTTTGTCATTGTTTTCTGGTATGTAAGCATTAAGAATTCGAACTGTGCACACATATAGGATTCCTTGATTTGCTTTCTATCTATTGTGCCAGTGTAACCAATCTGCCTGAAAACATGAAGGACATAGTTTTCATCAAATTCTACTGGTCCTTCTAAGTCTTCATCACCAAGTTGTAGAACCCTTCTGATGACTTCTTTTGTTATGATAATTTGATGATCATGTATGTTAGACATAACAACTTGTTGGTCATTCATCTGCTCCAGATAAGCATGGGTCCAAAATTGGAGAATATTGTCTTCATATATCTATGGCCTGGCTATCAAAGCATGGACAAGCCTTGTCTGTCTAATGGCTTGTATGATATCTCTATAATTTTCAACCCTTGGTACATCTGGGTTTAGAAAAGCACATAGATTATGATCTCTGACAAACACTAAGTTTGCCATATCTGCTATAAAGAAGAATGTGTTAGTAACTTGTATGATAATGATGTTTAATGTTTAATGTGATGAAATATTGATCAAGTGTTCATAGGATAGTTGTCATTGTTATTAAATGATGACATATGTATGTTGAACACAATGAGTGTATCAAAGTGTATGTTTGTTTAAAAATATTCATTGGATCTGTTTGACTTTTAACAGGTCAATTTTGGTCAATTTTAATCTTGTAAATCTTGTTGATTTCAAGTTATTTTGAACCAAATTAGTTTTACAGCATGTTTGTTTCATCACAATGAGTTGTATGATTCATATCATGTTCTGATTTTAATTCATAAGAATTTCAGTTTGAGTTTTAAAGTCAAAACCTACCATTCAATGCACATTGAATGCATAAGTATTTAATGTTGTTGTGGTCAATGTTTTGTCAAATTAACTAATTTTAAATGTTTGTAACTGACTTTTGAACATATTTGCAAAGTTATAACAAGTTTCAAGTCATTTTAAACATTTTCAAAGATCAAAAGTTAACTTTTTTAATGATTTCGGCATGATCATCATGACTATTCAAAAATCCGATGAGCACTTTATCAAATTTCTTCACAATAATAGTCCTAATACATTCGACTATGATCATCTAACATGTATTCAATAATTGATTTCATTTAAAACATCAAATGATTCATGTTTGGTCACAGTTCATTGTTTGGCTTAGGTTTCTACAATGTCAGAATCATAATCGAAGAACCGGATGTTTTAATGATTGTTTGAAGATTAGAATCATGTTGTTATACCTATTTGATCAATAATCAGTTGTAAGATCTAACAGATATTGGGTTTTGGTCGATCAGGGATTTAAATGTTTATCACACTGTTGAACGTTTTAAAATTTTGATTTTTTTTCTCTCATACTCGTGAATAAAAAATGACAAGTGTTGGTCTATATATACAAAAGACAAAATGAACTTTTGTTGTGTATACAGTTTGTATGTGCGCTGTGCAAACAGTTCAAACTTAAAATTTAATTTCAAGTCATGCGCTGTGAAATGGTCATGCGATGTGGGTTCAGTGCGTCCGCTGTACATTTGGTCATGCCTTGTGCATACTTGTGTGATGAAAATTCACAACTGATGACAAACATGTCATACGCTGTGTGTTGCTCACTGTTCACAAAGCTGATGAACATTTGTTCATGCGCTGCGAACACTTTGACGATTGTTTGATTGTTCACACCGGATGACCAATTTGTCATGCGCTGTGTACTTTGTGTGATTGTGTAGCTGTGTACATCATATGATTACCTGTGTGCATGCGCTGTATACACTTACACTATTTCAACAATGGATGACTAAAGTTAGTCATACGCTGTGAAATGTTACTGTATTCACAACGGATGTATTTTTGTGTGTCCACTGCGACAACAGTTGACAAATTTTCAAAAAAAATTGTTTGTTTTAAAAATTTTGCTCATTAGCTATGTAAAATACTACATACACTGCAGAGACTTAGATAAATTTAAATGTTTGATTAAAAATAAAAATTTGAATTTTTGTTAAAATTAATATAATTTTAACATGATCAATATATGGATGTTAAAATATCACTCACAAGCAATATTGTATAATATTGTGCATGTTTATGTGTCAAACTGATGTGTTTGAGTGTTGGCTTGACTTGGCTTTATTTAAAATTCAAAATTTTAAAATTTTAAATTTTAAATTGTATGATTTTGCATATATTCTACTGCCTTTGATATTTTCATGTTCATTTTTCTTCACCTAAATTTTTCATATTTATAAAAACTTTTTATAAAATGACAAAAATTTGAATTTGTTTTAATGGAAATTAGCAAAGTCCAATTTGATTGTTTGCTTGATAAACTTTTAGAAAGATATCACTTTATCTAACTAACAAATGAATGATTTCTCATGCTTGGACATGAATCATTTACACATAACATGAGATCATACTAGTCTTAAATCTTCATTGTGTTGATTTGATGTTTTTTGAGAATAGACATAGACTAATACAATGTTGAATGCAGATATTGTTATCCACTTAAACTCATGCATGGTATCAATTATTGATTGAAATAGTGAGTGATTATCATGTTTTGGGTGTATTGATATGATTTGTATGTACCCCACATCTGATTGTATGTTAAGTTCAATCCTCCTCAAGATATGCCATAAAGCACTTTCAATACTTATGACCTAGCTACATAGGAGTATAAATGCTCAATTTGATCCATATTGTTTGATCCACATTGGGATTCTTTTTCATTTCACTTTGGAAGGTGATCCTCTTTGGAATTCTTTTGATTCATTCACAAGGAATGTAGTCTATAAGATTTTATTGATTGTTCATCCAAGATGAATGTGTTCCTTATTGGGAATCTTTTTGGATCATGATATAGGTCATTCAGGTCTATACTAAGCATAATAGAGATTGCCTTATTGTACTCTAGGTCTATGATTATCATAACAAGGGAGACACTTGTATGATTGAGCAATTTATAAACTGTTTCACTTGGTATATATGAGTTTCTTTACTGGTAATCTATATTGGATAGACCAATACTCACCATAAACCAAGATGTGTGTTTCTGACCACACAATCATGTGAATTTAGTTCGTCACTATTGTATGTGATGTTAGGTGTCCCATGCTGAGCCTATCCACATATCAAACAAAGTATTGTCAGTCTTTATTAGTGGAAAATAACTCAAGTGAAGAAGTAATCTAGTGTACTATCATTTCTCATAAGTAGTCATGTCTGATTCAAATTATTTGTTATTTGGTGAACATGAATGTTTGTTTGATATCTTGATTTTGAAAAGATGTTTGTTTGATGTTAAACTTGCACTTTAACAAAATCAAGCTTGTTTGTAATTAATGTTTTGAAAACATTACTTGTTTGGTTCATAGTTGATCATACCAAGTGACTGAACTAGAAATTCAAAATGTGTTGAATCAAATGGTTTGGTAAACAGTTCAGCTAATTGATTGTCGGTGCGGACTTTGATCAACATTATTAGACCCTTTTCTAAGCAATCTCTCAAAAAGTGATTTATGATATCTATATGTTTTGTTTTTGAATGTTGAACAGGATTGTCAGTGATAAACTTGGCAGTAGAATTTTCAATGTGTATGGGTGTTTCAAGAAAATTAAAGCCATAATCAAGCATTTGGTTTTGAATCCAAAGCACTTGAGAATAGCATGCAGAAGCAGTTATGTATTCTGCTTCAGCTGTTGACAAAGAGACATTTGCTTGTTTCTTGCAATACCAGGAGATCAATCTTGATCCAAGAAACTGACAACCTCCTGTAGTGGATTTTCTGTTATTGTTGCATCCACTATAGTCACTGTTAGTGTATGCATATAAAGAGAAGTCTCCATCTTTGGGATACCATAGGCCAAGTGCTGGTTTGCCTTTTAGGTATCTAAAGATTTTATTTATAGCATTTATGTGTGATTGTTTGGGATCTGCTTGGTATCTGGCACACATGCAAACTGCATTTATGTCTGGTCTGCTTCCAGTAAGGTACATTAGAGAGCCTATCATGGATATGTAGAGCTTCTGATCAACTGATGTTCCTTCTGGATCAGGTCCAAACTTCAATTAATAATACACTGTCTGTGTTTTGTATCTCCTTGAATTTGTATGATTCCACATGTCTAACTATGCTGTTGTGTAAGGCCCCATTCCCGGGACGCTTACAGTTGGTCAATCATCACATAAAACATATAAAACTCATCATTTTACAGCGAATATTTAACTTCTCATTAATAACTAAAAGCATGTCAAATAATCATATCATTTTATTTACATCCCAAAAATGTATTAATACAATAACATTCTCCAAAAATATGGACGCTAGACTCGAATCATCCCTAGTAGCTTATGCATCCATGCCTGCACCACCTCAGCATCAACAATTACCTGCCAACTATTATGCATACAAAAGTCAGTGACGCTGAGTGAGTTCTAGTTTTTATAATAAAATACTTTACTTTTGATAAAACATTTCCTTTACTTTTGTACGTGGACACACATCATACGTACATCTTGATAATAATCATTTATTATCTTTATCATCATTCATAATCGTTCGTTTCGTACTTTCTTTCATTATTATCTGTCACTTTTATCTAGATTTTTCCATATGCTATGCCCCATCATTTGTGCACGAAGCAACTACAGTCTTGGGGTCAAGCGGCAAGGATCCCGTTTCGTACTTTTCGATTAATTACGAAGAGTGACCCCTTTTGTGTGCATACGACACACTGTCGAGTTGACAACCCATAATGAGTTGTGAACCCCTTTTAGTATGCTTGCAAGACTTTCATTCATTCATTACGTTCCAATTTTCATTATCTTTATCTTTCACTTTCATTACAATAATACTTTACGTACTTAATCACATACCACACCACGTAAAGTCACATCATAATACATATCATGGAACATCATCATCATAACAGCAGCCCACAAGCATACATAACATAAACAAGCATAGGCCACCATAAAATATTAGTACCTAGCACTTAATTTTATTCCTAAAATTTCAGAATAATTCTAAGTGTTCACAGTGCTTTAACAAGTATACAACGGACAGCTCAAATACTCTAAGTGTCCATGGCGGATAGCCAAGGCCCACAGCGGATAGCTAAAGTCCACAGCGCATGACTAAGATCCACAGCGCATGACTGAGTCTCCACAGCACATGACTGAGTCTCCACAGCACATGAATAAGACTCTACAGCGCATGAATAAGTCTCCACTGCGCATGAATAAGTCTCCACAGCGCATAAATAAGATTCATAGCGGATGACATAAATATTCCAAGTGTCCACAGCGAACAACCAAGTCCACAGCAGACAGCCAAATCCACAGCGGACAACATATAATCTCTAAGTGTCCACAGCGGACATGCAAAGTCCACATCGGACATGCAAAGTCCACAGCGGACATGCAAAGTCCACAGCGGACATGGAAAGTCCACAGCAGACAGTTAATGGTTCATGGTGGACATGCATGCATACTTAAAGAGTCTTTAACGGATATGTTAAGCACTCAAGTGACTATAGCAGACGTGCATGAATTCCTAAAGTGTCCACAGAGGACAAACAATGTCCACTGCGGATGGTCTAGATCACAAGTGTCCATAGCAGACACTTAGTATCCACAGCAGACGGCATGCGTAATTCTCTAAGTTTCCAAAGCGGACATACAAAGCCCATAGCGGACAGCATGCATAATTCTCTAAGTGTCCAAAGCGTACATACAAAGCCCACAGCGGATAGCATGCTCCATCTGCAATCCAACTTACGTAGTTTCCAATCCCATACATTATTTTAATTATATTCTTAGCTTAGATCTACAAGTTATACACTTAGAACACCATAAAAAACCATACAACTTCATAGAAATCTTTAAATACATACATCTTTCGTACACAGTCACCTTTTTATAAAAGAAAACAAAGTTTGGGTCAGAAACATTCTTTTTAGTATGTATAATAGCCCCAAACAAGTAGAAAACTGGTAAAATAGGGGATCTAGAACTCACCTTAAATAGCTTTCGAGTGAAACACGTCAAACCTGAGAGCCAACTTGGAGTTCTAGCACCTAAAACACACGAAAGCGAGCACTAAACACATGGAACTCGGTCCAGAAGCTGGAACCCGACTGAAACCGAGAAGAAACACCTTAAAATCTTACCTTTTGAAGATCTCTTCCACTTTTTCTCTCTGAATTCCGATAAGAGCTTCTTCTTCTCACTCTAGCCGAAAATGTGCATGAGAGAGGGGGTAGGGCGGCCTTAACACCTTTTTGAACCCATTATGGGCATGTTTGACCTTGTATACTTTTACGCCCTTGCTTTTGAAATAATTCCCTTTTTCCTCCCTTACTTTCTTTTCTTTTCTTCTTTCTGAAATTTTCCAGGCGTTACAAGTCCACCCCCCTTATATAGGTTTCGTACCCGAAACCTGTTACTCCTTAAAGAGATCTGGGTAGTGCCGCCTCATCTCTTCTCAGTCTCCCATGTAGAATCAGATCCATTCCCGTGTCTCCATTGTACTCGCACAAGGGGAACCACTTTATTTACTTAGCCTCTTCTTTTTGCTATCAATGATGGCCACTGGCTGCTCCATATAGTTGAGCCGTTCATCCACCTTGATGTCCTCAAGTGGCACGATCATATCTTCGTCAGCTAAGCATTTTCTCAGATGAGATAAACAAAACATCGGATGAATTCCACTTAACTCATTGGGTAACCCCAATCGATAGGCCACCTCTCCTACTCGAGCAATGATTCAAAAAGGCCCTATATATCTCGGGCTTAGCTTTCCTCTCTTGCTGAATTGGATGATCCCTTTCCAAGGCGAGACCTTCAACATAACTCTATCGCCCACCTTTAATTTGATCGGTCTACGTCTCTTGTCGGCATACGACTTCTGTCTATCCTTCGCTGCCTTCATAAAGGCTTTAATCTTTTCTATCTTTTCGGTCATAGCCTTGATCACCTCAATGCTCCCCAACTCCTTTTGGCGGATGTCACCCTAACATATAAGCGTTCTACACTTCCTACCATATAGCATCTCACATGGAGGCATACCAATGCTGGCATGATAACTGTTGTTATATGAGAACTTGGCTAACGGTAAGTGTTCGTCCCAACTTCCACCAAAATCAATGACGCATGCTCATAGCATATCCTCAAGCATTTGAATGGTTCTTTCAGACTAAGCATCTATCTTAGGATGGTAAGTCATACTGATATGTAACCTCCTACCCATTGCATCATGAATCTCTTCCAAAACATAGATGTAAACCGAGTGTCACGGTCAGACACGATAGACACCAATACACCATGACGAGTCATTGACTGGGTTTGAGAATGATATTCTCTGTTGATGTGAATCAACAAGGAACGAATATGATGATTGAGTCAATGATTGTAAGGCGGAATCAAACAATCACAGAACATTGAATGCTGAATAATACTCATAAATGCTCTTTGTATTAAAGAAGGTGAAAAACGGTTACAATGAATGCTAGGGTTTTCAGCATGAACTGTAATGATACACCTTGAAATATTACAAAGCAAAAAATATTCTGATTGTCTAATGTCTAACAACAGTCAGTCTCCGTCCCCTCTCATACGAGGATTTCTATTCTATTTATAGGCTGACATATGCTTGAACAAAAGTCTAAACTAACCCTGACCTATACATCAGAACTAGTCTAAGTACAAAAGTCTTCATCAGCATTTCTTCTGTACATCCGCATTGACTAATGCGGATGTTCTAATCTTGTCAGCATTTCTTCTTGGTCATCCACATTGACAAATGTGGATGTTGAGTTGATCATGAGCATTGGTGTTTGGTCATCAGCATTGACAAATACAAATGAACAAACACTGCACATTTGTTGATGACCATCCGCATTTGTTAATGCGGAAGAACAAACACAGGCGCATTTGTTCTATGGTCATCTGCATATACAAATGCGGATAGCCGACACTTGGTTTCAATTGTTGATGCAGATTCTTCATCCGCATTAGATCTTGGACTTGTGGAGATTTCAGCAGAACAACTATCAATCCACCAATTGAATTGGCATGTATGATCCTTTCAGTGTCCAACAATACTCCCCCTAAGGATTATACAGCTTATTTACTTCAAGGTCTTGATGGTGGATGAGGTTGTGAGGATTCTGCTGAGTCTTGAGCAGCTTGAGGAGGGATGAGAGGTTCTGCCTGTGAGGGATCCAAAATTGCCTTTATCATGTTGACAAAGTCGTTTGCTTCAGTCATCTTTTCTCGGTTTAGCACATGGATCTTCATTTGGCTCATTGTGTAGATGGCTTCCATAGGCAACTTTTTCAAAGAAATGGGTTCCCATATTGACACAGTGGACAACCCATCTCTATGGATCAACAAAGCTCCATCAACATCCACTTCTAGCTTTACTATGTTCCCCAATTGCAAGGGAGTCTTCTTCTTTCTTCTCTGCTCTCTTTTAGCTTTGATTCTGTCAAAGGCCATCTTCAGAACCTTTATACTATTTAAGAAAAAGTACATGTCTTCCTCACCCAACTTATTGTTTAACTCTCTGAAGTGCCTGGTGTATATGTAGTGGATATAAGATTCATCTAGCAATCTCACTTCATATCCACTAAACAATCTAATTTCTACACCTTCTTTTCCTTCGTATTTTCTTTCAATAACCAACTCATATGTCTTTTCATCATAATAAAATTTGAGATTGGTTTGGAGGAATGAGTTCCAGCTACCATCTTTCTCTTTAAAGATTTTGTTGGCTTCACCTTGAGCTCAGGAAACACAACCTCTTCAGCTGGTTTTGTCTTTTTCTTCTCTAGAGGGTTAACAAAGGATCTATCTTTCCTCATACAGATAGCCGTAAGAGATTTGATGTTTTTTTGTCCTTTTAACATTCTCAGAATGTCTTTAAACTCATAACCCCTGAACATAGCCTAATGATTGATGAGCTCCAGTTCAGCTAGTTCTTTCAGATCATGAATCTGCAGGGAGTTCACTAAAGCAGTATACTCAGTGAAGAATTGAACTAACCCTGAGATCCGTTTGACCATAAACATATTCCAGTCACTATCATACTTCCAGGCAATAATTTTCTGATCAGTCTTGCCATGTGGAGTAGATACACCTTTGATCATTTCAGCAGTGGTGAGCCCCTCTTGAAGTATTAACTGGGAAGGCTCAGCAAACCACTCTGGATTTCTGTGTAGAACAGGTGCCAAAGAGTCATGATCTCTATGGGTGAGCTGGATATCTTGTGCAGATAATCTTGTTTTAGGCTTTTTGATGATCTCATCTTTTATTTTCTTCAGCCTTTCTTTCTTTTCATTTATCATCCTAAGGATGGCAGCCCTTAGGGAATTAGTCTTCATATTGGCTAATTTTCTTTTAGTATACCCTTGAGCAGGGAGATAATCCTTCAATTCCCTGTCAGTCATGGAATAGGGATCAGGATATAATGATTGAGAGGCTTCAGTCTGCTTGGCTTTTGAAGAGGGTTTATCAGCTTGAGTTTTGGGAGAATGAGTCTTTTCATACTCAGTTTCAACAGTAGGGTCCAGCAGTTTGTTTAGCTTTTCTTTTTCTGCTATCATCCCCTCATATGTCATCCCAAAGACTTCATCTGGATCATAGCCATGATTGATGAGAAATAAGGCTTTGGTCATCAAATCATCTGTTTGGGCTTTATCTAACATTTCTTGGATAGAGGGTTCAGGCTTTTCAGGGCTTTCTCTGTCTATGTGTTCATCAATCACATATCCACCCTCTATCCCTCTTTCTTCGAGGTCTATGCCCACTGACCTCATTTTTAGTTGTTCCTCAGCCTTTTCATGTTCTTCTAAAAATTAAGCAATAACAACTAGGCTCCGACGATCATCTTGATGGCTTTTCTTTGGAGGATCTTCTTCTATAGGCCTTTTACCCTTTTCCTTTTCAGACAGGTACTTTCTCTTTCTTGTATATGTTTGTACTCTTGGACCAGAAGAGGGTTCAGCTATTTCAGCTTCTTTAGGTGATTTTTCAGCTTCCTTTTCTTCAGCAGCTGATGGGATTTTCTCTATTGACTCTAGTTCTGATTCTTCCTTTTGTTGTTGTTGTTCACAAAGCCTTTTGATCAATTCCTTTTGCTCCTCAGTGAGAGTCACAACAGGTATAAGCTGAAGGCTCAATTCCTTCTCAAGAGGGACAGGAGATCGAGATATCACTACAATGGGCTCAGAAACTTGACCTTGATTTCCAAGAAATTCCCAGATTTCATCATCTTCAGCAGTGAAGCTATCAAGAGACTTGATCATATCACTGAACTCTGATTCTTCAGTGTGTGTTTCTTCATGATCTTTGCTGGTGTACAGTACCATAGACAAACTTTGTTCTTGTGGCTTGGATCTACTTGATTCAGCTTCTTTTTCAGGCTTAGAAGATCTCAATTTCTTAGCAGGAGGAGAATCATCATCACTCTCTTCTGAGGAACTTTCACCTCCTTCTTCTTTGTCATCATCTTTCTTCTTGCCACCCTCATCTTTTTCACCTTCATCATCCTTTCTTTTCTTTTCAACCTCTTGATTTATCATGATTATCAGCTCCAACTCAGAAACTCTTTTGTGCAAAGTTTCTATCTGTTTTTGCATAGACATGATTATATCAGATTGCTCTTTCAGCAGGCTTTCTTGTTCCTCCATTGCAATGGTTTGGATGGTCAAAGTGTCCACATGACCACTGACTTCATCCTTTGAATGTTGAAGAGCAGCCTTTAGGCTTTCTATCTCCTTATCTTTCTTTTTCTTTTCAGTCTCATACTTCTCTTTCATCTCTTTTAACTCTTTTTCCTTTTCATCTAACTCTAGAAGTCTGTCTTGAATGATACTAGATCTTCTATTTAGGAGTTTCTCCATCTTGGCTACTTTTTGCAACAGTTCTGATATCATCTCATCTTTTGCATCAGGCCTGATTGCCTCTGACTCAACACAACTCTCAGATGGAGCGGCCTCAAAAGTAACTTGTCTCACAGGTATCTTCTTTCGATGATCCTCCTCATCAGATGACGATTTGGATTCTTCTGAAGAGCTGGTAGAATCAACAAACTCAACAGGCTCAGTAGAGACAGGGATGCATGAACAGGAGATGTAGGAGAAAGATGAATTGGTGATATGGGGTGAGTGTATGGGTGATATATGTGAAGAGATGATGGGCTGTGTTTGTGGAAAGGGAATTGGTGATCTTTGTGGTGGGGATGGGATATGGATAGGATGAAGAGGATATCTCAGCTTCATGAACGGAAGGCCCAGTGTGAGGATCACCACCTACATCAACCTGTGGTGACCCTGGCCCCTGTCCTTCTTCAGCTACATCAGCTTGCTCATCAACATTGTGTTGACTAGGAGCAGCTTGCTCTTCTTCATGAACAGGCTCAGCATCAGAAAACTCTTGAGCTTGTTCCTTAATATGCTCATCTTGGTTGATCTGTTCCAGCATCCAGGGTAATAGAGGAGCAAATGTGCCACTGTAGAAATTCCTGGGGTCTCTCTTCTTCATGTACTGATAGGACTTTGCATTGTAGTGAGGAATATCCATCACTGGTCCTTTAGGTATAATCTCAGGGAAAGCTTCATTGATGAGACACTGCAGAAATCTAGGATACATGAGGAACTTGTATCTTCTACCCTCCTAAATGTTTGACACCAGACCATTAAACACATAAGCAGACATGTTGAATGGCCTGTTTATGCACAGAGCACATATAGCAGAAGAGGTGGTCACTGATATGTCATTCCATCCAGTCTTTCTTTTTGACAGGCAATGTTGGTAGAGATGAATGAGGAATCTCCATTGCAAGTCAACCAACCCCTTGACGATCTGCTTTCCTTCATAACCTCCCTCATACCCAATGTTTGCAAAGAAAGTTATGATTTCATCATCTTCTAATTCCAGAGGAGAGTTGGCATCATCACCAAACTGCAGACACTGTCTCACAGTCTGTTTAGTAATGGCCAAATTATGATCAGAAGTTATTCTTCCTGACAGAGTCCTTACACCATCTATCTCTGTCACCTCAGCAGTGCTCCAGAATGACCTTATGAGTCTCTCATAGATGATAGGCCTAACTGTAATAGCATGAACAACTCTGGTAGTTAAGATGAATCTGATCATGTCTCTCAAACCCTCTGCCTCAGTAACATCAGGATCAAGATAGCCACTAACATTATGGAGCTTGCCCCATGTAAGATTAGCCATTAAAACCTGCATTAGAGGCATATGAATTAGAAGATGCAACTGTAATTGACAGATTATAATACATAAATCAAGATGTGTTCTTAGTTTATCTTTCAATGGTCAAAGTTAAGTGAACATGTGTACCATACACAACTTGACTTTGTCATGTATAATCACTCTTATATGTTTTGCAAGTTTATATAGATTATTCATATGGTTTTAACATCTTTTAATCATTAACATCAGGTTTTGACATTCACTTTTTCAGAATTGATTGTCCCCTGTTCTTGACATGAGCAAGGTTTTGTAATCCGATTGTAGGAGGTTAAATTCTTGTTATTGATTAACATTGCCTTCGAAAATGTCATTTAAACCTTGGTTTGATGTTACTTTTGGTGATTGATTCTTAACCTAGAGTTCTATGTTCAAAATCAGTTTTTTGACTGTTCGATGTTTTAGGTTAAGAACTTTGAAGAAACTCACCATTTCTTCGATAATACTGTTGTAATGAATCGAAGATGAGAAGTTTTTGTGGTGAATGAGTCTTAGATCACAGGTGATGAATTTTAAATGATAGGGATGAACAAATGTGAAGACCGTTCGTCGCACTGTAAAGTCTCTCAATTTGAAAAGTATTAAATGACCTTTTAAATTCTGGTTTAAAAAGAAGATTTAATGACTTTTACAAATATTACAAGTGTTGAAAATAAATGCGAATGACCTTTAAAAAACACTGGAGCAAATGCGGATAAGAATTTGTCCATCCGCATTAGTGTACTGTTTCAAATGCAGAAGAGTAAAAAAGAAATGCGGTAGAACAAAGGTTTACCCGCAAAGACAAATGCGGTTGAACACTTTTGTCCGCATTAGTTTCACTTTGTTTTAACTGGTTTGAAAACAATTACCCGCATTGGTTATATGCCAGGGATACCTTCATCCGCATTAACCAATGCACTTACCCGCATTAATATTTGAACTTAATCAAAAATTAATGTTTTTGTAGATTGAATTCTTTTCTGTTTTCTGATGAACTGATGGCTGTTATGAAGAACTGTGTATACTTTTCACTTGTTTCTTATGGAGTTTTGACAGATGTTGGGATTGTCAATTCTTGCTTGGATTGACTTGTATATCAGGTTTGATGCATACAAGTTTCCCAGAGTTTGACTGATCTTGGACTTTTGTGCATCCAAATGTCTGCATAAGCTGAGATACTATAGTATAACTTCTGCACCAACACTGTCAGATTCTTTTTGTTTTGATTTTATAAAAATTAAGAAATAAACAACCTGTACAAACTGATCAAAATTTTAAATTTCTCCCCCTAAAATTTATATCCTTATTTAGATAGAAATTTTAAGGATTTAAAAGTTTTGGATCATAAAATCTCTTTAATTTTGCATGAAGAGGAGGTATACTTTTGTTGGGATCAATACAATCCTACATTACACAAGTGCAATCTTTTGATTGTAAAATAGACATGTTTATGAACTTATTGATTGAAGGTATGTTTGTCTTCTTAAACTCATACTTGGTAAATATTATACTGTATGTGACATTTATCATGTTTTGATTGATTTGAATATTCAACATGTACCTCACACACAGAAACATGGGTTGATCAACCATTCTCATGTAATGCATGGTAGACTACTTTCACATCTTACATGACCAGGTTACTTAAATTATGAGATCTCAATTTCACTGATCCTCATTGGGATTCTTTTACTTTGATCCTTTTGATATTTTGATCCACATTGGGATTCTTTTGCACTTCACTTTGGAAGGTGATCCATAATGGGATTCTTTTTGTATACTCTTTTGTTAATTCATCCAAGGTGAATGTGTTCCATATTGGGAATCTTTTGGATCATGACATCAGCACTATGTGCTTGTTTCTTCAGGTCTTTGCTCAGCAAAACAAAGAAGAAACTGATGCAGGTGAATGAGATTCATAGTTCATCATTATCTGGTGTGTTTGAGTTGCTACACACACATACACTTGAATAAGCTGATACTTACCAGTACTCTGAGATGAGAATTTCACAGTTGAATATGATTATTTAGTTCATCACAGCATGTATCTTCCTTTCCAAGTTGAGCCTACCTACAAATCAGGTAAGTCATGACAGTCTTTTAAATTTTGTATTAAGCACAGTGAATGATATAACGACTGTAATTATATCATTTCCCAAAAAGTATAAGCCACAAATTTCAAGAAAAAGACTTATTTTGAGATATTTGATAATTTTTTTTTATTTTACTCAAGGTTAATCATTTCAATTGATTGAACTAGGAATTCAAACCTATTAGGTTCAAATGCCTTGGTAAATAGATCAGCCAATTGATTGCCAGTATGAACTTGAATCAATTTGATTAACCCTTTTTCAGCACAATCTCTCAAAAAGTGATATCTAATTTCAATGTGTTTTGTTTTTGAGTATTGAACTGGATTATTAGTAATAAACATTGCAGCTGTGTTGTCAATGTGAATTGGGGTGTGCAGGAAGTTAAAACCATAGTCAAGCATCTGGTTTTGAATCCAGAGAACTTGAGAGCAACAAGCTGATGCTGCTATGTACTCAGCTTCAGCCGTCGATACTGACACATTGTCTGTTTCTTGCACTGCCAAGACACCAGTCTGGGACCAAAAATTGACAACCGCCAGATGTGGATTTTCTGTTGAAATTGCATCCCCCGTAGTCACTGTCGGTGTATGCATAGAGATTGAAGTCTCCATCCTTTGGATACCATAGTCCAAGAGCATGTTTGCCCTTAAGATATCTGAATATCCTCTTGACTGCATTCACGTGAGATTCCTTGGGATCTGCTTGATACCTGGCACACACACAAACACCAAACATGATGTCAGGCCTACTGGCTGTTAGATACATAAGTGAACCTATCATAGACCGATAGAGAGTCTGATCCACTGATTTGCCTTCTGGATCTGGACCAATCTTCACTTTTGTATCAACCGGTGTTCTGATGGACTGACAGGCTGCAAAGTGAAACTTCTTCAACATTGATTCTACATATTTTGACTGGTTGATGAAGATTCCACTAGAGGTTTGTTGTACTTGAAGACCTAGAAAGAATGTGAGTTCTCCCATAGCACTCATCTGAAATTTTGAATGCATAAGATCTTCAAAGTCTTGGCATAGTTGTTTGTTAGTGGAGCCAAATATGATATCATCCACATAAATCTGGACAAGCAGCATCTCATTCCCTTTTCTCTTTTGAATAAAGTCTGGTCGATCTTCCCTCTTTCATAACCATGTTCAAGAAGAAATGATGACAGAGTCTCATACCATTTTCGAGGGGCTTGATGTAAGCCATACAAAGCTTTATCAAGCTTGAATACCCTGTGAGGGAAATCAGGATCCTCAAAGCCTGGAGGTTGACTCACGTAGACTTCTTCAGAGATCTTTCCATACAAAAATGCACACTTTACATCCATTTGATAAACAGTGAATTTCATGGATGCAGAGTACGCAAGAAATAGTCGTATGGCTTCTAGTCTAGCAACAGGAGCAAACACCTCGTCATAATCTATTCCTTTTCTTGTGTATAGCCCTATGCTACCAATCTTGCTTTGTTTCTGATGACGATCCCTCTGTCATCAGTCTTGTTTGGTACACCATCTGGTGCCGATAGGGTATTGTCCTTCGGGGAGGTCTACCAGTTGCCATACTTCTTGTTTCTTGAATTGTAGCAACTCTTCCTGCATTGCCTCAATCCAACTATTTTCTTGAAGAGCCTCTTTGATGTTTTTGGGTACTGTTTGACAGAGAAAACAAGAGAACAAACAGATGTTTGCTATGCTCGACTTGCTTCTTGTCACCCGTTCATTGAGATCACCAATGATGCTTTCAACTGGATGATTCTTGTGTGTTCTGGTGGTTTGAATTGATTCACCAGCAATGGTTACATCAAGATTGGAGAAATTCAGATCATCTTGGTGAGAGGCCGATTCATCTTGAACTGTGGGACAGTTATGAAAATAATCAAAACCGGTTTCAGTTCCTGCTTCAACATCAGCAGCATTTTGATTACTTCCATCATTTGAGGTTCTTTCAGGTTCAACTGAAGGAGTAGCATGATTTTGATCTCTGACTTCAGATGAAGGATCTTCTGAAGGAGATGGTAGTGTGCTTGGACCAGCTTCAGTTGAAACATATTGATTTTGAGATGGTTGTCTGACAGGGTCATCTTGTAGTGGAACATCTTCAGTTAGTTGATCAGTAGAAGTTGGAGGAATCATTGGAAATTCATCTCTTCTTTCTACTCCTGAAGAGGATTCTGCTGAATGTAGATTTCCTGCATCAGACAAATGAAATTGACCAAAAGATTTTGTAAAAGAGTCAATATCAAACAACCAGTCAGGACCATTTGTAGATTTGGGAAACGAATGTTCCTTGAATTGAACATTTGTTGATTCATCAATAATATTTAATCTAGGGTTAAATACTCTGTAAGCCTTTGAAACAGAAGAATAACCTACAAAGAATCCTTCATCAGACTTAGATGAAAATTTTCCCAAATAGTCTCGGGTGTTTAATATCGAGACAGGACAACCAAATGACTTTAAAAATCCAATAAATGGTTTTCTGTGAAAAAGAAGTTCATAAGGCGTCTTGTTGGTTTCTTTTACAATCAAAGTTTGATTTTGCACAAAGCACGATGTATTAACTGCTTCTGCCCAAAAGGTGATTGGCAGTTTAGCATCAGCTAGCATGGTTCTTGCTGCATCAATCAGTGTTCTATTTCTTCTTTCAGCTACCCCATTTTGTTGAGGAGTTCTAGCTGCACTAAATTGATGAGCAATGCCTTTGGTTGTACAAAATGAACTCAGATCTTCATTCTTAAATTCTGTCCCATTATCACTTCTAATTGTTTTGACCTTATGATCAAGTTGGTTTTCAATTTTTGTGATAAAATCTTTTATCAATTGGGACGCTTCGTTTTTATGAAGTAGAAAGAAGACCCATGTAAATCTGGAAAAGTCATCAATGATCACCAAACAATACTGTTTCTTTCCAATACTCATAACATGAGTTGGTCCAAAAAGATCCATATGAAGCAGCTTCAATGGAGAATTGTTTGTGTTCATTAGTTTTGGCTTGTGGGAAGACTTATGTTGTTTCCCTTTGAGACACGCTGAACAGTGATCAATAAAATGGAATTCTTTTTAGGTAAACCAATGACGTGGTTTTCCTTGACTAATCTGTTCATGTTTTTGAAGTTTGTGTGTCCCAATCGTCTGTGCCAAAGCTGTGACTTATCAAAGGATGCTTTAGACAGAAGACATGTTTCTTCTTTTGGTGTGGCAGAATTGAGGTTTAAGACATATGTGTTATTCTTCCTCGGTGTTTTTAAGACAACCCATTCTTCAGGAATTTGAAATCCTGGTTTCAGAATATAGCAATGAGTGTCAGTAACGTGAGTAGAATATTTCTTGTCACAGATCTGAGACACGCAGAGCAGATTGAAATTCAGTTGTTCACAGTAGTTCACTTGATCAAAGCTCAACATCCTATTTGTCACAGATCCTTCACCCGTGATTCTGCCACCTTGTGAATCTCCACCGAATGCCACAGAAGTTCCTTGAATATGCTTGAAATCATGAAGGAGGGAACGATCTCCAGTCATGTGTCGGGAGCATCCACTGTCCACGTACCATAAACTATTGAACCTGTATGAATGACCCTGCAAGCACAACAGAACTTAGTTAGAATGTGGAACCCAAGCCATGATGGTCTTGGGTTTCCCGTTCCTATCCATGATAGTAACTTCTTGGTACTTTTCCATGAATAGTGACTTTGAGTGAGGTGTTCTGGGAGATTGATAATATTTTGCATGTTTTATCTTATCAATTTCAGTTGAAGAGTCAGAAGAATAATGAAACCTTTGATCCTTGTTTCTTTTAAGAAACCTGACCCATTTTTGATTATCAAACATCATTTTTGAATTATGAAAATCATGTGTTTGGTTGATGTTATGACATTTGTTTCCTCGTATTTTCCTTGACTCGGTTGTGTTATCCCTATCCTGATCAGAAATGACATTCCTGAATTGAGTATTAAGAAAGTGATTTCTGATTTTGGGTTTCACAGATGAGATTGGTAAGATGTGCTTATGTTAAGGAATTCTCAACCCTTTTTGTTTGAAGAAACAATCAGATGTATTGTGGTTGGTCATATCACAGACTGAACAATATTTATTAAAATAGCAGTTTTTGGTGGAATAATTGTTCATGTCATAGATTGAGCAATATTGATTGAAAAAGCATCTATCTACATTGTGATTAGACATTTCACACACATCACAATACATGTGTTTGTCTCTTGAAGCTGATCTTGATGTTGAAACCTCAGTAGATTTACCAGTTTTTGACTGAGTTTCAACCTTTGATTTTGGTGGGAAGCAGAATCAGCCTTTTTAGTAGCTTGTTTCACAACTCTACTAGGTTTGTTCTTCCTAGATTGTTTCTGCTTTCTTATCATTTTCTTCAATTCCCTTTCGAATTGATCTACATGTTCTTTATTAAAAATATCAAAACCAACTCCTTGCTTTGGTTTTGACGATTGAGGGTCAGCCTTGATTTTGATTTTTGAAGTTTTTGGAGTTTTGATGTTCTTTGGAAGTGAAACTGTGTCTGATTTGATTGAATTGTTTGGAGATTTGATCTCACAATCAGAGCTGCTTTCAGCAGAAGGTTTCACTGAAATCTCAGCTTTATGCTTTTCTTTCGAAATTGCAGGTACAAATTTCACAAAAGGCACTATCGCTTTGACCGGGCTTCTTGGTTTAATGACATTCACTGTCTTGTCTGAGTACTCTTTGATTTTGATAGGATGACCTAACTTAATTTTCTCCTCATTTGTTTCAATGTAAACATTTGGTTTATATTGAGGATTAGTGATTTGTGTTATTATTGTTTTAGCTTTACTAGTTTTAAGTCCAATTTTATCAGACAAAGTGACAGATTCAGGCATGAGTATGTAATTGTCATTATATGGTGGAGGACATGAATTGTATCCAATCCCAGTCAAATCATTGTGCTCCTTTTGTGAATCAAGCATCTCTTGCAGCTTAGCTGAAGACAGTTGAAACTTTTCAAGTTTCACTTCAGTAACTGATTGCTCAGCTCTGGATTGTGCTAATTTTTCAGTTAACTCTTCATTCTCAGCTGAAAGAGTGTACTTTTCACCATGTAGTTTTTCAATATCAGAAATGAGAGATTTGATTTTTATTTCAAAACTTTTGATTTCTCTTTTAAGCATCTCAGATTTTACCTTTTCTTCTTTGATTTTATCAGCCAATTTGTGATTGTGCTCACGATATCCTTGCAGTTCAGCTATGCATTTATCACTACAAAGATTAGATTTTACCTCAAATGGCATTGGATTTGGGCCATCATTGATGTGAGCCATAAGAGCATGATTCTGAAATTGAGGCTTTACTTCTTCAGCATATAGGCTCCAATCACATACTCCATCTTGTCTGATGACAAGTGCATTTGAAGTAGTTTGGCTGCTTCCATGAGCTAGGTTAGTCAGTTATGACTGACTTTGATAGGGTTGTTGATAGTGATGCAGCTGTTGATGATTGCTGGAGTGGTAGCTTGCGCTTGTTTGTGGGGATGATTGGCCCTGTGAATTTCTTTGAATACAGTGGTTGTTCCTTTTTGGAGCATTACATTCCCTTGATAAGTGGCCAGTCATACCACAATTGAAACATTTGACTTTGGATTTGTCGTATCCAAGTTTTGTATTTTCATTCAGACTCAGCTTTCTCCCTTTTCTGAAAAACTTCTTGGCTCTCATTGCAATCATAGCCATTTGCCACTGCAATCCATTTCTTCCACATCATCTGGATCCATTTCTTCAAGTCTTCTTGAATCAAATGAGCAAAAGTGAGTCTTCCTCCAAGATAAGCTTCAAAACTTGCAACAAAGCATTGTAAGTGGCCTTTTGCTCTTAGTTCTCTTATCTTCAGATATACTTGTAGGAGTGGCAGCAAATCCAGTTGACTGATTGAAGGAGATGGCTTGGTTGTTGAGGGTGTGGCAATGAATCCTGTGTTTTTAATTGATCTCTTGATGAGAGGAAGTCATCATCTTCAGTAATGAATGCATTTTCCACAGAATGAGTTTCTGATGGAAATTTGTATGCCTCAATGACTTTAGGTCCACCTAGATTTCTGCTCTTTTCATCAAGTTCAAGAGCTTCAATTTTAGCAATCATAATATCCAAGGTGGTGCTCTCCGAATCAAGAGTGTTTTTCAGCATGGTTACATTTTGTTTCCAACTTTCTGGAAGACTGTGAAGCATCTTTTTGTTCAGTTCTTTGACTTTATATGTAACCCCCATAATCTTTAAATCATTCACGAGCTGCACAAATCTATGCAATTGTTTAGAGATTGACTCCCCCTTAAAGTGATGAAAGGGGTCATATTGATTAAGAAGCTTATCCTTGTTAATTTCAGCTACTTCACTGCTTCCTTCACACATTATTAACAGTGCATCCCACACAGCTTTACCTGTTCCATACTTCTCAAGTCTTTTCAGCACATCCATCTTCAATGCTTGTGTTAGAATGGAATAAGCTTTGAGATCAATTTTGATCTTCTTGTAGTCATCATCATAAGAGTGAGATCCTCAATAGGTATTCTTGAGGTTTTGTATAGTGCAGCCTGATCAGCAGAGAGTGTCACTGGGATGTGAGGCCCTTTACATATCGATATCCAATAGTCCGGATCTACACCTGTAATGTAATTCATGAACCTGATTTTCCATTGCTTAAACTCAGATTTGTGTTTAAGCATAGGGGGTTTAGAAGTGTGACCAAGTTCAAAAAAATTATGTGAGTCCATGTTAATAAGTTGTTTTTAACTAGTTTAAATATGGATTAAATTGATTATTATGTTCAACAAGTCCAAGTAGTCCAAATAGTCCAAAACAGGCTTATGTAGATAGATCTGTTTATGTTACTGGTCTGATTTTATGGAAGAGAAACTGTTCACAGATTAGTTTTTAGATGGAGAATGCCGATGAACAGTGACTGTAATGAGTTTCAGCAGATATTCAGTTTGTATACTGAATAGAGGTAGTCGAACACTCTATCAGCAACTAATCACCAGATCTATCGAGTTCAGCTCAGATCTGAGCAGATCTGAAGAAGAACCGAGAGCCAAGGCTCTGATACCAATTGACTGGGTTTGAGAATGATATTCTCTGTTGATGTGAATTAACAAGGACCGAATATGATGATTGAGTTAATGATTGTAAGGCGGAATCAAACAATCACAGAACATTGAATGCTGAATAATACTCATAAATGCTCTTTGTATTAAAGAAGGTGAAAAACGGTTACAATGAATGCTAGGGTTTTCAGCATGAACTGTAATGATACACCTTGAAATATTACAAAGCAAAAAATATTCTGATTGTCTAATGTCTAACAATAGTCAGTCTCCGTCCCCTCTCATACGAGGATTTCTATTCTATTTATAGGCTGACATATGCCTGAACAAAAGTCTAAACTAACCCTGACCTATACATCAGAACTAGTCTAAGTACAAAAGTCTTCATCAGCATTTCTTCTGTACATCCGCATTGACTAATGCGGATGTTCTAATCTTGTCAGCATTTCTTCTTGGTCATCCGCATTGACAAATGCGGATGTTGAGTTGATCATGAGCATTGGTGTTTGGTCATCAGCATTGACAAATGCGGATGAACAAACACTGCGCATTTGTTGATGACCATCCGCATTTGTTAATACGGAAGAACAAACACAGGCGCATTTGTTCTATGGTCATCCGCATATACAAATGCGGATAGCCGACACTTGGTTTCAATTGTTGATGCAGATTCTTCATCCATATTAGATCTTGGACTTGGGGAGATTTCAGCAGAACAACTATCAATCCACCAATTGAATTGGCATGTATGATCCTTTCAGGGTCCAACAGTCACAATCTCTTTGACGAACATATCCGCCAACCTCTCTGATGAATACATCTCGCGGATTGGTAGAAAGTGAGCACTCTTCGTCAGATGATCAACTATCACCCATATGGCATCGTATCCCCTTGCTGTTCATGGCAAGTTCATGATGAAGTCCATGGTAATGTGCTCCCATTTCCACTTGGGTATATCCAAGGGTTGGATCTTCCCGTATGGCTTCTGATGCTCCGCCTTTACTTGCAAACAAGTAAGACACTTACTCACATACTCCGCTACGTCACGCTTCATTCCCGGCCACCAATAATCCTTCTTCATATCTTGATACATTTTCCTAGCACCGGGATGAATTGAGAGCCTCATCCATGATCTTTCCTCGTAGATCTCCATACGAGGAATCCACATCCTCCCAGATCGGGTTCGAACACCGAGAGTGTTCTCACCCAACTCCGTAACTAGGCCTTTCATCCTTTCAAAGTTAATCTGATCTTCTTTTAGCACTTCATCCTGAAATTCCTTAACCTGCTTCATCACATCGGAGGTCATAACCAACTAATAAGCCTTCACCCGAATCGGCTTGGGTCTCTCTTTTTGGCTAAGGGCATCTACCACCACCTTGGTCTTGCCCGGATGGTAGTGGATTTCATATCATAGTTCTTGATCAACTCTAACCACCTCCTTTGCCTCATATTGAGATCCTTTTGCTCGAAGAAGTACTTCAAGCTTTTGTGGTCAGTGAAGATGGTGCACTTCAACCCGTACAAGTAGTGCCTCCAAATCTTCAATGCAAAGACCACGGCTGCCAATTCCAAATCATGAGTAGGGTAGTTAGCCTCGTGGGTCTTCAATTGTCGGGATGCATAGGCTATAATCCTCCCCCGTTGCATCAACACACAACCCAATCCCAAATAAGAAGCATCAGAATAGACCACCAAGTCTTTATTCCCTTCGGGTAAAGTCAAGACAGGAGCTTGAGTCAATATTGTCTTTAAATCTTCAAAAGCATTCACCTACTCTTGACCCCATTCGAACTTCACCTCCTTATGGGACAACTTAGTCAATGGTGAAGCTATCTTGGAGAAGTCTTTAATGAACCTTCTGAAGTAGCCTGCCAAACCAAAGAAACTATGAATCTCAGATGGCATCTTTGGAGACTTCTATTGCATCACCGCCTCAACTTTCGCCAGGTCCACCATGTTCCCATCAGGATTAACTACATGACCCAAAACTCAAACTTCGCATAACCAGAACACACACTTGGAGAACTTGGCTTACAGCTTATCCAGCACTTCCTGAAGGTGACCGACATGCTCTTCTTTACTCTTCGAATAAATTAGGCTATCATCGATAAACACAATCACTGATTTATCTAGCATAGGCTGATACACCCAATTCATCAGATCCATAAAAGCAGCTGGTGTGTTGGTTGAACCAAAAGACAGCACAAGAAACTCATAGTGTCCATAACGCATACGAAATGCCGTCTTAGGAATATCCTGCTCCTTCACCTTCAGTTGGTGGTAACCAGATTGAAGGTCTATCCTCGAGAACCTACTGGCACCTTGGAGCTGATTGAACAAGTCATCAATCCTTGGTAACGGATACCGATTCTTCACTGTCAAGTTGTTCAGCTCATGGTAGTCGATGCACATCCTCATGCCCGTCCTTCATTTTCACAAACAAGACCGGAGCACCCCACGGGGAGATACTAAGTCGAATGAACCCCTTATCTAACAACTCTTGCAGCTGAGTCATCAATTCCTTTATCTTGGAGGGAGCGAGATGATGCGACGCCTTTGCAACAGGTTGGGCACCAGGTAACAGAACAATTTGAAACTCAATCTCGCGGTAAGGTGGCACACCTGATAAATCTTCTGGGAATACGTCTGGGAAGTCACAAAGAACTAGTACATCTGACATTCGAGGTACTATCGCATCCACATCCTTCACATAAGCCAAATAGGTACCACTTCCACGCCTCATACACTTCTCTACCATAACCATTGAAATTACTTTCGGGATCGTACTAACTCTATCGCCATAAATCATCACCGAAATAACATTAGGCGTGATCAATCGAATTATCTTCTTATGACACATGATGTTTGCCTCATAGGCTCCTAGCCAATCCATCCCTAGGACTACATCGAGTCTACCTAAGGGCATCACGAACAACCTAGCAGAGAACCTATGACCTTCCAACTCTAAGTCATAATCTTCTACCATATCAGAAATCCTGGTAGACTTACCAATGGCAGTTTCTACATCGAAGGGCTCATCAGTCTTTTTGCTCTTAATGGGAAACTTATCACAGAAGGTAGCAAAAATAAAACTCCTACTAGCACCAGAATCAAATAATACAAAGGCACTAGTGTCATTAACCAGTACTGGCTTCCTCGTGGGTCATGGTAAAAGGTCTTGCCCTGGCCTTCTACACTTCTTTCCCTTTCTCAGCTTCTTTTCCCGCCTTTGAGCTCTCAGCTCTCAGCCTCTTGCACTCCCGACTCATATGATCTGTTTCTCCACAGTTATAGCACCTCATCACCCCACAATCCTTGGCCATATGCCCTGCCTTCTCGCATTTGAAATAGATATTCGACACCCACTTACGTTCCCCCGCATGCTTCTTCCCACACTTATTACACCTCCTCGTCCCTGTACCTGCTGTCACTACCTTCCGGTTATCCACCCTTGCCTTTTTGTTATTGGGAGTAAAACTACCACTACCAAATCATTTCCTGTTTTAGTTTCTGTCACCACCACCTTTCTTACTCACCCCTACGATAGTCACCTCCTCTCTCTCGTCGTACAGTCTCCCTGCCAGATCGACCACCAACATAAACGTACCTGGCTGGGTGGTAATCAGATGTCTACGGATATCCGCCAGCAGACCCTGGATGTGTCTCTTGAACTTTCATGACACATGCGTCACCTGATCTGGCACCAGTGTTGCCATCTCATTAAACTTGGTGGTATACTGCTGATGTGTCATGTTTCCCGCCTCTAACTGCAGGAACTCTATCTCAATCTTGTCGAGTTCCCTGTGAGGATAAAACTCCTCGATCGCCAACTTCTTCAGTTCATTCCACCTCATCCTTCCAATCGCCCTACTACCCTCGGCCTGGACAATATTGTCCCACCAACATAGGGCCGAATCCATAAACGAGTGGGTAGCGAACTTCACTTTTGGGTCCTCCCTGCACTTGCTAATGTTCAACACAGCTTCCATTTCCTTCACCCATCGGTGAGTAGCAGTAGCATTCTCATTCCTATCAAAAGTCAGGGGCTTGCATCTCTAGAATGCCCCATAATTGCACCCCTTTGCAGTTCCCCTAAACCTCTCTTCTCGCCCTCTCTCCCAACGGTTTTCCTCCTCTCCTCTTTCTCTTTCTTTTCATCCTTTCTCACGGCTCTAATAACCTTAGTCACCATAGATGGCAGAATCATTTGCATGACTTGATGAACTTCCTCCACAACTGCCTCTTTCACTGTGGCCCTCAGGTTAGCACTCTCATAACCGCCTTCATGGTGATGAAGCTCGGGCTCTTCAGGAGCAGTTTCAGTGGTCCTAGCCCTTTTTCTCATGACACGTGGCCCAGCACCATGTCCACCACGACCTCCACGTCTGGAAGTCTTCAAAGATCTACCACCAGCCATCTCCAAACACTATAAGATTCAAACACCAACACGGTCATTCAACGTAATAGCTCAGATTACGTCAAGTATAGTAAGTCCCCAATTATAGTGGCCAGTTGTGATTAGCCACTTACTTTACTCTTCATTCCCCAAGCATATCCTATCCTGACTACATCAGTATTTAAATCTACTAAAAGCACATAATTCACATAGCACACGCACATAATTCCTTTTTTCTATTAATTTACATAAAACGTTTACATAAAACATTTACCTTCATGCATGTAGCTACTAGGACTGGCATCCCTTTCCCTTTCTTATCCCATTCTCAGTTTAAGTTTAGGTTATGAAAATAATTTACCCAATTCTCTTTAAGTTTGGCTCTGATACAAACTTGTATGGCCCGGTTCCCGGGATGCTTATAGTTGGTCAATCATCGCATAAAACATATAAAACTCATCATTTTGCAGCGGAAATTTAACTTTTCCTTAATTATTAAAAGCATGTCAAATCATCATATCATTTCATTTACATCCCAAAAATGTATTAATACAATAACATTCTCCAAAAATATGGTGCCAGACTCGAATCATCCCAGTAGCTTATGCATCCATGCCTGCACCTCCTCAACATCAACAATTAGCTGCCAACTATTATGCATACAAAAGTCAGTGACGCTGAGTGAGTTCTAGTTTTTATAATAAAATACTTTACTTTTGATAAAACATTTCCTTTACTTTCGTATGTGGACACACATCATACGTACATCTTGATAATAATCATTTATTATATTTATCATCGTTCATAATCATTAGTTTCGTACATTCTTTCATTATTATCTTTCACTTTTATATAGATCCTGCCATATGCTATGCCCCATCATTTGTTCATGAAGCGACTACACTCTTGGGGTCAAGCGGCAAGGATCCCATTTCATACTTTTCAATCAATCATGAAGACTGGCCCGTTTTGTGTGCATACGACACACTGTCGAGTTGACAACCCATAATGAGATGTGAACCCCTTTTAACATGCTTGCAAGACTTTCATTTATTCATTACGTTCCTTTTTTCATTATCTTTATCTTTCACTTTCAT
Source organism: Flaveria sonorensis (assembly GCA_025506505.1). NCBI lineage: Eukaryota > Viridiplantae > Streptophyta > Magnoliopsida > Asterales > Asteraceae > Flaveria > Flaveria sonorensis. The sequence continues at coordinate 52,258,135 of CM046429.1, forward strand.
TACAATAATACTTTATGTACATAAGCACATACCACACCATGTAAAGTCACATCATAATACATAACATGGAACATCATCATCATACCAGCAGCCCACAAGTATACGTAACTTAAACAAGCATAGGCCACCATAAAATATTAGTACTTAGCACTTAATTCTATTCCCAAAATTTCAGAATAATTCTAAGTGTTCACAGGGCATGAATAAGTATACAGCGGACAACTCAAATACTTTAAGTGTCCACAGCGGATAGCCAAGGCCCACAGTAGATAGCTAAAGTCCACAACGCATGACTAAGATCCATAGTGCATGACTGAGTCTCCATAGCGCTTGAATAAGTCTCCATAGCGTATGAATAGGTCTCCATAATGCATAAATAAGTCTCCACAGCGCATGACTAAGATTCATAGCGAATGACATAAATATTCCATGTGTCCACAGCGGACAACCAAGTCCATAGTGGACAGCCAAATCCACAGCGAACAAGATATAATCTCTAAGTGTCCACAACGGACATGCAAAGTCCACAGCGGACATGCAAAGTTCACAACAGACCGTTAATGGTACACAACGGACATGGATGGATACTTAAAGTGTCTATACTGGACATGTTAAGCGCTTAAGTATCTACAGCGGGCGTACATGAATTCCTAAAGTGTCCACAGCAGACAAACAATCTCCACAGTGAACGATCTAGATCACAAGTGTCCATAGCGAACACTTAGTATCCACAGCGGATGGCATGCATAATTCTCTAAATGTCCAAAGCAAACATACAAAGCCCACAACAGATAGCATGCATAATTCTCTAAGTGTCCAAAGCGGACATACAAAGCCCACAGCGGGCAACATGCTCCACCTGCAATCCAACTTATTTAGTTTCTAATCCCATACATGATTTTAATCGTATTCTTAGCTTAGATCTATCAGTTATACACTTAGAAGACCATAAACAACCATACAACTTCATAGATCTCTTTAAATACATACATCTTCTGTACACAGTTGTCTTTTTATAAAAGAAAACATAGTTTGCTACAGAAACATTCTTTTTAGTATGTACAACAGCCCCAAACAAGTAGAAAACCGGTAAAAGAGGGGATCTAGAACTCACCTTAAACAGCTTTCGAGTAAAACACCTCAAACACAAGAGCCAACATGGAGTTCTAGCACCTAAAACACACGAAAACAAGCACTAAACACATGGAACTCGGCCTAGAAGCTGTAACCCGACTAAAACCAAGAAGAAACACCTTAAAATCATACATTTTGAAGATCTTTTCCACTTTCTCTCTCTGAATTCAAATGAGAGCTTCTTCTTCTCACTCTAGATGAAAATATGCATGAGAGAGGGGGTATGGGCGGCCTTAATAGCTTTTTGAATCCATTATAGGCAGGTTTGAACTTGTATACTTTTACCCCCTTGCTTTTGAAATAATTCCCTTTTTCCTCCCTTACTTTCTTTTCTTTTCTTCTTTCTGAAATTTTCCAGGCGTTACATGTTGTTTCTAGATCTCTCGTCAAGTTTTAGTGCCTCTACTTTGGCCACTAGTGCATCCAAAGATAATGCTTCTAGATCTAATGTTACTTTCATCAGGGAGACTAATTGAGTCTAGCTTTCTGGAAGTGTATACAATATTTTCTTGTTGATCTCCATAGATTAATATTTGAGACCATAGACAATCATCTCATTGACCCATTGAACAAATCTGTGAAGCTGTTGTGGTATTGATTCTCCCTGAACATGATGGAAGGTTTCATATTAGGTCCTTAGTTTTTCCTTCTTGATTTCCCTAATTTCCTCACTTTTTTCACACATGGTGTGAAGCACCTTCCACAGTTCATGTGCTGTTTTGAAGTTTTCAACTCTGGTTAAAATCTCAATCATAGCCAGTATGCTGTAAGCCTTCATGTCTGTTTTGACCTTTTTCAAGTCATCACCAGCTACACTTTTCAAGTTGACTAGCTTTTGTATGTTGTAATCTGGACCAAGTGCCACAGGTATGTATGGTCCCTTGGTTATGGATGTCCATAGGTCTGGGTCTTAGAAAATATTCAAATTTTTGAACATAATTTTCCATTGCTTGAAATTAGCCTTGTTCTTTAGTCTCGGTGGTTTGAGACCACTATTGGATCCTAAAATTTCATTCGACATGGTTGTTGAATTTTAACTTATCGGCTTAAGTTAAATTTGTTTGATTGTTTTTCTCAGTTCTAAATTTGTTTTATCCTAAGGTCACTAAGATTTGTTTGTTGATGATTTTTATCACTTTTAATTATACCGAATAAAGGAAATTAATTAATTAAATTTTAAATAAATTAATATCCAATGTGACGTCACTGTCAAATCTTGATGAAATAAAAGGAATATTCTGTTTAGGAATGTCAACTTTTACAGATGTCAGTCAAGAAAAGTCAAAACCCTAAAAACAAGGAAAATGTTTTTAAAAGTTAACTTTTTGGATCAAAAAGTAACTTTTTCAGAAATTCAAAAGAAGAATGTGTTTCTTCTTTGTTTTGATGCTGAACCCAACAAAATCAGTTTAGATTTTGAAGGTTGTGTATGAATGAAAACTAGGGTTTATCTTAAGGTTTGTTTGCGGTCGGACTGTTCTTCACTAAAATTAACAACTGGTTTGTTGATTGAAGAACAAAAACCTGATTCAAGTATGAAAACACTTGAATATGATGATTATATACGCTTAAATTGATTCAAAATGTTTAAAAAGAATGTATGTTTGAAGAAAACTTGATAAAACAGTAATCGACTATTGTTCTATCAAAAATCCTTGAACCGATGAGGTTTTTGAGGTTTTGAGATCATTTTGTTTTGTAAAACAGTGTATGAATGCTATTTAGAGCTTCAACAACACAAAAATTCTACTAAATGCACATAAACAGATTAATGAATCATGTTTTATGCATTTGTTGAATGTTTGAAGTAGAAGAGGGTTTTATGATGATTTTTAGCTCGAAAATGGATGATATGAAGCTAATGAACCACATATATCATTGTATTGATTGAGAGGATCAAAAATCAATGTTTGATTTGAGCCAACGCTCTGATACCACCTGATGGAATTCGAGTTTTAGACTTAGAACACAAGAACAAAAAAGAAGAATTCCCCCAAGAATCAATTTCTATCTCTCAAATATAACAACAAGTTGTTATACAGTCAATACTCAATAATCATAGTGTGAAAACCCATGATTAATGATATGATATCTATATATGTGTATGATTGTGTGTTTGCTAGTGATTGAATGCTCAGAGGATAATAAAATGCTTGTTTGTATTGATTGTTCAAAAGCTTACAAAGGATTAGGGTATTATGCTATTTATAGCCTAAACAAAATAGCTATATACAATTACATAAATACCCTTATGTAAACTAAAATTACATAAAATCCTAAGTCTAAGTTGTCTGCTATGGATGATAGACTGTCCACTGTGTATGCTAAGTCATCCACTATAGATGTTGAATAAGCTGTCCGCTGTGTCTTGGATGTTGTTCGCTGTGAACACTTGTGTGTTTTCTTGATCATGTCCACTGTGGAATGTTCATCTGCTATGGATGAACATCCGCTTTGGACTGTTCATCAGTTGTGGACATTTTTTATCTGTTGTATGTGTGTTGTTCATCCGCTATAGACACTTGAACTTTTTTTTCATTCCCTGCATAGACTTGATCATCCGCTGTGGATAGTGACTCATCCGCTGCCGACACTTTGCAAAATTTCTTTTATCTACATACCTGAAAAAGAAATTTAAACAATAATTAGTGTATGTTTTGAATGTTAGGGAAGCTAATGTGTTAGTTAATGATTGTTGAATGTTATAACACATTATGTTTGGTTATGGCAACCATTATCCTTCAATGCACTTGTTGAGTCAAACAGGGGAAATCTAGTAGCCATGAACAACTAGCTGGTGATAAGGAAGAAGAACTTAGTCCTATTCTCTCATCCTCCTATGATTCTTCTGATGAAGATGAGGGGAGTCTGCAACTAAAGGTTCAACAACTGACAAAAACATGTAGGTATTTAGTTTCAAAGGTGAGTCATCTGAAATCTTAGGTGGTTACCTTACAAAGAAGGGTCATGACCAGCAACTTGAGATCACTGATCTCAAGGGAAAGTTAGCTGAGAGACCTATTTAGAGGACTCAAATAGGCCCATAAGTACCTGTGGATGTGGTGGACCTAACCCTTAACTACCCTGTGAAAGAGGGTGATGCTATCAAAAGGGGGAGAATATGCTACCTACAATAAAAGAACCTTGGAGTTCCTCTCAGAGTATGTACATGGAGGACTCACCACCATCACTTGCAGTTGTCCATACTAAACAACCTCCTCAGGTCCATATTGATGTGGACTCACTCATTCAAAGCTTGTTTGAAGAAGGTATACCAAGGGCTATGCCTACTCCATCTCACCCTTCTGGAAACCCAATAGCAGGATGGAGGTGTGAAGCTAAAAGGAGAGCCTTGGTAATCTCTAGGTCTCAGGGACAACAAGAAATCTTCAACTTCTACAACCTGAGATACTATGAGAGCACCTACATAGCTAACCTTCTACTTACAAACCCAAGTCAAAACAGGCAAGCTGCAAGGTTAGCTAATAGGATTCAAGAAAGCGTGCTTGTAGAACTCAAGCTGGGAACTAAATTATATAGACAGAGGCTAGCAAGCAAGACTGTTGGTCAACTGGATGCTGAGGTGGACCGTAAGATTAGCTTCGAAGGAGAAACCTTCAGTGAGGCACCAACTTGTGAAGGTGTCTCATAGCCTCTCTCTGGCCAGAGCTCAAGTGTAGCACCTAGAAATAAAGGCCAAAGCTCTCTCCATCCAGAGTCACACAGGCCTGTGAGTGATAAATGGAAGAGGAAAATGACCTCTAAGGAAATTAAATAGGAGAAGAGAAAGACAAGGGGAGAGCATTTAAGTGGGACCCCTGGCTTCATGGAAGCTACAATCAGGGCTGCCCCCATGCCAAGCACTCAAGATGATGAGTTAAGAACAGCCAGATTGAACTATCTAGGGTCCAAGAACTATAATATTGATGAACTCGTCTCTCTCCCCTTGGATGAATTAAATGAATTGGCTGACATGGAAGTGTCAAAGGAGGGGAGGGAAGCTTAGGATGCAAAACTGCTCCGCAAGATCATGGAAGAAAGGAGAAGAAAAAGAATCTACAAAGCTCCTACCCTTTCCCTAGTTCAGGAAAGTATTGAGGCAAAGACTGTGGCTACTGAGCAACAAACTCAGGTAGGTAGGCAACAAGACAGGCAAAACATGATAACCTACGTGAGTGTCACATGTCTCCATCAGGCAGTAGATCTTCTTCCTTTACCATATGAATACAATGAATTTGAATACCTTAAGCAGCTTGAGTAACAAGTGTACAAAGAATAAACAGTTGCTAAGAGGAAGATGAGGAAAGAGGCTGCAAGGTCAAGAGCTACCATCAAAGCAAATTTGAAGAAATCTACTGATAGACAAAAGATTGTTAGCTTCTTGAAGCTGTATAGATTCTCCGGAAGGAGACTTGGTCTAATGTTTCTATCCACTATTGATGAGCACATTAGAGTGATCAATCAGAAGATCAAGAGGGGTGAGCTAGTTGACTTGCATTCTCAACCAAGTCAGGCTGCACCTGAAGCTGAGGTCAAGGTTGAACCCCAAGAGACAATAGAACCTGAACCTAGTGCCACATCACACCCAGCTTCATCTTTTGATCCACAGAAGGGTCCTGATCATTCTCCTTCTGAACCTGTGAAGGACAAGGACCCAACTGAGAAGGACAAACAAGACCAATCTGGTATTGCAAGCCAGTCCTCTCAGTTAAAATATTGAATGAGGAAATGGATGGCCATAAGAAGGGATAAGAAGAAGATGAAGGAGTCCAAGGCATCCACCTCTGCACCTCAGGATGGGTCAGAACATCTTGAGGGTCCTTAAGAAGAGGTTGCTTAACGAAGTCCACTCATAGTAGAGCCTCTTGCTGCTAAGAGACCCATCTTGTCTTGGGTGTTTGCTACTAATCCAGACAAATGGTATATCACTAGAGATCAAGGAGGTCAAGAAATGTACTTCTGGCAAAACATTCTTAATCTCCCTCTATATGATCTCTATGACATGAGTAGATAATTTGAGAGTCTGTGGAATCCTAACCAACAGATGATGAAGGGAATCGTCTTGATTCTGATAAGGACTGTCAATAGATGAAGATCAAGACTCAAAGGTCTCTTCAGTTTTGGTAGCATTAGACTAGGGGAGTTTGTAAGGAATACACTAAGAGGCTGATGCAACCAAAGAACAACCAAAGACCTCTCAGCATGCACATGTGAAGCACAAGGAAGTTACTTTGGAAGATTTGATATAACTCAGTGAATAACGCTAACTATCAAATCATCTGAAACCAAAAGAACAAATCTTCTGATGCAAAAGATAAAGTCTTCTGAAGCTACAAAGACAGTGTCTTCCGAAGCCAAAGACTGATTTCTTTCGAAGAACAGAGAAGACATGCTTTTTCTGAATAAGCTTTCAACAAAAGCTGAACAACTTTCCGCTGCCACTTCTAAAGACTCACCAACTTATATGAGTTGGTGAAAAGTTCTTACTTTTGTCAAACTATAGATTAAGGTCTTTTGTCATTAACTTTCTATTTTTGTACTTTTTATCCTTTTTGTAATATATTATGATGTGAGTTTTGGCATGTCATAGTCACTAGTCAAAATGCAATTTGCCTTTTGACTCTACATTGATTTGTTGTCTAGATTAGTGTTTCCAGCTAGCCTTCAAAGTATGGCCGGTTGTAGGATGTAGTATAAAGTATCTTAAGTACTTGTATTTAGAATTAAGCTTTGTAACACTTGTAAGAACTTGAGAGTAATATACATCATTCTTAAAAACTATATTTGAGTGTTCTTCTTATTGTTCTTTTTACTTGTGTTCATTGTTTCATCATCTAAGCTGGTTCCCTATTTGATCTGCTAAGTGTTCCAAGTCTCTCAACCTTGTGAAACTATTACATTGACCACCCTTCAATGGTGCTGCAATTAGCATCAAGAGATTCTTGATCACTATCACCACCTCCATCTCCTCCTACATTGGAAATTCTTTCATTTGTGTTCTATGCCTCAGTGCTGGAATTTATAGGCATCTTAGATGTATCATCTGAAGAATTTCTAATGGTTCTACTGGCAGGATTTCCAACTACAAGGCTAGTTACCACTGGAGCTGAAGTAGTTTGAACACTTGGTCTTCTCAGCTCAAATCTTGGATCAGAATCTCCTATTGATAGGGTACCTGTAGGTCCTCAAATCTTGGATCAGATTTCCAACTACAGGGCTAGTTACCACTGGGGCTGAAGCAGTTTGAACACTTGGTCTTCTCAGCTCAAATCTTGGATCAGAATCTCCTGTTGATAGGGTACCTATAGATCCTAAAACATATGCATAAGATTTGTTAAAACAGTTGGTAACTAAGTCAAGATCAAACAACCAATCATGACCAGAACCTTTCACACTAGGTGTGTGCTCATTGAAGGTCATATTGGCTGACTCCTCAACTTCTCTAGTTCTGAGATTGTATACTCTATAAGCCTTAGCTTGGGAAGAGTATCCAATAAAATTTCTATCATCTGATTTCTTAGAAAATTTGGCTATTTGATCCTTGGTATTCAAGATGGTGCAAGGACATCCAAATGATATGAGGAAACCAATGAAAGGTCTCCTTTTATGCCATAGTTGATAAGGAGTCTTACCATGAGTCTTGACTACTAAAACTCTATTTTACACATAGTAGGCAATGTTGACTTCCTCAACCCAAAAGGAGATGGGCAGTCTAGACTCAGATAATATGGTTCTTGCAGCTTCAATAAGTGTCCTGTTTCTCCTCTCAGCAACACCATTTTGTTGAGGAGTCCTAGTGGTACTATATTTTCTTGTAATACCATTTTCATCACAGAATGCATAAAAGATTTGGTTCTTTAACATAGTTCTTGATCACATTTTATGATCTTGACCTTGTGATCACATTGATTCTCAGTTTTCAGAATGAAATTCTTTAAGATCTTAGGGGTCTCATCGTTAGCTCTATGGAAGAAGACCCAAGTATATCTTGTGAAGTCATCTGTGATCACCAAACAATATGAGGTCCTTGCTAGACTTATTACACTGGCAGGGCCAAAGCGATCCATATGTAATAAGTATAGGGGAGTAGTGATGGAGTTCATTTCCTTTGGCTTGTAAGACACCTTATGTTGCTTCCCTTTCAGGCATGCAACATAATGGCCGTCACTTGTAAACTCATTTTTTGGCATTCTAGTTACCAAATAATTCTTATTATACATGTTCTTAAAGTTGACATGGCACATTTTATTATGCCAAAGGAAAGACTCATCACTATTTGCTTTAGATAGAAAGCAAGAAACTTCTCCTGAAGGCGATGTTTCCTGCAAATCCATCTTGTACATGTCCCCTTTCCTGGGAGCTCTGAGCAGGATATGCTCTTGAGGAATAACCACCCCAGGCTTGAGAACAATGCACTCATGCTCAGTAAAGAGCATGTTGTGTCTCTGATCAAAAAATTTGGACACACTCAAGAGATTGTACCCAAGCTCCTTAACAAAATTTACCTCGTCAATGTCGAGCTTACCATTTATGGCCCTGCCCCTTCCAGTAATGTAACCACCATATTCTACTCCAAAAGCAACTAGCCCTCCAACAATTTTCTCAAAGTTTTGAAGCAAAGAGCCATTGCCTGTCATGTGCCTGGAACAGCCACTATCAATGATCCATACATTCCTCTTGGTCTTTAGTTGTTTTTGCATATAAAGAGATGGTTAGTTACATTCAGAGACCCAAGCCTCATTGGTCTTGGGCTTGTCAAAAGGAACTGAAGATAATGTTGTTGGATCTTATATGCCCAAGACACATACAAGATTGATGTGGTTAGTACGTCATGATCCAAGTCGGGTCATACCCAATAACAAGCTAGGCAAACACCGACAAATAAATTTTTGCTGATATGATCAAGCAAATAAATATTGACACCAATTTAGAAAATGGGTTTTCTGAAATTATTGCATTTGTGATAGAACAAACTATATGGATGTTTTGTTCATGAGATATCATTTATATTGTTATTTAAATTAGTTAAATAACAATAAGTAAAAGTGTGTTTAGGTTATAAAATTAAAAGGGGTTTAATTTTATAAAACTTGTAACTTCTAATTAAAAGTGAAAATTTTAAAATGGTGGGAAACCATTTCAAAATCTCGGCCGCCCTCTTTGGTGTCTTGGGATTCCTTGTCTTGTTTTAATACAAGACTTTAATCACTTGGAAGTAACACTCAACCACACTCTCTCTCTCATACATGCAAGAACTATTTCTTCTCCAATTTTGCTCTCCTCATATCCACGGATCTAGAGCTTGATAAAGAAGGTTTTGGGTGTTAACTTCCTAACTAGTTTGGTGCTTTGCAAGAGCTTGTGGGTATACAAGCTTGAGGTCTTCTCTTTTGAAGACTAGACATTCAAGAAACATCATCTCCCTCCTCTCATCCGTATCTAACTTCCTTGTTCAAGAAAGGTAGTATTCATGTACATCCTATGGTTGGTTTTGATAGCACTTCTTTTCACATATATATGATCCTTGTTCTTGGGTTTGTTTTCTTGAACATATAAATGTTTATTTTCAGAATATATAACAAGATTTAGACCCCTTATATCCGCTGCGTTTTGTTGTTTAAATGGTTAAACATCTTTGTTAAAACTTGTAAAAACCCAACAATGGCATCTAGAGCCGGTTATGTGGAAAACTTGCTTCAAAAGTCCTAGAAAAGTTAGTTTTGTTGGACTTTTTCAACCCATTAGGGGCTGTTTTGTTGTGGATGAATGAATCCCTTATCTTTCAAAGTTTTATCTTACATGCTTTAGAATAAACCTTGAAAGATTAACATCAAGAGGTTGATTGTTTTGTTTAGTCTAAACCCTAAAGTTTGGGTTTATGTTGGCCGAAACATTAAGGGTTAAAAGGGAGTTCATGGTTGTTCTTGGATGTTGTATTTGATACATATTTTTGGTGCATAACATAGCCTTGACCTAATGCGTTTTGGATTTGGATGAATGTGATTGTCATGTTTGGTTTTATTCATTAAAGGGTTGTAATAATAATTTTGGTGTTTGTATCTTTTGGGTTGTCATTTATTTATTCATTGGTTATGTAATAAATAGATTAGGTGCATTTCTTTTATTAGAAAAATTGTATTAGGATATGATTTTTGTAAAAGAAGATACACAGGTTGGAGACTCAAGGGAAGATACAAAGGAAGAACTCAAAAGACAGGGACACTTGAAGCATTTGGATGCGGATTCGAGTGGGAGTTCTTGGACACATTTTAATGTGTCATTATTAACCCTTAGGAAAGACCAAATGACAACACTTGTGATGGCAAACAAGTGTGGTCACCTTAGTGGCTATGGTTATGCACTTATGATTGAATGGTTGTGCTTGTTTGGTTGTTTTGTTTTATGTTAGGATGTTTGATATATGGTTATGCATAACAAACAAATTTATAAACATAACAAGCTGAAAATAAATGGTTCTTAATCATTAAGTGGTTAATAAAAGGTTATTAAAAGGATTAATGATTTTAAATAAAAGGGGTTTTATTAAAAGAACCATAGGGTACCATGTATTTGAAAGCATGCAAATACAAGGTACATAGAGTTTTCTAAACTAGAATTATGAAAACTTAAAATGTCTTTTGAAAACAAGTTTATCACCATCCTTTTACACAACACTTGAGTCACTTTAAAACTCTTAATGGGATAAAGGTCACCTAACTATTTTGAGGGAACTTGTGATTTGAGGTGGGAATGCCATATTTGTGGGATAAAGATCACCTAACCACTTATATTGGTAAACTCACATGTGTGTGTAAGTAGGGTAACTTGATTTGCAAACCATGTTAAATGGATCACCTATAATGTGGTTTACAAAAGGTGTTGATGGGATTAACATGCCGACTATACATATGATGTTTAAGTCGATCCCATACCTCTAGAAGTTGCAAAGGGTTGCAATTGTCAAATGTTGACTACCTTGTTAATTTAAATAATGGGATAAAGGTCACCTAACCACTATTTAAATGTAATGTTGGATTCTAGAATTTTATTTTGTGTATGACACATAAAAGGTATTTATAATTAAATATGATAATATCGTAAATACTAAAATTGAACTTTGTTAAATTTTGTAGATGGACCAACAACAATGAAAATAATGATATTCCATCCGCTCATACCCTATCACTAAGAACCATTCTCCAAAAGGAGCGTCTAAACCATAACAATTTCATTGATTGGTTTCGAAACTTGAGAATTGTTCTCAAGCAAGAGAAACGGTCATATATCTTAGACGATCCGATTCCCGATGAACCCAATGAGGAAGATGAAGAGGCCTACATGAATTGGGTGAAATACACTGAGGACTCGGTCCAGTGTCTTGCCTCATGTTGGCAAGTATGACTCCGGATCTCCAAAAGGAGTACGAACATCACGGAGCATACGACATGATAACCCAGTTGAAGGAAACGTTCCAACAACAAGCAAGGGTAGAGCGCTTCGAAACGGTTCGAGCACTCCATGCATGTCGTATGGATGATACCCAATCGGTCTCGTCTTATGTACTTAAGATGAAGAGCCACATAGACCGCCTCGAAAGGCTGAATTGTCCCGTCTCGAAAGAGTTGGCTACGGATTTGATCCTCAACTCTTTGTCAAAAAGGTTTGACAATTTTGTTATGAATTATAACATGAACGGTTGGGACAAGAACATAACTGAGCTTCACTCTATGCTCAAAACAGCCGAGGCGGCCATGGGTAAAAGGAGTTTACCCTTTCTCACCATCAATGAAGGTGGGAACAAGAAGAGGCCTCACCCCGCATCCAAGGCAAGTGTTGCCAAAGGTAAAGGGTACGTTGGGAGAAAGGGAAAGGGAGTGGTAAAAGTGCCACCACCAAAACAGCGGAGAAGAAGCAAAAGGTTGCTTCGGATGACCCATGCTTTAAGTGTGGGGAGATAGGACATTGGGCAAGAAATTGTCCTGTCCATCTCAAAGAGTTGAAAGCTAAGAGGGATGCGGGCAGACCTCAGGTACAATTTTCATGATTCATGTTGATCTCAATTTAATATCCTCTAACACATGGGTATTGGATACGGATGTGGGACTCATATTTCCAATTTGTTGCAGGGGTTCAAAAGAAGTAAAGACTTCAAGAAAGGGGATGTTAGCCTCTACATGGGGAATGGGGCAAAAGTTCAAGTTAAAGCCCGGGGGACTACATCCTGAAGCTTCAAATGGTTTGGAAGCAATTTTGAACAATGTCTTGTATGCTCCTAGTTTGACTAGGAACATTATTTCAGTTGCCCAATTAAGACAATATGGTTATGTTTTGACGTTTATTGAAAATGAAATTCATGTTTCTTTAAATAACATCTTTTATTTTAAAGCTACCCTATTAATGGTATTTATGAATTGGTTCGTGAAAACACATTATATGATAGTTCGTTGTACCAAACCACCACCAAGAAGCTCAAATTAGATTTGAGTGACACCTATCTTTGGCATTGCCGTCTTGGTCATATAAACAAGAAGCGCATACAAACTCTTCAAAAGAATGGTCTTTTAAAAGCAAGTGAATATGATTCATTTGATGTATGTGAATCTTGTTTACAAGGCAAAATGACTAAGGCACCTTTTAGTGGCAAAACCGAAAGGGCAAAAGATTAATTAGGTATCATACATTCGGATGTATGTGGTCCTTTTAAGCCAATGACTAGGTATAATGAAAGATACTTCATTACCTTCACCGACGACTATAGTAGGTATGGGTATGTGTACTTGTTAAGACACAAAGATGAAGCTTTTGAAATGTTCAAAACCTTCCAAAATGAAGTAGAAAATCAACTCCACAAATCAATAAAAATTCTCCGCACCGATAGAGGTGGTGAGTACCTAAATGATGCTTTTAGAGATCATCTTAGAAGTTGTGGGATTATCTCACAACTATCTCCACCTAGAACACCACAACACAATGGTGTGTCCGAAAGGAGAAATCGAACTCTATTGGATATGGTTCGATCTATGATGGCTGGAAGCTCATTGCCTCTATCATTTTGGGGTTTCGCTTTGCTCTCTACGGCCCGTATTTTGAATATGGCCCCAACCAAGAAAGTGGAAAAGACACCTTTTGAAATATGGCATGGAAGGGTTCCATCTCTATCATATTTAAAGGTGTGGGGATGTGAGGCTTATGTAAAGACTCCCACCTCAAACAAGTTAGAAAGTCATTCCACTAAGTGTATTTTTATTGGATATCCTAGAGATTCTATGGGATATTATTTCTATGATCCATTGGAACAAAAGGAGTTTTTTGCCAAGAAGGGTGAGTTCTTGGAAGCCAAGTTCCTTATGGAAGGAGCTAGCAGTAGAATAGTGGATCTTGATGAGGATCAAGAATCATAACCCGATACACGTTTGGTTGACACTAGCACTCAACATGAGGATGTTGAGAATGATCAAATGGTTGATCAATACACACAAAACGTTCGCAAATCTGGTAGAACTAGTAATCCACCTGAAAGATATGGATTTTTTATGGATGGGTGCTATGTGGTTGATTCCGATGAACCAATCACATACCATGATGCAGTGTCCAATTTAGATTGTGACAAATGGCTTGAAGCCATGAATGTTGAGATGCAATCCATGTATGACAACCAAGTGTGGGACTTGGTTGTACCACCTCTTAGCTCCAAGGTAGTTGGAAGTAAGTGGGTTTTCAAGAAGAAAACAGATATGCATGGAAACTTGGATACTTATAAAGCTAGACTTGTAGCAAAAGGTTTCACTCAAACTTATGGGGTTGATTATGATGAGACCTTTTCGCCTGTTGCAATGCTAAAGGCTATTAGGATATTATTTGCCATAGCTGCTCATTATGATTATGAGATTTGGTAAATGGATGTCAAAACCGCTTTTCTAAATGGATATCTTGAGGAAGATGTCTATATGGTTCAGCCAGAAGGTTTTGTCGACCCAAAACATCCTAACAAAGTATGCAAGTTAAAGAAATCAATCTATGGATTGAAGCAAGCGTCAAGAAGTTGTAATCACCGTTTTGATGAAGAGGCAATTAAATTTGGGTTCATCAAAAATGCTGATGAGGCTTGTGTGTATAAAAAGGCTAGTGGGAGCATCATCACTTTCCTAATATTGTATGTCGATGACATCCTACTATTTGGAAATGACATTCCAACCTTGGAAGGTGTAAAAACCTGGCTTGGAAGCTGTTTTTCCATTAAGGATCTTGGTGAAGCCGCCTATATTTTGGGAATAAAGATCTATAGGGATAGATCAAGGCGGTTGATAGGTTTAAATCAAAGTGCATACATTGATAAGATCTTGAAAAGGTTCAAGATGGAGAACTCTAAGAAAGGTACGGTACCTATTCAAAGAGGAATGATATTGAGTATCACTCAATGTCCAAGCTTAAAGGATGAGCAAGATAAAATGAAGGAAATCCCGTATGCATCTGCTATAGGATCCATCATGTATGCAATGATATGCACAAGGCCGGACGTGTCATGCGCTTTGAGCATGACAAGCCGATACTAGCAAAATCTTGGAACTAGTCATTGGATGGCTGTTAAAAACATACTTAAGTACCTAAGGAGGACTAAAGATATGTTCCTAATCTATGGATCTGGTGAGGAGGAACTCGTGGTAAAAGGTTACATGGATGCGAGTTTCCAAACTGATCGGGATGACTCACGATCACAATCGAGATACATTTTCATCCTAAATGGAGGAGCTATCTCTTGGAAGAGCTCTAAAAAAGATGTGGTGGCATTATCAACTACCGAGTCAGAATACATCACCGCTTCATTAGCAGCTCAAGAAGCTGCATGGTTGAAGAAATTCATTGCCGATCTAGGGGTTGTCCCTTCCATTCAGGACCCCCTAGAAATTCTTTGTGATAATGAGGGTGCGATTGCTCAAATCAAGGAACCCCGTGCACATCAAAAGACTAGGCACATTGAGCGGAGATTCAACTACATAAGGGATGAAGTTGAAAAGGGAAAGATATGTATTCGCAAAGTTCACTCGGATCAGAACATTATGGATCCACTCACGAAGTTCCTTGAAAAGGCAAAGCATGAAGGTCATACTTGTGCCATGGGACTTCGATATTCTAGTGACTGGATTTGATCTTGTAATTTTGTATTTGGATATTGGAACCTTTTATTATTTGAATGAATTATTTGGTTATAATGCTTCAACTAATGTTCCAATTTTGCATGTTTAATCCATGAGTAAATTATTTACTCTAAACGTCCATAGTCGTTCATACTTGTGGGAACAAGTATGAGGGTAAGACTATTATGAACTTAGATTGGTTGATATTCATATGGATGAATATAGAGCAAAGGGTTGCTGCCAAAGTTCATAGATATTTATGGGATACAAATATTAGACTGACCCGCATCTCAAATATTACTAATGGAATCTTCTTGATTGGTCATAAGTAAATTTGAGTAAAGGCGAACATCATTTGGTATCCTCTGACCTGAGATACATATTGGGTCTTCATATTCACCGGGTATTATACTTTGACTTAGTTCTTCGCTGTTCTGAAACACGGCAGTACATAAGACTAAATTCAGGTATAGCACGAGGTAATTGTGAGAGACATATGTAATAAAGATGGGATTTGTCCCTCTTATTCGTTGAGAGTAAGATGTCTAAGGCCTGTTTAAGTTAAGTCAATGGAGAATGATCATTCTATGTCTCTAAGAGTTAACATGACATCTGTGACAAAAGGATAGATGATTGATTCACCTAAAACATTTTCGAGTAAGATACTTGAAGGGGATGATGTTATTGAATGACTCTTAGTCATACGTATTAAGGGTAGTGAACCGTTGTTAGGCGGTATTTATTGCTTGCATCAATCTTCTATGAATCTTGTGCAAGTGGGAGATTGTTGGATCTTATATGCCCAAGACACATACAAGATTGATGTGGTTAGTACGTCATGATCCAAGTCGGGTCATACCCAATAACAAGCTAAGCAAACACCGATAAATATTTATTTGCTGATATGATCAAGCAAATAAATATTGACACCAATTTAGAAAATGGGTATTCTGAAATTATTGCATTTAAGATAGAACAAACTATATGGATGTTTTGTTCATGAGATATCATTTATATTGTTATTTAAATTAGTTAAATAACAATAAGTAAAAGTGTGTTTAGGTTATAAAATTAAAAGGGGTTTAATTTTATAAACTTGTAACTTCTAATTAAAAGTGAAAATTTTAAAATGGTGGGAAACCATTTCAAAATCTCGGCCACCCTCTTTGGTGTCTTGGGATTCCTTGTCTTGTTTTAATACAAGACTTTAATCACTTGGAAGTAACACTCAACCACACTCTCTCTCTCATACATGCAAGAACTCTTTCTTCTCCAATTTTGCTCTCCTCATATCCACGGATCTAGAGCTTGATAAAGAAGGTTTTGGGTGTTAACTTCCTAACTAGTTTGGTGCTTTGCAAGAGCTTGTGGGTATACAAGCTTGAGGTCTTCTCTTTTGAAGACTAGACATTCAAGAAACATCATCTCCCTCCTCTCATCCGTATCTAACTTCCTTGTTCAAGAAAGGTAGTATTCATGTACATCCTATGGTTGGTTTTGATAGCACTTCTTTTCACATTTATATGATCCTTGTTCTTGGGTTTGTTTTCTTGAACATATAAATGTTTATTTTCAGAATATAAAACAAGTTTTAAACCCCTTATATCCGCTGCGTTTTGTTGTTTAAATGGTTAAACGTCTTTGTTAAAACTTGTAAAAACCCAACAAATGCAAGAGTAATTGATCCCATATGCAAGCTTTGAGGATCATTTGCTGTTGTTGACTCTGGATGATTTGGAGACTGGACCTTTGGACGCTTTTGCTTCCACTGCAGCAGACTTCAGTACTTTGGAAGAAATCCCTTCTTTCGAGACCAAAATTTCTTCCGTGGTAAGTTTTCACTTGTCTTCTTCTTCATTTGGAGCTTACAAAAGGAAGAGATTTTCCTTCGAAGCTATGTTCTTCTTCTTCTCAGAAGTTTTCTTCTTGATCATGTAGATAGTACTTTTGGGATTGTAGATTCAATCCTTAGTGAAGTGCAAAGTACTACCACACATGATGCATTCAGTTGACATGCTTCTAAGAGTCTTCTTTTGAGTGAGAGAATGATCTTGATCACTTTCCACTTTCTTCTTCATCTTCTCTGATGATGTAGCAAGCCTCTTAGGATGAGGCTTGCTCTTGGAACTGGATGGTTCAGGTAGTGTAGCATTGGTGCATATTTTATCAACCTTCTTCTCTTGACCAGGATGATTTGGACATGAACTAGGACTCGTGGTACTAGAGTCCATTGTTGTGTCTTCAGTCTTTACCACTTCAAATCTAGCAGAAATGAAAACTAGCTTTTTTGCTTGGATTTGAAGGTGGCCTTAATCTCTTGGTCTTTCTTTGACTTTCTTTTGGCTCCCCTTATAGAGTTCTTCCTTGCAGACTTGGGTCATCCCTGGTTCTTTTTTCTCTCCTGGAGAATAATGTCCCTTCTTAGGATAACCCTTGTCACTCATGTTGGGTTCATCCTTCACTATTTCCTCTATATCTTCATCCATCTCTTGGATATGATCAAGGAGGTAGCTCATCTTAACAAGTTCCACACCTCGGAGATCTAATAGATAAGAGTGTTTATGGGGGAGCTATCTCACATGACCATAGTCCTTACTTGTTTTGGTAACAAACTTTTGCATGCAAGGATGAGGATATTATGTTCTTAAAGGTTTCCTCTTCAAGAATACATTTTTTTGCTCTGGCTTTGCTGATCACAAGCTCAGCCTTGCATTCAGTTAACTTGGTTATGAGATCTTTGATTTGAGTCCTGTAGTTTGTATGTTCATGCTTAAGAGTAGAAATGGTTTTCTCTAAATCTTCAATTTTATGTTTATAATCATTTTCTGCTCTTTTAAAATTAGCTTTTAAAATGTTTAAGGACTCAAGATCAGATCTCACTTCCAAATTGTAGGACCTGTACATATTAACTTTAGCAATGCATTTAGGAGTACAAAGATGTTCTAATACCTTGGCTTCTTTATGATCAGCCATCAGAGCTTGGTTTGGAGAAGCATCTTCTACCAAAAAGCTCTAGTCAAAGCCTCCTTCTTTAACAACAACATCAGCATGTTGTTTAGGTTGGCTTGGCTTCTCAGTTCTAGGAGCTGCATCAGTGTAGTTTGGTCCGGATTGTGCCTAGCCACCATTTGTCCTTGGTGCCTTGCACTTTCTAGGAATGTGTCCCATTTGGTTATAGTTGTAACACTTCACCTTGCTTTTAGGCCTAACTTTCCACTTGCCACATTACTTGGGAACTTCCTTCCTGTTCTTTTGTAGATCTTCTTGGCTCTGTGAGTGAGGAGAGCCATTTATTGAACTATCTCCATGTACTCCAGATCATCTGGATGGATGCAGTCCAAGTCTTCAAGAGTGAAGAGAAAAATTCCATAACTTTCATTAGCAGACACAAAGGCTTGAGCAGAGCTTGTCTTTTAGAATGGGCTTCCTTGGATGTAGCTCTCCCTTGGTGTCTTAGGGAAGGTTGCAGGACCGTTAAAAAGGGACTTCGCACTTAGTTGACACACTTAGGAGGATCTTTAGGATCACTTAACAATTCAAGTGGGGAACTTAGAACTTTAATAGATGATACAATGCACAACACAAGTAATGTAAGTGTAAGAACACAAGAAAATAATTTTCAAGGTAGTAGTACATTGCTTCTTTAGTTCTTTTACAAGTGTTTGCACTAATATTTGAAATACAAGAACCTTTGACTCTTTATACTAAACCTACAACCGTCAATATGCAAAAAGACAGTTGGATGTGACTAATCTAGATAACAAGATCAGCTTAAAGTCAAAAGGTAGATTGCTTTTTGACTAGTGACTATGACAAGTCATAGCTCACTGACTTTCCTATTACAAAAAGCCAAACAGGACACAAATACAGAAACTTGCAGAGAAAGACCTTATCTACTTTATCATAAATCATGGAGGTTTCACCAACTTATGATTGTTGGTGAACCACCAGAGCATGCAGCGGACAGGAGGTTACTTTATGATAAAATTGATAGAAAAAGTGTCTTTTCTCTCTCTTCTAAAGTAATCAGTCTTATCTTTATTCAGCTTCGGAAGACTTTATCTTGAGAGCTTTGGAAGACTTCATTTTTAACCTTCGGAAGAGTTGAGTCTTTGGCTTCGGAAGACTTGAAACTTAGTGTAAAGTTTCCTCAGTAGTTTCTTCTGAACATTGGCTTCGGAAGATTTTACACTTAACATTTTTCTTGAGTGTGTAAAACTTCCGAAGCTAGTTCTTCTTTGTTCCTTAGTGCATGTTGGAAGACCTGGTTGTTTTGGCATCTTTTGATTGATCCTTTGGTTGCATCAGCCTCTTAACCTTAGAGGTTCCTATAAACTCCCCCTAGGCTGATGCTACCAAAACAAAGAGGTCTTCAGATTGGGATAGTCCACATGAGAATCTTTAGAACTCCTTTCTTCATCAGTAGATCAGGATTCTTCAGACTCATGAAGTACCTTCTCATGTCATAGATATCATGCAGAGGGAGTTCAAGCATGTCACTAGTGAAGTAGATATGTTGTTCTCCCGGATCTCTAGTGACATACCATCTATCCGGGTTTTCATTGAATGCCCAGGATAGAATTGATCTTCCAACAGAGAGAGGCTCTACTATGATAGGAGTTGGTTGAGAGCCCTCTTCATGCACTTCCTCAGGATGTTCCGACTCATCCGAGGTTGGGAGGAGGATGCCTTTCTTGTTTTCTTCTTTGAAGATCTTCTTCTGGCCATCCTCTTTCTTCTCCCAGATGATTTTGACTGAGAGGGTTGGTTTTCTCTACCAAGTTCTTCAGTGGATTCCCTCTCAGTTGGGATCTCCTGTCTCCCAGGTTCATAAGGAGTGGGAGGAGAACCCTGCTGTGGGTCAGAAGATGAAGTTGGCTATTGTGTAGCTTTAGGTGCGGGTGATGTTGTCTCTGTAGGTTCCACCTTTACCTCAACTTCAGGTTGAGCTTGACTTGATGATGAATGAAGATCCACAAGCTCTCCTCTTTTAATCTTCTACTTGATCATCCTTATGTGCTCATCCATTGTAGATAGAGACATGGGACCAAGCCTCCTTCCGGAGAACCCATACAGCTTCAAGAAGCTCATCAACTTTTGCCTATCTGTAGACTTTTTCAGACTTTTCTGGATGATGGCTCTTGATTTAGCAGTCTCTTCCCTTTGCCTCTTTCTAGCAGCTTTTTTTTATCTTTTAGCTCTCTCTTCTAGCTGCTTGTTATATTCAAATAAGATGTAGTCATATGGCAAGGGAAGAAGTGTTGGTGCCTGATAGAGACCTGTAGCACTCAAGTAGTTGATCATCTTTAATCTTTCTTCTTCATCAACTACTTGAGGTTGTTCAGCAGCCACAGTCTCTTTCTCAGGACTTTCTTGAACTGGGGAGAGAATAGGAATGTCGTTATAAAGCCTTTTCCTCCTCAATTCTTCTTTGTGTTTGAGGTTTAAGGCTGCATCCTCAGCTTCCTTTCTCTCCTTTGACAGCTCTGTGTCTGCCAGTTCATTTAACTCATCCAAGGGGAGAGAGATGAGTTCATCAACATTGTAGTTCTTAGTCCCTAGATAATTGAGTCTGGTTGCTTTTAGTTCATCTTCTTAAGTGTTTAGCATAGGGGCATCCCTAATTACAGCTTGCATAAATCATGGGGAACCACTAGAGCTCTCTCCCCTTAGCTTCCTCTTCCTCTCTCTTTTTTTTTCTTCAATCTCCTCTACAGTGAGTTTTCTTTTGCCTTTGTCTACCACAGGCTGAAAAGAGCTTTGGCCTTCATTGCTTGGTTCAGCAGACAAGCTCTGACCAGAGAGAGGTTGTGATGCACCATCACCAGCTGGTGCCTCACTGAGGGTATGGGGTGCTGGAGGAGATGTTGTCTCAAGGTTCACAGTTTCAGCCTCTGGGCCTTCAGTCAAGGCTTTCCCTTTGAAGTTAATCTTAGGGTCCACCTCAACATCCAGTTGACTAAAGGCTTCCACTGCTAGCCTCTGTCTATATAGTGCTGATCTCCTTTTGAATTCTTCTAGCACCCAATCTTGAATTTTACAGGCTAGTCTGGCAGCTTGTCTGTTATTGCTTAGGTTGACAAGTGCCAAATCTACCAGATTTATGCCTTCATAGAAACTCTGGTTTGAAATGTTTAAGATTTCTAGTTGACCCTGAGCTCTAGACAGTACAAGAGATTTCCTTTCATTGTCATACCCCCAACCCCAGATTGGGTTCTCAGAAGGGGCAGACATTGCTCTTGGTATTCCCTCCTCAAACAGTTGTTGTATTAACAGATGTAGATCATTGTCTAGAGGAGGTTGCTGAGTATGGACAACTGAAAGAGAGGATGGTGAGTCCTCTATGTCCATACTCTGAGAGAAACTCCTAGGTTCTGTGATTGTTAGGATTTTCTCCCCCTTTTTGGTAGCATCACCATCTTGCATAGGTGAGCTGGGAGATTGATCCATGACATCCACAGGTTCTTGTGGACCTGGATGAGTTGATCTCATTGGTCTCTCAGCAAGCTTACCCTTGAGATTGGTGATCTCAAGTTGTTGGTCATTGACCCTATTCTGCAAGATAGTCACCTAAGATTCCAGGTGAGCTATCTTTGACACAAAGTAGGTGCACATGTTTTAAAGTTTGTGCACCTTTTGTTGCAGACTCCCCTCATCTTCAGATGAAGAATCATTGGGGGATGAGAGGATTGGACCTGTGTCTTCTCCCATTGGCTGCTGGATTTCCCCTGCCCAATGACATCTTCAAGAGAAGTGTCAAGAGGCTGGGTTGCCATGGTAGAGGTCCTAGTGATGTTATCACTGGCAACAGTGATAGCCTCTGCCACATGAATCTCCTGGACAATCTGATGGATCTCTTGGACAATTTGAAGATCCACCTCAGTTTGGGGCGTCTCATGTGGGCTAGAGATGGGTGAGTCAGGAGCACTCATCACTCCTTGAGTATGGGAAGAGAGGAGAGACTCATGGTACTCATTGAAACCCAAATCTTCATAAGACTAGAAGTCAAGGCTAGGAAGTGGTTGATTTAAATCAAGAGGCTGGGGATGGTAACTTTCCCCTGAAGGTTGATCACTAGAGTGTTGAGACTCAGAGTGATGGCTTAAGGCTGTTTGAGAGAGTGTGAGCTCATCAGGCTAAGCATGAGGAACCTCAGCACTGTTAGTTGCAAAAATAGGAGTGGTTTGCTCCCCAGGGGAAGTGGGAGCTCTAGTGTCCACTTCCTCCTATGTAGGTTGTGATATGGGGGCCTGAACATGTTCAATAGCAGGTGCAGGGGTTCGTTTGGATTTTCTGGTGTAAGTGATGGTAATGTTGGGCCTTGATGGTGGTTGAGAAGTGGAGGGTGTTGGTTCATCACTAGCTGGTGCTGCTAGGATGTCACCCTGAGCAATGAGCTCAAACATTTTTGGGACAAGGGCTGTTTCTACCCCTGAAAACCCAACAGTTAGCTTTTTCAATATTTTGAAAATGCCAGGCCTCATATGTGCAAGTTTAAGAACATTACCTGTTCCCCTCAACTATGGTCCCATTTCACAGTTGAGAATGTGTTGAACATACCGGGGAAACATGTAATATTCTAGGGAGTCTATATTTGCAAGTAAATTTGTGAAAACAAACTGAATTTGACCCCTTAAACCATCCCATGGACAATGAAAGAGAGGTCTTCTGGAATCTGGTCCCATCCTCCATGTTTGTTAGACAAGCTGTGGATGACAACATGGAGGAGGTACTTCCACTGGTATGAGACCTTCCCCTTCCTGAAGGTCTTGACTGTGAAGTCACCTTCATAACCCATCTGCTCAAAGGAATGGTTGACAGCAGCTTTTGGGAAGGACTTTTCACCTTCTCCATCATCCAGCTGAAGATGGGTGTTAATGATGGCTGGAGTGATGAACAGTGTCCTCCCCTGCACTATGGCAGACAGTACCTTCTCCCCGTCCATGGTAACCTCTTGACAGGTCCGCTAGAACTCAAGCAATTGATCCTCATAGAGAGGAGGATCGATTGTAAGGGAGGTGTAGTAATGAGACAAAGAAAGAAACCTACAAACGTTTGAGAAGCTTGGATCCTTCTCAGGGTCTAATAGAGAAACTTGGTTGTGTTGCCTATGTAGGTGCATGGAGAAATCCGGGTCGTTATGACGATCAGGGTTGGCCATTTGGAATCTTTGTAGAGAAGGAAGGTAGAAGAAGATGAAATTTAGGGGTAAGTTAGGTTAAAGATCAATGAGAGAGGTGAAAGGAAAGAGAACCGTTTGAAAAGATATACACTAGATTTGAGACAAAGTTAATTGAAAAGATAAACTTTGAAATCTGGATGTGGGTCCTACTTTCAAAAAGCGTCCAAAAAGTTAGTTTTCTTGGAAGTAGAAAATAACTTCCGAAGACGATCGTGGCTTCGGAAGATTTGAAACAATGCTTTCGAACGTAAATTATGCTTCGGAAGATATCCCCAAGAATTTTGAAAATTTTGAAGTCTTCCGAGACTAAATTGCTTTCGGAAGAAATTTAGTCTTAAAATACATTAAATTGTTTATAAGAGACTTAAGCTTCAGAAGATACTTCAAGAATTTCTTCAGAAGGTAAATCATAGATAAACAAGTTGAAGGAATTTTTAGGACATAAATTTCTTCCAAAGACAATTTCACTTCTTCCGAAAGTAAAATTTTTATTATCATTCTAAGGAATGTTAATTTAAAATTTTATTTTCTTCCAAAGAGAACTGGGCTTATGAGGTGAGTTAATAGACCACTTAGGACACATAATTTTTAGGAGAAAAATTTGATTAAGTTATTTCAGAAAAACTATTCAAAGTTAATCATCCCAATAGTTGATACAAGATATTTAAATCTCTGTTCATCAAAAGCCTTTGTGAACAGATTAGCATATTGTTCATTTGTGTTAACTTTGATTAGTTTTATCAAGCCCTTTTCAAAGTTATCCCTAATCAAATGATACCTGATGTTGATGTGTTTGGTCCTTGAGTGCTGCACAGGATTCTCTGTAATAGAGATAACACTGTTGTTGTCTATGTGGATAGGAGTCTCCTTGAAGTTGAATCCATAGTCAAGCATCTGATTCTGAATCCAAAGCACTTGAGCACAGCAGCTTGCAGCAGCAATGTATTCAGCTTCAGCAGTTGATGCAGACACACAGGATTGTTTCTTGCATTGCCAGGAGACTATCCTTCCACCAAGAAATTGACATCCCCTATAGGTTGACTTTGTAGTCATATTGCAGCCACCATAATCACTGTCTGTATATGCATACAAACTGAAGTCAGAATTCTTTGGATACCAAAGGCCTAAGTTTAGAGCACCTTTGAGATACCTAAGAATCCTTTTGACAGTGATAAGGTGTGGCATCTTGGGGTTGGCTTGATATCTGGCACATATGCATGTAGCAAACATAATATCAGGCCTGCTAGCAGTAAGGTACATGAGTGACCCAATCATGGCCCTGTAGAGATGTTCATCAACAGACTCTCCCTCAAGATCAGGACCAAGGGAGTGATTTTTGGCTATGGGTTTCTTTGCAACCTTACAGTCAGTCATCTTGAATCTTGTGAGTATGTCCTGAACATACTTTGATTGACTTATGAAGATGCCATCTTCAACTTGCTTCACTTGAATACCCAAAAAGAAATTTAGTTCCCCCATGGCACTCATTTCAAATATGTTCTTCATTAGTATATCAAAGTCTGTGCAGAGCTTTGGATTAGTTGAACCAAAGATGATGTCATCTACATATATCTGAACTAGCAATGTATCATTTCCTATATCTTTGATGAAGAGAGTCCCATCAATAGTACCTCTTTTGTATCCATGCTGACAGAGGTATATTGATAGTGTCTCATACCACTTTCTTGGAGCCTGATGTAGCCCATATAGAGCTTTATCAAGCTTGCAGACATAATCATGATGATCCGGGTCTACAAAGCCAGGTGGTTGTCTAATATAGACTTCTTCATCAATCACCCCATAGAGAAAGGCACACTTCACATCAAGCTGGTAGACCTTGAAGTCCTTAGATGCAGCATAAGCCAGAAATATTCTTACAGCTTCGAGTCTAGCTACTGGAGCAAAGACATCAGTGTAGTCAATTTCTTCTTCTTGAGTGTATCCTTGGACAACTAGTCTTGCCTTGTTCTTGATGATAATCCCTCTATCATCTTTCTTATTCCTAAAAACCCACTTGGTACCTATAACAGTCTTCCCTTGAGGAAGAGGGCATAAGTTCCAAACCTTCTGTCTTTTGATTTGTAGCAATTCTTCTTGCATTGTTTCAATCCAACTTCCATCCTTTAGAGCCTCATCAACTTTCTTTGGCTTAATTTGGGATAAAAAACAAGAATGTAGACAAACATGACTGTCATGAGTTTGTGCTCTTGTTCTCACCCCTGAGTCAACATTTCCAATGATATTTGTGGTGGGATGTGACTTGTGGATCCTGAGTTGAGGGATCAGAGCAAGTTGATTTGACAGATCAAGATTAGAGAAATTTTGATCTAGAAAAGAAGAGTCCCCCACCACATCAGCACACTTATCAAGAGAAACTTAATCCAATGAGTGTGTGACATCATTGATGTTGTCTTTAATGGAGTGGTTATCAGCATCAAGAAATTCTTGATTACTATAACCACCATCCATTCCTCCTGCATTGGAGGTTCCTTCACCTGAATTCTGAGCCTCTGAACTAAACTTTGAGGTTAATTCAGTTGAATCAGCAGTATTTGTCATGCTTGTGCTGATTGGAGCCTCAATGACAGGGTTAGTCACCATTAGAGCTGAAGTAGTCTTCTTGTTTGGTCTTCTCAGCTCAAATCTTGGGTCAGGATCCTTTGTTGACCTGTTATTCATAGATCCTGAAACATTCTCACAAGATTTGTTAAAACAGTTGGTAACTAAATCAAGATCAAATAGCCAATCCGGACCAGAACCTTTCACACACGGTGTGTGTTCATTGAAAGTCACATTGGCTGACTCCTCAATGATTCTAGTTCTAATATTGTATACTCTATAAGCCTTGACTTGAGAGGAGTATCCAACAAAGTGCCCATCATCTGATTTCTCAGCAAATTTAGCTATTTGATCTTTGGTATTCAAGATGGTGCAAGGACATCCAAATGTTCTGAGAAAACCAATAAATGGTCTCCTTTTGTGCCACAGTTCATAAGGACTCTTACGATGTGTCTTAACTACTAAAACTCTGTTTTGCACATAGCAGGCTGTGTTGACAGCCTCTGCCCAGAAGGTGATGGGTAGCTTAGAGTCAGACAACATAGTTTTCTTGCAGCTTCAATAAGTGTCTTGTTTCTCCTTTAAGCAACACCATTTTGTTGAGGAGTCCTGGGACCACTATATTGTCTTGAAATACCCTTCTCATCACAAAATGTATCAAGGATTTGGTTTTTAAATTCGGTTCCCTGATCACATCTTATGATTTTGACCTTGTGATAAGATTGATTCTCAATTTTCAAAATGAAATTCTTCAAGATTTCAGAGGTTTCATTCTTAGTTCTAAGGAAAAACACCTAAGTGAATCTTTTGAAATCATCTGTGTTCACTAAACAATATGAGGTCCTTCCTAGACTCATTACACTGGTAGGGCCAAACAGATCCATATGTAACAAGTGTAGGGGAGTAGTGATAGAGTTCATTTCCTTTGGCTTGTGAGACACTTTGTGTTGCTTCCCTTTCAGGCATGCAATACAGTGGTCATCACTTATAAACTCTTTCTTTGGTATTCCAGTTACCAAATCATTCTTAATCAGTTTATTCATATTTTTAAAGTTTACATGGTACATTCTCTTATGCCAAAGAAAAGACTCATCACTATTTGCTTTAGATAGAAAGCAAGAAACCTCTCCAAATGGAGACGCTTCCTGCAAGTCCATCTTGTACATGTTTCCTTTCCTGGGAGCTCTAAGAAAAATATGCTCAGGTGGAATGTCAACCCCAGGCTTGAGAACAATGCACTCGTGCTCAGTAAAGAGCATATGATGTTTTTTGTCACAAAGATGGAACACACTCAGAAGATTGTATCCAAGCTCTTTAACAAAGATTACCTTCTCAATACTGAGCTTACCATTTGTAACCTTGCCCCTGCCAGTAATGTACCCTCCTGCATCTCCCCCAAAAGCAACTGGTCCTCCATCAATTCTTTCAAAATTTTGAAGCAAGGACTCATTGCCAGTCATGTGCCTGGAGCAGCCACTATCAACAATCCATATATTTTTGTTGGTCTTTAGCTGTCCTTGCACAAAAGAGATGATTTAGTTACATTTGGAAACCCAAGCCTCATTGGTCTTGGGCTTATTAGAATGAGTTAAAGGCAATAAAACAGTAATAGATCCTATGTTCAGGTTTTGGGGATCATTTGCTGTTTCTGATGATGAACTTTTAGCCACATGGCCTTCCTTCATCTTCCACACCACCTTTGAAAGATTGGGCTTGACCTTTAATGCTTCAAAAGCTTTTATGGCTTCGGAATCTTTGGAGACTGATCCTTCAGAAGATCTTACTTTCACTGTAGCAGGTCTCAGTACTTCTGAAGCATTCCTTTCTTCCGAGACCAATTTTCCTTCCGAAGGCAATGGTTCATTTGCCTTTTTCTTCATTTTGGAGCTTTTGAAGGAAACAGATTTTCCTTCCAAAGTTGTTTGTTTCTTCTTCCTCTCAGAAGTTTTCTTCTTGATCATATGGATAGTGCCCTTTGGATTGTATTGACAATCCTTAGCTAGATGTGAGGTACTACCACACATAACACAGTCTATATCTTTTCTTTTAAGAGCATTCTTTTCCAAAGAAGAATGAGCTTGAACACTTTCCATTTCCTCTTTCACCTTTTCAGATGATGTAGCAGGCTTCTTAGGGTGAAGCTTGCTTTTAGAAATAGATAGTTCAGGTTGTGTAGCAGTGACACACAACTGATCAATCTTCTTGTTGTTGCTGGAGTGAGTTGAAACTGAAGTAGAACTCTTGGTACTAGAATTCTTGGTAGGATCTTTAGCTTTTATCACCTTGAACCCTGCAGAGACAAATACTTGTTTCTGTTTGGGATCAAAGGTGGTCTTGACCTCTTAAGCTTTTCTTGATCTTCTCTTTGCTCTTTTGATCAAGTTCTTCCTTTTGGTTTTGCTCAAACTAGCTTCTTTTTCCTCCTTAGGAGCATGGTGACCCTTTTTGGATTTACTCTCTTCACTCACCTCAGAGTCATCCCTCACCTTCTCCTCTTCATCCGCTTCATCACTGGGGTCTATGGATGGAATCTCATCTTGACCAGTTCCATACCTTGGAGATCTAACAGATAGTAGAGAGTGTGGAGGAGCTATCTCACTAGATCCCAGTCCCTGCTTGTTATGATAACAAACTTTTGCATGCAGAGATGAGGATATCATGTTCTTGAAGGTTTCCTCTTTAAGAACACATTTTTCGGCCCTAGCTTTGCTGATCACAAGCTCAGCCTGGCATTCAGTCAACTTGGTAATGAGATCCTTAATTTGAGTCCGGTAATTTGTTTGCTCATGTTTAAGAGTTGAAACTGTGTTCTCTAGATCTTCTATTTTAAGTTTATAGTCATTTTTAGCCCTTTTAAAATCAGCTTTTAAAATATTCAATGACTCAATATCATATCTCATTTCCAAGTTGTAGGACCTGTATCTATTTACTTTAGCAATACATTCAGGAGAGCAAAGATGTTCAAGTACATTGGCTTTATCGTGGTCAGCTATGAGTGCTTGGTTTGGAGATGCATCTTCAGCTTGAAAGCTCCAGTCAAAGCCTCCTTCTTCAACAGCAACTGCGGCATGCTGTCTTGGCTTCTCATTCTGGTTCCCTCCTTCAGTGTAGTTTGGCCTGGATGAAGCTTGGCCACTATTTGACTTAGGTGCCTTGCATTCTCTAGCAAAGTGTCCCATCTGGTTACAGTTGTAACACTTCGCTTTGCTCTTGTCCAGTCCAACTTGCCACTGGCAGCATTGCTAGGAAACCTTCTTCCAGTCCTCTTGTAGAACTTCTGGGCTCTGTGAGTAAGAAGAGCCATTTGCTGGACTATCTCCATGTACTCTAGATCATCTGGATAGATGCAGTCCAGGTCTTCAAGAGTGAAAAGAAAGTTGCCTATACTTTCATCAGTGGAGACAAAAGCTTGAGAAGAACTTGTCTCTTGGAAGGGACTTCCTTGGATGTAGCTCTCTCTGGGTGTCTCAGGGAAGGTGATGAAAGGACCCTTTTGTGAAGTCTCAGGGTAGCAGATGAGATGATGCTGTGGTTCTCTGCTATCCCTTTTAACCACATGAAGGGCTGAACTCTGGTGAGTGTTGGAGCTACCAGATGAATTTTGCATATTCATCTCCATCTGGTATCCTATAAGTATCCCATACAACTCAGTGAGAGTAAGGGTCTTGAGGTTTTCAGTCCTCTTAATGACCACACAGTAGTGTGTCTATTGTCTTGGAAGAGAGGACATGAACTTCCTAACAATATCCATATTCTTAATAGTTACCCCAACATCAGCCAGAGTATCCACAATCTCAACATACCTGAAGTATTGTTGAGTCATGGGTTCACCTGTCTTGAAGGTGAAATTTTCAAACTGTTGCTTCAAGAGATCCTTCTTGTTCTCCTTGGCTTCATTTGAACCCTCATACATCAGTTTCAGTGCATCCCGTAGCTGTTTAGCGGTCTTGCACTTCTTGAAACCTCTATAGATGGAGTTTGAAAGAGCAGTTTGGAGGGCTATCATGGCTTTCTGATCAATTTCAATTATTTTCCAGTCTTCATTAGAAAAGTCAACCCTCTCCTTTGGTATCATGCCACCACCAGCAGCAGCTGAAGAGGTGCATGGTACATAAGGTCCATCTACAACAGACTCCCACATCCTGGAATCTTGAGACTTGATAAAGCCTTCCATTCTTTGACACTAAGTGTCAAAATCCTCAGGAGTGATCAGTGGGGACTTTGTCATTGTTCCAGTTTCCATATCAGCTTTGGAGATAGCTGCCATTGGAAGAGTTAAGTGATGTGTGTTACTAAGAGGTTTTGAAGATGGTGAGATCTTGCAAACAAGAGCCTGGAATGCTCTGATACCAAATGCAGGACCGTTAAAAAGGGACTTCGCACTTAGTTAACACACTTAGGAGGATCTTTAGGATTACTTAACAATTCAAGTGGGGAACTTAGAACTTTAATAGATGATACAATGCACAACATAAGTAAAGTAAGAGCAAGAACACAAGAAAATAATTTTCAAGGTAGTAGTATATTGCTTCTTTAGTTCTATTACAAGTGTTTGCACTGATATTTGAAATACAAGAACCTTTGACTCTTTATACAAAACCTACAACCGTCAATATTCAAAAAGACAGTTGGATGTGACTAATCTAGACAACAAGATCAGCCTAAAGTCAAAAGGTAGATTGCCTTTTGACTAATGACTATGACAAGCCATAGCTCACTGACTTTCCTATTACAAAAAGCCAAACAGGACACAAATACAGAAACTTGCAGACAAAGACCTTATCTACTTTATCATAAAGCATGGAGGTTTCACCAACTTATGATAGTTGGTGAACCACCAGAGCATGCAGCGGACAGGAGGTTGCTTTATGATAAAGTTGGCAGAAAAAGTGTCTTTTCTCTCTCTTCTAAAGTAATCTGTCTTATCTTTATTCAGCTTCGGAAGACTTTGTCTTGAGAGCTTCGGAAGACTTCATTTTTAACCTTCGGAAGAGTTGAGTCTTTGGCTTCGGAAGACTTGACACTTAGTGTAAAGTTTCCTTAGTAGTTTCTTCTGAACATTGGCTTCGAATGATTTTACACTTAGCATTTTTCTTGAATGTGTAAAACTTCCAAAGCTAGTTCTTCTTTGTTCCTTAGTGCATGTTGGAATACCTGGTTGTTTTGGCATCTTTTGATTGATCCTTTGGTTGCATCAGCCTCTTAACCTCAGAGGTTCCTACAAAGGTGATGAAAGGACCCCTTTGTGAGTTATCAGGGAAGCAAATGAGATGATGTTGTGGTTCTCTGCTATCCCTTTCAACCACATTGTTGGGTTCAACAATTGAATAAACTGAAGCTTACCAAATGATAATCACAGCAAACGACCAAGTTGATCATAACAAGAATAACAATACAAGACAATTCAACATCACAAAGTCAACATCAAGATAAAATGAAAAGTCAAAATTAGGTCATGATGTAACAATATTATAGAAAGACCCACTAGTGCATTTTGCAAGTGTGGTTCTTGTGTGTGTGTTTCTTACGGTGCGAACAACCACCCAAGGAGAATTCCTCCTTTGGGTGGGTTTGATTCCATCTTTCGTCTATGATTCTCATTGTAATTTGTTCATCAACATTAATGAAATCATAACATTAACATTATCCATTTCTTTGTTCTGTGATTCACACACATACACCCATCTTAATTTTGATTTCTAGATCTGAACATGATGAATCCTAAGATCCAAGCTTGATGAATCTGA
Organism: Flaveria sonorensis; assembly: GCA_025506505.1. Taxonomy (NCBI): domain Eukaryota; kingdom Viridiplantae; phylum Streptophyta; class Magnoliopsida; order Asterales; family Asteraceae; genus Flaveria; species Flaveria sonorensis. The sequence continues at coordinate 52,289,892 of CM046429.1, forward strand.
AATATTGATTCAGCAAAATGGTATCAGAGCTATTGGTTGCTGGATTCATCTACGTTTCAAATCTGATTTCAACATTATGATGTCAAGAACAAAGAATACAACAACAAAAATGAATAAAAAGGTCGTTGTTCATCGAAACCCCATCTGTTCATCAACAAAATACAAAAGAAAATCAACAGATCTATTAATGTTGGTATGATTTGAAGATGATTAATCATGGATCTGATTACTCCTTCAAAACTTGATGCAACTTAACAAGATTAACATCAATAGAATGAAGAAAAGTAGTATCAATCTTTGATCCAAGATTAGAAGCATTTTAGATCTAATGGTGTTTGAGTACCGATGCTGAGCAAGAAACAAATTCGGATGCTTGATTTGCTCAACATACAAATGCGTCTGAGCAACAACCAAATGCGGATGTTCATCACAACAAATGCGAATGCATGATTTGCTTAACATACAAATGCAGCTTAGCATCAATCAAATACGGATGTTTATCACAACAAATGCGGATGCATTACATAAAAATGCGAATGTCATTTTGTGTTGCACAAACAAATGTGGATAAGCAATTATCCAATGTGGTTGAGTGTCAAACAAATGTGGCTACGCAACATGGAAATGAGGATGAAGCACGAATCAAATGCGACTATGTATGTACAATAACAAAACAAATGCGGATGGGACCATACTAATGCGGATGGTTGTACACTAATATGGGTTCATTAATTTACACGTGTAACAAATATGGCTGCTTTAGTGAACAAATGCTGATAAGTTACTCACCTAATGCGGCCAAGTAAATTTCAAATGCAATTCATCCAACAACAAAAGATGATGAACAGATTATAACAACAAACAAGGAAAAGATATTATCATGAATGCAGATGATTGCAACCAACAGGCACACCCATTTTGTGCATTCAACAGAACGAAAACCAACAATTGAAATCAACTATGGTCACAAAACCACCGCGTCATTCTAGGATTTGTACAACACCTAGAAACTCTCTGAAAGTCATGATACTACAATCAAAGATGATTCATTGAACTCGTGCCTGACTATTGAGCATAACAGATAAACAGACATTAATCAAGGGACCAATGGTTATCTAAAGAATGTTAGATTATCAAGTCTTTTCAAGATGACACGTAACAACGAAGATCTTCAAGTTCAATTTTTGGCAAGCATTAGTTCAGGGGGAGTATTGTTGGGTTCAACAGTTGAATAAACTGAAGCTTACCAAATGATAATCACAACCAACTAAAGATCTCATTGTACAAGTTCAAAGACCAAGTGGATCATAACAAGAACAATACAAGACAATTCAACTTGACAAAGTCAACATCAAGACAAAATGAAAAGTCAAAATTAGGTCATGATGTAACAATATTATATAAAGGCCCACTAGTGCATTTTTGCAAGTGTGGTTCTTGTGTGTGTGTTTCTTACTGTGCGAACCACCACCCAAGGAGAATTCCTCCTTTGGGTGGGTTTGATTCCATCTTTTATCTATGATTCTTATTGTAATTTGTTCATCAACATCAATGAAATCATAACATTAACATTATCCATCTCTTTGTTCTATGATTCACACGCATACACTCATCTTGATTTTGATTTCTAGATCTGAACGTGATGAATCCTAAGATCCAAGGTTGATGAATCTGTAATATTGATTCAGCAAAAAAAGAAGAACTACCAGAACCTTATGTTGGTCCATTCTTCCCAGCACAGGTGAAAGAAGAACCACCAGAATCTTCACAACTTCCACCACCATCAAACCCTTGAAGTACATAGGCTGTATAATCCTTAGGGGGTGTATTGTTGGACCTTGAAAGGATCATACATGCCAATTCAAGAGGTGGTTGAAGGTTGTTCTGGTTGGAAGAAACTACAAGTCAAAGAATAAATATGGGTGAAGAAAACAGAAGAAAAAGACAAATATCAGCTATCGGCATTAGTCAATGAGGATGAGCAAGAACAAATACGGCTGAGTATTTGTTCATCCTTATTTACCAATGCGGATAAGAAAAATCAAATGCTGATAAGTATACATTCATCCACATTAGTCAATGCGGGTGACATACTTAATGCGGATGCTTAACAAAAGAAATGCAGATCATTATTTTGTACTTAGACTAGTATTCTGATGTATAGTTGTCAGAGTAGTTTAGTCATTTTGTATAGGCATTATATCTGCTATAAATAGAATAGTATACACTATATTTGAAAGTTTCTTTTGGTGCTACGAGCTTTTTGCTACAAACCCTAGCACACTTTGTATTTTTTTCATCAGTATTAATATACAAAGCATTTATTAGTATTTTCAAATTTATGATCGTTGATTCTGTATCTACACATTCATTACCTCAATCATCATATTCAATCCTAGTTGAATCACATCAACTCTGATTCTGATTTGGACCCGATCAATTGGTATCAGTGCCTTGGCTCTTGAATTTGTCTCAAAATCAGCTTAGATCATGAACGAAAATCGATTGAACTTGTAAGGCCCCGTTCCCGGGATGCTTACAGTTGGTCAATCATCACATAAAACATTTAAAACAATTCAATTTGCAATGGAAATATAACTTTTCATTAATAATTTAAATCATGTCAACTTATCATGTCATTTCATTTACACCCCATAAATAGTATTAATACAATAACATTCTCAAAAATATGGATGCCAGTATCGAATCATCCCCAGTAGCTTATGCATCCATGCCTGCAACTCCTCAGCACCAACCATTACCTGCCAACTGATATGCATATAAAAAGTCAGCGATACTGAGTGAGTTCTAGTTTATATAATAAAATACTTTACTTTTGATAAAACCTTTCCTTTACTTTCGTACGATCATACATCATACATACATCCGGATAATATCATTATTATCTTTTGTAACAACCGACTCCTAGGTCCAACTCCCAGAATCTAATGTGATTTAGCATTGTGTTATTGCATCATCTCATTTCATGTATGTATCTCCTTTTCATTATGGTTAATGAATTTCTATGATTTATGCAACCCTGTTTGACTGTTGTTTGACATGTTTAAGCCTAGAACTTGTTCCCGAGACTAAAAAATTCACTTAATTGACCTTATCCTTTGATAATTGAACATAAAATTTAAATCTGAGTCTTCCTTGTGAAAAATTTTCCGTAGGCGCTTCACAACTATTTAGGCGCATGACGACTATCCAGGTGCATTTGGTAGTTAGGCGCATCGCCACTGTTTAGGCGCATGACGACTATCCAGGCGCATTTGGCAATTTGGCGCATCGATACTGTTTAGGCGCATGAAGACTATTCAGGCGCCCTGAAAGTGGGCGCATGAGCACTATTCGGGCGTTTTAGCCACACTTAGCATTTTAAAAATGTCCGAACCCTTCTAGAAGCTTTTGACCTGGTATGCGCACCTCCAAACCAACCAATGCATGGATTGTTGCCATGCATTCGGCCGTTCCGCCCTCCAACCACACCACTCCTCGGTTTTCATTAACCCGAATCCACACTCCACCAAAATTCTTACTTCCTTTCAAAAACCGAATTCCCCATTTCATTTCACACTTTCACTCTCTCGAATTCTCTTTATACTCGGTCTCTCTCTCTCGGCAATCTCTTTCACCAAAAACCCGAGGACTTTTCCGAAGACTTCATCAAGCAAGAATTTGAGAAGCAAGCTTCAACTCTGGACTCTCGAACCAGCAGTTCCTACACTCTCTAAACCATCTTCAAACCCGAAACATCTTATGTGTAAGTCTTTTGTACCCCAACAAACCATTATCGATGTTTTCTCTCCTTTCTCTTCTTTGAATCCTACCTTTCTTGTTCCGTGGTAGAATTTCCAAGACCGGGTTGACTTTGTTGTGTGACTTTCAGAACTACAAGAGGTACACATTCCTTCATACTTGTTTACCTTGTAATATTGCCATGAATCTACCCGAAGACCTCTTTTCATGGGTTTTCAGGGCCATCCAACCATCTGCCACAATTCTAAACCGCATTCCACACTTAAAAACTTGTTTAAAACACCTTGTAATCAATTTTTATAACTTGGACATATTGCGTATTTAGATAATTGGTTGTTTAAACCTGAGAATTCATGTTACTCATGTGTAAATGATGACTTATGTGTCCAACCATGACCTTGTTACCTTAGGTTGCTATGCCCGTGGGTAAATCTAAATTTTTAGAATGTTTGATGATGTTCAACTGTTTTGATATTGGGATGGATATGTTGGTATGATGAATTGGACCTTAGAATGCTTGTTAGGGACCCGAATAAGTGATAGATGTAGCTTAACATAGCCAAATTCGTGACAACTTGTTAGATACAAACTTTTCAGGCCCTAAAACTATTAAAACAGTGGCTAAAACCAGACTTGGTGAAAATTTTGGGTTAACATGTTAATTCCATGAACTTACTTGGCTTAAGCGGGTCTAACCGGGGGATTCTTGGATGAAATCTTAAGAAATAATGTAACAAGCCAAAAAACCTTTAAGGCCTTAATATTTCTGAAAGTTAAAGGACCATAAACTCATATTTTGAGGAAAGGACTTAAAGAAAATGAAATAAAGTGTCGATTTCGGGTAAAGACGGGTTTTAAAGGGTTAAATGTTGGAAACAAGATTTTGTGCAAAGGACCCCAAAACTCTTTGAGAAACTAAAAACGGGTCATATTACGCCAAAAACCCAAACTTTCCTAAAAAGGAAACTTTTTGACACAAATTTCTAAGGGATGTGGTCATATATACCTTTAAACACCAATTACCCTTGATTACACCCCCAATAGTCTAAGAAGCTATAGCTTATATATGTATCTTGCTCTTAGGGTGCTAGGACCTGAATCTATTTGTAATTGAAGAATCCTTTATCTGCTCAAGGTGAGTTTCTCGTGTCCCCTTTTTACTACTATTTTGGGGTGAAACATGCTCTGTTTGAACTAAACTTTATTGGATACTATTATGCGATGCTATTGTATGTTGTGGCTATTGTTTGAACCTTCATCTTTGTATCACAATCATGAATTCTATGTGAACCGCTTGATTATATGGGTAGATCTACTTGGGGAAACCCCCACGCACAGTGCCTTCCGATGAGAAGGGTACCACACTGAGATCCTGCGGGGTCGGTGCGGCATGTAACAGGTTTTGTAAGATACTATGGTGTACCATCCGGCAGGTATGGTATGTTGCTATGAGGCTCAGTTTCCCTTATAGGATTACCGGCAACACAAGTTTAGAAGAGGCTAGCCTGGGACTGAGTGCTGGGTTGATTTGTGATCCCACAACTATGATACTATGCTTTTTAAACTATACTATGGGTTCAATGAGCCCTTTTGTTTTTGAACTTCAAGTACTTGAACTCACCAACTTTTTAGTTGACACAAAAATCTTTTTGAGCATGTTTCAGGTAATCCTCGTTGAGCTTGGACCTTATGAAAGACTCCAAAGATGACTTAGCACCGTGACTACCTAAATGGCATTACTAGGATTTTTAAATCATTTGAACATTTAGTTTTTAATATGTATGTTTTGGGATAGTATTGTATTAGATGCTTCCATTGTTAGGGTTGACGGTGTTAACCTGGATAACATTGATGTAATGTAATGCCATTACAATTTCTCTCCTTGTGCGCTCTTGTGTGGTTCTGTTTTCGCTGCCATGTATGTTGCTAGTCTGAGACATCCTACCCTCTTCTGGGCTCGGGGTGTGACAGATTGGTATCAGAGCCACAGGTTGTAGAGAAATCAGGAATACCTTAGTAGACCCTAGGCTACAACCCTGATACCCTAGGACTATCCTATTTTGGAATGTGTTGGGATGAATGGGTTGGGTAAATTGATGATTACACTTGATCAACGTAATCATGAAATTACCGGACGCGTGAATTCCGGCACGATCCCCTATTTGGTGTTAAAAATCTTTTCTTTGCATAGAATATGCTTTGTGTGAGTCTAAATCTTGTCTTGTCTATGAGGTAACCTGTGTTTCTATTAATATGAGATACTACTACCATTGTTACTGATGTAACTGTCATTATGAGATACTACTGCCATTGTTACTGATATAACTGTCATTATGAGATACTACTACCTTCGTTACTGCTGTAACTGTTATTATGAGATACTGTCATCACTAATGCCATGAGCTATGAGAAACCAAATTTCTCATAATGATTTTACAGGAACTCGAGGACTATGGCCAACAACGGTAAAGCACCCGCACTCCCCGTGGACGAGACCGCCCCTGTAGGACGGCTGAGAAGGGCTACTTATCCCTCATAATACAAGGAGTACATTAGGTGGTGCAGTCACCCCGGATGGATATTTGTTACATCCGATGATACCGATCCATCCGAAGATTCATCCCCGACATCTCAGTCAAGGAGCCGGACCCGCTCCAACTCACCTCATGTACCAGCACCGGCGCACTCGCCCATCCCACCTATTGGGAATAGGGGCGCGCGAGTCATCACTCAACCACGATTCATCACGCCACACAGACCTTGCAGTCACCCTAATTTCAGGTACTAATGGCATCCCATGGTGTCCGGCGCTTGGAGCAAGAACAAAAGAAGAAGGGGTCAGGCTGGTTCGGGTGGTTAAAGAAGAAATGGTAGTAGTGACTGGATGAAACTTGATTATTGAATGATGCTATCTTTATGAGAAACTATTTATCTCTGATACTATTTTTGAGGGTGATGGCACCTTCCAGCTTGTATTGCTACGAAACTATCGACCCTATTTGATGTTTGTTTTACTATCTATGATTGAACTTCTCTTATGATACTATTTTATCTATTGTTGGTTTCCTGTTTGGGTTATGTATTAGTTTATTCTAGGAATCTATCCTGATTGCCTTTTTGAATTGCTAATTGATTCCATATATATGTGAGGCTATGTATGACTTTTTGTGTGTTATGTGAATCCTTGTGTGTTGTGGAACGACCTTAGGGAGTCAATTGGTGTGTGGGATACTCGAAACAAATTATGAGACACTAAATGAGTTTCACTATGATTGACACCAGAATGCCGCTTAGAAGGGAAACACGCGAGGGAAGAAACTGGGGTGTTGGACGCCCTAGGGGTTGAGGTGAGAACCGATCACCCACTCCACCCAGGGCCAACCGGGAGGAGAACTCTAACCACGAAAAAGATGAGAGGATTGCCAACTTGGTGGCCCAACAAATTGCAAATTCTATTCCTACCATCATCGTGCAAATAAATGCTGATCGGGGAAATACATCCCAGAACGATGGACTCGGAAACAATGCGGGGGATGCTGGGAACGTTGAAGAAGTAAGAACCGGGTGTTCTTACAAAACTTTCATGTCATGCAAGCCTAAAGACTTCTTCGGCACCGAGGGAGGAATAGACACCTACCGCTGGCTAAACGAAATGGAAGCTGTATTGGACATAAGCAAATGCAAGAACTAGCATATGGTCAGGTTTGCCTCCAAATCCCTAAAGGGGCCAGCCTTAGAATGGTGGAAGACTATCGTTCAGCCAAGGGGCAGGGATGCCGTCGGCCGTATAAAGTGGTTGGAATTTCGAGAACTGATGACCGGTAAGTACTGTCCCATGAACCAGCTGGAGAAGCTTGAGGCAGAATTTTTGTTCCTGGAAATGAGGGGCTCAAATTACACCGAGAACATCAATCGATTCTCTGCTTTATCCCGACTTGTGCCTCATTTGGTAACTCCCAAATCTAAAGGCGTAGCCCGATTTATCTGGGGCCTGCATCCCAGAGTCAGAAGCATGGTCCGAACTGCTAGACCTACAACCCTTCAATTGGCTGCCGATCTTACTGGCAGCTTAACAGACGACCTGATCAGGGCTGGATGGACAGATCAGGGGAGGAACGAGGATAAGAAGAGGTTATCAAGTGAGAGGAGAAGGTGGATTGATGCTAGAAGGCCCAGTGGTGGTGGTAGTAGCTCAAACAGGAGGGCCGATGAAAGGTCAAGGAGTGATGGACAAGGAGCAAGAGGTCAAAGGCTGTATGTAGGCACAAACCCCTTATGCACGAAATGCAAACTGCACCACTAAGGGGAATGCAATCCGATGCCCTGCTTTAGGTGCAAACGAACTGGCCACCTGATTAAGGACTGTACTTTTGAGCCCGGGAAGCAATGCTACGAATGCGGGGATCCGGGACGCATGCGAAATAGGTGTCCCAAGCTAGCAAGATACAAGGACGCTAGGCTTAACAAGCCTAAAGGAAAAGTGTTCGTGATGGACCCCAATGATGCTCGCAAAGATCCCGACGTGGTAAATGGTACGTTCCTCATTAAGAACCACCCTGCTACTGTTTTGTTTGATACTGGAGCAACCAGAAGTTTTGTTTCCCCTACCTTTAGGAATTTAATTGATTTGGAGGCTTGTGCCCTAACTGATGCTTACGCAGTGGAATTAGCTGATGGTAATATAATAGAAACCAATGAAATTATCAAAGATTGCACAATAGAACTAGAGGGTATTCCGTTTAAGATAGACTTGATGCCTATCACTTTAGCAAAATATAAGGCTGTAATTGTATGTGGTGAGTGCTTGCTTAGGACACCTTTAACTGATGGAAGCACGCTAACAATCCACGGTGACAGAAACAACACGCTATACCCTATGATATCCAACCTGAAGGCTATCAAGAGCCTCCAGAAGGGATGCTCAGCCTTCATAGTCTACGTTATGAAAGCAAGAAAGGAAAAGAGGATCAAAGATATACCGGTGGTGGCTGAATACCCGGAAGTGTTTCCCGAGGACCTACCGGGACTACCTCCAACTAGACAGGTCGAATTCCAAATCGACCTAGTGCCTGGTGCCACAGCAGTGGCTAAGGCACCTTACCGACTCACTCCACCCGAGATGAAGGAGCTAATGGTGCAAATCCAGGAACTACTGGATAAGGGATTTATTCGGCCGAGTGTTTGTCCATGGGGCGCACCAGTGTTATTCGTTAAGAAGAAGGACGGGACACTGCGAATGTGTATCGACTACAGCGACCTTAACAAGCTTACAATCAAGAATCACTATCCCCTCCCAAGAATCGATGACTTGTTCGACCAACTACAAGGAGCCAGCTACTTCTCCAAAATAGATTTAAGGTCGGGATATCACCAGCTAAGGGTGAGAGAGGAAGATGTACCCAAAACAGCTTTTCGAACAAGGTACGGGCACTATGAATACTTAGTCATGCCCTTCGGACTGACTAATACACCCGCCGCATTCATGGATCTTATGAATCGAGTGTGTCGTCCATACCTAGACAAGTTTGTCATTGTGTTTATCGACGACATCCTGATCTACTCCCATAGCCGAGAAGAACACGTGAAGCACCTCAGACTGATTCTTGAATTGCTCAAGAATGAATAGCTTTATGCGAAATTTTCTAAATGTGAATTTTGGATGCGCAAAATCCAATTTTTAGGGCATGTGGTGAACGAAGAAGGAATTCAAGTAGACCTGTCAAAGATTGAAGCCATTAGAAACTGGAAAATTCCTGAAACTCCTACTGAGATAAGGCAATTTCTTGGTTTAGCTGGATACTACCGAAGGTTTATTAAGGATTTCTCACAGATTGTGCAACCATTGATCGCTCTAACCAAGAAAAACACGACCTTCACATGGGGGACGGAGCAGAATGAAGCACATGAGTTACTCAAGGAGAAACTGTACAGTGCACCAATCCTTGCCTACCAGAAGGCGTTGATGATTTTGTAGTTTATTGCGACCCCTCGCGTCAAGGACTTGGATGTGCATTGATGCAGCGAGATAAAGTGATTGCTTACGCGTCCAAATTGTTGAATGAGCATGAGATAAACTATACTACCCACGATCTGGAGCTGGGTGCGGTGGTGTTTGCTCTCAAGATATGGAGACACTACCTTTACGGTACCAAATGCATCATCTACACCGATCATAAAAAGTCTGCAACACATCCTTGAGCAAAAGATGCTAAATATGCACCTGCGAAGGTGGGTAGAGCTGCTGAGTGATTATGAATGTGAAATTCGCTACCACCCAGGAAAGGCCAATGTAGTGGCTGATGCCCTAAGAAGAAAGGAAAGGGAGAAATCCATTCGTGTCCGTGCTCGGAGAATGAGCGTGTATACCAGTCTTACCACTAGATTGATGGAGGCATAAAAGGAATCCTTGAGTAATAACAAACTAGCGAAAGAAATGCTAACTAGAATGGAAAAACGTTTGGAAGTGAGTAATGACGGATTATATAAGCATGAGGGAAGGACATGGGTACCGAAACACAGAGAAATTAGAGAGATAGTCCTAGATGAAGCACACAAATCTAGATACTCAGTTCATCCGGGGAGCGACAAAATGTATCAGGACTTAAGGGCTCTTTTCTGGTGGCCCGGAATGAAAAAATCCATTGCTACCTATGTAGGGAAATGCCTGACATGTGCAATGGTAAAGGCAGAGAACCAAAAGCCATCAGGAACCTTACAACAGCCCGAAATTCCCGAGTGGAAATGGGATAACATTATGATGGACTTCGTTACAAAGTTGCCAAGAACTTCTCATGGACATGATGCAATCTGGGTAATAGTGGATAGACTGACCAAATCAGCTCACTTCCTACCGATACGAGACGATTACGACTTATCGAAACTAGCGCGAATATACATTGATGATATTTTAACAAGACATGGAGTGCCACTATCGATTATCTCAGACCGTGACAGTCGTTTCACTTCATGATTTTGGAAGTCTCTCCAGCAGGCTTTAGGGACGCGACTTAACTTGAGCACTGCATACCACCCATAGACCGATGGGCAAAGTGAATGAACCATTCAAATATTGGAGGACATGTTGAGAGCTTGCGTACTCCAGGGGAAGTTGGGATAATCACCTTCCTTTGGTGGAGTTTTCCTATAATAATAGTTATCACGCAAGTATAAAAGCACCCCATACGAAGCCCTATATGGTAGAAAGTGTCGTTCACCTTTGAGTTGGAATGAGATTGGTGATAGCCAAATTATGGGTCCTAATATTGTAATGGAAACCACGGACAAAGTGTTCAAGATTAAGGAACGATTGAGAGCAGCCCGAGATCGTCAAAAGAAGTACGCTGATAGAAGGCGAAAGCCCTTAGAATTTCAAGTGGGCGATAGAGTGATGCTAAAAGTGGCGTCATGGAAAGGCACGGTAAGATTTGGCAAGAAGGGCAAGTTAAGCTCAAGATACATTACACCATTTGAAATATTATCGAGAGCTGGTCCGGTAGCATACCAGTTAAGGCTACCCCAAGAGCTGAGCTACGTACATGACACTTTTCATGTGTCCAACTTAAAGAAGTGTTTCATTGATAAGGCCTTGGAACTCCCATTGAAAGATGCCAAAATCACTAACGAGTTGATGTTTGTGGAAGAACCCACAGAGATCACCGACCGATTAGTCCAGAAACTCAGACGAAGCCGGATACCCAAAGTGAAAGTAAGATGGAACTCTAGGCGAGGACCTGAATTCACATGGGAAAGAGAAGATGTGATGATGAAGGAGTATCCACACCTCTTTAAGCCCACTCGTTGAGAATCTAATTGAAGCTAAAATTTCAGAATGAAATTTCCTAAACGGTGGGTGAATGTAACAACCGACTCCTAGGTCCAACTCCCAAAATCTAATGTGATTTACAATTGTATTATTGCATCATCACATTTCATGTATGTATCTCCTTTTCTTTATGGTTAATGAATTTCTATGATTTATGCAACCCTGTTTGACTGTTGTTTGACATGTTTAAGCCTAGAACTTGTTCCCGAGGCTAGAAAATTCACTTAATTGACCTTATCCTTTGATAATTGTACATAAAATTTAAATCCGAGTCTTCCTTATGAAAAATTTTCCCTAGGTGCCTCACAACTATTTAGGCGCCTCACAACTGTTTAGGCGCATGACGACTGTCCTGGCGCATTTGGCAGTTAGGCCCATCGCCACTGTTTAGGCGCATGACGACTGTCCAGGCGCATTTGGCAGTTAGGCGCATCGCCACTGTTTAGGCGCATGAAGACTATTCAGGCGACCTGAAAGTGGGCGCATGAGCACTGTTCGGGCATTTTAGCCACACTTAGCATTTTAAAAATGTCCGAACCCTTCTAGAAGCTTTTGACCTGGTATGCTCACCTCCAAACCAGCCAATGCATGGATTGTTGCCATGCATTCCGCCGTTCCACCCTCCAACCACAACACTCCTCGGTTTTCATTAACCCGAATCCACACTCCACCAAAATTCTTACTTCCTTTCAAAAACCGAATTCCCCATTTCATTTCACTCTTTCACTCTCTCGAATTCTCTCTATACTCGGTCTCTCTCTCTCTTGGCAATCTCTTTCACCAAAAACCCAAGGACTTTTCTGAAGACTTCATCAAGCAGGAACTTGAGTAGCAAGCTTCAACTCTGGACTCTCGAACCAGCAGTTCATACACTCTCTAAACCATCTTCAAACCCGAAACATCTTGTATGTAAGTCTCTTGTACCCGAACAACCCATTATCGATGTTTTCTCTCCTTTCTCTTCTTTGAATCCTACCTTTCTTGTTCCGTGGTAGAATTTCCATGACCGGGTTGACTTCGTTGTGTGTCTTTCAGAACTACAAGAGGTACACATTCCTTCATACATGTTTACCTTGTAATATTGCCATGAATCTACCCGAAGACCTCTTTTCATGGGTTTTCAGGGCCATCCAACCATCTGCCACAATTCTAAACCTCATTCCACACTTAAAAACTTGTTTAAAACACCTTGTAATCAATTTTTATAACCTGGACATATCGAGTATTTTGATAATTGGTTGTTTAAACCTGAGAATTCATGTTACTCATGTGTAAATGATGACTTATGTGTCCAACCATGACCTTGTTACCTTAGGTTGCTATGCCCGTGGGTAAATCTAAATTTTTAGAATGTTTGATGATGTTCAACTGTTTTGATATTGGGATGGATATGTTGGTATGATGAATTGGACCTTAGAATGCTTGTTAGGGACCCGAATAAGTGATAGATGTAGCTTAACATAGCCAAATTCGTGACAACTTGTTAGATACAAACTTTTCAGGCCCTAAAACTATTAAAACAGTGGCTAAAACCAGACTTGGTGAAAATTTTGGGTTAACATGTTAATTCCATGAACTTACTTGGCTTAAGCGGGTCTAACCGGGGGATTCTTGGATGAAATCTTAAGAAATAATGTAACAAGCCTAAAAACCTTTAAGGCCTTAATATTTCTGAAAGTTAAAGGACCATAAACTCATATTTTGAGGAAAGGACTTAAAGAAAATGAAATAAAGTGTCGATTTCGGGTAAAGACGGGTTTTAAAGGGTTAAATGTTGGAAACAAGATTTTGTGCAAAGGACCCCAAAACTCTTTGTAAAATTGGTCTAAAAGTGATATAAGGACCCCTAGAAACTATTAAGGGCCATAGTGTGTCAAGTAATGGAAGGAACCAACTTCGGGGTAAAAATTGTAATTTTGGAAACTTGAGGGACTAAAAGTGTAAATTTTGAAAAGTCGACCATATTCCAGTAAATTTATGACCAGAAACTATTTTTATACCTATCTTCATATAAGAACTTGTAAGAAACTAAAAACGGGTCATATTACGCCAAAAACCCAAACTTTCCTAAAAAGGAAACTTTTTGACACAAATTTCTAAGGGATGTGGTCATATGTACTTTTAAACACCAATTACCCTTGATTACACCCCCAATAGTCTAAGAAGCTATAGCTTATATATGTATCTTGCTCTTAGGGTGCTAGGACCTGAATCTATTTGTGATTGAAGAATCCTTTATCTGCTCAAGGTGAGTTTCTCGTGTCCCCTTTTTACTACTATTTTAGGGTGAAACATGCTCTGTTTGATCTAAACTTTATTGGATACTATTATGTGATGCTATTGTATGTTGTCGCTATTGTTTGAAACTGCATCTTTGTATCACAATCATTAATTCTGTGTGAACCGCTTGATTATATGGGTAGATCTACTTGCCCCCCACGCACAGTGCCTTTCGATGAGAAAGGTACCACACTGAGATCTTGCGGGGTCGTTGCGGCATGTAACAGGTTTTGTAAGATACTATGGTGTACCATCCGGCAGGTATGGTATGCTGCTATGAGGCTCCGTTTCCCTTATGGGATTACCGGTAACACAAGTTTAAAAGAGGCTAGCCTGGGCTGAGTGCTGGGTTGATTTGTGATCCCACAATTGTGATACTATGCTTTTTAAACTATACTATGGGTTCAATGAACCCTTTTGTTTTTGAACTTCAAGTACTTGAACTCACCAACTTTTTAGTTGACACAAAAATCTTTTTGAGCATGTTTCAGGTAATCCTCGTTGATCTTGGACCTTATGAAAGACTCCAAAGATGACTTAGCACCGTGACTACCTAAATGGCATTACTAGGATTTTTAAATCATTTAACATTCAGTTTTTAATATGTATGTTTTAGGATAGTATTGTATTAGATGCTTCCATTGTTAGGGTGGACGGTGTTAACCTGGATAACATTGATGTAATGTAATGCCATTATCATTTCTCCCCTTGTGCGCTCTTGTGTGGTTCTGTTTCCGCTGCCATGTATGTTGCTAGTCTAAGACGTCCTACCCTCTTCTAGGCCCGGGGTGTGACATCTTTCATCATCGTTCATCATCATTGGTTTCACTCATTTCGTACTTTTCAAACTTTAATTATTATCTTTCACTTTCATCTTGACCAATGTCGTATGCTATGCCCCAAACATTGTGCACGAAGCTGGTACTATGCCGAAGTCTACAAATAGACCCCTAACATTATGGACGAAGCTGACTCCTGTATCGGGGCAAGTGACAAGGGTCCCGTTTCATACGTATTAGTTAATCACAAAGATTGACCCCTGTGTGCATCCTCATGGGTTAGCTAAACCACACACAGTTGAGCTAATAACCCAATGGTTGTGATCCTCCATTCATTTTGCTTGCATGATTTTCATTCGTTCTTTACATTTTGTTAGATCTTGGAATAATAGGTCTAGATCATTTTGTATAGGCTTAAAACTTTAATCAATACATGTAATGAATATTTGTAATTCATTATGTATATATATAGGTTAACCCATATGTGCGTTGATTTATGTGTATGATTACAGGTACAAACATTATACTTGGTCAATTTCTGTAATTGACTGTGTAAGAAACATCTACGGATGAACATTTTTGTTCTTCCGTAGATATCTTTCTTACAAGACATTCATCAGAAGATCTTCTACGGATGAATATGGGTATTCACTGATGAACAAACACCACACATGAAGAAACTAAAGTACCTTCGGAAGAACAAAGTTCCTTCGGAAGAACAAAGTAGCTGCGGAAGAATAAGTAGCTGTGGAAGAACAAGTAGCTGCGGAAGAACAAAGTAGCTGCGGAAGAACCATACACGTACTTATATCATACAAGTGTTTCAAGTCAACAAGTCAATCACAGACTCCAAGAGATTCGCTGTTTCCTTAACAGAAACATGCGTGTCTATAAATATGAGTCCTAGGTTTCATATCAAATACACAAAAATAAACGGCGAAAAACATACCATCACATCGTTTTCGCACGATCAACACAAACCCTAACAGCCGTCTCATAAACACACCAAAAATCATAAACACAATCATAGCATAGAATTTTGTTAGTAATTATTATTTGATTCTTTGTAATCATTAATCGGTTTTAATGAATTACGTTTGATTCAAATCATTATTCTTTGCATATTGTTGATATCGTTTGATCATTTATTGTTTATTTTCTCTGGCATCGATATTTATTTGTTAATCAATTAAACAACGATTAATGGTAATTCCGCGATCATTAATTTGAAACCAATCTAACACTGATAATTCCTGGTTGCGATCCTTGGATTCACACATTCCACTTTTAATCATCTTTATCTTACACTTTCATTACAATAATACTTTACGTAAATAAGAACATATCGCACCACGTAAAGTCACATCATTATACATAACATGGAACATAATCAACAAACAGCAGCCCACAAGCATACATAACATAAACAAGCATAGGCCACCATAAAATATCAATACTTAGCACTTAATTCTATTTCCCAAAATTTCAGAAATATCCTAAGTGCTTATAGCGCATGAACAAGGCATACAGCGAATGGCTTAAACTATAAGTGTTCCCAGCGGAAAGCAAAATCCCATAACGCACGACCAAAGTCCACAGCAGACAGCCAAGTCCCGTAACGGATGACTAAGGTTCACAGCGGATGACTAAAACACTTAAGGGTTGACAGTGGATGGTTTAGTTCTACAGTGGACAATCATGAAATCTCTTAGTGCCCAGAGCGGACATGCAAAGTCCACAAAGGATAGTCTAAATACCTAAGTCTCCATAATAGACACTTTATCTATGCTCAAGTGCCCACAACGGATAGCTAGTGTCCACAGCGGACACCAAGTCCAGTACATGCGATTCAACTTTTGCAGTTTCTAGCCTCAAACATCACTTTTAAACATCTACTTAGCATGGATCTACCAGTTACACACTTAAAACATCCCTAAACAACCACAGCTTGAACCCAAATGAAACCAAGAAGAAACATCTTAAAATCTTACCTTCTTGAGGATTTCTTCCAGTTCTCTCTCTAGAACCGGATGAAACTTCTTTCTCTCTCTCCAGCCAATAGTTTGAGGGCATGAAACAGAGGGTATGGGTGGCCATATCACCTTTTTGAACCCATTATAGGCAGGTTTGACCCTTGCATGCTTTTAACACCATGCTTTTGAAATAATTCCCTTTTTCTCCCTTACTTTCTTTTCTTTTCTTCTTTCTGAAGTTTTCCGGGCGTTACAAGTCCAACCCCCTTATATAGGTTTCGTCCCCGAAACCTGTCACTCCTTAAAGAGATCTGGGTAGAGCTGTCTCGTCTCTTCCTCAGCCTCCCATGTAGACTCGGATCCTTTCCTGTGTCTCCATTGTACTCGCACAAGTGGAACCACTTAATTCCTTAGCCTCTTCTATTTTTTGTTAATGATGGCCACTGGCTGCTCCAGATAATTGAGTCATTCATCCACCTCGATTTGCTCGAGTGGCATGATCATATCTTCGTCGGCTATGTATTTTCTCAGATGAGATACATGAAACGTCAGATGAATTCGACTTAACTCATCGGGTAACTCCAATCGATAGGCCACCTCTCCTACTCGAGCAATGATTCGGAAAGGCCCAATATATCTTGGGCTTAGCTTTCCTCGCTTTTTGAACCGGTTGATCCCTTTCCAAGGCGAGACCTTCAACATTACTCTATTGCCCACCTTGAATTCGATCGGTCAACGTCTTTTGTCAACATACGACTTCTGTTTGTCCTTTGCTGCCTTCATAAAGGCCTTGATCTTCTCCAGGTTTTCGGTCGTAGCCTTGATCACCTCAATGCTCCCCAACTCCTTTTACCCGATGTCATCCCAACATACAGGCATTCTACACTTCCTACCATATAGCATCTCATATGGAGGCATACCAATGCTGGAACAATAACTGTTGTTATATGAGAACTAGCCTACCGGTAGTTGTTCGTCCTAACTTCAACCAAAATCAATGACGCATGCTTGTAGCATATCTTCAAGTGCTGAATGGTTCTTTCCGACTTACCATCTGTCCGAGGATGGTAAACCGTACTGATATGTAACCTCGTTCCTATCGTATCATGAAATCTCTTCCAAAACATAGATGTAAACCAAGTGTCACGGTCAGACACGATAGACACCGGTACACCATGACAAGTCACAACCTCTTTGATGAAACGATCCGCCAATCTTTCAGATGAATACGTCTTGCGGATTGGCAGAAAGTTAGCACTCTTCATCAGACGATCAACTATCACCCATATGGTATCATATCCCCTTGCCGTAGGTGGCAACTTCGTAATGAAGTCCATGATGATGTGCTCCAATTTCCACTTTAGTATATCCAAGGGTTGGATCTTTCCGTATTGCTTCTGATGCTCCGCCTTCACTTGCAAACAAGTAAGGCACTTACTCACATACTTCGCTATGTCGCGCTTCATGCCCGTCCACCAATAGTCCTTCTTCATATCTAGATACATTTTCATAGCACCGGGATGAATTGAGTATTGGGTCTTATGAGCCTCATCCATGATCTTCCTACATAGATCCCCATAACAAGGAATCCACATCCGTCTTGATCGGGTCCTGACACCAAGAGTGGTCTCCCCCAACTAGGCGACTAGGCCTTTCATCCTTTCGAAGTTAATTTGATCTTCTTTTAGCGCTTCATCCTGAAATTCTTTGACCTGCTTCATCACATCAGAGGTCATAACCAACTGATAAACCTTCACCCGAATCGGCTCGGGTCTCTATTTTCGGCTAAGGGCATCCGCCACCACGTTGGTCTTGCCCGGATGGTAGTGGATCTCACAGTCATAGTCCTTGATAAGCACCAACCATCTCCTTTGCCTCATGTTCAAATAGTGCCTCCAAATCTTCAACGCAAAGACCACGACCGCCAACTCCAATTCATGAGTAGGGTAGTTAGCCTCGTGGATCTTCAACTGTCAGGATGCTTAGGCTATAACTTTCCCTGTTGCATCAGCACGCAACCCACTCCCAAATAAGAAGCATCCGAATAGACCACCAAGTCTTCATTCCCTTTGGGCAATGTCAAGACAGGAGCTTGAGTCAATCTCGTCTTTAGCTCTTCGAAAGCATTCTTCTGCTCTTGACCCTATTCGAACTTCACCTTTTTACTGGTCAACTTGGTCAATGGTGAAGCTATCTTAGAGAAGTCTTGAAAGAATCTTCTGTAGTATCCCGCCAAACCCAAGAAACTACGAATCTTGGATGGCGTCTTTTGAGACTTCCATTGCATCACTGCCTCAACATTCGTCGGGTCCATCATAATCCTTCAGGTTAACCACATGACCCAAAAACTAAACCTCTCACAACCAGAATGCACATTTGGAGAACTTAGCGTACAACTTCTCTCTTCTAAGCGTCTCCAGCACCTTCCGAATGTGACCGGCATGCTCTTCTTCGCTCTTCGAATAAATTAGGATATCATCGATAAACACAATCACTGATTTATCCAGCATAGGCCGACACACCCAATTCATCAAATCCATAAAAGCAGCTGGTGCGTTGGTTAAACCAAAAGACATAAGGAGAAACTCGTAGTGTCTATAATGCGTACAAAAGACTGTTTTAGGAATATCTTGCTCCTTCACCTTCAGTTAGTGGTAACCAGATCGGAGGTCTATCCTCGAGATCCAACTGGCACCTTGGAGCTGATAAAAAAAGTCATCAATCCTCGGTAAAGGATACCGGTTCTTCACAGTCAACATGTTCAGCTCACGGTAGTCGATGCACATCCTCATGCTACCTTCCTTCTTCTTCACAAACAAGACCAGAGCACCCCATGGAGAGATGCTCGGTCAAATGAACCCTATGTCTAACAACTCCTGCAGCTGAGTCATTAATTCCTTCATCTTAGAGGGAGCTACACGATATGGCGCCTTAGCAACAAGTTGGGCACCAGGTATTGGATCGATCTGGAACTTGATCTCACGGTCAGGTGGCACACCTAGTAGATCCTCCAGGAACATGTCTGGGAAGTCACCCACGACCAGTACATCCTACAATCATGGTACTGACGCATCCACATCCTTCACATAAGCCAAATAGGCACCACATCCTGGCCTCATACACTTCTCTACCACAAACATTGAAATTACTTTCGATATTGTACTAACTCTATCACCGATCATCACCGAACTCCCATCAGGGGTAGTCAATCGAATCATCTTCTTATGACACATGATGTTTGCCTTATTGGATGCTAGCCAATCCTTCCCTAGGACCACGTTGAATCCACCTAAGGGCATCACGAACAACCTAGCAGAGAACCTATGGCCTTCCAACTCTATGTCATAATCTTCTACCATATCAAAAATCCTAGTAGACTTACCAATGGCAGTTTCTACATCGAAGGGCTCGTCAGTCTTTCTTCTCTTAACAGGCAACTTATCACAGAAGGCAGCAGAAATAAAACTACTACTAGCACCATAATCAAATAATATAGAGGCACTAGCATCATTAACTAGAAATATACCTCATACAACATCGGGGTCCACTCTGGCATCCTCACGGGTCATGGTAAAAGCTTTCGCCATGGCCTTCTGCACTTCCTTCCCTTTCTCAGCCTCTTTTCCTGCCTTCGAGCTCTCAGCTCTCCGCCTCTTGAACTCCCAACTCATATGACCTATTTCTCCACAGTTATAGCACTTCATCACCCCACAATCCTTGGCCATATGCCCTGCCTTCCCGTATTTTAAACAGATGTTCGACCCCCACTTACATTCCCCCGCATGCTCCTTCCCACAATTATTACACATTCTCGTCCCAGTACCTACCATCACCACCTTCAGGTCATCTACCCTTGCGTTTTTGTTTTTGGGAGTAAAACCACCACTGCCAAATCGTTTCCCGTTCCAGTTTTTGTCACCACCACCTTTCTTACTCACCTCCACCACTGCCACTTCCTCCCTCTCATCTTACAGTCTCCTTGCCAGATCGACCACCAACCTAAACGTACCTAGCCGGGCGGCAATCAGATATCTACGGATATCTGCCAGTAGAACCTGGATGTATCTCTTGATCTTTCATGACACAAGCATCACCTGATCTGGCACCAGCCTCGCCATCTCATTAAACTTAGTCATATACTACTGATGTGTCATGGTTCCCGCCTTTAACTGCAGGAACTCTCTCTCAATCTTGTTGAGTTCCTTGTCAGGACCAAACTCCTCGATCACCAACTTCTTCAGTTCACTCCACCTCATCCTTCCAATCACCCTGCTACCCTCGGCGTGGACAATATTGTCCCACCAACATAAGGCCGAATCCACAAACGAGTAGGTAGCAAACTTCACCTTCTGGTCCTCCCTGGACTCGCTGATTTCAAACATAGCTTCCATTTCCCTCACCCATCGGTGAGCAGCAGCAGCATTCCTATTCCCATCAAAAGTTGGGGGCTTGTATCTCTGGAATGCCCCATAGTTGCACCCCTTTGCAGTTTCCTGCACTGCCTCCTCTTCCTCATCATCGCTAGAGACAACCATCTCAGTCCCTGGTTGCTCCCCTTCCCCTGAACCTCTCTCCTTGCCCTCTCTCCTAATGGTTTTCCTCCTTTCCTCTTTCTCTTTCTTTTTATCCTTACTCACAGCTCTAATAACCTCAGTAACCATAGATGGCATAATAATCTACATGACTTGATGAATGTCCTCCACAACTCCTCCTTCACTGACTTCGGTTAGCACTCTCGTCACCGCCTTCATGGTGATGAAGCTCGGGGTCTTCAGGAGCCGTTTCAGTGGTCCTAGCCCTGTTTCTCGTGACACACGACCCAACACCACGTCCACCATGACCTCCACCTCGAGAAGCCTTCGAAGATCTACCACTAGCCATCTCCAAACAGTATAAGATTCAAACACCAACACGGTCATTCAAGGTAATAGCTCTGATTACATCAAGTATAGTAAGTCCCTAATTACAATGGCCAGTTATGATTAGCCACTTACTTTACTCTTCATTCCCCAAGCATTTCCTATCCTGACTACATCAGTATTCAAATCTACTTAGAGCACATAATTCACATAGCACATGCACATAATTCCTTTTTCTATTAATTTACATAAAACATTTACCTACAGGCATGTAGCTACTAGGACTGGCATCCCTTTCCCTTTCTTGTCCCATTCTCAGTTTAAGTTTAGGTTTTGAAAATAATTTACCCAATTCTCTTAAACTTTGGCTCTAATACCAACTTGTAAGGCCCCGTTCCCGGGACGCTTACAGTTGGTCAATCATCATATAAAACATTCAAAACTCTTCAATTTCCAGTGGAAATATAACTTTTCATTAATATTTAAAATCATGTCAACTTATCATTTCATTTCATTTACACCCCAAAAATAGTATTAATACAATAACATTCTCAAAAATATGGATGCCAGACTCGAATCATCCCCAGTAGCTTATGCATCCATGTTTGCACCTCCTCAACAACAACAATTACCTGCCAACTGATATGCATATAAAAAGTCAGCGACGCTGAGTGAGTTCTAGTTTATCTAATAAAATACTTTACTTTTGATAGAACCTTTCCTTTACTTTTGTACGATCATACATCATACATACATCTAGATAATATCATTATTATCTTTCATCATCGTTCATCATCATTTGTTTTGTTCATTTCGTAAATTTCGAACTTTCATTATTATCTTTAACTTTCATCTAGACCAGTGTCGTATCCTATACCCCAAACATTGTGCATGAAGCTGGTACTGGGCTGAAGTCTATAAATAGACCCCTAACATTGTGTACGAAGCTGACTCCAGTACCGGGGCAAGCGACAAGGGTCCCGTTTCATACGTATTAGTCAATCACAAAGATTGACCCCTGTGTGCTTCCTTATGGGTTAGCTAAACCGCACACAGTTGAGCTAACAACCCAATGGCTGTGATCCTCCAATCATTTTACTTGCAAGACTTTCATTCGTTCATTACGTTCCACTTTTCATTATATTTATCTTTCACTTTCATTACAATAATACTTTACATACATAACCACATATCACACCACATAAAGTCATATCATAATACATAACATGGAACATAATCAACATAACAGCAGCCCACAAGCATACATAACATAGAAAAGCATTGGCCACCATAAAATATTAGTACTTAGCACTTAATTCTATTTCCCAAAATTTCAGAAATATCCTAAGTGCATACAGCGCATGAACAAGGCGTACATCGGATGGCTTAAATTCTAAGTGTTCCCAGCGGAAAGCCAAATCCCACAGTGGACGACCAAAATCTGAGTTTAAGCAGTGGAAAATAAGGTTTAGAAATTACATTGCAGGTGTGGATCCCGACTACTGGATATCCATATGCAAAGGACCCTACATTCCTATTTCACTTAATGCTGATCAAGCAGCTCAGATCAGGACTGTTAGAATTCCCTTAGAGGATCCTAATCTAAATCTTGATGATGAGGAATACAATAAAATCAAGATAGATCTCAAAGCCTACTCCATTCTAACTCAGGCTTTGAAAATGGATGTCCTCAAAAGACTAGAGAAATATGGAACAGCCAAAGGTATCTGGGAAGCGCTGCAAATTATGTGTGAAGGAAGCAGTGAGGTGACAGAAATAAACCAAGATAAACTAGTGAACCAATATGAAACCTTTCATCATACCAAGGGTGAATCAATCTCCAAGCAGCTACATTGTTTTTTGCAGTTGGTGAATGATCCGGAAAACATGGGAGTTACATATAAAGAAAAGGAAATGAACAAGAAGATGCTACATCGTCTGCCGGAAAACTTAAAGCAGAATGTTACAATGCTGAAGAACACTCTTGACTTGGAGAGCACCAGCTTAGACATCATTATTGATAAGATTAAAGCTCTAGAGTTAGATGAGCGAGGCAGAAATCTTAGTGGACGTCCAGTCATTGAGGCATATAAGCTTCCATCAGAAACTCACTCTATGGAAAATGCCTTTGTGACAGAAGAAGATAATTTCCTATCTTCCAAAGATCAAGCTAGAACAACTGGATTCATTGGTGCTTCATAATAAAACAAGCCATCATCTTCAACTCCTTCTACTACAACACCCACATGCATGCCTAGTGATCAATAAGCTGAAGAGCAAAAGGTAACTTACAACTCCTTATCTAGGAGGAAGGCTTACTCCAGCACATCTGATTCAGGAAGATCTAGAAGAAAGAGATCCAGATGATGTTGAAGAAATGTACTTGCAATAGCAGATGGCCATGATTAAGATGAGATCTAAGAAATTCTTCTGAAAAAGGGAGAAGCTGAGTCTGAATGAGAACACAAAACTTGGATATGAATGGCCACTTCTCTAGGGAATGCAATGCTCCCAAAAGAAGTAACAACAATTACCAATGAACTCCATATGGTCAGCCATCATCTTAATCCAGTTGAAGCTTTCAATCAAGAAATCAACATCAGTATCAACATCAAAATCAGCACCAACAAACTCATCAAAGTCAGCCCTAACTGACTCATCAATCTCAGGGAAAGCAATCAACCAACCTCTAATGCACTTATCATCAGACACTCTCACAACTGAGAATGGGAACTTAACTGAATTGTTAACAAAAACCAAAGCTGAGCAATCGGCTACGGAAGTGAAACTTGAAAAGTTTCCATTCTCTTCTGTTAAGTTGCAAGAGTTACTTGACTCGTAGAAAGAGCCAAAGGATATAACTAGGATTGGATAAAATTCTTGTCCACCCCATAAAATGACAACTATACGATTATACCCGAGGCACTCACTCATTCTGATCCAACTGAACCTGAAGTTATTGAAACTCAAACAATGGTTTCACAAATAACTAATCCAGAAAACAAACCAAGTGTTTATACTGAAACCAATGAGGATAAAATCAAGTTGGGTCACCCAATCAAAATCAAAGAGTGCTCAGACAAACCTGTAGTTGTCAAGAAACCAAATAGCCTAGTCAAAGCCATTGTACCATTTGTGAAATTCATTCCTGAAAATATCAAGGTGGTGGAAAATACAGAAATACTAGTGAAATCCTCTGCTAAAAGTAGATATGAGAGTGAGATTAAATCTCCTAAAATTCAAGCAAATCAGAAAAGGTTTCACTGAAATCCAAAAGTAAACCAATAGCTTCTCCATCATCCAAAGGGAAATCATCCATGGTTCAAAAATAAAAAGTAAAAACTGAATCAAAATCATCAACAAAGTCAAAACAAGGAGTCAGTTTTGACATTTTCAACAAAAATGATGTAGACTAACTTGAAAAGCGGTCTCCAAAGACCAAGCCAAGTAGAATTGTGAAACAATCTACAGAAACTAAGAAGGCTGAATTTGCTTCTTTATTAAAAACAATATCTAAGGCTAATCTAAAATCTATTAAATCACATGAAGCCTCCACATCAAAATCAAAAGACAAACAAATATACTGTGACATTTGTGACATGTCTAATCACAACACAGATGAGTGTTATTTTAATCAATATTGCTCCATCTATGCTATTTCAACAAGTATTGTTCTGTCTGTGATATGACAAATCACAATACATCTGACTGTTTTTTTAATCAGAAAGGCTTGAGAGTTCCACAAAACAAGCCTATCTCACCAATATCAACCGACAAGGCTAAACATAGAAGTCAATCACACATTAAACAAACAAGAGTTTCAAATTCTGATGATGACTTCTATGATTCATGGCAGTCGAAGAGTGTCAAAAGGAATATTAACCATAATATGAAACAATTACTTAGTTCTCATCCAAGACTTAAAACAAAAGTGATTTTTGAAAACCAAAAACATGCCCAACTTCTACATAGAAATAGGGATGAAAGATTTGACTACTCTTCAAACAGCTCAATTGAAATTGATCAAATAAAAATGAAAAGGACTCCATAGAAATTCTTCAAACATCAAAAAGAAAAATCTTTTGCTAAATAGATTCAGACAAGATTTGCTAAAACAAAGTTTGATGAATACCAAGCATCAACATCTAACAACTTAGAGGCAAGCATCAAAAGGTTAAAGTAATTGATCGATACGGGAAACCCAAGACCATCATGGCTTGGGTTCCACATCCTAACTAGTTCTTTTTATGCTTGTAGGGCGTCCATACAGGTCCAACAACTTATGGTATGTCGACAGTGGATGCTCCCGACACATGACTAGAGACAATTCCCTCCTTCATGACTTCAAGCATATACAAGGAACTATTGTAGCATTCAATGGAAACTCACAAGGTGGCAAAATTACTGGAGAAGGGTCTGTAACAAATAGTCTACTAGGCTTTGACAAAGTGAACTACTGCGAGCAAATGAATTTCAATCTCCTCAGCGTGTATGTTGGGTTCAACAATTGATAAACTGAAGCTTTCCAAACCACAATCAAAGTCAACTGAAGATCTCATTATACAAGTTCAGAGACCAAGTTGATAAACAGAACAAAACAAACACAAGACAAAGTCAACAAGACAAAGTCAACATCAAGACCACAAGAAAAGTCAAAATTAGGTCATGATGTTAAAACATTATAAATAGAACCACTAGTGCCACTTGTAAAGTGTGGTTTTTGCAAAGTGTGTGAGAGCTGGTAGTTCTTAAGTGTGTGTTTCTCATGGTGTAAATCACCACCCAAGGAGAATTTCTCTCCTTTGGGTGGGTTTGATGTTCATCCATCTTTGTATATGTTTCTTCATTGTAATTTGTTATTCAATATCAATGAAATCATAACATTATACATTACACACACTTCTTCGATTCACACACTTCCACCCGTCTTTAATTTTGAATTCTCGGATCTGAAACTGATGAATCCTAAGATCCAAACTCAATGAATCTGAAATATTGACTCAGCAAAATGGTATCAGAGCCTTGGCTCTTGAATTCATCATAGAATCATCTCGGATTTTGGGTGAAAATCGATTGAACTATAGACTTAGTTGTTCATTAGCAAGATCTACTCTTTTGATAAACAAACATACTGTAATCGAACACCACAAAGTACAAAATCTTCAGATCTGCTACTGTGGAACCCAACAACACAAAATCAAGAACTTTGAACTCCTTCAAATCGACAGATCTAAACTTAACAGACATGTTCTTGACCAAAAACAGAAGATTTGAGGAAAAACACACTGTTTGAACTTAAAATCAACTTAAAATAGTATTCAACAAGTTAAAATCAGTTTAACTAACATGGATTCCTATAATCATTCTGAAATTGATCTTGTATCCAAACCTCCTATGCTTAAACACAAATATGAGTTTAAGCAGTGGAAAATTCATTTTAGAAACTACATTACAGGTGTAGATCCTGACTACTGGATATCTATTTGCAAAGGTCCCTACATTCTACTGTCTCTAAATGCTGATCAAGCTGCTCAGTACAAAACTGTAAGAATTCCCATAGAGGATCCAAACTTAACTCTTGATGATGAAGAATATAAGAAAATCAAGATTGATCTTAGAGCTTATTCCATACTTACACAAGCACTGAAAATGGATGTTCTAAAAAGATTAGAAAAATATGGAACAACTAAGGGTGTCTGGGATGCTTTACAGATTATATGTGAGGGAAGCAGTGAAGTTACTGAAATTAACAAAGACAAGTTGATAAATCAGTATGAGACATTTCATCATACCAAAGGAGAGTCTATCTCCAGACAGCCTCACAGATTTGTGCAACTTGTAAATGACCTTGAAATTATGGGGGTCACTTACAAAGAGAAGGAACTAAACAAGAAAATGCTTCACAGCTTGCCTGAAAGCTAGAAACAAAATGTTAGAATGTTGAAGAATACTCTTGATTTGGAGAGTACTAGCTTGGATATCATGATTGCAAAAATTAAGGCTCTTGAACTTGATGAAAGGAGCAGAAATCTGAGTGGACCTCAAGTCATTAAGGCTTACAAGTTTCCATCTGAACTCATTCTATTGAAAATGCTTTGTTACTGAAGAAGAAGACTTTTTGTCATCAAGAGATCAACCAAGAACAACAGGATTTTGTGCTGCTCCACAACCTCAAAAACAACCATCTTCTGCTCAACCCACTGTATCTCCTAACAACATGCATGATGAGCAAAAATCTGAAGAACAAAAGGCAACTTACAATGCCTTTGTTTCTAGCTTTGAAGCCTACCTTGGAGGGAGACTCACATCAGCTCATCTGAATCAAGAAGATCTAGAAGAAATGGATCCTAATGATGTTAAAGAAATGGATTTGCAATGGCAGATGGCCATGATTGCTATGAGAGCAAAGAAATTCTTTCGAAAAGGGAAGAAACTGAGTCTCAATGAGAATACAAAGCTGGGATATGACAAATCCAAAGTTAAGTGTTTTAACTATGGAATGAGTGGTCATTTCTCTCGGGAATGTAACTCTCCCAAGAGAAGCAACAACAATTTTCAAAGACCCTCACATGGCAGCATGCTTCTCAACACAACACCAACTTTCAACCAAGCAACTCTTATTCACACCAACAACAACATCAACAACATTAACATCAATAACAACATCATCAACAACATCAACATCAACAACAACATCATCAACAACAACAATATCGATGAACTGATGACTACATCAAACAAGAAAACAAGAAACATGATGAATACGGATGATTGCAACCAACAGGCACATCCATTTTCATATTCAACAGAAATGAAGAAATCAACCTTGGTCACATAATCACTGATCCAATCAAGGATTTGTACAACTATTAGAAACTCTTTCTGAAGTACTTGGAACCATCCATTATCAAGTTAATTCAGAGATTCAAAGAGTTGAAGTGTCTTCAAGACTGATTTATGTTCCAGATACTGTTTATTGACGTTCATAGCCTCATCATATGCCTAATACATTCTAATCCTTTGAATGTGATATGAACAAACAATAATCCAAAAGTGATACACCTCATATCCAATACGTTAATTATTCTCAAAGAGATTCTATCCTTTATCAGAAATACATTAGGAGAAGCTTAATCTGAGGGGGAGAACTATAGTGAACTATGTTAGAACATTAGTTGATCAAGAAGACATGTGACAGAGAAGATCTTCAACTCAAAGTTTTGCAAGCATCAGTTTAGGGGGAGTATTGTTGGGTTTAACAACTGATAAACTGAAGCTTTCCAAACCACAATCAAAGCCAACTGAAGATCTCATTGTACAAGTTCAGAGACCAAGTTGATAAATAGAACAAAAGAAACACAAGACAAAGTCAATAGGACAAAGTCAACATCAAGACCACAAGAAAAGACAAAATTAGGTCATGATGTAAAAACATTATAAATAGAACCACTAGTGCCACTTGTAAAGTGTGGTTTTTGCAAAGTGTGTGAGAGCTGGTAGTTCTTAAGTGTGTGTTTCTCATGGTGTAAATCACCACCCAAGGAGAATTTCTCTCCTTTGGGTGGGTTTGATGTTCATCCATCTTTGTATATGTTTCTTCATTGTAATTTGTTATTCAATATCAATGAAATCATAACATTATACATTACACACACTTCTTCGATTCACACACTTCCACCCGTCTTTAATTTTGAATTCTCGGATCTAAAACTGATGAATCCTAAGATCCAAACTCAATGAATCTGAAATATTGATTCAGCAGTGTCTCAGATCAATGACAAGAAATATTCCACTCATTTCACAGACACTCATTGCTACATTTTAAAATCAGGATTTCAAATTCCTAAAGAATGGGTTGTCTTGAAGACTCCTAGAAAGAATAATACCTATGTCATGAACCTTAATTCTGCTCAACCAATAGAAGAAACGTGTCTATTATCTAAATCATCATTTGATGAGTATAACTTTTGGCATAGACATTTAGGACACACAAATTTCAAAAACATGAACAGAATGGTTAAGGGAAATCATGTGATTGGTTTACCTCAAAAGGAATTTCATTTTATTGACCACTTTCTGCATGTCTTAAAGGAAAACAACATAAATCTTCCTATAAGCCAATGCTTGTGAACACAATCAATACTCCATTAAAGTTACTTCATATGGATCTCTTTGGACCAACTCATGTCATGAGTATTGGCATGAAACAGTATTGTTTGGTGATCATTGATGACTTTTCACGATTCACATGGGTCTTCTTCCTTCTTCATCAAAATGAAGTGTCCCAAACATTAAAGGATTTTATCATTAAAATTGAAAATCAACTCGATCAAAAGGTAAAATCAATCAGAAATGATAATGGATAGAGTTTAAAAATGAAAATCTAAGTTCATTTTGCACACAAAAAGGCAATACTCATCAATTCAGTGCAGCCAGAACTCCTCAACAAAATGGGGTAGCTGAAAGGAGAAACAAAACACTAATTGAAGTAGCAAGAACAATGCTAGCAGATGCTAAGCTACCAATTACCTTTTGGGCTGAAGCAGTCAACACATCATGTTTTGTGCAAAATCAAACTTTGATTTTTAAAGAAAACAACAAAACACCTTATGAACTTCTTTTTCATAGAAAACCATTCATTAGTTTTTTCAAGTCATTTGGTTGTCCTGTCTCAATATTAAACACCCGAGAACATTTAGGAAAGTTTGCTCCTGAGTCTGATGAGGGATTCTTTGTAGGTTATTCTTCTGCCTCAAAGGCTTTCAGAGTGTTTAATCCTAGATTAAACATTATTTGTTCAATTCAATGAGCACTTCTTTCCTAAGTTAATTAATGGTCCCGATTGGTTGTTTGATATTGACTCTTTTACAAGATCTTTTGATCCGTTTCTCTTGTCAAATGCAGGTAACCTACAATCAGCTGTATCTTCTGGAACAGTAGAGAGAAAGGATGACTTTCCAATGATTCCTCCATGTTCTACAAATCAACCTGATAAACAAGTTCCATTGTAAGCTGATCCTGTTAGAAAAGAAATACAAAATTAGAGTGTCTCAACTAAGGCTGGTCCTAGTACACTGCCCACTCTTTCAACAGAACCATCTACTGAAGATAGAAATCCAGAACCAACTACTGTGCTAGTTGAAACTAAAGTGAATGCAAATGATGAAAGTCTTCAAAGTGCTACTGATGTTGAAGCTAAAGCTGGTGAAGCATTTGATTACTTTCACAATTCTCCTACATCACAACCTGAAGGTGCCTCCCACCAAGATGATCTGAATATATCCAATCTTGATGTATCATTGCTGGTGACTCAATTCCAACTACCAGGATACATAAGAATCATCCAGTGTCAAGCATCATTGGTGAATTAGATGAGCGAGTAACAAGAAGCAAGTCAAGTATTGCAAACATCTATTTGTTTTCTAGCTTTCTATACAAAACAGTACCCAAGAATATAAAAGAGGCTCTTCAAGACAATAGCTGGATCAAGGCAATGTTAGAAGAATTGCTCCAGTTCAAGAAACAAGAAGTATGGTAGTTGGTACACCTTCCTGGAGGACAATACCCTATTGGTACCAGATGGTTGTACAGAAACAAGACTGATGAGAGGGGCATTGTTATCAGAAACAAGGCAAGATTGGTTGCACAAGGATATACCCAAGAAGAAGAAATAGACTATAATGAGGTGTTTGCAGCTGTTGCCAGATTAGAAGCTATAAGACTTTTTCTTGCTTACTCTACATCTATGAAATTCCCTGTGTATCAAATGGATGTAAAGCGTGTATTTCTTTATGGCAAAATCTCTAAAGAAGTCTATGTGAGTCAACTACCAGGCTTAGAGGAACCGGATTTCCCTCATAGGGTGTACAAGCTTGACAAAGCTTTGTATGGCCTACATCAAGCCCCACGAAAATGGTACTAGACTCTATCATCTTTCCTTCTTACACACGGGTATGAGAGAGGAAAGACTGACCAGACTTTGTTCCAAAAAAGAAAAGGACATGAAATGTTGGTAGTCCAGATTTATGTGGATGATATCATTTTTGGATCAACAAACAAGCAACATTGCAAGGATTTTGAAGACCTTATGCACTCCAAGATCCAGATGAGTGCAATGGGGGAGCTTACGTTCTTCTTACGATTGCAAGTATAGGAGACAGCAGATGGAATCTTCATCAATCAATCAAAATACGTGGAATCCATGTTGAAGAAATTTCATCTTGTAGATTGTCAGTCTATCAGAACTCTTGTGGTTACAAAAATGAAGATTGGTCCAGACTCAGATTCCAAATCAGTGGATCAGACTCATATCGATCAATGATAGGGTCACTCATGTATCTAACAGCAAGCAGACCTGACATAATGTTTGGTGTATGTGTTTGTGCTAGATATCAAGCAAATCCCAAGGAATCACATGTCACACCTGTAAAAAGGATATTCAGGTATCTCAAGCGCAAGCCTACACTTGGATTATGGTACCCAAAGGAGGGAGATTTCAATCTCTTTGCCTACACAGACAGTGACTACGGGGGATGCAACTTCAATCGAAAGTCCACTTCTGGAGATTTTCAATTTCTTGGTCCCATAGTGGTCTCCTGGCAGTGCAAGAAGCAGACAAACGTGTCAGTTTCCATAGCAGAAGCTGAGCACATAGCAGCATCAGCTTGTTGCTCTCATGTTCTCTGGATTCAAAACCAGATGCTTGATTATGGTTATTACTTCTTACACACACCAATTCACATTGACAACACAACCACCACGTTCATAACAAACAATCCAGTTCATCACCCAAAAACCAAACACATTGAAATTAGATATCACTTTTTGAGAGACTGTGCTGAAAAGGGTTAATCAAGTTAATACAGGTTCACAAAGATAATCAATTAGCTAATTTGTTCCCTAAGGCATTTGACCCTAGTCTGTTTGAATTCTTAGTTCAATCAATTAGCGTGATTAACCTTGAGTAAAAATCAAAATTTGCAAAAAACATTTAAATATTATAAAAATACAAAAAGAAGTTATTTTTGTTGAAGTATCTGAAATATGCTCCAAATGGGAAATGATATAATTACAGTCGTTATATCATTCACTGTGCTTATTTTAATATCTTGAAAGGCTGACATGACTTATCTGATATACGGGTAGGCTCAGCTTGGAAAAGAAGATACATGCTATGATGAACTAAAGCTCATATTCAGTTGTGAAGCCATCATCTCATGTATGAGTAAGTATTAGCTTATCCAAGTTTGTGTGTGTATGTATAGTAACCTAAACACACCAGGTAATGATGCCTTATGAATCTCATTCACCCATATCAGTTTCTCCTCAATTTTGCTCTGCGAAGACCTGGAGAAACAGGCACAAAGTGCTGATGTCATGATCCAAAAAGATTCCTAATATGTAACACATCCAAAATGGATGAATTAATAAAATCAAAAGAATCCCAAAGAGGATCACCTTCCAAGTGAAGTGCAAAAAGAATCCCAATGGGGATCAAATAATTATAAGGATCAAAGTAAAAGAATCCTAATGTGTATCCCCGTTACCCAAAACCAAATGAGATTTCATAATTTAAATGACCTGGTCATGTAAGTTATGAAGAAGTTCTACCCTGCATTTCATGCGGGTGGTTGATCTTGCCATGCATTTGAGTGTGAGGTACATGTTGAATATTTAATCCACTCAAAACATGATAAAGATCACTATCATTAAAATATTAACCAAACATGAGTTTAAGCGGACAAACATACCTACAATCAATATGTTCATGATTATGTATACTTTACTAACAATTGCGTGCACTTGTGAAAGGTAAGATTGATATGATCCCAAGTAAGGTATACTTACTCTTCATGTATAGATAAGAAAATCAAAAATTACAAAAACATTTTCTTTTCAAAATTTCAAAATCTTTAAAGTTTTTAACCCATATGGATATAAACTTTAGGGGGAGTAATTAAAATTTAATAAAAATACTCATAAAAACATGAAAAATTTGCAAAATCTCAAAAATATTTTAATTACTTTGGACGGTTGTTTCTTTTTGTGAAAAATATATAATTAGAAAATTACCTATTGTGGTGTGAAAGTTATACTATTGTATCTTAGCATATGCAGATTTTTGGAAGCACAAAAGTCCAAGATCAGTTAAATCTGGGAGATTTGTTTCACACCGAGTGCACAATTCAAACCTAGCAAGAATTGATAATCCATGCAACAGTCAAAACTTCATAAAATTTAAAGCAATAGACAAATCTTCATACAAGTCAAAGCATCAATACAAAAATCTATCAAAATCATCCACAACAAAAACATTAATTTTTGACAAGTTCAAAATTTAATGCGGATAAGAGTATTGGTTAATGCGGGTAAAGGTAACCCAGGCATTTAACCAATGCGGGTAATAGTTTGGTTCAAGAAAAACCAAAGTGAAACTAATGCGGATAAGTAAGTCATCCGTATTTTTTTCCAAACAAATGCGTACAACAAAGTATCATGGCAGAAAACTTATGCAGATAAAACTTATTCTTCCGCATTTGTCAATGTGAATAAGTTTCTGTTCATCCGCATTTACTTAATGCGGAGGACATGATCAATGCGGGTAACTTTGTTGTAAATTTGTATCAAAATAAATCATTAAAACATATGCTTTCACTCTTCAGTCGTGTTGTGCTTGAATCTCAGTTAATGTGGATAGAAGTTTATGAAATGCGGACAAATGAATTCTTCATCCGCATTCGTTACAGTTTATGCGGACAACTGAATTGTTCATTCGCATTTGTTACAGTTTATGCGGACAACTGAATTGTTCATTCACATTTGTTACAGTTTATGCGGACAACTAAATTGTTCATCCACATTTGCTGCAGCAAGTTCTGATGAAAATATGGACAAGTCCAAACATTCTTCCGCATTTAGTACAAAGTAAATGCTGATAGATTTATGCTTCCGCATTTGTCTCAGTACTTAAATGCGTATAAGTCCAAGCATCTGCATTTGCTACAGTACAAAAATTAAAACTTTTGCATTTCTTCCTTCACTTGCAAAATTTGAGAAATTCATTAAAATGAGTATTTAAACACATCAATCAGCGTCATTCAATGCTTTTCAAATTTAAGTGAACCAAAGTGAGACGATCGTTGTTCAACTGTTCATCATAAAACATTCAAATCATCATAAAATTTTCTTGTTGATTGTTCATTCAGCCATATTTCATCTATATTTCGATTCTTAGCACAATTAGTATCAAAACAAGGTGATTCTCGATGGATTTGCGAACTTTGAATACCGAACCTGTAATGAACATAGAACCCTAGGTTTAGAACAATCAAAATTAACCATGCACAATGGATTTCAAAGACATTGTCAAGTTCAATGAAATAGATTTCGATGCTTACAACAAGCAACAATCAATTCAGAAACCCTAGGTTAACCAAGGTGAACAGGGGAAACCAAAACTTAAAAATGTTGAAATCAAATCCTATGTTTTAGTGTTATGAGATTATTAAAACAATGAACATAATCAAAGATCATCATAAACAAACATAACAAATGGTTAAATAATATAAAATCAATGATAGGTCAAATTTCTATTCAACAATGACCTTGAACTCTCAATTTTGACCTGAGAAAGTCAAACTGAGAAAGTAAAACCTGTTCTTACTTGCACAATCAGATATTTGCTAGTACATTACTAACACATGTGTCTCTATTGCAGAATCTATAACAAACCTAACCTGGAGCAAACTCCATAATGTTAGTGGATATCTTGATCCAGATGTGCCAGAATCTAAGGGAATGAGAGATATAATCAGATTCATCTCAATAATAAGAATAGCACATGCAATTACTGTTAGACCCATCATCTATGAGAACTTCATCAAATCATTCTGGGGAACAACTAAAGTGAATGAAGTAGATGGTGTGAGGACCATATCAGGAAGGGTTAATGATGATCACACTCTAGTTATCTCTGAACAAACAATGAGACAGTGTCTAAAATTTGGGGATGATGCCAACTCTCCCCAAGAACTAGAAGAAGATGATATTCTGACCTTCTTTGCCAACATTGGTTATGAAGGTGGATTTGAAGAAAAACAGATTGTTAAAGGATTAGTTGACTTGCAGTGGAGATTCCTGATTCATCTGCTCCAACATTGTCTATCAAAAAGGAAGACAGGGTGGAATGTCATCTCCATTAGTACATCATCAGCCATTTGTGCCTTTTGCACTAATAGACAATTCAACATGTCTGCCTACGTGTTCAATGGCCTGTTGTCAAACATTCAGGAAGGAAGAAGGCATATGTTACTGATATATCCTAGATTTATTCAATGTTTCATCAATGAAGCATTTCTTGATCTTGTACCAGAAGGTCCTGTGATGGACATTCCTCACTATAATGCCAAATCATACAAGTACATCAAGAAGAGAGATCCAAAGAACTTTTATAGTGGAACTTTATTTCCTTTGCTTCCATGGATGCTGCAGCAAACCGATCCAGAAGAAGTTCATGAAGAAGAAGCTGAAGAAGTTGTTCCTGATGTTAAGGAATAAGCTCATGATAATGTTCTTGATGATGAGCATGAGATTATAGAGAAACATATAGCTGCTCTCGATCAACAAACTATTGAAGAGCATGCTAAACCAGCAGAAGAAGAACTGAGGCAAGTGTCACCACATGTTGATGTATGTGGTGATCTTCACACTGTGCCTTCAGCTCAAGTTGTTGATATTCCTTCACCATTCAGAATGTCTCTTGTTCAATCTCATCATGTATCTCTTGTCTATTCTTCACTAGTAGTTGTTGCTGCATCTATTAAATCTGGTGAATCTACCAGTTCATTAGATAAGTCTGAATCATCTTAAGATGAGGAGGATCCTCATTCAGGTTTTTAAATGCCTGTGAGACAAGTACACTCAGAGGGCGGTCCTTCAGAAAGCTTTGCAGAATCTAAAGTCAACCGACCTGATGCTAAGGATGAAATGATCTCTGAGCTATTACTGAAAGTAACAAGAATAGAGAAACTTTTGGATAGAAGATCTGACATCATAAGAGATT
This sequence comes from Flaveria sonorensis, assembly GCA_025506505.1. Classification (NCBI taxonomy): domain Eukaryota; kingdom Viridiplantae; phylum Streptophyta; class Magnoliopsida; order Asterales; family Asteraceae; genus Flaveria; species Flaveria sonorensis. The sequence goes on from CM046429.1 coordinate 52,326,428, forward strand.
GACTCCTTGAACTAGATGAAAAGGAGAAAGAATTAAAAGAACTAAAAGCCAAATATCAATCTGATAAAGAAGAAAAGGGATTGATAGAATTAAAGCAGCCTTAGAACAAGCCAAACAAGAAATCAACGGACACTTTGGATGCTACAAACATCCAAACTCTTGCCATGGAAGAACAAGCGGATCTTTTTGATGTCCAAACCAATATAATCTCTGATCTCTACAGACAGATTGCAGCTCTAACAAAAAGAGTGTCTAAACTTGAGATGTTGATTAAGATAAAAGAAGAATTGGAAAAAGAAAAGGATGAGAAGGGAGATGATGAGAATCATAAAGACAAAGATGATGAGACTGAAAAATAAAAAGAATGGAAAGAAGATAAAGATGTCTCTAGTGAGAGCAGTGATGATGATGATGGCTCTACAGCTTTAAAGAGAAAAAAGATGACTGAAACCGTTCAACAATCACAACAAAGTGAGGTTAGGGAGAAAGAAGAAAAATTAGCTATGGTTGTCTATACTGATCCATCTTCCAAAGTAAGAATTGATGAGGGATTTGAGATAAAAGAGTTTATTGAAGACTTAGACATGTATTCTTCTAGAGAGTTTATTATTGATGAAGACTTTTGGGATTTTATCAGAGAACTCAGAGCTCCAGTTGACCCAATAGTTGTAATTACCCCTAACCCTATGCCATTAGAAGAAGAATTAAGCCTACAGCTTGTTCATGTAATCACCTTGACTGATGAATAAAAGGAACTTGTCATGAAGCTGTGTGAAGAGCTTAAAGAAAAAGAAATTGCTGAAAAACAAAGGGAAGAAACTAAAAAACTTGAAAGAGAAAGGAAAGAAAAGGAAGCCGAAGCCTCTATACCCTCTTCTTCTGGTCCACGTTTACATATATACTCCAGGAAGAGAAAGTATTTATCTGAGAAGGCCAAACACAAACTGCCAATGGTAGAAGAGGAACCGGCTCACAAAAGACAAAAGGATGATCCAAGAAGCCTTGCTGCTATTGCTCAAATTCTAGAGGAGCATGAGAAGGCTAGTAAACAATTGAAAAATGAACTTGAGGTGATTGTCTTGGAAGATGAAAAGATAGAGGGAGGATATGATGAAAGCATCCTTGATGACCCTTTGATCAGAGACAGTCCCACAAAGGTGGAGTCATCTGTTGTGGAGATGGTCGAGAAGGCATAAACCGATGATCTGATGGTTAAAGCCATGTTCTTGATTAATCACGGTTATGATGCTGATGAAGTGTTTGGAATGACCTATGAGGGAATGGTAGAGGAAGTGAACAAAATGCACAAACTTCTAGATCCTACCTTTATGATTGAGTATGAAAAAAAGAGAAATAAGAAAGAAACAAAGCTGAAAAAGCATGATGAACCAGTCAGATCCCTAACCCATTTCACTCTAACACAACCTCAAAAGACCCAAGTGCCTCAGTACCAATATCCTGATCCCTACAGCATGACAAATAGGGAAATGAAGGACTATCTATCTAATCAAGGATTCACCAAAAGAAAGCTAGGTAACATGAAGATAAATTCCCTTCGGGCTATAATCCTAAAATAGTCAAGGAAAAGAAAGAAAGACTGAAGACTATAGATGAAGAGGTTGTAGGGAGGAAGCCGAGAACAAGAATTTCAGCTCAAGATATCCAACTCACTACCAAAGATCATGATGTCTTGGTGCCATGCTTCACAAAAACCCTGAATGGTTTATTAAACTCTCTCAATTGGAATTAAGTGAAGGGTTAACTACTTTAGAAATGATTAGGGGTGTGTCTGCTCCAAAAGGTAAGGTGAATATGAAAATAATTGCTTGGAAGTATGACAGTGATTGGAATATGTTCATGGTAAAAAGGATCTTAGGGCTAGTTCAATTCTTCATCGAGTATACTACTCTAGTGAACTCCCTGTAGATACATGATCTGAAAGAATTAGCTGAGCTAGAATTAATCAATCATAATGCTATGTACAAAGGATATGAGTTTGTAGATATATTGAAGATGTTTAAGAAAACAAACAACTTCAATTCTTTGAAGGAAATATGCATAAGAAAAGACAAATCTTTCAATAATCCTATGGAAAAGAAGAAGAAGAAAGAAACTGAAGAGTTGGTATTTCGAGAACTGGAAGTAAAACCAACTGAATCTCTAAAAAGAAAGATGGTTGCTGGAACCCACAAGTCAAAACCTCTCTCCAATGTATTCTATGATAAGAAGACATATGAGTTGGTAATTGAAAGAAAATAGGGAGGAAAAGAAGGTTCTGAGATCAGGCTATTTAGTGGATATGAGGTAAGACTGCTAGAAGAATCATATATCCATTATATATTCACAAGACAGTTTAGAGAAATAGATAACAAGCTGGGAGAAGCTGATATGTATTTATTTTAGAAATGCATCAAGATACTGAAGATAGCCTATGACAAAATCAATAGAAAGAAAGAACAAAGAAAAAGAAATAGAGTTCCTCTTCAGCCAAGAAACATTGTTAAGCTGAAAATAGATGCTAATGGTTCATTGCTGATTCATAGAGATGGGCTGTCCACTATATATGTATAGGAACCCATATCTCTTAAACAGATACCTAATGAGGCAATTCACTTTGTGAGTCAAATAAAGATCCATGTTATTAGCAGAGACAACATGAATAATGCCAAAGACTTCTCTAATATGATCAAAGCAATACTGGATCCTTCATTAGCCAAACCATAAAGATCTTCTAAGCTTGAACCAGCACCAGCTCTATCAACAGTCCATGTTCATGAGAAGCAAGCACCTGCACTAGAAGAACCTCTAGAATCTTTACAACCAGCATAACCCTCAAACCCTTGAAGTACATAGGCTGTATAATTCTTAGGGGGAGTAGTGTTGGACCCTGAAAGGATCATACATGCCAATTAAAGATGTGGTTGAAGGTTTTTCTAGTTGGTATAATCTATACAAGTCCAAGATGTAATGCGGGTGAAGATAATAGAAGAAAAAGACCAAGTTTTGGTTGTCTGAATAGTCAATGCGGATGAGCAAGAACAAATACGGCCAAGTATTTGTTCACCAGCATTTACTAATGCAGATAAGCATAACCAAATACGGCTAAGTATTTGGTCATCCGTATTAGTCAATGCTGATGACATACTTAATGCGGATGCACAACTGAAGAAATACTAATCAATATATCCGCATTAACTAATGCGGATGTTCATTACAAATGTAGATCATTATTTTGTACTTAGACTAGTATTCTAATGTATAGTTATCAGGGTAGTTTAGTCATTTTGTACAAGCATTGTATCTGCCTATAAATAGAATAGTATACACCAAATGTAAAGTGACGACAGTAGATTGTAAGCTTCTGTTTTATGCTACAAACCCTAGCACACTTTGTATCTTGTTTACCAATATCAATATACAAAGCATTTATTAGTATTTTCAGCATTAAATGTTCTTTAAATTTGTATTTCCGCTACATAATCTTGACCTAATCATCATACTCGATCCTAGTTGAGTCACATCAACTCAGATTCACATCTCAGACCTGGCCACATGCCAATTCAAGAGGTGGTTGAAGGTTGTTCTGGTTGGAAGAAACTACAAGTCAAAGAATTAATGCAGGTGAAGAAAACAGTAGAAAAAGACGAATATCGATTGTCCGCATTAGTCAATACGGACGAGCACGAACAAATACTATTGAGTATATGTTCATCCGCATTTACTAATACGGATAAGCAAAATCAAATGCTAATAAGTATTTGTTCATCCGCATTAGTCAATGCGGATGACATAGTTAATGCGGATGCTCAACAGAAGAAATCCAGATCATTATTTGTACTTAGAATAGTATTCTGATGTATAGTTGTCATGGTAGTTTAGTCATTTTGTACAGGCATTGTATTTGCCTATAAATAGAATAGTATACACTACATTTGTAAGAAGTTTTGAGTGCTACAAGATTTTTGCTACTAACCCTAGCATCCTTTGTATTTTGTTCATCAGTATCAATACACAAAGCATTTATTACTATTTTCAGCATTTATGTTCATTGACTTTGTATTTCCGCTACACAATCATTGCCTAAATCATAATATTCGATCCTAGTTGAATCACATCAACTCAGATTTAGATTTGGACCCGGTCAATTGGTATCAGAGCCTTGGCTCTTGAATTCGTCCCAAAATCAGCTTAGATCTTGAACGAAAATCGATTGAACTGGTGATTGAGTTGGTAATTAGCAAGTTACATACTTCTAATAAGCATTCATATTGAAAATACATGAAGCTTCTTCAACAATCACTGTTCTTTTGACCCAGAAACTCAAGAACACTACTGGATTGTTAAATCTTAATAATATTAGACAAAATCCACTCATAATCACTCGATACTGACCAAAACAACCTAAAATCAACTTAATCAATACTCAAACCATCTAAAATCATGTTTGTTATATTGGATTCTTTTAACTTTTCTAACTTGGTCATGCATCTAAACCTCCAATGCTTAAACACAAGTCTGAGTTTAAGCAGTGGAAAATAAGGTTTAGAAATTACATTACAGGTGTGGATCCCGACTACTAGATATCCATATGCAAGGGACCCAACATTCCTGTTTCACTCAATGCTGATCAAGCTGCTCAGTACAGAACTATTAGAATTCCCATAGAGGATCCTAATCAATCTTGATTATGAGGAATACTAGAAAATCAAGATAGATCTCAAAGCCTACTCTATTCTAACTTAGGATTTGAAAATAGATCTCCTCAAAAGTGAAAGAAGAACCATCAAAAACTTATGTTGTTCCATTCTTCCCAGCACAGGTGAAAGAAGAACCACCAGAATCTTCATAACCTCCACCACTATCAAACCCTTAAAGTATATAGGCTGTATAATCCTTAAGAGGAGTACTGTTGGACCCTGAAGGATCATACATGCCAATTCAAGAGGTGGTTGAAGGTTGTTCTAGTTGGAAGAAACTACAAGTCAAAGAATTAATGCTGGTGAAGAAAACAGAAGAAAAAGACAAATATCGGTTGTCCGCATTAGTCAATGCGGATGAGTAAGAACAAATATGGTTGAGTATTTGTTTATCCACATTTACTATTATGGATAAGCAAAAACAAATGATGATAAGTATTTGTTCATCCACATTATTCGACACGGATGACATGCTTATTGCGGATGCTCAGCAGAAGAAATGCAGATCATTATTTTGTACTTAGACTAGTATTCTGATGTATAGTTGTCAGAGTAGTTTAGTCATTTTGTATAGGCATTATATCTACCTATAAATAGAATAGTATAAACAATAACTGTAAGAAGTTTTGAGTGCTTCAAGCTTTTTGCTACTAACCCTAGCACCCTTTGTATTTGGTTTATCAGTATAAATATACAAAGCATTTATTAGTATTTTTAGCATTTATGATCATTGATTTTGTATTTCCACTACAAAATCATTGCCTCAATCATCATATTCGATCCTAGTTGAGTCATATCAACTCAAATTCAGTTTCAGACCCGGTCACACATGAAGGGGGTGAACTTTACAGATTGTTAAAAGAGATGCTTGATGGATTTTGCAGGTTCTTCTCTATCTGATAACCACTAAGGATACCATACAGCTCTGTGAGAGTAAGAGAGTAAAGGTTCTCAGTTCTCTTAATGGCCACACAGTAGTGAGTCCAACATGAATTTCCTCACTATGTCATACAGCACTGTGAGAGTAAGAGTGTAGAGAACATGAACTTCCTCACTGTGTCCCTATTCTCAAGTTTGACTCTAACATCCACTAAAGTATCCACAATCTCAACCTACTTGAAGTATTGTTGAGTCATGGTTTCACCTGTCTTATAGGTGATGTTCTTAAACTGCTGCTTCATAATGACTTTCTTGTTCTCATTGGTTTCCTTAGACCCCTCATACATGAGCTTTAGTGTATCCCAGAGCTGCTTAGTAGTTTTGCACTTCTTGAAGCCTCTATATATGGAGTTTGGAAGAGCAGTTTGAAGAGCGGTCATGGCTTTCTAATCTACATCTATTTTCTTCCAGTCTTCTTTAGAGTAATCAGCCATCTTCTTTGGTATCATCTCACCTCTAATAATGGCTGAAGTGGTTTTTGGGATATGAGGTCCTTCAACAACAGATCTCCACATCCTCCTGTCTTGAGACTTGATGAACCTTTCCATACGTTGGCACCAAGTATCAAAGTCATCAGGAGTGATCAGTGGAGACATTGTCATGGTATCGGTTTCCATATCAACCTTAGTGATAGTAGCCATTTGAGTTGATAAGTGTTTTCTCAAACTGAAGAGATTTAAGATGGGGAGATCTTACAATCAAGAGCATGAAATGATCTGATACCAATTGTAGGACCGTTAAAGGGTGGTTAATGCAATAGTTTCACAAGGTGGAGAGATTTAGAACACTTAGTAGATCAAATAGGGAACCAGTTTGGATTCAAATAGGGAACAAGTTAGGATGAAAAAAGACCACAAGTAAAGAACAATAACAAGAACAAGATAGTATGGTTTTTCAAGAATGTTGTTTATTGCTATCAAATTCTTACAAGTGTTAGAAAGCTTAATTCTAAAATACAAGTACTTAAGATACTTTATACTACATCCTACAGCCGACCATACTTTGAAGGCCAGCTAGAAACACTAATCTAGACAACAAGATCAATGTAGAGTCAAAAGGCAAATTGCCTTTTGACTAGTGACTATGGCATGCCATAGCTCACATCCCTATCTAATATAGAAAGGATAAAAGTACATAGTTGGAAAGTTACAGACTCAACACCTTAATCTATAGTTGTCAAAAGCATGGACTTTTCACCAAACTATGTTGGTTGGTGAGTCTTCAGAAAAGGCAGCTGAAAGGTGTTTAGGTTTTTGTCAAAATTAAGTCAGAGAAAGCATGTCTTCTTTGTCTTTGGAAGATATCACTCTTTGGCTTCAGAAGACTTTGTCATTGAAGCTTCAGAAGACCTCATCTTTGGCTTCGAAAGAATTGGTCTTTTGGCTTCAAAAGATTTGATACTTAGCATAATTTACTGAGTTATATCAAATCTTCCCAGTACTTTCCTAGTACTTCACATATGAATGCTGAGAGCCCTTTGATTGTTCTTTGGTTGTATCAGCCATTAAATGTATTCCTTACAACAACAATTCCTTAAGCTTAGCAGAATATTACACTAGCTTCGATAGGGTATTATAAGGGTATAAGTGTAAAGGGATTTCTAAAAAGTGCACCTTTTTGATTAAAAAGTGCAGGTATCTATAACGTGAAAAATATAGGTATATTCGATGGGGTAGTATAGTCGTGGTTCGTGACGCACCCTAGGTGGCTGAGAATATTATTAGCTAATCATAATCTAACACATGTCAATACGTTACACTTTTAGAAGCCTTGACATCAGAAACTTGTCATTCCAAGAAAATACATGTCACCCTTTTGGTTGTCGTTAGGATAATGAGTGTCAATCCATAAGGGTTTTGCTTGGTGAACAAGTAGAGGATCGTTACAAGATAGCGTAGCAGTCCGTTGTGCTATCCGGAATCCTAAAACCCTAATTCAGTCCATGGTGAACCGTTTGACTTTCTGGTCACGGTCCACTACTAGAGTCAAAACCTTAATTCTTCGAATATTTTATTTCTAACCCTTGTCTTTCCAATGTTATATTTTATGTAAAAAAATTTCAAGGTGTTATAGATAATGTGGATGTCGAATGAGAGAGGAGAGAAAGTGTGAGTTTGAGTTGTGAATGCGATTAAATGAGCACTTGATGGAAGTTTATGGTGATATTAAACTTGTAGGTTAGTAACGTGAAAATCATTTATTTATTATTATTATTTTATTAAAAATGAGAGGCATATAACTATATTATTCTAATTTATTTTAATACTTATATTATGTGTGGTATGGTTATATATGGTTTTTTTTAAATCTTTATTATGTTTTATCATAATAATATTACTATTTTTGACTTTGAATGCAACTTGAAACTAACTCTAAAATCTATGTCATCCATAAATGTGATGTACTTGGTTTGTTTAAAAAGTTTGAAAATAATAGACCTTTTCCTATGTCAGTTGTGTTTTCTTCCAGCTAGTTAATGTAAAATGATCTTGAACTATTATTGTTCATAGATTGTAGACTCTATAAGCCTTTTGTGATGAAGAATATCCAAGAAATACTAGTTGTATTTAGCAGCAAACGTGTTTAGTCATCCTAAGTGTTTAAAAGAGTACATGAGCACCCAAACAATCAAAAGGAATAAATCTTTAGCTTTTTCTTATGAAACAATTCATATATTGTCTTGTTACGATCTTTTATCAAGAGATCATAATTCCATACATAACATGTTGTGTTTTCAACTGTGTCAAGAAAATGATTGATGGTTTGAATTGAATACTAAAGCGAAAACACGAGATGCAATGATGCAATGTACATAGGTTCCCCAAAGTCATTGATTATCACAAACATCTACTTGATTAATTCTTGAAACTAATACATTATTTTACAAACATCAAATTTTCTTAATTAATATGATTGAGATATAATTTATAGCCTATATTAGAAGCCTAAAGAAAAAAATCCTTAATAGATACATTCTTCCTAAGATGATATGCATGTCCAAACTTGAAAACTTACTTTCTTTAATTTCCTAAAAAATAGGCTTAAAAGTGTCAAAACATGGTTAGTGAGTTCATAGGTTTTGTTGAAACTACTAAAATAAACCTTGCTTTGGATGAAAGTAAATGAACATTATGAACGAGTAATAAAGGTGATCTAGTTGTTTTCTAGCAAGGATCAATGATAAATATTATTCTACTATGAGCCTGTAACCAAACCAAATGATTCTTGAATGCCTTTGAACAAATTTATTTAGTAACTATAAGCAAATGAAACAATTTAATAATATAAATTCGTTCATAGATTTATTGGCGCGACCAACATGATGAATGCGGGTGTCAAACTATGATAACCATCATTAAAATAGATGCGTTGACTTGGACGTTAACCTAAGATATTGACTTTAACCATAATATATGCAGGACCAGTGAAGGAGGTCAATGTAATAGTTTCACAGTTGTTAGAGAGTGTTTATAACACTTAGCAGATCAAATAGGGAACCGGCTTATGATGAAACAAAGAACACAAGTAAAGAACAGAACAAGAACAAGATAATATGGTTTTCAAGAATGATGTATATTGCTCTCAAGTTCTTAAAAAGTGTTATAATGCTTACATCAAAACTACAAGTACTTGAGATACTTTATACTACATCCTACAGCCGGCCATACTTTGAAGGCCAGCTAGAAACACTAATCTAGACAACAAGATTAATGTAGAGTCAAAAGGCAGATTGCCTTTTGACTAGTGGCTATGACATGCCATAACTCACATCCTTATATAATACCAAAAGGATAAATGTACAACTGTAGAAAGTTACAGACATAAGACCTTAATCTATAATTTTACAAAAGTATGGACTTTTCACCAACTCATATAAGTTGGTGAGTCTTCAGCTGTGACAGCAGAAAGTAGTTTAGCTTTTTATCAAAAGTTGATTCGGAAAAAGGATGTCTTCTTGTCTTCGAAAGAAATCAGTCTTTGCCTTTGGAAGACTTCATCTTTGAAGCTTCGAAAGACTTCATCTTTGGTTTCAGAAGATTTGGTCTTTTGGTTATGGAAGATTTGATACTTAGCATAATTCACTAAGTTATATCAAATCTTCCAAAGTAACTTCCTTATACTTCACATGTGTATGCTGAGAGTTTTTTGGTTGCATTAGCCTTTAAGTGTGATCCTAACAATATAGACTTTGACATTAAAGTTTACTTGGATTGTGTTTAGTGCGTTAGACATACGTAGACATGTGAAACACTTAAAAGGGCTTAGTATAAACTAATGAGCCTTACACTTGGTGAAAGTGGAATGTTCACCAGATTGGACTAGGCACGATGGTTTCCTTCCTAGATTGAGAGTAAGGACTTAGAAAAAGTAAAAACATAAAATTTACGCTAAACACACAAAAAAAGCTGAACACTGGTAGATTTTGACTAGAGTCTATTGTATAGACATAATTTGATTTAAAATGAATGAAAAATTGACAAGTGTTGATGTATATATACAACGGATAAAATGAATGTCCGCGGTGGATATAGTGTATGTGTACGCTGTGTGAACAGTTTAACTTAAAATTTAATTTTAAGTCATACGCTGTGAAATACACATGCGCTATATGAACAGCGTGTCCGCTGTACAATTTTAAACTTGTACGCTGTGGACCCTTTGGATGTTATACTGTGTTCACAGTGGATGGCCAATTGGTCATACGCTGTGCACACTTGGGTGAAATTTGAAATTCACAACTGATGACTAAAAAGTCTTATGCTGTGATTGATCACTGTTTCCAAAGCGGACGAACAATGATTCATGCCTTGTAAAACCTTGTTTTTTTGTTTATGTATACACAATCTATGAGCCTTTATTCATGCGCTATGTAGACTTATTGTTTGTTTTGTTATACACAGTGGATGAGCATTTGTTCATGCGCTATGTACATATTGTTCAAGAGACATTAAGACCAGATGACTTATTGTCATGCACTTTGGAATGTTACAGTTTTCACAGCGGATGTTTTAGAAACATCCCCCGCTATAAACACTTGGTGTATTTTGCATGTTAAAGGTTACTATAGCTACAACGAATGTATGTTTGTGTGTCCGCTATGACAACAGTTGTCAAAAAATTTGAAATTTTATTTGTTTTGAAATGATTTCTTCCAAGAATAATTATTTCTTCTTACCATAACTAATTCTTTCGAGAACAATATATGGATGTTAAAATTTAAAATTTAAATGTTTGTTAAAATTTTTGTAAAATTTTAACATGATCAATATATGGATGTTAAAGATTCACTCACAAGCAACATTGTGTAATATTATGCATATGTATACATGTCAAACTTCTGTGTTTGAGTGCTGGCTTGACATGGCTTTATTTAAAACTCAAAATTGAATATTTCAAATTATAATATTGTTTGATTATGCATATGTTCTACTTCCTTTAATATTTCCATGTTCATTTACTCCCTCTAAATTTTTGCATGTTTATAAAACTCTTTATAAAATGACAAAAATATGAACGTGTTTGAATGGAAATCATCAAAGTCCAATCTGATTGCTTTCATGTTAAAATTTTAGAAAGATAGCACTTTATCTAACTAATAAATGAATGATTTTCATGTTTGGACATGAATCATTTGCACATAACATGAGATCATACTAGTCTTAAATTCTCACTGAGTTGGTTGAATGATTTAGAGAATAGACATAGACTAATACAATGTTGATTACAAATATTGTGATCCACTAAAACTCATGCATGGTATTAATGATTGATTTAAACAGTGAGTTATTATCATGTTTTGAGTGTATTAGCATGAATTTTATGTACCCCACATCTGATTGTATGTTAAGATCAATCCTCCTCAAGATATGCTAGAAAGCACTTTCAATACTTATGACCTAGCTACTTAGGAGTATAAATGCTCAATTTGATCCATGTTGTTTGATCCACATTGGGATTCTTTTTCACTTCACTTTGGAAGGTGATCCTCTTTGGGATTCTTTTGATTTATTCTCAAGGAATGTAGTCTAAAAGACTTTATTGACTGTTCATCCAAGATGGATGTGTTGCTCATTGGGAATCTTTTTGGATCATGATGTAGGTCATTCAGGTCCGTGCTTAGCACAACAAAGAATGCCTTAGTGTACTCCAGGTCTATGATAATCATAACCTAGGAGACACTTGTATGATTGAGCAATTTATAAACTGTTTCACTTGGTGTACTTTAGTTACTTTACAAGCAACCTATATTGGTTAGACTAATACTCACTATAAACCAAGATGTGTTTTGCTGACCACATAATCATGAGAATTTAGTTCTTCACTGTTGTATGTAATGTTAGGTGTCACATGCTGAGCCTATCCGCATATCAAACAAAATATTGTCGGTCTTTATTAGTGGAAAATGACTCAAGTGAAGAAATAATCTAGTGTACTATCATTTCTCATGAGTGGTCATGTGTGATTCAAATTGTTTGTTAATTGAAAACATGAAGGTTTGTTTGATATCTTGATTTTGAAATATGCTTGTTTGATGTTAAACTTGGAGTTTGAAAAAATCAAGCTTGTTTAAAACTAATGTTTTGAAAAATTACTTGTTAGGTTCATAGTTGATCATACCAAGTGACTGAACCAGAAATTCAAATCTTGTTGAATCAAATGGTTTGGTAAACAGGTCAGTAAATTGATGGCCTGTATGGACTTTGATCAACTTTATCAGACCCTTCTTTAAGCAATCTTTCAAAAAGTGATATATGATATCTATGTGTTTTGTTTTTCAATATTGAACTGGATTCTCAGTGATAAACATGGCAGCAGAATTGTCAATATGTATTGGTGTTTTAAGAAAGTTAAAGCCATAATAAAGCATTTGGTTTTGAATCCAAAACACTTAAGAATAGCATGCAAAAGCAACTATGTATTCAGCTTCAGCTGTTGACACAGAGACATTTGTTTGTTTCTTACACTGCCAGAAGATCAATCTTGATCCAAGAAACTGATAACCACTAGTAGTGGATTTTCTGTTGTTGTTACTACCACCATAATCACTGTCTGTGTATGCATATAAAAAGAAATCTCCATCTTTTGGATACCATAAGCCAAGAGCTGGTTTGCCTTTTAAGTATCTGAGGATTCTCTTTACAGCATTTATGTGTGATTCTTTCGGATTTGCTTGGTATCTGGCACACATGCAAACTGTATACATGATGTCTGGTCTGCTTGCAGTTAGGTACATCAGCGAGCCTATCATGGATCTGTTTAGCTTCTGGTCAACTGATATTCCTTCTAGATCAGGGCCAAATTTTAATCCAGTTACAAATGGTGTTTTGCTGGATGTGCAATCAGACATGTTGTATTTCTTTATTATCTGATTCACATACTTTCTCTAATTGATGAGAATTCCTTCAGCAGATTGTTGAACTTGAAGACCAAGGAAGAAGGTAAGTTCTCCCATTAAGCTTATTTGGAATTTTATTGCATAAGAGTTTCAAACTCTCTGCAAAGTTGGATGTTGGTGGAGACAAAAATTATGTCATCCACATAGACTTGAACCACTAACAAGTCTTGTTCTTTTCTATTTAAGAACAATGTCTGATCTTTTTTCCCTCGGGTGTACCCATTCTGTAGAAGAAACTTAGAGAAAGTTTCATACCACATCCTAGGTGCTTGATGAAGACCGTACATAGCTTTATCTAACTTGTAGACTCTATGAGAGAATTCTGGGTCTTCAAACCCTGGTGGTTGAGCAATATATACCTCTTCATTTATCTTTCCATAGAGGAATGCACACTTGACATCCATTTGGAAGACAGTGAAGTTTTTTGTTGAGGCATATGAAAGGAACACTCGGATGGCTTCTAGTCTAGCTACTGGAGCAAAGACATCATCATTATCAATGCCTTCCTCTTAAGTATATCCTTGGGCTACGAGCCTTGCTTTGTTTCTGATAATAATTCCTCTATCATCAGCTTTGTTTTTGAATAGCCATCTTGTACCAATGGCATAGTGACCTTTAGGTAGGTCAACCAACTTCCATACCTCTTGCTTTCTGAATTTTTGTAATTCCTCTTGCATTGCTTCTATCCAACTATTGTCTATGAGTGCTTCTGTGATGTTTTTGGGTATAGTTAAAGATAAGAAGCAGGAATACAAGCAAATGTTTGCTGTGTCAGATTGACTTTGTGTCAATCTGGAATTGAGGTCACCTATGATGTTTTCTAAAGGATGATCTTTGTGAACTCTGGTTATTGCAATCTAATCAACAGGGATGATTGAATCAAGATTGGTGATTGTTTGGTTGGGTGTTGATGGATGAGCAAGGGTATTTGTTGTTGTTAGTTGTTCTGGTTGTGTGGTTTTAGTGAATGTTTGTGGTGAATCATGAAAGAAATATAGAGTTTCATCTTCATGATGTGTATCAGGTAATGAATGATAATCATTATCTTCTTTAACAATGGCTGGTTGATGTGACTTTGTTTGGTTATATTGTTATGGTTGGGTGGTCACATGAGTTGATGAAGATGGTGTATCTGATGATGTTCCTTTTGATGCGTTTGTTTGTTCTGGAGGAGTTGAAACTGTAGTACTGGAAGGAGTGATGTTTGTTCTCCTTAGAGGATCCGTAGTTAAAGGAACATCAGTGGTTGTTGGTGGAACCATTGGATACTCATTGTTATCTTTGGTACCTGAAACATCAAAGTAAGATGTATCAAATGATTTGGTTAGTGAGTCAATATCAAACAACCAGTCTGATCCAATGACTTTCCTAGTGAAAGAATGTTCATTAAAAACAATATTTGTTGTTTCTTCCACTATGTTAAGACTTGGAATGTATACTCGGTAAACTTTTGAGCTTTCTAAGTATCCAACAAAAAATCCATCATATGCTTTTGAAACAAACTTAGATAATTGTTCTCTGGTGTTTAATATTGAAACAGAACATCCAAAAGCATTAAGAAAGCCAATAAAAGGTTTTCTTTTAAACAATAATTCATATGGTGTTTTGTAATGTTCATTGATGATTAATGTTCTGTTTTGAATCTAGCAAGCTGTATTAATTGCTTCAACCAAAAAGGATATGGGTAATAGAGAGTCATCTAGCCTAGATCTAGCAACTTCTATCAATGTTTTGTTTCTCCTTTCAGCAACTCCATTATGCTGAGGAGTCCTGGCTACACTGAATTGATGACTCATTCCTTTCTCTGCACAAAAAGAAGAAATGAAGTCATTTTTAAATTTAGTACCATTATCATTTCTTAAAGATTTATCTTTAAGATCCAAATGATTCTCAATTTTAGTGATAAAGGATTTGATGATTTCTGATGTTTCTGACTTGTATAGTAAAAATAAAACCCATGTGAATCTTGAGTAATCATCTACTATGATAAGACAGTATTGCTTCTTTCCTATGCTTAGGAGGTTTGTTGGGCCAAAAAGGTCTATATGAAGAAATTTGAGTGGTGTGTTGCTAGAGTTTACCAATTTTGACTTGTGAGACACTCTGTGTTATTTGCCTTTTAGACATCCAGTGCAGTGGTCTGTACAGAAGAATTCATTTTATGGTAAACCTATTACTAAGTCATATTTTACAAGTTGATTCATTCTGTTATAATTTGAGTGTCCCAAATGTTTGTGCCATAATTGGGAAACATCTTCTGATGCTTTTGATAGTAAACATGTTTTAAGGCTTGATGCTAAAACCGTGTTCACATCAACAATGTATGTGTTGTTATGATGGGGTGTTTTCAAAAGGATACAATCTTTCAGGTATTTGAAAACCCATATTGAGGATGTAACAGTTGTTGGAGTCAAATAAGGTGGCATATCCATTATCACAGATTTGGGATACGCTGAGAAGATTGAACTGGAGGTTGGAGCAGTAGTTGTCATTTTCAAAACTAATCAAGCCATTTGATATTGTTCCTTCACCAGTTATCTTTACATTTGTCTTATCTCCTCCAAAGGCTACATTTCCTCCATGTTTGCTTTTAAAATCCCGAAGGAGGGAATAATTGCCAGTCATATGTCTGGAACATCCACTATCAACATACCAGATGTTGTCAGGCCTTCATTGATGTCCCTGTAAAAGCAAATAAATTAGTTAGATGGTGCAACCTAAGCCAAGATGGTCTTGAGTTTTATGTCTTTTCCCATAATGTATATTTCTTCTAATGTGGCATTGTCTGATGGTTTAGAAATTCTAGTCACAGTAGTTATCCTTTGAATGGTTTTGGCTCTGTCGGGAGAAGTTCTTTGAGCTCTTCTTCTTTGAGTGCAAATGTCTGATTGTTGTCTATTCTGAGACTTATGTATCCTGTTTTATTATTTGAAATTCTCATAAAAAGTTTTATCATTATTTAAAACAACTTTTTGATGAGGTGTTTGTCATGGTACTCCTCCTTTGTTCTTATTAGGAACAAGTGTCTGTTTCTTAATTGATTTCTCAACTTGAGGCTGTTTGTTTTGCTTTTTATTTTTCTTATTGAAAAGCAGTTAGTAATGCTGTGATTGTTTCTTTCACAAATTGAACAATAATTGCGAAATTGGCAAGATTCAGTACTGTGAATGTTCATGTTACCGTACTTGCAATATTTACCATATTTGCATTTTTCTATGGTGTGTGTGTATTGATCACACCACTCGTAGTATGGTAAATTTGCATTGCCTTTTTTGTTAATAACCTTTGACTTTAAATTTGATTTTAAAGGTACATCAAAAGTTACTGTTGTTTGTTTTGCCTAAATGGGAGCTTTGCCTTTTTGTTTATTTGTTTGTTTACGAGATTCAGTGGAAGATCAAGTTTGTCTTCCACCAGAGCAGATGTCAAGACCTTTGGTCTGCTTTGTTTGTTTGGTTGGTGTATCAACCAAACTTGAAACTTTTGTAGTTTCAGTAATTGGTTGATCTGGCTGATCTTCCAAAAGATCAACATCATCTTCATCATTGTTCATCAAACTCATTATTTTCTCCTTGATAAACATCAGTTGATTTTATTTTTGAAGGTGTTTGACTCTTAACAAATTTTATCAAAGGTATTTTTGATATTAATGATGATTTTGATGATGAAGATGATGATTGTTTTGAGTCATCGATCCTGTCATGTGGGTCAAGAGACTCACCCCGTTTGTTTGTCATGGAATCAGGAAGTGGAATATAATTGTCATTATAAGATGATTGACCTTATTATATCCTAAACCTGAAGAGTCTTCAAATGCCTTTTGCTGAGCAAGAAGTTCTTCAAACTTCTTGTTGACCACCTAAAATTTCTAAAATTTCACTTTAGTTTCAGCAAATAGCATTTTTGACTGAGTCAATGATTCAGAAAGTTGCTCTACTTGAGCTGCAAGTGTTAATTTTTCAGACATTAATTTTTCTAAATCATTTTGTAATGAAAGAATTTTAGCCACGTATTGTTTTTGTTCTAATTTTATACTTTCATTTAAAATGTTTGTTTCAATTACTTTCTTGAAAAGTTTGTCTGCATGTTCTCTGTATCTTTTGATTTCATCAATGCATGTTTGTGTACAGAGGTTTTCCCTTACCTCTTTTGAGATTTCTGAAATCTTATCTTCTATGTTTGCCATGAGGGCATGATCGGGAGATTGGATCTTAGCCTCGTACATACTCTAATCACACTCACAATCTTGTTTGATAATTATTGTAGATGATTTTGAGTGTTGATTTGGGCTATAGTGTGTGATTTGAGGTGGGGTTGGTGCAGCAGGAATACTGATAGGAGGTGGGATTTGTCTGTTTGAGTGGTAGCTGCTTGATGTTTGAGTTTGGTTGTTGTTTCGGTCAACTCTAGGTTGTTGGCATTCTCTGGAGAAGTGTCCATAGAGTTGGCAGTTATAGCATCTCACCTTTGTCTTTTGAAAACAAATCTTAGTTTTCTTATCCATGCTTAACCCCCTATTCGTTTGTAGGAACTTCTTGGATCTGTATGCAATTATTGCCATTGATGATTGAAGATCCATTTCTTTAACCATATCAGGACCCAATTCATCCAAGTCATACTGTATCATCTATGATGGTGAGAGGTTAGCTCCTAGGTAGGCTTCAAAGCTTGTTGAAAAGGTTGCAAAAGCTGCCTTTTGTTCCTTACTTTGCAATATGATTGTTAATGCATCCATTGGTTTCTTAAATATATGAATGTTTTGAATCTTTGCTGGGTGTTGTTTGCTGGAGCTGGAAGTGTGAGGATGTTGTTTGCTTTGGGGCGTTGCTTCATAGGAAGCGTGAACACTAGTCTTCTTAGACATTTGTTTGTTGTTTGATGATTCATTAGCAGAGAAGAATGAAGTTTCACTTGAATCTAGAAATTCTTCATCTTCATCTTCACCAGTGCAGGTCAAGACTACACTATCTGTTTGTTGAAGTTCCTTGAACTTGTATGATTCTACATGTCTGATTATACTATTATTCTTGGACCTTTCATCTAGTTCTAGTGCCTCTACTTTGGCCACTAGTGCATCTAGAGATAACGCTTCAAGATCCAATGCTACTTTCATTAGAGATACTGACTGAGTCCAGCTCTGTTGTAGTGTGTGCAACATCTTTTTGTTTATCTCCACAGATTCATATTTGAGACCATAGACTATCATCTCATCGACCAGTTGAACAAACCTATGAAGTTGTAATGGTATGGATTCTCCTTGAACATGGTGGAAAGTTTCATATTGGGTCCTTAATTTCTCCTTCTTGATTTCCCTTATCTCCTCACTTCCTTCACACAGGTGTGAATTACCTTCTAGAGTTCATGTGCAGTTTTGAAATTTTCAACTCTTGTCAAAATTTCAAATGGCAGGTTCATTGCCAATATGTTGTATGCTTTCATGTCTGTATTGACCTTCTTGAGATCATCACCAGCTACACTTTATAAGCTTACTGGCTTTTGTATGTTATAGTTTGGCCAAAGAGTTAATGGTATGTATGGTCCCTCGATTATGGATGTCCATAGGTCCGGGTCTTGGAAAATAATGCAATTTCTGAACATAATTTTCCATTATTTGAAATCTGCTTTGTTCTTAAGTCTTGGTGGTTTGAAACCACTGTTTGATCCTAAAATTTCACCAGACATGTTTGTTAAATTTTAAATTGATTTAACTTAAACAGTTAAGTTTGAAAGTTGTTTGTTGATTTTGCACAATGCTAAATAAAATTTATCCTAAGGTCACTAGGATTTATTTGTTAATGATGTCACATTTTTTAATTTGATATACCGAATAAAAGGAATTAATTAATTTTAATTAATTAATGTCCAAGGTAAAGTCACTGTTAAGTCTCGGTTATCAAAGGGAATATTCTATTTGAGGAAGGTATTTTGTTTTAAATAGTTAACTTTTTGGATCAAAAAGTGACTTTTTCAAAACTTTAAAAAAAGATTATGTTTCTTCTTCGATTTTGATGATGAACCAACACAGTCTCCGGAGATTATGAAGGTTTGTGAGTGAACAAAAACTAGGGTTTATCCTAGGGTTTGTTGGCGGCTGAAACAACTTCAACAAAACAACAATCGGTTTGTTGTTTGAAGATGATAAATTGCCTGATTTGAGTATAGAGCAAATCAAGTATTAAAATCAATGTTTGTTTGATGAAAAGTTGATAGAACAGTATCCGTATACTGTTTTATCAAAAATCCTTAGAAACCGATGAGGTTTCAATGATTTTTGTAATGTTTATGTTTCAAAACAGTGTATGTATGATTTTGAGAGCTTTATTAGCAACAAAAACACATAATCTTCTTTAAAATGAACGAAAAGAGATGATTAACTCATGTTTTTGAACATTTGTTGAATGTATGATGTAGAAGATGGATTTGTGTTGATTTCAAGCTCTAAATGTTTGATACGAAGATTAAAGAACCACGGATATCATGTTGTTGAATGAGATATCATGTCGCTGAATGTGAGGATCGAAAATCAGTGTGTGATTTGAGCCAAGGCTCTGATACCACCTGATGAAATCCACTTATTTGAACTTCTTAAGAATAAGAACAAGATCAAATAAATCTCCTTAAGGATCTTTTCAAATCTCTCAACAAATATAACAACAGATTGTTATATTGTATTCAACAATCAATAATCATGGTGCGGAAACCCATAATTAATGATATGAATACCCGTGTGTGTTTGTGTGATTGTATATGCGTGTTTGAATGCTTGAATGATAATATTAAATGCCTGATTGTATTGAATGTTCAAAAGCTTACAAAGGATAAGGGTATACTGGTATTTATAACCTATACAAAAAGCTATGTACAGTTACTAAAATACTCTTATGTAAAACAAAATTACATAAATGATCCTAAGTCTATAAGCTGTTCGCCTCCAACTGCAGGAACTCTCTCTCGATCTTGTCGAGTTTTCTGTGTGGACAAAACTCCTCGATTACCAGCTTCTTTAGCTCATCCACCTCATCCTTCTAATCACCCTGCTACCCTCGGCCTGGACAATGTTGTCCCACCAGCATAAGGCCGAATCCACAAACAAGTGGGTAGCAAACTTCACCTTCTGATCCTCTCGGCACTCGCTGATATCAAGGACCACCTCCATCTCCCTCACCCATCGGTGAGCAGCAGCAGCACTCCCATTCCCATCAAAAGTCGGGGGCTTGCATCTCTGCAATGCCCCATAGTTGCACCCCTTTGCAGTTTCCTGCACTGCCTTCTCTTCCTCATCGTCACTGGAGACAACTATCTCAGTTCCTGGTTGCTCTCGTTCCCCTGAACCTCTCTCCTCACCCTCTCTCCCAGCGGTTTTCCTACTTTCCTTTTTCTCTTTCTTTTCGTCCTTTCTAATGGCTCTAATAACCTTAGTCACCACAGATGTAAGGCCCCGTTCCCGGAGACCTCACAGTTGGACAATCACAACATTTTTCATATAAGATAAATATATTTCATAAAAACATCAGAGCGAATTAAGTTATCAAAAACCATTCTTGCATTAATATTTACTGTTGCTAAATAATATATCATTGTATTTTAATAGTTACAAAAGAATCATTCAGTTGTATTACAAAACAACAATATCATCATGCACGAATGGATGTCAGTCTTTGCCCGCCAAGTAGCCTCACCCGCGTGCCATCCTCAGCAACGTCCTTACCTGCCAACTGATATGCATAAAAAAAAGTCAGCGTTGCTGAGTGAGTCCTAGTTTAATAATATAGAAAAATACACTTTGTAAACTTAATTTGGTGATCATTCATCAATATACATAATCAATCATAAAGTGATTCATTATCTTTCTTTCATTAACTTTCTCTTCATTAACTAAGATTGCACAAAGCAAGAGCCTACATTCTTGGTTGGCAACAAATGTCGAACCCCTGTCGGCAAACGTTTATCTTGGTAGCTAACCCATCGACAGTTGATCCACACTGCTAGGCATGAAGCCTGCTCATGAACTAGGATCCCATTCATTCATTGGTCAATCCCCAGGATTAGACCCTAGATGTGCATCCTCGTGAGCTATACAGCATCACATCAGTTGAGCTAATGACAACAAGGTCGTGCACCTCCATTGATATTGATTGCAAGGCTGTTCATTCATTGTAATGGCCCGGGGTAACATTCATTAAGTTTCACTGTTCTTCTCTTATTCTTCTTTGTCCACTTGTTATGGATAATACCTATTAAGATGCACGTTACATAATCACATAACATAAAAATATTATTGACATAGTAAAAGAAGCATATAAGAAAGAACCAAGCACAATAATCCTTAAACAAGCATGATCTTCCCTTTTTCAGGAGTTCTCCATACTTTAACTCTACTCCCCAAAATTTCAGAAATCCCCAAGTCTTTAGACATATGAAAATGAGCTTAGACAAATGCGGATGAATACAACAAATGTGGATGAACAAATGCGGATAAACAAATGCGGATAAACAAATGCGGATGAACACTTAGCAAATGCGCATGAAGACTTAACAAATGCGCATGAAGACTTAACAAATGCGCATAAAGACTTAACAAATGCGTATGAACAAAAGACTTTATGTTAAATGCGGATGAACATAAAAACTAACCTGAAATGCAACTTATGCCATTACCAGTTCCCAATCATCATTCTAACATGAATACAGCTTAGATCTATCAGTCTAACACTTAGAACATCATAATCTTTAAACGATTAACAAGAGAATCACACAACATAACCATATCATCATAATCATCTGCACCATACATGAAAAATCATATCTTGTTTCGAAAACACCAGTCAAATATGCATACCGGCCCTAAATAAGTAGAAAACATTTAAAAGAGGGGATCTAGAACTCACCTCTACTGCTTTCAAGTAAAACTCCTCCAAACTCGAGAGCAACCTGGAGTTCAAATGCCTAAACACACCAAAACACAAAACCAAACAAAAAAGCACATAAAAATCGGTCCCGAAGCTGAAAGCTCAGCTGAAACCGAGCAAAACACACGAAAACTCACCTTCAAGCCGAATCTTCTTCTTCTTCTCTCTAGAACCAATGGAAATTCTGCTTTTCTTCTTTCTAGCAGTTGAAGCAGTTGGTGAAGCAGTGTAGTGGGTGGCCATGCCCACTTTAAACATAAAATAATAATGTTTGTCCTTTAGTACACTTTAGCCCCTCTACTTTTGCAACTTCTCGTTTTGTCTTTATTCTTTTCTTAATAATTTTTTGGGTGTTACAAGTCCACCCCCCTTATGGAGGTTTCATCCTTGAAACCTGTCATTCTTCTAATAGCTATGGGTAATGTTGTCTCATCTCCTCCTCAGTCTCCCACATAGACTCAGATCCTTTCCTGTTCCTCCACTTTACTCGCACCAGTGGAACCACTTTATTGCGTAATCTCTTCACCTCTCGGTCAACGATTGCCACTGGTTGCTCTACATAACTGAGCCGTTCATCCATTTCAATGTCTCCCAGTTGCACAATCATATCTTCATCAGCTAGGCATTTTATCAGATGAGATACATGGAATGTTGGATGAATTCCACTTAACTCATCGGGTAGCTCCAACCTGTAGGCCAACTCTCCTACTCGTGCAATGATTCGGAAAGGTCCTATATACCTAGGGCTCAGCTTACCCCTCTTTCTAAAATGAATGATCCCCTTCCAAAGTGAAACCTTCAGCATCACTTTATCACCCACCAGGAATTCAATCGGCCTACGCCTCTTGTCAGCATATGACATTTGCCTGTCTTTCACCGCCTTCATAAAAGCCTTGATCTTTTCTAGCTTTTCTGACATGGCTTCAATGATTTCGATGCTTCCCAACTCTTTCTGCCTGATGTCACCCCAACATACCGGGGTTCTGCATCTCCTCCCATACAACATTTCTAATAGTGGCATTCCTATACTGGCATGATAACTATTGTTATAGGAGAACTCTGCCAACGGTAGGTGTTCATCCCAACTTTCACCAAAGCCAATAATGCATGCCTGGAGCATATCCTCCAAGGTCTGAATGGTCTGTTCTAACTGACTGTCTGTATGAGGGTGATAAGCTGTGCTAATGTGTAACCTCGTCCCCATCGCATCATGAAATCTCTTCCAGAACTTGGACGTGAACCGGGTGTTCCTATAAGAAACAATAGACACCGGTATGTCATGATGAGTTACGATCTCCTTGATGAACAGCTTCGCCATCCTTTTCGACGAGTAAGTCTCTCGGATTGGCAAAAAGTGTGCACTCTTCGTTAGGCGGTCTACGATCACCTAAATGGCATCACATCCTCTCGCAGTGCGAGGCAACTTTATGGTGAAGTCCATGGTGTTGTGTTCCCACTTCCATTCGGGTATATCCAAGGGTTGGATCTTTCCATATGGTTTCTAATGTTCTGCCTGTAGACAGGTCAGGCACTTACTCACGTACTCCACCACGTCACGCTTCATCCCTGGCCACCAATAATCCTTCTTCAGATCATGATACATCTTTGTAGCACCAGGATGGATGGAATACCATGTTTTGTGAGCCTCATCTATGATCCTTCCACTCAGCTCCCTATAACAAGGAATCCACATCCGCCCGAAACGGGTTTTAACGCCAAGGGTGTTTTCCCCTAAATCCGTTGCCTGCCCCTTCATTTGTTCAGATTTGATCGTATCATCCTTTAATGCCTCATCTTGGAATTCCTTGATTTGACCCATAACATCCGGTGTAACAACCAGCTAGCAAGCCTTCTCTCGAATCGGTTCCAGCCTCTCCTTTCGAATGAGGGCATCGGCTACCACATTCGCCTTACCTGGATGATAGTGGATTTCGCAGTCGTAATCCTTGATCAACTCTAACCATCTTCTTTGTCTCATATTAAGATCTTTCTGCTCGAAGAAGTACTTCAAACTCTTATGATTAGTGAAGATGGTGCACCTCGTCCCGTACAGGTAGTGCCTCCAAATCTTCAATGCAAAAACCACAGCCGCCAACTCCAAGTCATGAGTAGGATAGTTAGCCTCATGGATTTTCAATTGTCGGGATGCATAGGCTATAACCCTTCCCCGTTGCATCGTCACACAACCCAATCCTGAATAAGAAGCATCAAAATAGACCACCAAGTCATCATTCCCTTCAGGTAACGTCAAGACAGGAGCTTGAGTCAACCTTGTCTTCAACTCTTCAAAAGCATTTACCTGTACTTGACCCCATACGAACTTCACATCCTTACGGGTCAATTTGGTCAATGGTGAAGCTATCTTGGAGAAGTCTTGAATGAATCGTCTATAGTAGCCCGCCAAACCAAAGAAACTACGGATCTCGGATGACGTCTTTGGGGTCTTCCATTGCATAACCGCCTCCACCTTTGTCGGGTCCACCATAATCCCTTTAGAATTAAACACATGACCCAAAAACTAAACTTCCTGTAACCAGAATGCGCATTTAGAGAACTTAGCATACAACTTCTCCCTTCTAAGCGTCTCCAATACCTCGCGAATGTGACCGGCATGCTCTTCTTCAGTCTTCGAATAAATCAGGATATCATCAATAAACACAATCACTGATTTATCCAACATCGGCCGACACACACGATTCATCAAATCCATAAAAGCAGCTGGCGCGTTGGTTATACCGAAAGACATAACATGGAATTTGTAATGCCCATATCGAGTTCGAAACGCGGTCTTCGGGATATCCTGCTCTTTAACCTTTAGCTGATGGTAACCAGATCGGATATCTATCCTTGAGAACCAGCGGGTGCCTTGGAGCTGATTAAACCAGTCGTCAATCCTTGGTAGTGGGTACCTGTTCTTCACCATCAACTTGTTCATCCCACAGTAGTCGATGCACATCCTCATGCTACCGTCCTTCCTCTTTACAAACAAGACTAGAGCACCCCAGGGAGAGATACTCGGTCGGATGAATCCCTTATCTAGCAACTCTTGCAACTAGGTCCTCAATTCCTTCATCTTGGAGGGAGCGAGATGATATGACGCCTTTGCAACAGGTTGGGCACCAGGTATCAGATCAATCTGGAACTCGATCTCGTGGTCAGGTGGTACCCCTGGTAGGTCTTCGGGAAACACATCAGGGAAATCGCATACTACCGGCATGCCTAACATTTGAGGCACGGTAGCATCCACATCCTTCACATAGGCAAAGTAAGCACCACACCCGCATCTCATAAACTTCTCGCCCGTGATCATCGAGATTACTCACGGTGTAATGCACTCCTTGTCTCCATGTATCGTAACCAACCTGCCATCAGGCTCAGTCAGACAAATCGTCTTCTTTCAGTACACGATGTTCGCTTCGTAGGCCGCCAACCAATCCATCCCTAACACCACATCAAAACCTCCTAGGTCCATCACGTACAATCTAGCAGGAAACTTACGACCGTCTAACTCTACGAGGCAATCGTCTATCACATCAGTTACTTTGGTAGACTTTCCTATCGCTGTCTCCATATTAAAGGGCACGTCTATCTTCTTATTCTTACCACGCATTTCATGACAAAAGGTAGCAGATACAAGAAGCATACAGTTGGTTTACCAGAAACATACCTGAAACTACTTCAGGGTCCACTCTGGCTTTTTCTCAGGTCATGTTGAATGCCCTTACCTTGGCTTTGGTGTTCTCACTCCTCCCTTTCTCGCCCATAGTCTACTTCCTTGAGCTCCCTGCTCCACCCTTCCTACAATCTCGGCCCGAGTGGCCTACCTCCCTACACAGATAACATCGTGGTACCCTGCACTATTTAGCAAAGTGGCCTTCGCCTCCATACTTAAAACACCGGTTCAACCCTACTCTACACTTACCCATGTGAACCTTCCCACACTTCTTACATTCTCTCCAGTTACTCCCTTTACTCGATCCTGGGCAGCGATCGTCAATCCTCATCTTCTTTTCCTTGATCCCATAGTGGTCACCCCTGAATCGCTTCCCATTACCGTTCTTGTTCCAACTTTTCTCAACCTTCATCTGAATTGGCACCGGATCCCTCTCATCATACAACCTTCCAGCCAAGTCTACTGCAGACCTGAAAGGGCTCAGTCTAGCAGCTATCATGTTCCTCCTGGTATCCATGAGCAGACCCTACATGTATCTCTTGATCTTCTTGGACACTGGGGTTACTAGATCTGGCACGAGTCTTGCAAGCTCATTGAACTTGGAGGTATACTCTTGATGAGTCATGTTTCCAGCCTCCAAATGCAAGAACTCCTTCTCAATTTTGTCCAACTCCTGATGTGGACAATACTCCTCAAGTACCAGTTCCTCCAAATCCGACCACCTCATCCTTGCAACAGACTGTTTCCCCTCGGCTTGGACAATGTTGTCCCACCAGCATAATGCCGAGTCAATGAAAGAATGGGAGGCAAACTTCACCTTTTGATCCTCCCGGCACTCACCGATGTCTAAAACCGCTTCCATCTCTCGAACCCAGCGATGAGTAGCAGTAGCATTGCCGTTACCATCAAAGGTCGGGGGTTTGCACCTCTGAAACTCCCCAAAAGTGCACCCCTTAGCGGTCTCCTTCTCCCCCTCGCTATCATCATCATGGATTACCACCTTGGGACTAGATGGCTCTCCATCAGCTTTCTCCTTCTCCTTTGTATCTTTGGTCTTTTCACCATCCTTTACAGCCCTCAACACCTCGGTCACCACAGAAGGTAACACCTTTTGCATGAGGTTGTAGACTTCGTCAGCAATAGCATCCTTTACTGTAGACTTGAGCGTGGCTGATCATTCACCCTCTTGGTGGCTATGAATATCCATGTCCTCATGAACTGTCTCGGGAGCCTTAGCTTTGCTTCGGGAGCCTATTTCTCTTAAACTTTGTCTCTAATACCAACTTGTAAGGCCTCGTTCCCGGAGACCTCACAGTTTGACAATCACAACATTTTTCATATAAAATAAATACATTTCATAAAAACATCACAGCGGATTAAGTTATCGAAAACCATTCATGCATTAATATTTGATGTTGCTAAATAATACATCATTGTATTTTAACAGTTACAAAAGAATCATTTAGTTGTGTTACAAAACAACAATATCATCATGCACGAATGGATGCCAGTCTTTACCCGCCAAGTAGCCTCACCCGCGTGCCATCTTCAGCAATGTCCTTACATGCCAACTGATATGCATAAAAAAAAGTCAGCTTTGCTGAGTGAGTTCTAGTTTAATAATTTAGAAAAATACACTTTGTAAACTTCATTTATTGATCATCCATCAATATACATAATAAATCATAAAGTGATTCATTATCTTTCTTTCTTTAACTTTCACTTCATTAACTAGGATTGCACAAAACAAGAGCCTACATTGTTGGTTGGCAACAAATGCCGAACCCATGTTGGCAAACGTTTATCATGGTAGCTAACCCATCTACAGTTGATCCACACTGCTAGGCATGAAGCCTGCTCATGAACTAGGATCCCATTCATTCAATGGTTAATCCCCAGGATTAGACCCCAGATGTGCATCCTCATGGGCTATACAGTCGCACATCAGTTGAGCTAACAACAACAAGGTCGTGCATCTCCATTCATTTTTCTTGCAAGGCTTTTCATTCATCGTAAGGGCCCGGGGTAACATTCATTAAGTTTCATTGTTCTTCTCTTATTATTTCGTGTCCACTTGTTATGGATAATACTTATTAAGATGCATGTTACATAAGAAAGAACCAAGCATAATAATCCTTAAACAAGCATGATCTTCCCTTTTATAGGAGTTCTCCATACTTAAACACTACTCCCCAAAATTTCAAAAAATCCCCAAGTCTTTAGACAAATGCGGATGGGGTTAGACAAATGCAGATGAACATAACAAATGTGGATGAACAAATACGGATAAACAAATGCGGATGAACAAATGCGGATAAACAAATGCGGATAAACAAATGCGGATGAACACTTAGCAAATGCGCATGAAGACTTAACAAATACGCATGAAGACTTAACAAATGCGCATAAAGACTTAACAAATGCGCATAAAGACTTAACAAATGCGTATGAACAAAAGACTTTCTGTTAATTGCGGATGAACATAAAAACTAACCTGAAATTCAACTTATGCCATTACCAGTTCCCAATCATCATTCTAACATGAATACAGCTTAGATCTATTAGTCTAACACTTAGAACATCATAAACTTTAAACGATCAACAAGAGAATCACACAACATAACCATATCATCATAATCGTTCGCACCATACATGAAAAATCATATCGTGTTTCGAAAACACCAGTCAAAAATATGCATACCGACCCTAAATTAGCAGAAAACATTTAAAAGAGGGGATCTAGAACTCACCTCTACTGCTTTCGAGTAAAACTCCTCAAAACCCGAGAGCAACCTGGAGTTCAAACTCCTAAACACACCAAAACACAAAACCGAACACAAAAGAACACATAAGAATCAGTCCCGAAGCTGAAAGCTTAGCTGAAACCGAACAAAACACACAAACACTCACCTTCAAGCCGAATCTTCTTCTTCTTCTCTCTAGAACCGATTGAAATTTTGCTTTTCTTCTTTCTTGCAGTTGAAGCAGTTGGTGAAGCAGTGTAGTGGGCGGCCATGCCCACATTAAACAAAAAATAATAATGTTTGTCCTTTTGTACACTTTAGCCCCTCCACTTTTGCAACCTCTCCTTTTGTCTTTATTCTTTTCTTAGTAAATTTTCGGGTGTTACAACAGACTGTAGAATCATCTGCATGACTTGATTAATTTTCTCCATAACTACCTCCTTCACTAAGACCCTCAAGTTAGAACTCTCATCACCACCTTGATGGTGATAAAGTCTGGGCTCTTCAGGAGCTGTTTCAGCGGTGCTAGCCTTGTTCCTCGTGACACGCGGCCCAGCACCATGTCCACCACGAACTCCACCTCGAGAAGCCTTCAAAGATCTACCACCAGCAATCTCTAAGCACTATAATATTCAAACACCAACACAATCCTATTATAATAATATCTGAGCTATAATAAACAATGACTAAACAATAACAAACGGCAAGGTGAATACCACCCTATACTTGATCAAAAACAAAACGTGCATTGTTGATATGAACATGGTTTCAGCATCAACCCCTGAAAAATGTTTATTATCAAAAGCATTAGAAGATGTTTCCCAATTATGGCACAGACATTTGGGACACTCAAATTATAACAAAACGAATCAACTTGTAAAAGGTAACTTAGTAATAGTTTACCGCAAAAAGAATTCTTGTGTACAGACCACTGTACTACATGTTTGAAAAGCAAACAACATAGAGTGTCTCATAAGTCAAAATTGGTAATCTCTAACAACACACCACTCAAATTGCTTCACATCGACCTTTTTGGACCAATAAGCATCCTAAGCATAGGAAAGAAGCAATACTGTCTTTTAATCATAGATGATTACTTCAGATTCACCTGGGTTTTCTTTCTATTACACAAGTCAGAAACATCAGAAATCATCAAATCATTTATCACGAAAATTGAAAATCAATTAGACCTTAAAGTAAAATTTTTAAGAAGTGATAACGGTACTAAAATAAAATATGACATTATTTCTTCTTTTTCTGTTGAGAAAGGAATAAGTCATCAATTCAGTGTAGCAAGGGCTCCTCAGCAGAATGGAGTTGCTGAAAGGAGAAACTGAACATTGATAGAAGCTGCTAGATCTATGCTAGCTGACTCTCTATTACCCATATCCTTTTGGGCTGAAGCAATCAACATAGCTTGCTACATGCAAAACATAACATTAATAACTAAAGAAATTTCCAAAACTCATTATGAATTAATGTTTAAATGAAAACCTTTCATTGGATTTCTTAAAGCCTTTGGATGTTTTGTAATAATATTAAACACCGGAGAACAATTATCTAAGTTTCCTCCAAAAGCAAACGATGGATTCTTTGTTGGATACTCCGGAAGCTCAAAAGCTTATAGGGTATACAATTAATGACTAAACATAGTGGAAGAAACAATAGATTTTTATTTTTAATGAACATTCTTTCACTAAGAAAGTCATTGGATCAGACTAGTTGCTGGATATTGACTCACTAACAAAATCATTTGACACATCTTACTTTGATCTTTCAGGTACCAAGGATTCCATTGAATATTTAACAGTTCCTCCACCAACCAATGATGTTCCTTTAACTACTGATTCTCCAAGGAGAACAAACATCACTCCTTCCATTACCACGTTTACAACTCCTCCAAATCAAACAAACACATCAAGAGGAACATCACCAAACACACAGTCATCATCAACTCCAGTGACCACTCAATGACAAGCTTTAGTTGACCTTCAACCAAGCAAACAAACATGTTCACATCATCAAGACATAGCTGAAGAAGTTGATGACTATCATTCATTACCTGATACACATCATGATGATGAAATCTTAGATTTCTTTCATGATTCACCATAAACATTCAATGAACCCACACAACCAGATAATCCACTAACATCAAATACCCTTACCCACCCATTAACACCTAAACAAACAATCACTAATCTTGATTCAACCATCTGTGTTGATTAGATTGAAAGCACCAGAGTTCACAGATATCATCCTTTAGAGAATATCATAGGTGATCTCAATGTCAGATTGACACGTAGTCAATCTGATAAAGCAAACATTTGCTTGTTCTCTTTCTTTCTATCTTTAACTGTACCTAAAAACATCATAGAAGCCCTTAAAGACAACAGTTGGATAGAAGCAATGCAAGAAGAACAACAACAATTTCGAAAGCAAGAGGTATGGCAGTTAGTTGACCTCCCAGAAGGTCACTATGCCATTAGCACAAGATGGTTTTCGGGAACAAAGTAGATGATAGAGGGATTGTCATCAGAAACAAAGCAAGGCTCATTTCCCAAGGATATACTTAAGAGGAAGGCATTGATTATGATAATGTCTTTGCTCCAATAGCTAGACTTGAAGCCATCCGAGTGTTCCTTGGATATCCAAGAACTTGACTATCTTCCAAATGGATGTGAAATGTGCATTCCTTTATGGATAGATAGATGAAGAGGTGTATGTTGCTCAACCACTAGGGTTTGAAGACCCAGAATTCCCTCACAGAGTCTACAAGTTAGATAAAGCTCTATACGGTCTTCATCAAGCACCTAGGAAGTGGTATGAAAATTTATCTAAGTTTCTACTACAGAATGGGTATACCCGAAGGAAGATTGATCAAACATTGTTCTTAAAGAGAACAGAACAAGATTTGCTAGTGTACAAGTCTACGTGGATGACATCATTTTTGGCTCTACAAACATACAACTTTGTAGAGAGTTTGAAACTCTTATGCAATCAAAATTCCAAATGAGCTCAATGGTAGAACTAACCTACTTCCTTGGTCTTCAAGTTCAACAATCAGTTGAAGGAATTTTTATCAATCAAAGCAAGTATGTGAATCAGATATTGAAGAAATACAACATGTCTGATTGCACATTCCGCAAAACACCATTTGCATCTGTATTGAAATTTGGCCCCGATCTAGAAGGAACATCAGTTGATCAGAAGCTCTACAGATCCAATGATAGGCTCTTTAATGTACCTTATTGTAAGCAGACCAGACATCATGTATGCAGTTTGCATGTGTGCTAGATACCAAGCAGATCCAAAACAATCACACATAAATTCTGTAAAGAGAATCTTTAGATACTGAAAGGCAATCCAGCGATGGCCTATGGTATCCGAAGGATGGAGATTTCTATTTATTAGCATACATTGACAGTGTTTATAGTGGATGCAACAACAATAGAAAATTCACTGCAGGAGTATGTCAGTTTCTTGGATCAAGATTGATCTCCTGGCAGTGCAAGAAACAAACAAATGTCTCCGTGTCAACAGCTGAAGCAGAATATATAGCTGCTTCTGCATGTTGTTCTCAAGTGCTTTGGATTCAAAACCAAATGCCTGATTACGGCTTTATTTTTCTTAAAACACCCATACACATAGACAATTCTGCTACCATGTTTATCACTAACAATACTGTTCAACATTCAAAAACAAAGCATACAGATATCAGATATCACTTTCTGTGAGATTGCTTAAAAAAGGGTCTGATAAAGTTGATCATAGTCCACGGCGAAAATCAATTCGCTAACCTGTTTACCAAACCTTTTGAGTCAATAAAAATACGATTTGAATTTTTTGGTTCAGTCACTTGGTATGATCAACTATGAACCAAACAAGTAATGTTTTCAAAACATTAATATCAAACGAGCTTGATTTTGTCAAAGTCAAGTTTAACATCAAACATACATCTTTTCAAAATCAAGATCTCAAACAAACTTTCATGTTTTCCAATTAACAAACAATTTGAATCACACATAACCACTCATGAGAAAGGATAGTACACTAGATTAATTCTCCACTTGAGTCATTTTCCACTAATAAAGACTGACAATACTTTGATTGATGTATGGATAGGCTCAGCATTGGACACATAACATCACATACAACGGTGAAGAACTAAATTTTCATGATTGTGTGGTCAGAAACACATATCTTGGTTTTTGGTAAGTGTAACCTTTCGTGTTTTCGTTAATTATAGTTAACCCTGTTATGTTCTCGTAAGGACCATTTATGTCATTTATGAAGGCTTGTTTCTTAGTTAATTTTGAAGTTAATAAATTAATTTATTAAAAATAATAATAATAATAACAATAGTCAAAATTAAATAAAAAAAAAAAAGGATAATAATAATTATAATAAAAAGAAAAAAAAAATTAATTAATTAATAACTTATAAAAGTTAAACATTTAATAAGTTATAAAAACATTTAAAACTTAAGGGTTAATTAAGTTCAGGGGGTATTTGCGACAAATTTGAAACTTTAAATGAAAGTTTTAAGCATAAAATATTAATTCGAAAACTGCAGGGACTAAAACTGCAATTAATCAAAACCCAAACCCCCTCCCGCATTTTTCCCCCGTTTCTCCGGTCAAACCCCGGCCAAACTCCGGCCGACCTCCGGCGAAGTCCAAACGCGACTAAAACGCGTAAAATCAAACCCCAATCGTTTCTAACCGGTTCGTATGCATGATTCGAAACCGTTTTAGAACCTTAATCGCCTTTAAACAACGGATATGAACTCGAACGACCCGAGTAACCGTCGCCATTATCAACAGAACCGTTCGGCATTCAAGACTCAATAATAATCCAATTAATTAAACTTGAACAATCATTTAACTACCCCTGATCTATCACCATTTGCAATTTCGTCTGAGAAACACACAAACCCCGCATTCGATCCCCACTTCCATCGTGAACTGCAACCGTAGTGTTCTTCAAACTTCAGTCGTTCTTAATTAAAATTGATAAAGGGCTTTCAATCACCGAGACCAGTAGGAGCTATCTGTGCAACGAATTTGATTATTAACATCATTTGCAACCTGAACCAATCTCGACATAGCCGCGACTTGTTCTTCGTCTTGCTCACCATCGATTCGACTTTGATCCGGGTATGTATACATATTATCATGGTCGTATGATCATTACAAACAAAAGCCCTAAGTTTAATTCGGCCGAAACATACGAATTATCGATCAATTTGATGAAATCCGAAGTTAGGGTTCATGGGATTTGGGGGTTTCGAGTAGTTAATGCTTTTAACAATTAGAAACCATTTTCTTGGCAGGCATAGGCGCCCAGCCTAACGGTAACCGCACCCCCTGTCAACCTTGGGGTCTCGGGTTCGAACCCGGGCACCCTCAACTATTTTTTTTAGGGCTTTTCAGCCTTTAAAAAAATTATAGAAGATTTCTAAAAATTATAAAAATCAGTTCTGAAAACTTTATTTATTTTTCAAGTCACCTAAATATTTTATGTAAATTATTACTTTAAATACTTTAATATTTTTATAAAATATTTTAAACAAATGTTATACTTAGTTTATTTTTATAAAAATAAACTTTAAATAATAGTTTAAATTACTAAAATATTATTGGTCAACATGTTACCTTTAATAATAGTTTAATCATGATAATTATAAAAATTATTTATATTTTATAATTAAACTTTACAAATTATTATAAATGATTTTATTTCCTCTCCATATTAAATTACCTAAATTGTATTGGATTAAAATATATATATGATTTTCATAGTTAACCTTATTTGTAAAAAACCCCGAACTCCACTTAAAACCCTAGTTTACGTATGAATCGTTAAACATATCTTGGAACATATACGTTTAGGTATCTTGTAAAAGGAATCGTTGGAGCACCATTTATTTTCTTGTTATTACCTTCAACACCAGCTTATATCATGTGAGTTTTCCATGCCCCTTTTTACTTTATTTCACACTTTTTGGGGTGAAACATGTTAACTTTATGAACTTGCACTTGTAAACATCTTGATACTTGTAAATGCACGAGCAATTCATTTATGAACTTTGTCATGGTTATTTGTAATATTGTGAGCTTTATATGATGAATATTATATGTTGACAATCATTAACTATTGCTAGCCTGGCGACGTCATAGATCTATGGGCCTGACAAGCCTATTTGGTGCTAAAGCCGAGGTTATTGCCGGCTCCTAGTGTCGTATTCTTGAGCACTATGGGAACCAAGTACACTTAGCTAATCGTTAAACTTGTAAATGATATTCTTGGTCAAGGTTTGATTGTAGCTATATGTTATCTATAAACTTGCTTATTTCGTAACCATTGACATGAATTGCTACTTGTAAACTTTTATATATATATATATGTATGCTTAACCCATGGAAACTCACCAACTTTTAAAGTTGACCCTTTTATTTTTAACATGTTTCAGGAAATGCACAAGGTTGATGATTATCTTTGAAGCATGCCTACACCTAGGATTTGGACCTAGAAAAAAAATAAATAAAATAACTTGAGACTTGAAAGTTGAACTTTGTTTATCTTTGTTTGTTGAGACATTTGGTTGTAAGGTTTATTTCAACTATTGAATTTTTATATTTACAATTTATGGTAGTGTTATGTGGCTGTGAACAATCTTAACCCTCACATCTCGACGTTTCCGCCGTTAAGGTTGGGGTGTGACAGATTGGTATCAGAGCCCATAACTATAGGGATTTAGGTTATTAGAAATGGTGACCTAGACTATAGTTGATGTATGAACCTCATAAGAAAAATCTTTATGATCTTGTAATATATTTTGTTGCATGCTACATAATGCTACTTGTTAAGGAGGGCTTCTTAATGTGCAACTTGATGCCTTTAGTTAGGATTGTCTTATAATTGAGAAACTTGGTTGTCTTGTCTCCTCTAAAACTTATTCTTAATCCTTTATTCTCTCGGCGATGAAATATCTTAAACTTATTCTCGACGACACGGGGGAACGTAAGCTTTATATCAAAAGGTTCAAATCTTTAGACTTTATGACTAATCCATGAAAATCTCATCAAGGTTTTAATTCCATGAACCTAAAGAAATATTGTGTGACACATAGACACCTGTATTCTGGATTTCCTGGCAAAAAGCCTTCGGGCTAAGGTAAGCATTTCGCATAAATCCCGTGGGACTAGTTATGCTTACCTGGGGATTTCTGGGATGAGTGATAAACTATGGTCAATATACACAAGTTTCTAAGGCAATTGGAGTTAACTCACCTTGACGTGTCAACGTTTCCAAATGGTAATGAGTACCAAATGGAATCATTCCATATGTGTTTTACAAGTCTTGAAAAATCTTTGTTTTATTATCTTTTATCTCCAAATTTCTGTGACTAACGTATTTTATATCCAGCATGTCTCGTCATCATGGAAAGCGTGGTAGCTCCGACCGCAAATTAGCCGCCATGATTGCCCGTCAAATGGCTGCCGTCATTCCGACCATGGTTGCTGAACTGAGTAGCACCTTGATGACCAACGCTAGTGACAACACTAATGGCAATGGGCAAGGAGAGAATAGTGCAAATCAAGGAAGAAACAACCAACCCTGCACGTTTAAGCACTTCAACTCGTGCAAACCCACTAGCTTTAGTGGGAAGGAAGGAGCCACTGGACTTCTCGAGTGGTTTGAAAGTATGGAGAACACCTTCATCAACTGTGAGTGTCCCGAGGCACTCAAAGTCCGTTATGCCACAAGTGTTCTTCAACAAAGAGCACTTACATGGTGGAATAGTGAGAAGAGGAATCGTGGTGCTGATGCTGTGTTGGCACTCACTTGGGAAGAATTCAAGAACATTGCCATCCAAAAGTTCTGCCCGAGAAGTGAGTTGCAAAAGCTGGAGGAGGAGTTTTGGAATCTCAAGCAAGATGGTGGAGATCATTTGGCCTATTCAACTAGGCATCACGAGTTGAGCATCCTATTGCCTCACATGGTTGACACAGTTCCTAGGAACATTGAGAAGTTCATCAAGGGGGTGCCACCTCAAATCCAAGATGCCGTGGTGGGAAGTAGACCCACAACTTTGGAAGATGCCATTACCATCACCGCTCAACTTACTGAAAACCATATTCGAGCGGGCACCTTGTCTGTCAAAGGGGCTAAAAAGACTGAAAAGGCGGTCCCTGAAGCAGCTAAGGAGAATAAGAATGAACCGTCTTACAACAACAAGAAACGCAAGTTCACACCGGCGCGTAATTTCGCTGTGGCTACACCCAAAGTACCTCAAAGACAACCCGCTCCTGGTACACAAGCACCTGCTGCTAGAACCTATGCTGGTCCTCTACCATTGTGCAATGTCTGTAAGTATCATCATGCGGGTAATACCCCGTGCCGTATCTGTACATTGTGTGGTAAGTATGGACATTTGGTGGCTACTTGTCACCGTGCACCAAACAATGCCGCGTTAGTTGCTAATCGTGCTTGCTACAACTGTGGGGAACCTGGTCATTTTCGCCCACAATGCCCTCGTCTTGCGGGTAACGTACCACAAGCTCGAGGACGTGCCTTCAACATCAATGCAAACCAAGCACAGGCTAACAACGATGTGGTGAACGGTATGTCAAATCCAACCCCAACTTTATGATCCAAGTACTTTTGTTGCTTCACCTGTATCGTAAACGTCTTTAAAACTGAACAGGTATGTTTCTTATTAATAATTCTTATGCCTACGTTCTATTTGACTCTGGAGCCGATAGGAGTTTTGTCTCGATAGAATTTGAGCCTATACTTGCTAAGCCACATACGAAACTAGAAAGACCTCTTACTGTCGAAGTCGCCGATGGAGAACCCATCACCGTTGATGTCGTTATTCGTGATTGCATTTTGAGCCTAAACGAGCATGATTTCTTTATCGACCTTATTCCTATGAAACTTGGAAGCTTTGACGTTATCATTGGCATGGATTGGTTAGCCAAACATCATGCTGAAATTATTTGTTTCGAGAAGTGCATTCGAATTCCTTTGCCTTCGGGGGATACATTGAAAGTATACGGCGAAAAATCATCCAAAGGACTCAAACTCATGTCGTGTACTCAAGCCCGAAAATGTCTAAGCAAGAATTACATGGCTTTCTTGGCTTACGTGGCCAACACGAAAGTCAAAGGGAATGATCTTAAGAAGGTCCCGATTGTACGAGACTTTCCTGAAGTGTTTCCCGATGACCTTAGCGGTTTACCTCCCGTGCGTGAAGTCGAGTTTAAGATCGATTTAATTCCGGGAGCGAACCCTGTGGCTAAATCACCATATCGACTTGCACCGTCAGAAATGCAAGAGCTGGCCAGTCAACTTCAAGAACTGTCCGACAAAGGCTTTATCCGACCTAGCTCATCGCCTTGGGGTGCACCTATTTTGTTCGTGAAGAAGAAAGATGGATCATTTCGTATGTGCATCGATTATCGTGAGCTTAACAAACTTACCATCAAGAACCGCTACCCTCTTCCTCGCATCGATGATCTTTTTGACCAACTTCAAGGAGCTGCTATTTTCTCAAAGATTGACTTACGTTCTGGCTATCATCAATTACGAGTTCATGATGATGATATCCCAAAAACTGCGTTCCGTACCCGATATGGACACTATGAGTTCATGGTGATGCCCTTTGGTTTAACGAATGCTCCTGCTGTCTTTATGGATCTCATGAATCGAGTATGCAAGCCGTATCTAGACAAGTTCGTGATTGTCTTTATTGACGACATACTTATCTACTCCAAGTCCAAAACCGATCACGAACACCACCTGCGACAAGTTCTTGAGCTATTGAAGAAAGAACAACTATACGCAAAGTTCTCAAAGTGCGAATTTTGGCTTGAGGAGGTCCAATTTCTAGGACACGTGGTGAATAGTCAAGGAATTCACGTTGACCCTGCAAAGGTGGAAGCTGTGAAAAATTGGTGTGTTCCCACAACTCCAACCGAAGTTCGTTCTTTCCTTGGTCTTGCTGGGTATTATCGACGTTTCATTGCCAACTTCTCCCGAATCGCGAAACCGCTTACTCCTTGACCCAAAAGAATAAACCATTCGAATGGGGGTCTGAACAAGAGGG
The DNA here is from genome assembly GCA_025506505.1 of Flaveria sonorensis. NCBI lineage: Eukaryota > Viridiplantae > Streptophyta > Magnoliopsida > Asterales > Asteraceae > Flaveria > Flaveria sonorensis. Next base: position 52,364,903 of record CM046429.1, read on the forward strand.
AGCCTTTGAATCCTTAAAGCACAAGTTGTGTAATGCCCCTATATTGACCCTTCCCGATGGGAACGATGATTTCACCGTATATTGTGATGCATCTAAACAAGGCCTTGGTTGTGTTCTCATGCAACGAGGAAAGGTCATAGCATATGCATCGAGACAATTGAAGGTCCATGAGGTGAATTATACGACACATGATCTTGAACTTGGTGCTGTTGTTTTTGCCTTAAAGATTTGGAGGCATTACCTTTATGGGACGCAATGTATAGTCTACACCGATCACAAAAGCCTGCAACACGTCTTCAATCAAAAGGATCTCAACATGAGACAACGACGTTGGGTTGAGTTGATTAGTGATTATGATTGTGACATTCGTTACCACCCTGGAAAGGCAAATGTCGTAGCCGATGCACTAAGTCGTAAGATTCATAATAAGATGGTTTCGTTTCAAGAAGTTCGCGATCGACGACAATGGTTTGATATCTTGGGAGAATTTGATACTGAGATTCGTCTGGATGTTAATGAGACTACGGTGCTGCTACAAAACTTGAGGATTGAGAATGACATCGAGACTTGTATCATGGAGGCTCAACAAGCGGTTCAAGAAGGAGGAAAAATGGGAGAGGAATTGGAGTACAATCTTCGAGCTCAACTAGAAACGAAACCCAATGGGTTGATGTATTTCTTGAATCGAATTTGGGTTCCAAACCGTGATAATCTTCGTACCTTTATCATGAATGAAGCTCATCAAACTCGTTACTCAATTCATCCTGGTTCCGATAAGATGTATATGGATCTGCGCGGTCAATACTGGTGGCCTGGAATGAAGAAAGACATAGCAACTTACGTAGCTAAGTGTCTTACGTGTACAAAGGTTAAAGCTGAACATCAACGTCCTAGTGGATTACTTGAACAACCCGAGATTCCCATGTGGAAATGGGAACACATATCCATGGACTTCATAACCAAACTACCTCGTACCTCTCGTGGTCATGATAGCATATGGGTGATTGTTGACCGATTGACCAAGTCGGCACATTTCATACCCATACGGGACACCTACAAAACGTCAAAGTTAGCTCGTATATACATTGATGAGATTGTGAGTCGTCATGGCGTACCTTTGCATATCATATCCGACCGCGACGCTCGTTTCACTTCGCACTTTTGGTCGTCTATGCAAGAACTTTTGGGTACACAACTGGATTTAAGCACGGCTTACCATCCTCAAACGGACGGTCAAACCGAGCGAACTATTCAAACCCTAGAGGATTTGCTACGTCTTTGTGTCCTTGACTTTGGTGGTGACTGGGATACGCATTTACCTCTCGCGGAATTTTCATATAATAATAGTTACCACTCGAGTATCAAAATGGCACCTTTTGAAGCACTTTATGGTCGTAAATGTCGTTCCCCGATCTGCTGGACTGACATTGGTGAAAATTTCATCACTGGTCCTGAGCTCATACAAGAAACAACCGATAAAGTTTCCATGATTCGCAAGAACCTTGAAGTGGCTAGAAGTCGACAAAAAAGTTATGCCGATAAACGACGCAAGCCGTTGGAATTCCAAGTTGGGGATATGGTTCTTCTTAAAGTCTCACCATGGAAGGGAGTCGTTCGCTTTGGGAAGAAGGGTAAATTAGCTCCACGATTTGTAGGACCTTTCAAGATCCTGAAAAGGATTGGGAAAGTGGCTTATAAACTGGAACTACCTTCCGATCTTAGCGGGGTTCATCCTGTTTTCCATGTCTCAAATTTGAGAAGATGTTTGGCTGATGAAAGTCTGTATGTCCCATTGGATGACATCCAGATCGACGAGTCATTACATTTTGTTGAGAAACCCGTTGAAGTCATGGACCGCATTATGAAGAAGACTAGAACCACTACTACCCCAATCGTCAAGGTTCGTTGGGAAAATAAGCGTGGACCTGAGTTTACTTGGGAGCGCGAGGAGCATATGAAGAAGAAATACCCGTATTTGTTCGTTTAGTTCATTCTTAATTTCGGGACGAAATTCTTAAAAGTTGGGGAGACTGTAACCTTTCGTGTTTTCGTTAATTATAGTTAACCCTGTTATGTTCTCGTAAGGACCATTTATGTCATTTATGAAGGCTTGTTTCTTAGTTAATTTTGAAGTTAATAAATTAATTTATTAAAAATAATAATAATAATAACAATAGTCAAAATTAAATAAAAAAAAAAAAAGAATAATAATAATTATAATAAAAAGAAAAAAAAATTAATTAATTAATAACTTATAAAAGTTAAACATTTAATAAGTTATAAAAACATTTAAAACTTAAGGGTTAATTAAGTTCAGGGGGTATTTGCGACAAATTTGAAACTTTAAATGAAAGTTTTAAGCATAAAATATTAATTCGAAAACTGCAGGGACTAAAACTGCAATTAATCAAAACCCAAACCCCCTCCCGCATTTTTCCCCCGTTTCTCCGGTCAAACCCCGGCCAAACTCCGGCCGACCTCCGGCGAAGTCCAAACGCGACTAAAACGCGTAAAATCAAACCCCAATCGTTTCTAACCGGTTCGTATGCATGATTCGAAACCGTTTTAGAACCTTAATCGCCTTTAAACAACGGATATGAACTCGAACGACCCGAGTAACCGTCGCCATTATCAACAGAACCGTTCGGCATTCAAGACTCAATAATAATCCAATTAATTAAACTTGAACAATCATTTAACTACCCCTGATCTATCACCATTTGCAATTTCGTCTGAGAAACACACAAACCCCGCATTCGATCCCCACTTCCATCGTGAACTGCAACCGTAGTGTTCTTCAAACTTCAGTCGTTCTTAATTAAAATTGATAAAGGGCTTTCAATCACCGAGACCAGTAGGAGCTATCTGTGCAACGAATTTGATTATTAACATCATTTGCAACCTGAACCAATCTCGACATAGCCGCGACTTGTTCTTCGTCTTGCTCACCATCGATTCGACTTTGATCCGGGTATGTATACATATTATCATGGTCGTATGATCATTACAAACAAAAGCCCTAAGTTTAATTCGGCCGAAACATACGAATTATCGATCAATTTGATGAAATCCGAAGTTAGGGTTCATGGGATTTGGGGGTTTCGAGTAGTTAATGCTTTTAACAATTAGAAACCATTTTCTTGGCAGGCATAGGCGCCCAGCCTAACGGTAACCGCACCCCCTGTCAACCTTGGGGTCTCGGGTTCGAACCCGGGCACCCTCAACTATTTTTTTAGGGCTTTTCAGCCTTTAAAAAAATTATAGAAGATTTCTAAAAATTATAAAAATCAGTTCTGAAAACTTTATTTATTTTTCAAGTCACCTAAATATTTTATGTAAATTATTACTTTAAATACTTTAATATTTTTATAAAATATTTTAAACAAATGTTATACTTAGTTTATTTTTATAAAAATAAACTTTAAATAATAGTTTAAATTACTAAAATATTATTGGTCAACATGTTACCTTTAATAATAGTTTAATCATGATAATTATAAAAATTATTTATATTTTATAATTAAACTTTACAAATTATTATAAATGATTTTATTTCCTCTCCATATTAAATTACCTAAATTGTATTGGATTAAAATATATATATGATTTTCATAGTTAACCTTATTTGTAAAAAACCCCGAACTCCACTTAAAACCCTAGTTTACGTATGAATCGTTAAACATATCTTGGAACATATACGTTTAGGTATCTTGTAAAAGGAATCGTTGGAGCACCATTTATTTTCTTGTTATTACCTTCAACACCAGCTTATATCATGTGAGTTTTCCATGCCCCTTTTTACTTTATTTCACACTTTTTGGGGTGAAACATGTTAACTTTATGAACTTGCACTTGTAAACATCTTGATACTTGTAAATGCACGAGCAATTCATTTATGAACTTTGTCATGGTTATTTGTAATATTGTGAGCTTTATATGATGAATATTATATGTTGACAATCATTAACTATTGCTAGCCTGGCGACGTCATAGATCTATGGGCCTGACAAGCCTATTTGGTGCTAAAGCCGAGGTTATTGCCGGCTCCTAGTGTCGTATTCTTGAGCACTATGGGAACCAAGTACACTTAGCTAATCGTTAAACTTGTAAATGATATTCTTGGTCAAGGTTTGATTGTAGCTATATGTTATCTATAAACTTGCTTATTTCGTAACCATTGACATGAATTGCTACTTGTAAACTTTTATATATATATATATGTATGCTTAACCCATGGAAACTCACCAACTTTTAAAGTTGACCCTTTTATTTTTAACATGTTTCAGGAAATGCACAAGGTTGATGATTATCTTTGAAGCATGCCTACACCTAGGATTTGGACCTAGAAAAAAAATAAATAAAATAACTTGAGACTTGAAAGTTGAACTTTGTTTATCTTTGTTTGTTGAGACATTTGGTTGTAAGGTTTATTTCAACTATTGAATTTTTATATTTACAATTTATGGTAGTGTTATGTGGCTGTGAACAATCTTAACCCTCACATCTCGACGTTTCCGCCGTTAAGGTTGGGGTGTGACAGTAAGTATTGGTCTATCCAATATAGTTTGCTTGTAAAGTAAATACTATACACCAAGTGAAACAGTTTATAATTACTCAATCACACAAGTGTCTCCTTTGTTATGATTATCATAGACCTGGAGTACACTAACGCATTCTTTGTTGTGCTAAGCACAGACCTAAATGACCCACATCATTATCCAAAATGATTCCTAATGAAGAACACATCCATCTTGGATGAACAATCAATAAAGTCTTTTAGACTACATTCCTTGTGAATGAATCAAAAGATTCCCAAAGAGGATCACATTCCAAGGTTAAGTGAAAAAGAATCCTAATATTGATCAAACAATTTGGATCCAATTAAGTGTTTATACTCCTAAGTATCTAGGTCATACGTATTGAAAGTGCTTTATAGCATATATTGAGGAGGATTGATCTTAACATACAATCAGATATGGGTACATACAAATCATATTAATGCACCCAAAACATGATAATCACTCAGTGTTTCAATCAATCATTAATACCATGCATTAGTTTAAGTGGATCACAATATCTGCAATCAACATTGTATTACTCTATGTCTATTCTCAAAATCATCAAATCAACTCAATGAGGATATAAGGCTAGTATGATCTCATGTTATGTGCAAATGATTCATGCCCAAGCATGAAAATTATCCATTTCTTAGTTAGATAAAATGATATCTTTCTAACTGTTTATCATGCAAACAATCAAATTGGATTTTGATAATTTCCATTAAAACAATTTCAAATTTTTGTCATTTTATAAAAAGTTTTTATAAATATGCAAAAATTTAAGGGAAGAAAATTGAACATGGATATATAAAAAGCAACAGAATATGTGTATAATTATATAATTTAATTTGAAATTTTTAATATTTTGAGTTTTAAATAAAACCAAGTCAATCCAGCACTCAAACATAGCAGTTTAACACATAGACATGAACAATATTGCTTGTGAGTAATAATTTATCATCCATATATCAATTATGTTAAAATTATAAAAATTTAACAAACATTCAAATTTTGAAACACTTCAAAATTATTTTAAGCGAAAACAAAAAAAATTAAAGTTCTACAGCGTATGTATTGATTTACATAGCTGATGAGCAAAATTTTTAAAACAAACAAAAAGTCTTAAAAATTTGACAATTGTGTACACAGCGGACACACAAACATACATCAGTTGTTGCTACAGTTAACCAATAAACATGTAAAATACACTATGTGTATATAGCAGGCAAATAAACATGCATCCGTTATGCATCATTGAACATACAAGTGTTCACAGCACATGATGTTAGTAAAGCATTTGCTGTGAATATAGTGTCATTCCATAGCGCATGACTAACTTTAGTCATCTATTGTTGAAGGAAAATGTACACAGGTAAGTATACATAAATCATCCTGTGTAAATATCTTCTGAACAAACACAAGTGTACATAGCGTATGACTAGTGTGTCATCCGCTGTGAAAAACAAAACAATCATTCAAGTTTACACATCGCATGAACAAATGTTCATCCGCTTTGTGAACAGTGAATTTATTTCACAGTTGTGCATAGTGCACGACAAGATAGTCATCCGCTATATACACAGTCAAACAAACATCCAAGGGTCCATAGCGTAAAACTTAAAATTTGTACATCGAACGCACTGTACCCACAACGTATGTGTAACATACAGCGGATGACTTAAAATTAGATTTTAAGTTTTAAACTGTTTACACAGGGTACACACACACTGTATACAAAACGGACATTCATTTTGTCTGTTGTATATATAGACCAACACTTGTCAATTTTTCATTCATCATGAGTGTGAGAGAGAAAAATCAAATTTCTAAAACGTTACACTGTGCGATAAACCCTTAAACACCTAATCAATCAAAACAAAATGTATGTTTGATTTCATCACTAACAATCATTCAAATAGGTATAATAACATGTTTCTTTACATCAAACAATCATCAAAACATCCAGTTCTGTGATTTTGATTCGAACATTGTTAAAACCCTAAGTCGATACATGAACTGAAAACAAACATGAATCATTTGATGTTTTAAATAAATCAAATGTTGAATATATGTTAGATGATCCCAGTCCCTATTAGGACTGATAATTTGAAGAATTTTGATTAAATGTTCATTGGGCTTATGAACAGTCATGATGTTCATGCCAAAATCAATCAAAAATTGATTTTTGATCATTGAAAATGTTTAAAATAACTTGAAATATGTTATAACTTGGTAAATATGTTCAAAAGTCAGTTATAAACATGTAAAATAAGTTAATTTGTCATGGCATTGAACACAACAACATTAAATGCATATACATTCAATGTACATTAAATGGTCTGTTTTGACTTTAAAAGTTAAACTAAAATTCCTGAACAAGTTGTTATGAGATATAATCATTGTATTATTTGAACAAAAAAAGTCATTGTTATGAGTCAAACATGATCCAAATAAATTTGGATAAAAAAAACTTGAAAACAACAAGATTTGCAAGATTAAAATTTATCAAATTTGACCTTTGAAAGGTCAAACTGATTCAAATTGGCAATGTTAAACAAACGTACACTTTGACAAACTCATTGTGTTACACATACATGGTTCATCATTTCATAACAATTGCAACTGCCCTGTGAACACTTAATCAATATTTCTTCATATTAAACATCATACATTATAGAGACATCATACAAGTCACTAACATACTCTTCTTATTTGTAGATATGGCAAACCTAGTATTTGTCAGAGTCATAATCTCTGTGCATTCCTCAATCCAGATGTACCTAAGGCTGAGAACTAGAGAGACATCATACAAGCTATTAGACAGACAAGGCTTGTTCATGCTATGACAAAAAGAATAGAGATCTATGAAGATCATATTGTCTAATTTTTTAACTCATGCTCATCTGGAGTAGATAAATGACCAAAAAGTTGTTATGTCTAACATACATGATCATCAGATTATCATCTCACAAGAAGTGATATGGAGAGTTTTGCAGCTTGGTGATGAAGACGTTGACAGCTCAGTTGAATTTGATAAGAACTATGTTCTTAATGTATTTAGACGGATTGTTTACACTGGCACTGTAGACAGAAAGCAAATCAAGAAATCCTAATATCAGTACAATTCAGATTCCTAATGCATACATATTAGAAGACAATGACTAACAGGAAGATTGGCAGGGATCCCACTTCTTTAAGGAGTTCTTCAGCCATTGCAAGAGTCATTGCTAGGAGACCCTTCAATTTTGCTGCTCAAATTCTAAATGGGATGATATACAACTTGACAGAAGTGAAGAATAAGTCCAAGATGTATCTAAGATTCCTCCAAATGATCATTAATGATCTACGCCCAAACATCCCAAGAGAAGGTGCTATCTTTTAGCCTGTTCATTTTAATGAACATGTATTCAATAGGATTTAGTCCATCTTATATCAAGAATATGAAGTACATGTTCCTCCACACATGATAGACCATGATTTACCTGTTCCTGAAGTATTCATGAGGATTCTAGGTCAGGGAGAACCAAACATGATGTTTCATAACATTATCCATCAAGCTCCTATCATCCAACCTGCACCCATCATACATGAAGAAGAACAAGCTGATCCTATACCAGAACCAATCATTCAACAAGAACAAGCACCAGAAGATGTGTAAGAACAAGAATAGCTTCACGTTGAACATCACTTGCCTACTCCAACTCAAAGCCCACACTCATCAGATCAGCAAACACTATCACCTCTTTTAAGAGATATTAATGCATCACTAGCAGATCAAGCAACTCAACAACAAGAAGTTGGAGCATCTTCAATGCATGAGCATGATCAAGAAGGACAAAGTGTTCATGTTGAGCATTCAAAACCAGAAGAACAAACAAGTGAAGTGCCTACTAAGGAAGAGATAGATTACTCTAAAGTGTTCCTATTCACTGAGTACAACAAGCTGATAGAAAAATAAAACAATAGAGCAAAAAGGTTGAAAGAAAAGCTAAAGAGTAAAGATGAAGAGATTGAAAAGCTCATGGCTGAACAACAAGCTTAGAAGTTGATTGTTCAGTTTTTAGAATAACAACTTGAACAAGCAAAGGAAGAAGTGAAAGCAAAAGATCAAAATTTGAACAATACAAGACTTGATATTGCTTATTTGACATAGCAGATAGATGCTAAAGATGTTGAGATAGATGAGCTAAAGAAGATGATCTATGCTTAAAATGAAGAGATCAAGAGGCTGAACAGAGAGTTGGCATATACAGAAACTCATTTGAATGAAGAAGAACATTCAGAAGGTCAAGAACAAGACTTGAGTGAAGATTTTATTGATCAAATCATGTCTCAAGCTGAAGAAACCAGTACAGGATAAATTGAACAAGCTATTACTATCCTTGAGGAGGCTTATTCTATGGATCAACTCTTTGGTGAAGTTAATCCATTTGAAAACATCCATTATTCACCTATCCTAAGAAACATTTTCACACTCCTGACACTCAAACATCATAATCAAGCATCATCCCTGTGAACCCACTGTCAGAGAAATAAAAGGAATTAATCAGACAATTTACAGAATCAATGAAGGTGCAAACTAAAACATCAAAAGATCAAGCTTCATCATCATAGCCACAACTAAAAACTTATGAAAGGAAGGGAAAGACACTCTATTTAGCTTCATTGAAGAAAGGAAAATAGAAGGTTCAAGAATTGGATGAACCTGAGCTTCCACCACTCAAGCTTCTCAAAGTCAAAGCTGAACCAGTTGATGAAAATGAACCCAAGCAGAAAACATCTGAGGCTATAGTGTTAGAAGAAGGTGAAATAGAACAAAAACATGACCAGCAACCAGATCCTATCATCATTCTAGGTGATTCTGATGAAGAAGATGAAGAAAAGCATGAAGATGAGACGCAAAACATTCAAGACGTATTCCCTAATGATCCTGAAACACTCATAGGAATTGAGTTAGCATTAAGAGGTTTTCCTTATGACACATTCATGCAACTTAACCTCTTTAAGGTTAAAGACTTGCTCAAAGACATATAGGAAGTAATGAAAAGTAAGTCTGAGCAAACATACAAGATATATAAGGAAATTAAATACCAAAAAGAATTTTAAAAGAATCTGCCAAAAGATCCATGGATTGATACAATGACCTACCCCCAGGTTAAAAGCTGGTTGAGTCATACCAAGATGCCATGCTGGTCTTATGTAGCAGATCACTATCACAGATGAAAGATCTTGCTATAGAAATCTATAAGAATATGCTGACAAGTGCATTAAAGCCATAGGTTTCTAGAACTCATCCTGCGTCATCATTATCAACATATCATCAAGCCCCACCAGAACTATATCCAATAGAGGAACCAAGACAGTTTATGCCTCATAGGCTATGGCCTGAAGGTAATGAGGTGAGGGAGATGATTAATGAAAAAACCAACTTTGTCAAGCTGTATGACAGGATAACACTAACAGCATCTGCTGATGAAAGAAGATTGTGGCATAGAAATATCATGAAATTTGGGATGCAGTGCTAATAAAGAGAGTATCTGACTATTTCCAATATTTATCATACATATCCCAACTGGGTTCATTGAACTATGAAGACAAATTAGACCTCATGCAATTAAGTATGATCAATCATACCAATAATCCTAGGGGAGCTGATTTTTATCATATCATAAGATCTTACATGAACAGACACCATCAAAGATGAAAGCCAAAGCAAACAAAGAAGATAAACTTCACTTTGCCAAACTGAGAAGAGAACAATAGTTGGCAAGCAAGCAGAAAAAGCAAAGCGAAGAAATATCATCTCATATTGATAGTGAAATTTTTGAAAGGGTTGGATACCCAATGAGACCAACAGATTTGAAGTTAATCATGCAAAAGATTGATGGTAACCAATACAATCATCCAATCACCAAGTGGTACTATAATGAAACACACTTTGAAGTACTACTAGAGTAAAAACTTGAAGGCAAAGAAGCAGTGGACATAAGACTTTTTGATCCAGTGGAGATAAAGCTGCTACATCCCTCCTATGTTTCATTTCTGAAGACCATGTCATTTCCTGCTATTGAAGATGTATTATGCAAGGGTGACTGCTGCTACTTCATACATATGCTAGGAATACTGGGCACAGTATATGTGAATGCTGCTCTCAAGCAAACACTAGAGACAAACCAACAATCACTAACACAAATAGAAGGAATTACAGGCCTGAGAATCTCAGAGAACAACAACATTGAAGTTCTTAAGGGTGATCATGTTGTAACCATTTTGGTTAGAAACATTGATATGCAAAGCTTGGATTAATCAACCCTAGAACAAATGGTTCAGCTTTCCATCCAATACAAGTATGATGATCAGAATAGTGCAGTGCAGTACTTTGCCAAACACATTGTCAACTGCCGAAATGCCATGAAGATCACTCCTCTGACTGACCAAGTCAAGGAAACTAAAAAAGATCAGATTACTAAGAAGGATGTTGAAGAGTCATTGAAGGCCACATCAGAAGTTCAAAAGAGTATTAATGAAGCTGGTCCATCACACACTTAAAGGTTTCTAACAAACAAACAGATAAAAACAATAAACATACATATCTAACCAAGCAAACAATCATAACATCCAATCATTCACAACAGACATAGCAAACAATCATAACATCCAATCATTCATAACAAACATAACAAACAATCATAACACCAATCATTCATGTATATCATACATATCATAAACATAACAACAATCAGCAAGTAACAAGTCATACTTGCAAACATACATGAATCAGATCATACAAGGTAATCTGATTACACATATGTAATTTTTAATCATGCAATCATACATTAAATCATACAATCATACATATAATTATACAATCATACACTTAATCATGCAATCATATATGTAATCAATCAATCATACAATGTAACATTCAATCATGCAATCATACCATAACTCAATCACGTAATCATTCATATCAAACATAATCAACACATTAACACTATCAAACAAACATTAACAAGCAAACATTGAAGGATAGCATCATCATCCTTAGGGGAAGTATTATTGGACTCAACAAGTGTATAAAAAAGGATAATGCTTGCCATAATCAAACATAATTTGTTCTAACATTCAAACAATTATTAACTAACACATTAGCATCATTAACATTCATAACATACACTAAGTATTGCTTCAATTTCTTTTTCAAGTTTGTAGATAAAATGAATATTTGCTAAGTGTCCATAGCGGAGAAGAACTATCCATAGTGTATGATCACGTGTAAGCAGCGGATGAAGAACAAGGTCCAAGTGTCAATAGCAGATGACCATCACACACACACAGCGGACATCCAAGTCCATAGCTAATGAGCAGTCCATAGCGGATGAACATTCCACAGTAGACATAATCAAGAAAACACACAAGTGTTCACAACGGAAAACATCCAAGACACGGCACACAGCTTGTTGAACATCCACAGCGGACAACTTATCATTCACAATGGACAGTGAATCATCCATAGTGGATGACTTATAGACTAAGGGTTATGTGTAATTTTACTTTACATAAGGGTAGTTTTGTAGCTGTACATAGATTATTGTATAGCTTATAATATACCCTAATACTTTTTAAGCTTTTGAACAATCAATCAAACAAGCATTTTTTACTTCGTCAGAGCGTTTAATCACTAGCAAACACATAATCATACACACACATAGATATCATATCATTAATCATGGGTTTTCACACTATGAATATTGAGTATTGATTCTATAACAACTTATTGTTATATTTGAAAGATTGAAATCGATCCTTGGGGGAATTCATTTGGTTTGTTATTATGTTCTAAGTCTAAAACCCGAATTCCATCACCTCTTTTTGAGTTCCATCTTACCTTTATAATGGGGATCTTGCTACGCATCAGCGTCTTTAACTCGCTGTTCATAATCACCACTGGTTCTTAAACCAATTGAAGTTTGTCATCCATTTGAATTTCTTCGAGTGGTGCATGCAACGTCTCATCAGCAACCCACTTCTTGAGGTTTGACACATGGAATGTGTCATGTATACCATTTAATTCATGCAATAAATCCATCCAAAAGGCAATACGACCAATCCATTCAATGATCTTAAACGGACCGACATACCTAGGTGCCAATTTGCTTCTTTTGCAAAAACAAACAATCCCTTTTCGGGGTGACACTTTCAATAGAACGTTGTCCCTAACGTTGAACTCTAACACTTCCTTTGATTATTAGCATAGCATTTCTTATGATCTTGTGCCGCCTTCAACCTGTCCTTAATCTGAAATACCTTGTCGATAGTCTCCTGTATAATCTCGGGTCCGGTCATTTTACTTTCGCCAACTTCTGCCTAACATACCGGTGACCTACACTTCTGCCCATATAACACCTCAAATGGTGCACATCCAATACTCGTATGGTAACTATTATTATATGAGAACTCCACCAATAGAAGGTGAGTATCCTAGTTACCATAAAATTCAATTGCAGAAGGCCTCAACATATCCTCCAAAGTCTGAATCGTACACTCACTCTAACCATTGGTATATGGGTGATAGGCAGTACTCATGTCAAGGGGTGTACCCAACGACTCCCACAAGCATTGTCGGTATCGAGATGTGAAACGAGTGTCATGATCGAAGATGATCGACACTGGTACCCCATGTCTATCCATGATCTTATTGATATAGATCCTCACCAACCTTTCCATCTTAAAGTCTTCACAAATAGCCAAGAAATAAGCAGATTTGGTCATCCGATCCATAATGATCCAAATCGAGTCATGCCCATTACTGGTCCTTAGTAGTTTCATGATGAAGTCCATGGTAATGTTTTCCCACTTCCATTCAAGGATTTCAGGTTGCTATAATAAAACTGGTGGCCTCTGATGTTTTGTGTTAACCTTCAAACAAGTCAAGCACTTACTTACATAGACCACTATATCTCTTTTCATTCCAGGCCACCAATATAAATCCCTAAGTTCGTGATACATTTTGTCGCACTAGGGTGTACCGAATACTTTGACTTGTGTTCCTTGTTCAGTACCTTCTCTTGCATATTCCCCACAACAGGAACCCAAATTCTTTCCACAAAGTACAATCCTCCATCATTATTTTGCTCAATCTGTTTGTCCAGGCCTCTCAACGCCTCTCCCTGTACATTTGTTTCCTTTATTGCGTCAACTTGAGTAGCAATTATATGAGTCTTAATATCTAACTGAATAATCATTCTTACGGCATAGATGCATATAGGTTTAAGCATTTCCTTTTGACTCAACGTATCGGCAACCACAATTGATTTACCCGGGTGATACCGAATTTCACCGTTGTAATCACTAAGAAATTCATTCCAACGTGGTTGTCTCATGTTCAGTTCCTTTTTGGTCTAAAATATGCTGAAGTCTCTTATGGGTAGTATAAATGACACACCTTGTGCCATACAAGTAGTGCCTCCAGATCATAACAGCGAAGACCACCGCGCCTAACTCTAGGTCATGGGTGGTGTAGTTCTTCTCATGATTCTTAAGTTGTCGTGACACGTACGCAATCACTTTTTCCTTTTGCATAAGCACAAAACCTAGACCTTGATATGACATGTCACAGTACACAACAAACCCTTTTGACCCCTTGGGAAGTGCCAATATTAGTGTATTACACAACTTGTCCTTCAAAGTCATTAAAACATCCTCTTGCTTAGCACCCCATTCAAACTTTTTATCTTTTTGCATCAATTGCGTAAGTGGTTGTGCAATTCTCAAAAAGTTTGCAATAAATCGCCGATAAGAGCCTACTAGAACAAGGAATTATCTGATCTCTGAAGGCGTTTTGGATGCCTCCTAGTTTTTTACTGCATCATTCTTCCGGGGGTCCATATGAATTCCATTCTCATTTACCACATGCCCAATGAATTTCACCTCTCACAGCCAAAACTCACACTTAGAGAACTTGGCGTAGAGTTTCTCCGTTCGTAACAATTCCAAAATGACCCTTAAGTGTCCCTCATGTTCCTCTTTCATCTTCGAATAAATTAAAATATCATCAATGAATACTATAACAAATTGATCCAAGTACGGTTTACACACTCTATTCATTAGATTCATGAATACTGCAGGTGCGTTTTTTAGCCCAAAAGGCATAACCAAAAATTCATAATATCTGTATCGCATCCTAAAGGCCATCTTTGATATATCGTCCTCGTGTACCCTCAACTGGTGATATCCCGAACGAAGATCAATTTTTGAAAAATACGTCGACCCTTGAAGTTGATCGAATAAAGCATCTATCCTTGCTAAAGGATATCTATTCTTAACTGTCAACTTGTTTAGTTCCCGGTAATCTATAAACATTCTAAAGAATCCATCCTTTTTCTTGACGAAGAGTACTGGCGTTCCCCATGGTGAATGACTGGGTCGTATAAAACCCTTGTCTAGTAAATCCTGGAGTTGACTAGAAAGTTCTTGCATCTCTGACGGGGCCAAATGATAAGGAGCTTTAGCCACAGGTGCCGCGTCAAGCACAAGATCAATTCGAAAGTCCACCTGTCTTGGAGGTGGCAATCCTACCAAATCATCTGGAAAGACCTCTAGGAAGTCCCACGCAATGGGTATGCCTTCTATCTTGCTTTCTGCCACTTTCATGCCGATTATGAGTCCTTAATCCACTTCAGGTTTTTCTCCATATGCTTCAAGCGTCCCGTTGCTTGGTAAAGGAATTCACATGATCTTCTCATTGCAAACGATTTTAGCTCTGTTCTTAGTTAACCAATCCATACCCACCACTACATCAAAACATCAAAACTCCCAAGGCCAAAAGGTATAAGATCTATGCTAAAGGCATGATCGTCTAATATTAAAGTACAGTCCTTAATTACATCTCTAGTCTCTACTAGACTACCATTAGCCAATTCAGCTATATAACTTGAATCTACACAACTGGGGTTCACATCCAATAATTTCACGAACTCGAATGATACGAAACTATTTCCTGCACCTGTATCAAATAAAACTGTAGCATGATGATCATTCAAAGTAAACATACCCATCACCACTTGCGGTTCCTGTCGAGCGTCATTAGCACCAATTACCAATGCCCTTCCATGAGCACGATTACCATTATTTCTTTGTCCTGGGTTCGCACTGATAGCCTGAACCTATTTTAGATTGTTATTTCCTGCATTCTGATTGATCATCTGCCTAGGAGCTCTGTTCAATCTCAAGCAAGTGTTGTGGTAATGCTCTTGACTCCCACACACATAACATCCATGTTGTGAACCTGCTAGTCTAACCACATTAACTTGCACCACTGGATTCACATCCACCTTGCAAATCTTATCAATATGTCCGATTTGTTTGTAGATGAAGCATAAGTACATGGAACCATAGCGGGGTGAGGCAGATTACACTTTATACACTTCGGATAAGCGCACGCATAATCCTTCTTTGCTGGCATAGTAGTGACATTCCCCTTCACCACCTTTGTTTTCTTATTCACTTTACTACCTATTGGTTTGCTTGACTCCCCAACATCCTTTTGTTTCTCACCAGCCTTTCCCAAAAGCCTAGTCCAGTGTGCCTGCCTTTAAGATGGCACTCTGAATAGTTGGGGGTGCCACAGTAGTCACCATACCATGGATTTATGGTACCAAACCCTAGATGTATTGTTCAATCCTCTTTGATTCAGGTGTCACAAGGTGTGGCACCAACTTTTGCCAATTCATGAAATCGGTCGGTATAAGTAGCATGACCCTACCCTACCATCGAATGATTCCAGAACTCATGCTCCAATTTTTGCATTTCATTCATAGGCAGTACTCTTCGTTTGCCAAAGCTTTAAATTCAGCCCAAGTCATGGCCATTGCTGCCTCCCTACCATGAGCCTGAACTTGGTTATTCCACCATGATAGCCCCTTACCAACTAGTGAGCGGGTAGCATACTTTACCTTTTGATTTTCAGCACATTTGCTGATATCTATCACAACTTTCGTCTACTCAACCCAACGGATCAAAGAGATGGCTCCTCCTTACCTTTAAACTCCTTCAGTTTACAAGTCATGAACTCCTTGTAGGTATAACAAACCCTACCCCCAAGACTATTTCCCACAGCATGTTCATTCCCACCATTTCAAGTTCCTATCAACACCTCACCACCGTTCGCTCCTTCTTCACCTTCATGGTTACCATTTTCGTCTTCATTCTCGTTACCATTCCCGTTTCCTCCACCCATACCGCCTCCATTGTTAAAGATATTGTTACTCACTTGAGTAACAATAGTAGGGATTAGCTCAGCTAACTGCCAAGCAATGATAATGGTGATATCCGGGTTACCAGCCTCATTGTTTCCATTGTTCTATCCACCTTGACCTCTTCCACCTATGGCTCCACCATGGCCACTGAAACCACTACCGCGTCATTGTCCCCTAGGGACTTCGCCTCCACTGGCCAAGCTGCGAGTAACCCTTCTTGGCAGCATGTTCTAAATATAAGATAGTCCGCAAACAATTATAATCAATAGTCATGATAGCATTAAGGCCACGAATCATTTTACAAAATATACAGTTATGTTGTAGCACATAATTATCCAACTCACGCCTCCATAATCTATAACAGAATAACTTTAATAATATCAATTCATTATATCCATAATATTCTAAATACCAAACACCAAAGACAAATGTACTAATCCCAATAATCTCAAGTCAATAGTACTTAAAAGCAATTAATTAATAATAATAGATAAGAGAAAGCCAGTAGGTGCATGAAGCATCCCCAGCTCAATCCTTCTTATTGCTCCATGAGTAAGAAATGACCAGTCCTCTTGTTATGCGATGTGCAAGTTATCTCTTGACCTTTAAGGCCGGAGGGGAATGCAAATCTCCACCATCATCATGAATAATAGGTGGGTGCGTAACCGCCTCACGTATACGTCCTACATGGCTCTCACAACTTCTAACAGATCTAGGAGAATCAGGTGGTGACTCCGGAATGTCATTGATAACTCCCCCAGGGCGGTACCTCGTCCCCTGGATGAGGGAAGGTGCTTCTCTTATCATATGCTCTCCATGGTGCTTCAAATTGATAGGGTCTACAACACCTCATCATAGACCTCGTCATCAGCCTACATCCACACACAACTATTGCTAGTTTCACCTGCATTAATGGGCTAGGTGGCACCTCCTCACACTCTGAGTCGGAAGAGATCACAATGATAGAAGGAGGATAGCCTAAAGGAAAAATTATAAGTATTTTTTCTCATAGAAGTCAGGTAATAAAAAGAACAAAACAAAACAAAAACGCACAAACAAAACAATTATCATAAAAACATACCCATATATAACGATGCACACATAACCCTATTATGCACACTACATGTGGGTACTTAGGTTATAGTCAACGTTGAATAATCCACCTAATTCTCTATAACAAATAGCTCTGATACCAATCTGTCACACCCCCACTAATTGTGGAAACACGAGGATGCTACGGACGGCATCGTCATAACACATTAGGGGTCTAAGAGAATCACTAAAGGTATTCTCCGTAAATGGGTCATGATATCACCCGACACATAAGAACACATGTGAAGTATAGTCGATCCTAAAACGTTATACCATAATGCGTAATTAGTCCAAAGTTCCAGTTAGGAACAAACAAGCACAAGCACAAAGAAATCTCAAATACAAAAGCAACAATTAGAATCCAACAAAGAAATCCAAAACAAGTCCAATGGTCTAATAAATTGTCTATTCTCCCAAAGGAACGGTCTTGTCTAATGTCCACAGCAAAGCACCAAAGCCTCATTACCTGAAAAGGCATGTTCCAAAAATTCATCAAACGCTAGTGAGCTCACAAGTTTAAAAGTATAAATAATTTTCCATGTATAGCAGCCATAGATAACATCATAAGTTGACAATCAGTCCAAGTCCAACTAACCGGATTATATTCACCCAAGGGCACGTACAGGCCAAGTCAATCTCAACTAGCATACCGACTATAGGGGTGTGGGTGTCAACCCGTTAGTAATAACAATACCTCTCCATGACAGTCTAGTACAAGTGCAAGTATATATTCATGATCAAACATCTAGACTCAACCCATGACCCAAACCACATACGATGATTCAAAATAATCATTAGGACACGGCATAGACCAAGACAGTGAGCGAGCTTTTTGTCCAAGTAAAACATGTTAAAAGGGGCCCGTGAAACTCACCTTAAAATAGTACAATCCAAATCCCACAATACGCAAAGCAAGCACTAAAAGTACAAATCACAAAAAGATTACTAAAGAACGAAATGACCAATATAAGTGTAATCCTTGTAGCGTAGTCCTTAATGCACATCAAAGTTTTTATGTTATGAAAACATGCTTTACTAATAGAACAATCCCATTTTAGGTTTAAACTTTAAATCTCCCTATTTTAGGATTTACTTGTCGTTTTATATTAATTTATTAACGTCCTTCAATGCACATCTATTAGTACATATTCGGTGATTCATAGATATTATTAGATTATCCTTGTAAAAATTCATTTAACCATTTTTAAATACAAAACTTGTCTTTATTTGATTAGTTAGTATCAAATCCTTAGTTTTAAGTTTATCAAACTATTTCAGCTTGTAGACCTGATTACGTACCATTTTTGCGTAAACTATTTGGAGGTCAAAAAAGTAATGAAACATCGCATAATAGGTATCGTTGGAAAAATAAGAAATTAAATTAAATTCCAGAAATAGAATCAACTCAATTGGATAAAATATGAGAATGATATGACTCGATGAACACAGACCAAGCTGCTACCCAAATTTGTCAGTTTTGACCTTCAGTTTGTATGCCACGTTTGGAGGACCAAATGATGTCAAAACGACGCAACTACTTGGGTTAGATAGAGGAATCACTGAAATTAATTTTAGATGAAAGATTTGACCCATTTGGAAGTTTTATGACCATGTTATGACCTATACAAAAAGTCCTATTTTTCTGACAACAACCTGTCCAGATCATTAGTCTTGTTCCTTTGTATCCCAAACCTTCATATTTGACCCTTATTGACCTAAGTACTTAATGAGCATTCGTTCCTTATTGTAATTGAACAAAACTTGAATTAAAAACTTGGATTATTCCAAATTTTCAGCCCCATAACAGTTAGTTAGATTTTAGTCTTCCGGTTCACAATATTAATTCATCGATACAAAGTTTTGATTGTTCAACGCGTCCAAACATTCAAGAAACGTAATTAATAATTTTGAAAATGGTTTATAAGACCAAGATTTACATTTCGATCAAGTCACACAAGATTACAATCCAGTTTTGATAAATCTAAGAATATGCAAAGACTAAGAATTAGTGTTTTACTGGTTATAGAATCCAACAACCGTAATACCTAGATCTTCACGATCCAATGTCCAAAATAGAGAATACAAGAATACTTGATGATGATTTTGTGTTTAGATGATGAATATAATCAATATCAAGGTAGAACAATGAATACAATCATCAAGTCATGATTTTTCTTACCGGAAGATTAGAAGATGAACAAGCTAGCTTAGAACACAATCTTGAATGTCTTGATAATTTCAAAAATCAATGGAATTATAGAATGATGTTGATTTTCAATGAAGATGGTGAAGAACAAGAGGGAATCGGGTTGTGGTGGCTAGTTGTAAGGCCCCAATCCCGGAACACTTACAGCTGGTCAATCATTGCACACAAAGCATAAAACATACATTAGTTTACCAAAATATTGTAGCGGAATTATTTTAAGCAAACCATTTCATATATATATAATTGCTTTTGCAAAATAATACAACATTCATGATCGTTACAAAATATTGTTTGTTCGCATTACAATGCAATAACGTCATAATTTAAACAATGGATGCTATCCCAAAAAGGCCAAGTAGCTGCCCCGTGCCATCCTCAGCAACATTACCTGCCAACCGGAAAACACATAAAAGTCACGTTGCTAAGTGAGTTCTAGTTTTATAAATAAAATACTTTTCTTTCGTTTCAAACCGTACTTTACTTTCGTAAGGGATCATACATCGTACGTACAAATAGATAATCTCATTATTATCTTTCATCATCGTCAACTTACATTCATTCATTATTACTTATCGTATATTTCATTCGATCATTATTACTTTCACTTCTATATGCTCCAGGCTAATACCTCAAGCTATACCCCAAACATCATGCACAAGGCGGGTACTGGACCGAAGACTATAAATAGACTTCAAACATCATGCCCGAGGCGGGCCCAGCACCGGGGTATCATCATATGGACCATGCCATGTGCTATGCCCCAAACATCATGCACAAGGTGCGTACTGGACCAAAGACTATAAATAGACTTCAAACATCATGCCCGAGGCGGGCCCAGCACCGAGGTAAGCGACAATGGTCCCGTACGTATGGTTAGTCACAAAGACTAGACCCCAGTGTGCATCCTTCTGGGGTAGCTAACCCGCACACCATTGAGCTAACACCCTTCACTGGGTGTGAACCTCCTTACAGTGCTTGCAAGACTTTCTTACTTCCGATCGTTTATTAATGCATGCTTTCATTCTTACTTCTCATTAGTTATCTTCCACTTTCGTTAAGTAATACTTTACATAAGCATATACTTACGTCACACCACGTAAGGTCACGACATAAACATAACATGGAACAACATCATCACAGCAGCATACAAAGCATGCAAAACGTAAACAAGCACAGTGCCCCATAAAACCTCCTTTCTTAACACTTAAGCTCTACATCCCAAAATCTTAGAAAACTCTGTCTCCTTAAAGAAATGCGGATGAGCAAACAAATGGGGATGAGTAACCATATGCGGATGAATACCTCAAAAAATATTCTAAGTGTCCCAAAGAAATGCGCATGAACCAAATGCGGATGAACCAAATGCGGATGACTGAAGCAAATGCGCATGGACAAAACAAATGCGGATAAACATACAACAAATGCGGATGAACACTTAACAAATGCGGGTGAACAAAATAGTCGGTGTTCATCAAATGCGGATGAAGACTTAACTAATGCGGATGAACAACACTTATGCAGATATTCAACTTAATGCGGATGATCAACTAACCTGAAATCGCATCTTACATTATAATCAGTTCCCAATCCTCATTCTTATACATTCATCGCACCGATCTAGCATCCTAATCTCTTAGAACAAGCATACAACCACATAAACCGAGCAAAACATGCAGGCCCTAACACACCCAATAAAAGAACAGGGCGAAACTTACAGTACAAAATACTGGTCATAAAAAAGTTAGTTATATGCATTTCCAGGCCCAAAACAGGTTTAAAACATAGAAACCGGGGATCTAGAACTCACCTTTGTAGCCTTCGAGTGTGACTTCCTTCAAACCCGTTTGCACTATGAGTTCAACCACCTAGAAACCCACCAAAAACACACATCCGAACACAACAAAACACACATAAGCATGCAACCGAGGCATAGGCCAGCCAAGAACAACTTAAAACGATGAATTCTTACCTTGAATTCGGTTTCCTTGTTCTTCCTTCTTCAAACCCGAAACTCTTCTCTGCTTCCTCTCTCTAAATCCGGTTGAAGTGAAATGTGCTGGAAGGTGTGGGCGGCCATCACCTTTTTACACCCACTTTTATTCTTTTTGTCCTTTTTGATACATTTAGCCCCTCAACTTGGGTTAAATTGTGTTTCTTCCTTTTTATCTGCTTTTATTCTTTCTTTCTCGTCTTTTAAAATTTTCCGGGTGTTACAAGTCCACCCCCCTTATATAGGTTTCGTCCCCGAAACCTGTTATACCTCAAACAAACATGGGTAATGCTGCCTCATCTCTTCTTCAGTCTCCCACGTAGACTCGGATCCCTTCCTGTGCTTCCACTGTACGCGCACAAGAGGAACCACTTTATTCCTTAACCGTTTCTCCTTGCGGTCAATGATTGCCACTGGTTGCTCCATATAATTGAGCCTTTCATCAACTTCAATTTCCCCCAGTGGTACAACCATATCCTCGTCAGCTAAACACTTCCGCAGATGAGATACATGGAATGTCGGGTGAATTCCACTTAACTCATCGGGTAACTCCAAACTATAGGCCACCTCTCCTACTCGAGCGATGATTCGGAAAGGCCCTATGTATCTTGGGCTCAACTTGCCCCGCTTTCTAAACTGAATGATACCCTTCCAAGATGAGACTTTCAACATAACTCTATCGCCCACCTTGAACTCAATCGGTCTACGTCTCTTATCGGCATACGACTTCTGCCTATCTTTGGCTGCCTTCATAAAGGCTTTGATCTTTTTAAGCTTCTCAGTCGTAGCCTCGATCACCTCAATACTTGCTAACTCCTTCTGACCAATATCACCCCAATAAACGGGTGTTCTACATCTCCTACCATATAGCATCTCATATGGGGGCATACCAATACTGGCATGATAACTGTTATTATATGAGAACTCAACTAATGGTAAGTGGTCATCCCAACTACCTCCAAAATCAATGACGCATGCCCGAAGCATATCCTCAGAATGGTTCTCTCCGACTGACCATCCATCCGTGGATGATAAGTCGTGCTGATGTGTAACCTCTTCCCCATTGCATCACGAAATCTCTTCCAGAACATAGATGTAAACAGAGTGTCACGATCAGAAACAATAGACACCGGCACACCATGACGAGTTACAATCTCCCTAATGAATAGACCCAAATCGGTAAGAAGTGATCACTCTTCGTTAGACGGTCGACTATCACCCATATGGCATCGTTCCCCTTCACGGTACGCGGTAGCTTCATGATAAAGTCTATGGTGATATGCTCCCACTTCCACTCGGGTATATCCAAAGGTTGGATCTTCCCGTACCGCTTCTGATGCTCAGCCTTCACTTGCAAGCAAGTAAGACACTTACTCACATACTCCACTACATCGCGCTTCATACCCGACCACCAATAATCTTTCTTCATATCTTGATACATCTTTGTAGCATCGGGATGAATGGAGTATCGAGTCTTATGAGCTTCATCCATAATCCTCCCACGTAAATCCCCGTAACGAGGGATCCACATGCGTTTGAATCGGGTTCTAACACCGAGAGAGTTTTCACCCAATTCCGCGACTAGACTTCTCATCCTTTCAGAGTTAAGATGATCTTCCTTCGACGCCTCATCTTGAAACTCCTTGACCTTCTTCATCACATCGGAGGTCAAAATCAATTCGTAAGCCTTCACTCGGATTGGTTCAATCCTCTCCTTTCGGCTAAGGGCATCCGCCACTACGTTGGCTTTGCCCGGATGATAATGGATTTCACAATCATAATCCTTTATCAGTTCCAAACTTCTCCTTTGCCTCATGTTCAAATCCTTCTGCTTGAAGAAGTACTTCAAGCTCTTATGGTCAGTGAAGATGGTGCACCTTGTCCCGTACAGGTAGTGCCTCCAAATTTTTAGCGCAAAGACCACAACTGCTAGCTCCAAATCATGAGTAGGGTAATTAACCTCATGAACCTTCAATTGTTGGGATGCGTGAGCTATAACCTTTCCCCGCTGCATCAGTACGCAACCCAATCCCGAGTAAGAAGCATCTGAATAAACCACCAAATCCTCGCTCCCTTTGGGTAATGATAAGACAGGAGCTTGAGTCAACCTCGTCTTCAACTCTTCGAAAGCCTTCTCTTGCTCTTGACCCCAAACAAACTTCACATCCTTACGGGTCAACGTGGTCAGTGGAGAAGCTATCTTAGAGAAGTCTTGGATGAATCTCCTATAATAGCCCGCCAACCCCAAGAAACTACGGATCTCGGATGGCGTCCTTGGAGACTTCCATTGCATCACAGCTTCCACTTTTGCTGGGTCCACCATGATCCCCTCGGGATTCACCACGTGACCAAAAAACTGAACCTCGCGCAACCAGAACGCGCACTTGGAGAACTTAGCATACAACTTCTCCCTTCTCAAAGTCTCTAATACCTCTCGAATGTGACCGGCATGTTCCACCTCGCTCTTCGAATAAATCAAGATATCATCGATGAACACAATCACTAATTTATCCAACATCGGCCGGCACACTCAATTCATCAGATCCATAAAAGCAGCTGGCACGTTGGTTAAACCGAAAGACATAACGAGGAACTCGTAGTGTCCATAACACGTACGAAAAGCTGTTTTAGGAATATCCTGCTCCTTCACCTTCAACTGATGGTAACCAGATCGGAGATCTATTCTCGAAAACCAACTGGCACCTTGGAGCTGATCAAACAGGTCATCAATCCTCGGCAATGGATACCGATTCTTCACCGTCAACTTGTTCAGCTCGCGGTAGTCAATACACATCCTCATACTACCGTCCTTCTTATTTACAAACAAAGCCGGGGCACCCCATGGAGAGATACTTGGTCTAATGAACCTCTTATCAAGCAACTCTTACAGTTGCTCCATCAATTCCTTCAGCTCAGACGGGGCTAACCGATACGGTGCCTTAGCAACAGGTTGGGCACCGGGTATCAGGTCGATCTGAAACTCGATCTCACGGTCCGGTGGCACACCTGGTAAATCTTCAGGAAACACATCTGGGAACTCACACACAACCGGTACATCCGACAGTTATGGTGTTGGCGTATCAACATCTTTTACGTAGGCCAAGTAGGCACTACATCCACGCCTCATACATTTTCCCACCACCGCCATTGAAATCACCTTTGGAATGGTCGTAACTTGATCACCGTAGATCGTCACCAAACTCCCGTAAGGCGCTGTCAGTCCAATCATCTTCTAGCGACATACGATATTTGCCTCGTAGGCCGCTAACCAGTCCATTCCCAGGACTACATCGAAACCGCCTAAGGTCATCACGAATGGTTTAACTGGAAATTTATGACCTTCTACTTCTATGACACAGCCTTCCATCATCTCAGAAATCCTGGTAGACTTACCTATGGCAGTTTCTACATCGAAGGGCTCGTCAATACTCCTACTCCTTAAAGGCAACTTAGCACAAAAGGCAGCAAAAATGAAGCTCTTACTAGCACCGGAGTCAAATAACACGAAGGCAAGAGTTTGGTTTACTAGGAACGTACCTGACACAACATCGGGGTCCGTCCTAGCCTCCTCCTGGGTCATCGTGAATGCTCTGGCGCTTTCTTTCTGCCCTTAGGTTCAGGTCGTCTTCTTCACTAAGAAACTCTCAGCCCTTGGCTTCTTGCATTCCCTGCTCATGTGACCCTCTCCACCACAGTTAAAACATCTGGCCATACGACAATCCCTTGCTATATGCCCTATCCTCCCACACAGGAAGCATACATTCAATCCCCGCCTACATTCTCCGAAATGTTCCTTTCAACATCTGCCACACCTCTTTGACCCCGCACCAGATGTGACCACATGACGGTCATCCACCCTTGCATGCTTGTTATTTGTCGGGGCACCACCCCTAACAAACCTCTTCCCGTTCCAGTTCCGGTCACCACCACCTTTCTTACTCACCTCAGCCACCACCACTTCCCATTCATCATATAGCCTCCCTGCCAGATCAACCACTGACCTAAACGTGCTCGGTTAGGCGGCGATCATGTGCCTGCGGATGTTCGCCGGCAAGCCCTGAATGTATCTCTTAATCTTTTGTGACAAGGGTATCACCTGATCCGGCACCAGCCGTGCCATCTCATTGAATTTGGTGGTATATTGCTGATGTGTCATGGTTCCCGCCTCCAGCTGTAGGAACTCCCTCTCAACCTTGTCGAGCTCTCGGTGAGGACAAAACTCCTAGATCACCAGTTTCTTCAGCTCATTCCACCTCATCCTGCCAATCGCTCTACTACCCTCGGACTGGACAATATCATCCCACCAACATAGGGCCGAGTCCATAAATGAGTGGGTGGCGAACTTCACCATCTGATCTTCCTGGCACTTGCTGATATCTAGAACAACTTCCATCTCTCTCACCCACCGGTGAGCAGCAGCCGCAGTGCCATTTCCGTCAAAATTCGGGGGCTTTCATCTTTGAAATGCCCCATAGTTACAGCCTCGTGCCATCTCCTGCACAGGATCCTCTCCTTCTTCTTCACTGGAGACAACCGTCTCAGTCTCCGGTGGCTCCCTTTCCTCCGCGGGTCTCCTCCTTTCCTTCCTCTCTCCTTCTCGTACAACCTTAATCACTTCGGTCACCATAGACGGTAGAATCATCTACATACCTGGTGAACCTCTTCCACCACCGCCTCCTTCACTAAGGCCCTTAAATTGTCACTCTTATCACCACCCTCCAGATGAGGGGTCTTCGCCTCTTCGTGAGCCACCTCTTCAGCCCTAGGTCTTCCTCTCGTGACCCGTGGTCCAGCATCACGTCCACCACGACCTCCACCTCGAGAAGCCTTCGAAGATCTACCGCCAGCCATCCTCTAACACGCTATAAGATTCAAACACCAACACGGTCATTCAAGGTAACAACTCAGTTTATGTCAAGTATAGTAAGTCCCTAATTATAGTGGCCAGTTGTGATTAGCCACTTACTTTACTTTTCATACCCCAAGCATTTCCTATCCTGACTACATCAGTATCTAAATCTACTAAGAAGCACATAAATCACATAACATGCGCACGTAATACCGGTTATCATTAAGAAAATATCTGATGGAACGCAGCTACTAGGACTGGCATCCCTTCCCTTTGTCCCATTCTCAGTTTAAGTTTAGGTTTCTTTTGAAAATATTTACCAGTTTGACTTAAACTTTGGCTCTGATACCAACTTGTAAGGCCCCGTTCCTGGAATGCTTACAGCTAGTCAATCATTGCACACAAAGCATAAAACATACATTACTTTACCAAAATATTGCAGTGGAATTCTTTTAAACAAACCAATTCATATATATATAATTGCTTTTGCAAAATAATACAACATTCATGATCGTTACAAAATATTGTTTGTTCGCATTACAATGCAAAAACGTCATAATTTAAACAATGGATGCCATCCCAAAAACGCCAAGTAGCTGCCTCGTGCCATCCTCAGCAACATTACCTGCCAACCGGAAAACACATAAAAGTCAGCGTTGCTAAGTGAGTTCTAGTTTTATAAATAAAATACTTTTCTTTCATTTAAAACCGTACTTTACTTTCGTAAGCGATCATACATCGTACGTACAAATAGATAATCTCATTATTATCTTTCATCATCGTCAACTTACATTCATTCATTATTACTTATCGTATATTTCATTCGATCATTATTACTTTCACTTCTCTATGCTCCAGGCTAATACCTCAAGCTACACCCCAAACATCATGCACAAGGCGGGTACTGGACCGAAGACTATAAATAGACTTCAAACATCATGCCCGAGGCGGGCCCAGCACCTGGGTATCATCATATGGACCATGCCATGTGCTATACCCCAAACATCATGCACAAGGCGGGTACTGGATCGAAGACTATAAATAGACTTCAAACATCATGCCCGGGGCGGGCCCAGCACCGGGGTATCATCATTTGGACCATACCATGTGCTATACCCCAAACATCATGCACAAGGCGGGTACTAGACCAAAGACTATAAATAGACTTCAAACATCATGCCCGAGGCGCGCCCAGCACCGGGGTAAGCGACAATGGTCCCGTACGTATGGTCAGTCACAAAGACTAGACCCCAGTGTGCATCCTTCTGGGGTAGCTAACCCGCACACAATTGAGCTAACACCCTTCACTAGGTGTGAACCTCCTTATAGTGCTTGCAAGACTTTCTTACTTCCGATCGTTCATTAATGCATCCATTCATTCTTACTTCTCATTAGTTATCTTCCACTTTCGTTAAGTAATACTTTACATAAGCATATACTTACGTCACACCACGTAAGGTCACGATATAAACATAACATGGAACAACATCATTACAACAGCATACAAAGCATGCAAAACGTAAACAAGCACAGTCCCCCATAAAACCTCCTTTCTTAACACTTAAGCTCTACATCCCAAAATCTCAGAAAACTCTGTCTCCTTAAAGAAATGCAGATGAGCAAAACAAATGCAGATGAGTAACAAAATGTGGATGAATACCTCAGAAAATATTCTAAGTGTCCCAAAGAAATGCGCATGAACCAAATACGGATAAACCAAATGCGGATGACTGAAGCAAATGCGCATGGACAAAACAAATATGGATAAACATACAACAAATGCGGATGAACACTTAACAAATGCGGGTGAACAAAATAGTCGGTGTTCATCAAATGCGGATGAAGACTTAACTAATGCGGATGAACAACACTTATGCAGATATTCAATTTAATGCGGATGATCAACTAACCTGAAATCGCGTCTTACACTATAATCAGTTCCCAATCCTCATTCTTATACATTCATCGCACCGATCTAGCATGCTAATCTATTAGAACAAGCATACAACCATATAAATCGAGCAAAACATGCAGGCCCTAACACACCCAATAAAAGAACAGGGCCAAACTTACGATACAAAATACTGGTCATAAAATAGTTAGTTACGTGCATTTCCAGCCCCAAAACAGGTTTAAAACATAGAAACCGGGGATCTAGAACTCACCTTTGTAGCCTTCGAGTGTGACTTCCTTTAAACCCGTTTGCACTATGAGTTCAACCACCTAGAAACCCACCAAAAACACACACCCGAACACAACAAAACACACATAAGCATGCAGCCGAGGCATAGGCCAGCCAAGAACAACTTAAAACGATGAATTCTTACGTTGAATTCGGTTTCCTTGTTCTTCCTTCTTCGAACCCGAAACTCTTCTCTGCTTTCTCTCTCTAAATCCGGTTGAAGTGAAATGTGCAGGAAGGTGTGGGTGGCCATCACCTTTTTACACCCACTTTTATTCTTTTTGTCCTTTTTGACACATTTAGCCCCTCAACTTGGGTTAAATTGTGTTTCTTCCTTTTTATCTGCTTTTATTCTTTCTTTCTCGTCTTTTAAAATTTTCCGAGTGTTACACTAGGGTTTACAACTTCAGAGTGACTTGGAGAGAAAGTTTGCAAAAGTGAGGAAACAAGGGGGAATCCCCCCTTGTCTTTAGGTTTCGGCCACAACAAGGAAAGGGCAAGGGCCTTTGGGCCCTTGGCCCGTCTCGTCCAATCCATCTTTTCTTATATCGCATGTCGTCCAATTTTTATTTTTTTAAATTTTGCGTGCTAAAATGATTCCAACGAACTATTATATGCCCTATAAATTAGATAATTTATATTTTTGAACTAATTCGAGTTTATTTAGTAGACTTTAGGCAAAGTCCACAACGTCTGGTTTTGTTGGGTTTTAAAGTAAATTTTAGCGTTTCATCTTTTGAAAATCATAGATTAGACTTAATGCAAAGGACCTTGTACGATGGCAAGCCCAATGGTCATCTTACTAATAATAACCCTAGGGCCAATACTATAACATAAACCAATTAAGAAAAAAAATTGAAACAAGCAATCAATTAAGACTAAACCCAAATAAGTAAAAACTAAAGTTAAAGTTAAAGTCAAAGATCAACACACCTGTTTTGGTGACGGATGTTACATACCAAATGGTACAATGCTTTTAACAAAAAATGCCTAATTTTCTCCAAGATCAACGAGCAAGTTGTTGGACCCTTATAAGATCATGCGTGTCCTTTTAAGTACTGATGAATTATGTTCATATTGGAAAAGTAACAAGTGTGGAACTTTACGGATGAAGTGAAGAAATACGAATGAAAAAATAGGCTAAGTATTGGTCAGCCGCATTAGTTTTTGTGGGTGAACAAAGACATATGTGGATGTGCATTTGTCTACCCGCATAGAACTAATGCAGGTGAACTAAAACAAATACCTATACCAAGCACAACAAATGAGGACAAGACTTGTATACCCATAGAAACAAATGCAGACGTATAAGATAAAAAATACGGGTGAAGAATTGACTTTTTGCAGATACTATTATCATGTACTTTGTACTTAGTATTCTAGATTATATATCAGGGTGTTTAAGTCATTGTACTGGTCATAGTCTCTGACTTATAAATAGATAAGTTTTTACCCTTTAACTCTTTGCCAACTATAGCAACTCTCACACAAACTTTTGTACCCATTACACAGAAACCCACATTGTATCATTAAATGCTTATTATCAATATACATTACAATATTATGAGTAATTCTAATTGTTTTAATCTTTGATCTTTGTATTTCCGCTACAATCATCACTAAAATCATTTAATATATTTGATCCTTATTGATTATTACCCATTCAATTCGTATCAAAGCCTTGGCTCTTCAAATCATCAAGAACACCCACTATTCTTCATTAGTATCGGTGAAACTATCTATTGATATTCTTATCATTGTGTTTAACACAAGTGATTTGACATCAAAATAGAATTACTTTGTGTTTGAATTAATTTACACTTCAAATTTTATCATGATTTGAAGAACACTATTTCACTGATCAAACCTACATCAAAACTAAACCCATTCACTAAAACACCAAGTGTTTATGAGATAAATGACCTAAGATTAGTTAAGGGTTCCTAATCGAAAGGTTTTACATCAAATTTGAGTGAAAAAAACAAGAAATTTCATCAAAAACAGACGAAGAGCATGGAACACTGTTCATCGCATTCAGCTTGAACACTGTTCATCGCATTCTCTATGGTGACAACTGTTTACTACATTTTCCTTCAAATCTGTAACGCATGGAATATTTTAGAACGAAGAAAAGAAAAGAAAGTAAGGGAGAAAAAGGGAATTATCTCAAAAGTAAGGGGTTAAAAGCGTGCAAGGGTCAAACCTACCCATAATGGGTTCAAAAAGGTGATATGGCCACCCGTACCCCCTCTTTCATTCACTCAAACTATCGGCTGGAGAGAGAGAAAGAAGCTTCATCCGGTTCTAGAGAGAGAAGTGGAAGAAATATTTAAGAAGGTAAGATATTAAGTTGTTTCTTCTCGGTTTTAGTCGGATTCCAGCTTCTGGACCGAGTTCTATGTGTTTCTGTGTGTTTAGTTGCTTGTTTTTGTGTGTTTAGATGCTAGAACTCCAGGTTGCTCTTAGTTTTGTGGTGTGTTACTTGAAAGCTGTTTAACGTGAGTTCTAGATCCCCTCTTTTACTGGTTTTCTACTTGTTTGGGGCTGTTATGGCTGTATACAAAAGATGTATGCTTTAAATGATTCTATGATGTTGTGTAGATGTTTGTCATGTTTTAAGGGTATGAATCTGATAGATCTATGTTAAGAATATGCTTAAGATGTTGCTTGGGACAAGAATCTACAAAAGTTGAATCGCAGGTACTAAACTTGGTGTCCGCTGTGGACACTAGCTGTCCGTTGTGGGCACTTGTGCATATATAAAGTGTCCGCTTTGGACACTTAGGTATTTAGACTATCCTCTGTCGACTTTGCATTTCCGCTATGGACTTTGCATTTCCGTTGTGGACTTTGCATGTTTGCTATGGACTTTGCTTGTCCGCTGTGGGCACTTAGAGATTTCATGACTGTTCCCTGTAGACCTAAACTGTCCGCTGTGGACTTTCGTCGTCTGCTGTGGGATTTGGTTTTTGTAAGGCCCCGTTCCCGGGACACTTAC
Organism: Flaveria sonorensis; assembly: GCA_025506505.1. NCBI lineage: Eukaryota > Viridiplantae > Streptophyta > Magnoliopsida > Asterales > Asteraceae > Flaveria > Flaveria sonorensis. The sequence continues at coordinate 52,397,036 of CM046429.1, forward strand.
AGCCAGACCGTCATTACATAAAATATTTAAAACATACATTACTTTTGCAGCGAAACTTAAAAACTTTCATTAGTAATTAAAAACATGTCATCACAATACATCATTTTTACATTTCAAAATATGACATTATAACAAAACATGGATGCCAGCCTCAAAACATCCCCAGCAGCGTATGCATCCGTGCCTGCAACTCCTCAGCAACAACAAAATACCTGCCAACTATCATGCATACAAAAAGTCAGCGACACTGAGTGAGTTCTAGTTCTATAAATAAAATACTTTACTTTCGTTAAATCATAACCTTCACAATCGTACGCGATCACACATTATACGTACACATTGATAATATTATTATTATCTTCATCATCGTTCATTCGTTCGTTCATTACATCTTTTACCATTAATCAGATCCTGTCTCATGCAATACCCCCGACTCATGTCCAAAGACCGACACTGTGCCGGGGCCTATAAACAAACCCCCGACTCATGTTCGAAGACCAACACAGTACCAGGGTACGCGAAAAGGACCCCCTCTCTGTTTTCAACACCCCGACTCATGTTCGAACACCAATACTGTGTCGGGGCCTGTAAACAAACCCCCAACTCATGTCCGAAGACCAACACAGTACCGGGCCGTGCATCACGACATCATTCGGGTCAACCTCAAGGATTAGACCCCCTTCAAGTCATTATCAAACTCCCTGTGTGCATCCTTCGGGTTAGCTAAACCGCACACAGGTGAGCTAACGACAACATGGTCATGCACCTCCATTCATCGCTTGCAAGACTTTCATTCGTTCATTACGTTCCACTTTTCATTATCATTATCTTTCACTTCCTTACTTAATACTTTACGTACGTACATTCATACATCATACCACGTAAACTCATAACATAATACATAACGTATTACATAACATAATACATACGTTTTGAAAACCATTTAACAAAGAAAGATAACACATCATACACACACACACATCATAAACCTCATCACATCATCATGCATACATCAAGCATAAGCCATCATATCAGAACGGGACCTATCTCAAACATCTACCTCTTAACACCCTTAGAAAATCATAAGTCCAAAATGAGGCACAAGGAACATTTCAGGCGCATGAGCCCTGCTTAGGCGCTTATCCACTATGCAGGCGCTTCAGCCCTGCTTAGGCGCATCAACACTTAGGCGCATGAGCAACTCTGGGCGCATGTCCAACACTTAACCGCCTGGATAACCTTCTGGGCGCATGGCTACTATTTGGGCGCATGAGGATAGTTAGGCGCATGAGATAAGTTGGCCGCATAGGAACTTTCTGAACATCTCAAAACTACCATAAACACCCGAAACCTTTCTAACACTACCCAAACACAGATCTAACATTCTAAGGCCCTTAAAACTTACTAACAACAACTCTAACCACCAAAACAACATCAAAACTTAAATCACAGAACAATTGTCGAACAACATGCTGAAACATTCAGTTAACTCTTTAAAACGTTTGTTCGGTATGCATAATAGCCCCAAGAAGTTGAAAATCAGTAAAAGAGGGGTTCTAGAAACTCACCTGAAGCAACCTTCAAGCAAAACACTTCGGTCTCAAGCTCCCCCATGAATTCAGCACTAAAAATCCTGAAAACAACCACTAAAACACCAAGAACTTCGGTCAAGAAGCTGTGAATTCGGTTAAAACCGATCATATACTTAAGAAACTTACCTTTGCAGCTCCTTCTTCCTCTTTCTCTCTCTAAAATCGAGAGCTCTCTTCTTCTTCTTCTTCAACCGAGAGCAAAAAGCAGATTTTGCTTTTGAAGTGGGCGGCCATACCTTATATTAAAATAATGGATTTTTGTCCTTTTTACAACTTTAGCCCCTCCACTTTGTGTCCATATTCCTTTCTTTCTAGATACTTTTCTTTTCTCTTCTTTTAAATAAAATTCAGGGTGTTACAAGTCCACCCCCCTTAAATAGGTTTTATCCCCGAAACTTGTCGCTTCTCGAACAGTTACGGGTGATGCTGTATCACCTCTTCCTTGTTCTTATATGCAGGCTTAGTCCCCTTCTGGGCTCCACTGTACTCGCACAAGTGAAACCACCATTCTCCATAGCCCTTCTCTTCTTTCTATCATAAACGGCCACCAGTTGCTTCTTGTAGTAGAATCCTTTGTCCATCTTAGTATTCTCTAGTGGCATGATCATATCCTCATCGATAGAGCACTTTCTTAGACGAGATACATGGAACGTCGGATGACTTCCACTTAACATGTCGGGTGGCTCCAGTCGACATGGCACTTCTCTTACCTGAGCAACAATTCAGAATGGCACTATATAACTAGTTATTAGCTTTCGTTGTTCCTCTGAATCGGATGATCCCCCTCTCCACGACTAGGCCTTCATCATTACTCCATCGTCGTAGGTCAGCACCGAACTCTTGTCAGGCACGGTAGATTAAACCATCTTCTTGCGACACTCGGAGTTTTGTCTCATAGGCTACTAGCCAATTCATCCGAAGGTGTACGCCTATCCGCCCTAGTTCGTCCTGAATAGTCAAGCAGGAGACATGCGCTCTCTCAATTCCATTGCGCAATCCTCTAAGGCATCAGATATCCTAGTGGACTTACCAGTAGCAATTTCTACATTGAAGGGCTTATGGATCATTCTACTCCTAGCGTGCAACTAATCACAGAAGGCAGCAGAAATGAAACTACTACTAGCACCACAATCAAAGCATAGATGCACAAATTTAAATTACCAGAAACGTACCTGACGTCATGTCGGAATCCACTCTTACCTCCTCTTGGTCATAGCGAATGCTCTGACCTTCATCCTCTGCTCTCCTTCCTCACATCGGAGCTTCCTGCCCTCGACTTCTTGCAGTCTCTGCTCCTTTGTCCAGTCTCACCACAGTCGTAACATCTAGCCATGTGACAATCCCTCGCCCTGTGGCCCTCTCTTCCACACTGGAAGCAAACATTCGATCCCCACCTGCACTCCCCCACGTGGCCTCTACCACACTTCTTGCATACCTCTTCCCTCTCAGTTATCCTCTTCCGATCATTGAACCTCATCGTCTTACCTCCAGCCACAAATTCACCTTGATCATTATCCCGCCTTCCATTCCCACTCTTAACATAACCTTGCTCCTCCTCTTCATCCATTATAGCCACCGCCCCTTGCTCGTCATACAGCCTCCCCGCTAGGTCGACCACCAACCTAAACGTACCTAGCCGGGTAGCGATCAGATGTCTGCGGATATCTGCTGGCAGACCTTGAATATACCTTTTGTTCTTTCATGACACAGGCGTCACCTGATCTGGCACCAGCCTTGCCATCTCGTTGAACTTCGTGGTGTACTGCTGGTGAGTCATCGTTCCCGCCTCTAGCTACAGGAACTCCCTTTCGACCTTGTCAAGCAATCTATGAAGGCAAAACTCCTCAATTACCAACCTCTTCAGCTCCTTCCACCTCATCCTCCCGACTGCCCTGGTACCCTCAGCCTGGACAATGTTGTCCCACCAGCATAAGGCTGAATCCACAAATGAGTGGGTAGCAAACTTCACCTTTTGATCCTCACGGCACTCGTTGATGTCAAGTACTGCTTCCATCTCTCTCACCCAACGTTATGCAACAGCAGCACTCCCATTTCCATCAAACATAGAGGGCCTACACCTTTGGAATGCTCCATAGCTACATCCCTTCGCAGTCTCCCACGTAGCTTCCTCCTCCTCCTCATCGTCACTAGAAACAACTATATCAGTCTCTGGCTGCTCCCTTCCCCTTGAGCCTCCTTCCTCGCCTCCTTATCTAGAGGTCCTCCTCTTCTCACTCTCCTTCTTCTCATCCTCCTTCACAGCTCTAATGACCTTGGTCACTACGGTCGGTAGAATCATCTACATGACCTGATGGACTTCCTCTGCTACTGCCTCCTTCATTGAGGCTCTCAGATTAGCACTCCTATCTTCACCATCCTGGTGACGAAGCTCTGGCTCTTCAGGGGTCGTCTCAGCATTCTTGGCCCTATTCCTCGTGACAAGTGGCCTAACACCATGTCCACCCCGACCTCCACCTCTCAAAGCCTCAGAAGACCTACCGCCAGCCATCTAAACACTACAAGATTCAAACACCAACACGGTCAATCAAGGTAATAGCTCGAGTTATGTCAAGTATAGTAAGTCCCTAATCACAGTGGCTAGTTATGATTAGCCACTTACTTTACTCTTCATTCCCCAAGCATTTTCTATCCAGACTACATCGGAATCTAAATCTACACAAAAGCACACAAGCCACATAACATGCGCACATAATACCGGCTAACATTAACTTACATAAAACCTTTACATAAAACTTTTACCTGCAGGCATGTAGCTACTAGGACTGGCATCCCTTTACTTTAGTCCCATTCTCAGTTTAAGATTAGGTTTTCAAAAATATTTACCTAAGTCTCTTAAACTTTAGCTCTGATACCAACTTGTAAGGCCCCATTCCCGGGACACTTACAGCTGGACCGTCATTGCATAAAATATTTAAAACATACATTACTTTTGTAGCGGAACTTAAAAACTTTCATTAGTAATTAAAAACATGTCATCACAATACATCATTGTTACATTTCAAAATATCACATTATAACAAAACGTGGATGCCAGCCTCAAAACGTCCCCAGTAGCGTATGCATCCATGCCTGTAACTCCTCAGAATCAACAAAATACCTGCCAACTATCATGCATACAAAAATTCAGCGACACTAAGTGAGTTCTAGTTTTATAAATAAAATACTTAACTTTCATTAAATCATAACCTTCATAATGGTACGCGATCACACATTATACGTACACATTGATAATATTATTATTATCTTCATCATCGTTCATTCGTTCGTTCATTACATCTTTTACTATTAATCAGATCCTGTTTCATGCAATACCCCCAACTCATGTCTGAAGACTGATACTGTGCCGGGGCCTATAAACAAACCCCCGACTCATGTCCGAAGACCGACACAGTACCGGGGTACGCGACAAGGACCTCGTCTCTGTTTACTACACCCCCGACTCATGTCTGAAGACCGATACTATGCCAGGGCCTGTAAATAAACCCCCGACTCATGTTCGAAGACCGACACAATATCGGGGCGTGCATCACGACATCATTCGGATCAACCTCAAGGATTAGGCCCCCTTCGAGTCATTATCAGACTCCCTGTGTGCATCCTTCAGGTTAGCTAAACCGCACACAGTTGAGCTAACGACAACATGGTCATGCACCTCCATTCATCGCTTGCATGACTTTCATTCATTCATTACATTCCACTTTTCATTATCGTTATCTTTTACTTCGTTACATAATACTTTACGTATGCACATTCATACATCATACCATGTAAAGTCATAACATAATACATAACGTATTACATAACATAATACATACGTTTTGAAAACCTTTTAACAAAGAAATATAACACATCACACACATACACACATCATAAACCTCATCACATCATCATGCATACATCAAGCATAAGCCATCACATCACAACGGGACCTATCTCAAACATCTACCTCTTAACACCCTTAGAAAATCGTAAGTCCAAAATGAGGCACAAGGAACATTTCTGGCGCATGAGCATAAAAATTCTAAGTATAAAGAGTCTGGGCGCTTTAGCACTATGCAGGCGCATGAGCCCTGCTTAGGCGCTTCTCCACTATGCAGGAGCTTAAGCCTTGCTTAGGCGCATCAACACTTAGGCGCATGAGCAACTCAGGGCACATGTCCAACACTTAACCGCCTGGATAACCTTCTGGGCGCATGGCTACTATTTGGGCGCATGGCTACTATTTGGGCGCATGACCTTGGGCGCATGAGATAAGTTGGGCGCATGAGATAAGTTGGGCGCATGGGAACTTTCTGAACATCTCAAGACTTCGATATTCTAGTTATTGGATTTGATCTATTTAGTATTTAAACAGCGGATCAATTATTATTTTGACTCATATATATATATTATTGTGATACTATGAGCTATGTTCCATTTTAGCATGTTTAGATCCATGAATATGTTTATTATTCTAACTGTTCGTAGTCGGTCATATTTGTGGGAACAAATATGAAGTAAGACTATTATAGAGCAAGAAGTTGCTACCAAAGTTTATAGATATTTGTGGGATACAAATATTGGACTCACCTGCTCTCAAATTTTACTACATGGAATTATGTAATTGATCATAAGTAAATTTGAGTAAAGGCGAATATCATAGTATCCTCCGACCTGAGATACATATTGGGTTCGATATTCACCAAATATTATAGTTTGATCTAGTTCTTCGCTCTTCTAAAATATGGACAGTACACAATGCTAGTTTCAGGTTTGATACACTGTGATTGTGAGACACATATGTAGTCAAGATGGGATTTGTTCCTCTTATTCATTGAGAGTAAGATGTCTAAGGCCTGATAAAGTTAAATCAATAGGGAATGATCATTCTGTGTCTCTGGATTTAACATAACATCTGTAATAAAATGATAAATGATAGATTCACCTGAATCATTTCAAGTATGGGACATGAGTAAGATGATGTTATTGAGTGGCACTTCATCATGCGTATTAGGGGTAGTAAACCGTTGTTAGGCGGTATTTACTACTTGCATCAATTCTCTATGTATCTTGTGCAAGTGGGAGATTATTGGGAACGGTCTACCCAAGACACATATTGAATTGATGTGGCTAGTACGTTATGATCCATGTTGGGTCATACCCAATAACAAGCTAGACAAACACCCACAATATTTATTTTATGATATGATCATGTAAAAAATACTAACACTTAAAGTATTAAGAAGTTGGGTTACTAAATATTTGTACTAGTGTTGTGAATAAATTATATGGATAATTTATTCTAGAGAGAGAGTATTTTGTATTGTTATTCAAATGGTTGAACAACAACACAAGTCTTTTGTCCACATTTCTTTATTACTCATCCGCATTTACTAATGCGGATGTGCTTTTAAGGAAACACGAATGAATGTTCCTCATCCGCATTTACTAATACGGATGTGCATTTATGGAAGTGCTAAAGGAATTTCTTCATCCGCATTTAATAAAGTGGAAGAGTATTTAAGGAAATGTTGATGAAACTGATTGTCCGTATTCACTAATGCGAATTTGCATTTGGTAAATGCTGTTGAAACTGTTTGTCCGCATTAACAAATGCGGATGAGAATTTGTGGAAATGTTGATGGAACTACTCATCCGCATTTACAAATGCTAATGTACATTTGAGAAATACGGATGAAATTTCTTCATTCGCATTTACAAATGCGGTAGGAGGTTGTTCATCCACATTTACTAATGTGGATGAATGTTAGAGAAATGCGGATGGGTTAAAGGTTTGGCCCCACCCACTTTTCTCTCTCTCCTTGTCTGAAATTTAGTTTCACAGGACTGTAATATATGATTGCAATCAACCACTCTCTCTGAGAACTTACAACACACACAAAAGGTGCATGTCCGGTTTCTATTGCTTTTCTCTCGATGTTTGTTGGAAGCTTGGGGTAGACAAGCTTGAGGCCTCCTACTTTGGAAGCTGCCGTTAAAAGATTATCTTCCTCTGACCCATTCGAGAGGTAGAATTCTAAAAACCCTATGGTTGTATGTAAACTTGTTTTTTCATATAACGATCCATTATGGGTTTTTTTAAGATATATATAAAATGGTTTATATATATAAACTATAACAAGTTTTTCATTCTAATTCTGCTGCTTTTTTCATTTTATACGGATAAAATGTCTCTGATAAACTTGTTCAAACACCAACATGACCGTGTTGGTGTTTGAATCTTATAGTGTTTGGAGATGGCTGGTGGTAGATCTTTGAAGGCTTCTAGATGTGGAACAGGGCTAGGACCGCTGAAACTGCTCTTGAAGAGCCCGAGCTTCATCACCATGAAGGCGGTGATGAGAGTGCTAACCTAAGGGCCTTAGTGAAGGAGGCAGTTGTGGAGGAAGTTCATCAAGTCATGCAAACTATTCTGCCGTCTATGGTGACTGAGGTTATTAGAGCCGTGAGAAAGGATGAAAAGAAAGAGAAGGAGGAGAGGAGGAAAACCGTTAGGAGAGAGGGCAAGGAGAGAGGTTCAGGGGAAGGGGAGCAACCAGGGACTGAGATGGTTGTCTCTAGTGATGATGAGGAAGAGGAGGCAGTGTAAGAAACTACAAAGGTGTGCAACTATAGGGCATTCCAGAGATGCAAGCCCCGGACTTTTGATGGGAATGGGAATGCTGCTGCTGCTCACCGATGGGTGAGGGAAATGGAAACTGTGTTGACATCAGCGAGTTTAGGGAGGACCAAAAAGTGAAGTTTTCTACCCATTCGTTTATGGATTCGGCCCTATGTTGGTGGGACAATATTGTCTAGGCCAAGGGTAGTAGGGCGATTGGAAGGATGAGGTGGAGTGAACTGAAGAAGTTGTTGATCGAGGAGTTTTGTCCTCACAGGGAACTCGACAAGATTGAGAGAGAGTTCCTATAGTTGGAGGCGGGGACCAGGACACATCCGTAGTATACGACTAAGTTCAATGCGATGGCGAGGCTGGTGCCAGATCAGTTGACGCATGTGTCACTAAAGATCAATTGATACATCCAGAGTGTACCAGCTGATATCCGTAGACATCTGATTGCTGCCCAACCAGGTACGTTCAGGTCGGTGGTTGATTTGGTGGGGAGACTATATGATGAGAGAGAGGAGGTGCTACCAGTGGAGGTGAGTAAGAAAGGTGGTAGTGACAGAAACTGGAACGGGAAACGATTTAGTAGTAGTGGATTTACTCCTAAGAACAAAAAGGCAAGGGTGGATGATCGGAAGGTGGAGATCATAGGTATAGGGACGAGGATGTGTAATAAGTGTGCGAAGGAGCATGCGCGGTAATGTAAGTGTGGATCGAACATTTGTTTCAAATGCAAGACTTGTAGCAAAAGGTTTCACTCAGACTCAAGGGGTTGATTATGATGAGACCTTCTCGCCTATGGCGATGCTAATGTCAATTAGGATATTATTGTTGGGGGTTTTTATAAGTTTATCATAGTCATTTTATCCTTATAAAATGAAAAACACAGCGGAATTTGAATGAAAAACTTGTTACAGTTAATATATATAAACCATTTTATATATCTGTTAAAAACCCCTAATGGATCGTTATATGAAAAACATGCTTACAAACAACCTTAGTGTGTTAAGAATTGTACCTCTCGAATGGGTCAGAGGAAGATAATCTTTGAACGACAGCTTCCAAAGTAGGAGGCCTTAAGCTTGTCTACCCAAGCTTCCAACAAACACTAGTCTGCTAGGATTTTCACTTGAACGATCTTTGTTCACTGTTCTCTTCGACCGATCAAGAGGGCACTAACAGGAACACCGATCTACACCTTTTTGTGTGTGTTGTAAGTTATCAGAGAGAGTGGTAGAATGCAATCATATAAAGCATGTCCTATGAAACTGAATTTCAAAGAGAGAGAAAAGTGAGCGGGACCCATCCCTTTAACCCATCCTTATTTCTCTAACATTCATCCGCATTAGTAAATGCGAATGAAAAACCTCTAACCACATTTGTTAACGCGGATGAAGAAATTTGATCCGCATTTCCTAAATGTACATCCACCTTTGTAAATACGGATGAGTAGTTCGATCAACATTTCCACAAATGCACATCCGTATTTGTTAATGCGGATGAATAGTTCATCAGCATCTCCCAGATGCACATCCGCATTAGTAAATGCGGACGATCAGTTTCATCAGCATTTCCTTAAATGCTCATCCGCATTAGTAAATGCGGATGAAAAAAATTCCTTCAGCATTTCCACAAATGCACATCCACATTAGTAAATACGGATGAGGAACATTCATCCGCATTTCCCCAAAAACACATCCGTATTACTAAATGCGGATGAGTAATAAAGAAATGCGGACAAAAGACTTGTATTGTTTGTTCAACCATTTAAATAACTATACAAAATACTCTCTCTCTAGAATAAATTATCCATATAATTTATTCACAACACTAGTGCAAATATGTAGAAACCCGATTTCTAAATACTTCAAGTGTCAATATTTATTTACATGATCATATCATAAAATAAATATTGCAGATGTTTGTCTAGCTTGTTATTGGGTATGACCCAACTTGGATCATAACGTACTAGCCACATCAATTCAATATGTGTCTTGAGCACACCGTTCCCAACAATCATCTGCCATAGCTGCATATTATGATAATGAGATTTGGCAAATGGATGTCAAAACTACTTTCTTTAATGGACATATCGAAGAGAATGTCTATATGGTTAAGCCTGATGGTTTTATCGATCCATAACATCCTAATAAATTATGTAGGTTGAAGAAATCAATCTATGGATTAAAACAAGCATCAAGAAGTTAGAATCAATGTTTTGATGAAGAGATCAAGAAATTTGGATTCATCAAGAATGCTGATGAAGCTTGTGTGTATAAGAAAGCTAGTGGGAGCATCATCACATTCTTAGTATTATATGTTGATGATATACTACTGTTTGGAAATGACATTCCAACCATGGAAGGTGTTAAAACCTGGCTTGGAAGTTGTTTTTCAATCAAAGGTCTTGGTGAAGCTGCCTATATTTTAGGAATAAATATCTATAGGGATAGATCAAGGCGGTTGATAGGTTTAAACCAAAGTGCTTACATTGATAAAATCTTGAAAAGGTTCAAGATGGAGAACTCTAAGAAAGGTTTGATACCTATTCAAAGAGGGACAATAGTGAGTGCATCTCATTGTCCAAGCTCAAAGGATGAGCAAGAAAGGATGAAGGAAATCCCCTATGCATCTGCTATATAGGATCCATCATGTATGCAATAATATGCACTAGACCGGACGTGTCATGTGCTTTAAGCATGACAAGTAGATAACAGCAGAATCTAGGAAATAGCCATTGGATGGTTGTTAAGAGTATATTTAAATACCTTAGGAGGACTAAGGATATGTTTCTAATATACTGATCTGGTGAAGAGGAATTCGTTGTAAATGGTTACATGGATGTGAGTTTCTAAACTGATCGAGATGATTCTCAATCACAATCGGGGTATGACTTCATTATGAAGGGAGGGGCAGTGTCCTGGAAGAGTTCAAAGCAGGATGTGGTAGCATTTTCCACTGTAGAATCGGAATACATCACAGCTTCATTGGCAGCACAAGAAGCTGCATGGTTAAAGAAATTCATTGCTGATCTAGGGGTAGTCTCTACCATTCAAGATCCCCTAGATATCATTTGTGGCAACAAGGGTGCGATTGCTCAAATCAAGGAACCCCATGCATATCAAAAGACAAGGCACATTGAGCGGAGATTCAACTACATTAGGGATGAAGTTGAAAAAGGAAAGATATGTATTCGCAAAGTTTACACCGATCAAAATATTGCGGATCCACTCACGAAGCTCCTTGAAAGGCCAAAGCAAGAGAGTCACACTTGTGCCGTAGAACTTTGATATTCTAGTGATTGGATTTGATCTATTTAGTATTTAAACAGCGGATCAATTATTATTTTGACTCATATATATATATTATTGTGATACTATGAGTTATGTTCCATTTTAGCATGTTTAGATCCATGAATATGTTTATTATTCTAAATGTCCATAGTCGATCATATTTGTGGGAACAAATAAGAAGTGAGACTATTATAGAGCAAGAGGTTGCAACCAAAGTTCATAGATATTTATGGGATACAAATATTGGACTGACCTGCTCTCAAATTTTACTACATGGAATTATGTAATTGATCATAAGTAAATTTGAGTAAAGGTGAATATCATAGTATCCTCCGACCCGAGATACATATTGGGTTTCGATATTTACCAAATATTATACTTTGATCTAGTTCTTCGCTCTTCTAAAATATGGACAGTACATAAGGCTAGTTTCAGGTTTGATACACGGTGATTGTGAGACACATATGTAGTCAAGATGGGATTTGTTCCTCTTATTCGTTGAGAGTAAGATGTCTAGGGCCTGATAAAGTTAAATCAATAGGGAATGATCATTTTGTGTCTTTGGATTTAACATAACATCTATAATAAAAGGATAAATGATAGATTCACCTAAATCATTTTCAAGTATGGGACTTGAGGAAGATGATGTTATTGAATGGCACTTCGTCATGCATATTAGGGGTAGTAAACTTTTGTTAGGCGGTATTTACTACTTGCATCAATTCTCTATGTATCTTGTGCAAGTGGGAGATTGTTGAGAACGGTCTGCCCAAGACACATATTGAATTGATGTGGCTAGTACGTTATGATCCAAGTAGGGTCATACCCAATAACAAGCTAGACAAACACCCACAATATTTATTTTATGATATGATCATGTAAATAAATATTGACACTTAAAGTATTAAGAAGTTGGGTTACTAAATATTTGTACTAGTGTTGTGAATAAATTATATGGATAACTTATTCTAGAGAGAGTATTTTGTATTGTTATTCAAATGGTTGAACGACAACACAAGTCTTTTGTCCGTATTTCTTTATTACTCATCCGCATTTACTAATGCGGATGTGCTTTTGAGGAAATGCGGATGAATGTTCTTCATCTGCATTTACTAATACGGATGTGCATTTATGGAAGTGCCGAAGGAATTTCTTCATTCGTATTTACTAATATGGATGATATTTAAGGAAATGTTGATGAAACTGATTGTTCGTATTCAATAATACGGATGTGCATTGGGGAAATGTTATTGAAACTGTTCGTTCGCATTAACAAATGCGGATGTGTATTTGTGGAAATGTTGATGGAACTACTCATCAGCATTTACAAATGCTAATGTACATTTGAGAAATACGGATGAAATTTCTTCATTCGCATTTACAAATGCGGTAGGAGGTTGTTCATCCACATTTACTAATGTGGATGAATGTTAGAGAAATACGGATGGGTAAAGGTTTGGCCCTACCTACTTTTATCTCTCTCCTTGTCTGAAATTTAGTTTCACAAGACTGTAATATATGATTGCAATCAACCACTCTCTCTGAGAACTTACAACACACACAAAAGGTGCATGTCCGGTTTCTGTTGCTTTTCTCTCGATCGGTCGAAGAAAACCAAGAATAGAGATCGTTCAAGTGAAAATCCTAGCAATTAGGTGTTTGTTGGAAGCTTGGGGTAGACAAGCTTGAGGCCTCCTACTTTGGCTGTTGCCGTTCAAAGATTATCTTCCTCTGACCCATTCGAGAGGTAGAATTCTAAAAACCCTATGGTTGTTTGTAAGCATGTTTTTTCATATAACGATCCATTTTGGATTTTTTAACATATATATAAAATGGTTTATATATATAAACTATAACAAGTTTTTCATTCTAATTCCGCTGATTTTTTTATTTTATATGGATAAAATGTCTCTGATAAATTTGTTCAAACCCTAACATGACCGTGTTGGTGTATGAATCTTATAGTCTTTGGAGATGGATGGTGGTAGATCTTTGAAGGCTTCTCGAGGTGGAGGTCATGGTGGATGTGGTGCTGGGCCTCGTGTCACGAGGAATAGGGCTAGGACCGCTGAAACGGCTCTTGAAGAGCCCGAGCTTCATCACCATGAAGGCGGTGATGAGAGTGCTAACCTAAGGGTCTTTGTGAAGGAGGCAGTTATGGAGGAAGTTCATCAAGTCATGCAGATTATTCTTCCGTCTGTGGTGACTTAGGTTATTAGAGCCGTAAGAAAGGATGAAAAGAAAGAGAAAGAGGAGAGGAGGAAAACCGTTGCGAGAGAGGGCGAGGAGAGAGGTTCAGGGGAAGGGGAACAACCAGGGACTAAGATGGTTGTCTCTAGTGATGATGAGGAAGATGAGGCAGTGCAAGAAGCTGCAAAGGTGTGCATCTATAGGGCATTCCAGAGATGCAAGCTCCCGACTTTTGATGGGAATAGGAATGCTGCTGCTGCTCACCGATGGGTGAGGGAAATGGAAGCTGTGTTGGACATCGGCGAGTTCAGGGAGGACCAAAAAGTGAAGTTTGCTACCCATTCATTTATGGATTCGGCCCTATGTTGGTGGGACAATATTGTCCAGGCCAAGGGTAGTAGGGCGATTGGAAGGATGAGGTGAAGTGAACTGAAGAAGTTGGTGATCGAGGAGTTTTGTCCTCACAGGGAACTCAACAAGATTGAGATAGAGTTCCTATAGTTGGAGGCGGGGACCATGACACATCAGCAGTATACGACTATGTTCAATGCGATGGCGAGGCTAGTGCCAGATCAGGTGACGCATGTGTCACTAAAGATCAAGAGATACATCCAGAGTCTACCAGCTGATATCCATAGACATCTGATTGCTGCCCGGCCAGGTACATTCAAGTCCGTGGTTGATTTTTGTTGGGAGACTATATGATGTGAGAAGGGATGTGCTACCAGTGGTGGTGAGTAAGAAAGGTGGTAGTGACAGAAACTGGAACGAGAAACGATTTGGCAGTGGTAGTTTTACTCCTAAGAACAAAAAGGCAAGGGTGGATGATCAGAAGGTGGAGACCGCAGGTACAGGGACGAGGATGTGTATTAAGTGTGCGAAGGAGCATGCGCGGTAATGTAAGTGTGGATCAAACATTTGTTTCAAATGCGCGAAGGCAGGGCATATGGCCAATTATTATGGGGTGGTGAGGTGCTATATCTCTGGAGAAACAAGTCATATGATTCGGGAGTGCAAGAGGCTGAGAGCTGAGAGCTCGAAGGCGGGAAAAGAGGCAGAGAAATGGAAGGAAGTGTAGAAGGCCAAGGTGAGAGATTTTACCATGACCCGTGAGGAAGCCAAAGTGGACCTCGATGTTGTATCAGGTACATTTCTGGTTAATGACCCAAGTGCCTCTATATTATTTGATTCTGGTGCTAGTAAGAGATATATTTTTGATGCCTTCTGTGATAAGTTGCCTCTTAAGAGCAGAAAGACTGATGTGCCTTTTGATGTAGAAACTGCCATTGGTAAGTCTAACAGGATTTATGATATGGTAGAGGATTGCGACATAGAGTTGGAAGGCCATAGGTTCTCTACTAGGTTGTTCATGATGCCCTTAGGTGGATTTAACATGGTCCTAGGGATGGATAACTTAGAAGCCTATGAGGCAAACATTGTGTGTCGTAAGAAGATGATTCGATTGACCGCACCTGGTGGGTGTTCGGTGACGATCTACGGCGATAGAGTTAGTACGATCCTGAAAGTAATTTCAATGGTTGTGGCAGAGAAGTGTATGAGGCATGGTTGTGGTGCATATTTGGCATATGTGAAGGATGTGGATGCGTCAGTACCATGATTGTCGGATGTAACGGTCATGTGTGACTTCCCGGACGTGTTCCCAGAGGATCTACCAGGTGTGACACCTAACCGCGAGATCGAGTTCCAGATCAATCTGATTGGTGCCCAACCTGTTGCTAAGACGCCATATCTTTTAGCTCCCTCCGAGATGAAGAAATTGATGACTCACCTGTAGGAGTTATTAGATAAAGGGTTTACTCGACCAAGCATCTCTCCGTGGGGTGCTCCGGTCTTGTTTGTGAAGTAGAAGGATGGTAGCATAAGGATGTGCATTAAGTACCATGAGCTGAACAAGTTGACTGTGAAGAACTGGTATCCATTACCGAGGATTGATGAGTTGTTTGATCAGCTCCAAGGTGCCGGTTGGTTCTCGAGGATAGATCTCCGATCTGGTTACCACCAACTAAAGGTGAAGGAGCAAGATATTCCTAAAATAGCCTTTCGTACGCTTTATGGACACTGCGAGTTTCTCATTATGTCTTTTGGTTTAACCAACGTGCTAGCTGCTTTTATGGATTTGATGAATCTGGTGTGTCAGTCTATGCTGGATAAATTAGTGATTGTGTTTATCTATGATATCCTGATTTATTCGAAGAGTGAAGAAGGGCATGCCAGTCATATTCAGGAGGTGCTGGAGATGCTTAAGAGGGAGAAGTTGTATGCTAAGTTCTCCAAATGTGCGTTCTTGTTGCACGAGGTTCAGTTTCTAGGTCATGTGGTCAACCCGGAAGGGATCATGGTAGACCCGGAAAAAGTTGAGGCGGTGATGTAATGGAAGTCTCCAAAGACACCATCTGAGATCCGTAGTTTCTTGGGTTTGGTGGGCTATTATTGAAGATTCATCCAAGACTTCTCCAAGATAGCTTCACCATTGACCAAGTTGACCCGTAAGGAGGTGAAGTTTGTATGGGGTCTAGAGTAGGAGAATGGTTTTGAAGAGCTAAAGACAAGATTGACTCATGATCCTGTCTTGACGTTACCCAAAGGGAA
Source organism: Flaveria sonorensis (assembly GCA_025506505.1). Taxonomy (NCBI): domain Eukaryota; kingdom Viridiplantae; phylum Streptophyta; class Magnoliopsida; order Asterales; family Asteraceae; genus Flaveria; species Flaveria sonorensis. The sequence goes on from CM046429.1 coordinate 52,413,349, forward strand.
CGAAGACTTGGTGGTCTATTCGGATGCTTCTTATTCGAGATTGGGTTGTGTGTTGATGCAACGAGGGAGGGTTATAACCTATGCGTCCCGACAGTTGAAGATCCACGAGGCTAACTACCCTACTCATGACTTGGAGTTGGCGGCTGTGGTCTTTGCATTGAAGATTTAGAGGCACCACTTGTACGGGACGAAGTGCACCATCTTCACTGACCACAAAATCTTAAAGTACTTCTTCGAGCTGAAGGATCTCAATATGAGGCAAAGGAGGTGGTTAGAGTTAATCAAGGACTATGACTATGAGATCCACTACCATCCGGGCAAGGCCAACATGGTGGCGGATGACCTTAGCCGAAAAGAGAGACCCGATCCGATTGGGTGAAGGCTTATTAGTTGGTTATGACCTCCAATGTGATGAAGCAGGTCAAAGAATTTCGGGATGAAGCGCTGAAAGAAAATCATATTAACTCCGAAAGGATGATAGGCCTAGTCGTCGAGTTGAGGAGAACACTCTTGGTGTCAGGACCCGATCAGGGCGGATGTGGATTCCTTGTTATCGGGATCTACGTAGGAAGATCATGGATGAGGCTCGTAAAACTCGATACTCAATCCATCCCGGTGCTATGAAAATGTATCAAGATATGAAGAAGGATTATTGGTGGCCGGGAATGAAGCGCGACGTAGCGGAGTATGTGAGTAAGTGCCTTACTTGTTTGCAAGTAAAGGCGGAGCATGAGAAGCCATACGGGAAGATCCAACCCTTGGATATTGTGACATCCGTCACCAAAATAGGTGCATTGACTTTGACTTTGACTTTGATTTTGACTTTTAAGCTTGATTTTTATTATATTTGAGCTTGGTCTTAATTGATTGTTCATTACATTGTTGACTCAAATTTTAGCATAATGGGCCTATGTCTTAGTGTTGGGCCTTGGGTTTTTATCATTAAGATGACCATTGGGCTTGTCATCATACGAAGTCCTATGTATTGAGCCCAATCAAGGATTTTCTAAGGTAAAACACAAAAATCTACATTAAACCCAATCAAACATACATTCATGGGCTTTACCTAAAGCCTAGTAAATAAACTTGAAAGAGTCCAAAAATATAAATTACCCAAATTCTAGGGCATATAATAGCTCGTTGGAATCGTTTTATCATGCGGAATTTAAAAACGTAAAAATTGGTCGACACGCGATTCGAGACGAGACGGATTAGACGAGACGGGCCAAAAGCCCGAAGGCCCTTGCCCCTCCCTTGCTTGCGTCCGAAACTAGACAAGGGAGGGATTTCCCATTGTTTCCTCACTTTTGCAAAAATTGTACTCCAAGCTACTCCATATTGCAAACCCTAGCCACCACAATCCAATTTTACTTGTTTCTTCCTTATTCCAATCGAAAATCTGCCTTATTGTGTCATTCTATTGAGTTTTGTGATAATCAAGACATTCAAGATCTCATTCTAAGCAAGACTCGTTCATCTTCTAATCTCCGGTAAGAAAAATCGTTTCTTGATGATTTTACTCCTTTATCTACTTCAATTTCTACGATATTCATCATCTAAACACAAAATCATCATCTAATATTCTTATAATCTTTTTTTTGGGCGTTGGATCGTGAAAATCTAGGTGTTACGAGTGTTGGACTCTCTAACCGGTAAAACCCTAATTCTTGGACTTTGTATATTCTTTGAATCTATCAAATTTGGGTTGTATATCTTGGATGACATGTTCATAATCGACATCTTGGACTTATAAATCATTTTGGAAATCATTAATCTTGTTTCTTGAATGGATAGACTTGTTGAACAATTATAACAACGAATTAATTAATTTATGTTGCAAGCCGGGAGATTAAAATCTAACAAACTGTTTTGGGACTGAAAATTTAAATAATCTAAGTGTTTAATTAAAGTTTTGGACAACTAGAACCTATAATAAACGTTCTTTATATACTCGGGTTGATAATGGTCACGTATTGAAGTTTGGGATGCAAAGGAACAAGACTAATGAACTGGACAGCTTGCTGTCAGGAAAATGGGACACTTTGTACAGGTCATAACTTGGTCATAAAGTGACTAAATGGGGCAAAAGTTGTGTCTAAAATCAAGTTCTATGAGTCCTCTAACTAACCCAAGTGGTCTTGTGTCGTTTCGACATCGCTTGGTCCTCCAAACGAGGCTAACAAAACTGAAGGTCAAAACTGACGAATCTGGGCAGCAGGTTGGTCTGTATTCATCGAGTCATAACTTTCTCATATTTTGTCCGATGGAGATGATTCTTTTTCTGGAGTTTAATTTAAGGTCTTCTATTTTAAATGGTACCTTTTAAGCAATGATTCCTTACTGTTTCAATCTCCAAACAGTATACAAAAAACTGGTGTGCAATCAGATATTTCTGCTGAAATATTTTGATAAACTTAAAAATAAGGTGAACCTAAATAATCAAATAAAGGCAAGTTTTGTATTTAAAAGTGGTTAAATGATGTTTTAAAAGAATAAGTTAATAAGTTAATATAAAAGTGACAATAAAAACCTTGATGGGCGTTAAGGACTGGGCTACAAAGATTACACCCATATTGGTCATTTTGTCCTTTAGTAATCCTTCTGTGATTTATACCTTTAGTTCTTGCTTGGTGTATTGTGGGATTTAGACTGTGCTATTTCAAGGTGAGTTTCATGGTCCCTTTTTAATATATTTTACTTGGGGGAAAAGCATGCTCATGGTTTTGGACTATGCCGTGTCTTAAAAATTATTTTGGGACATTGTATGTGGTTTGGGACATGGTTTGAGTCTAGATGTTCATTCTTGAGTGTGTACTTGTGCTTGTGCTTGTTCTTGGGTTTGTTCTTGTGACTTGGACGTCAAGGAGAGGTATTTTCAGTATACTAGTCAAGACTGACTTGGCCTAGGCTTGCCCTTGGATGAATATAATCTGGGTAATTGGACTTGGACTGATCTTACTTGTGATAATATCTTGACTGCTATGTACTCTTACTCACATACAAGTTTTTATACATGTTATACACGGAAAAGTATTTGTACTTTTAAACCTGTGAACTCACCAACGTATGTTGACTTTTTAAAGCATGTCTTTTCAAGTAATAAGGCTTAGGTGCTTGGCTGTGGACTTAGACAAGACCGCTCCTTTGGGAGCAATAGACATATCATGGGACTTTTGGACTTGTTTATTTTGTTAAATTGTAATTTTTTGGATTTGTACTTGGGATTGTTTTGGTACTTGTGCTTCTTTGTTCCTGAATGGAACTTTGAAATATTTATGCATATATGGTATGACGTTTTGGAATTGACTGTACTTGACACGTGTTCCTATGTGTCGGGGCGACGTCATGACCCATTTACGGAGAATACCTTTAGTTATTCTCTTAGACCCCTAATGTGTTATGACGATCCCGTCCATCACATCCTCGTGTTTCCGCTACAAGCAAGGGTATGACAGATTGGTATCAGAGCCATTGGTTATAGAGAATTAGGTGGATTATTCGACCTAGACTATAACCTAAGTACCAACATGTAGTATGCATCATAGGATTATGTGTGTACTGTTATACATGTGAATGTTTTATGTGCATTATCTGTTATGCTGTGTAGCCTGCCTTATGTGTTATCTTTGAAATTCTTATTTGGTGAACCTTAGTTGCCATATTATATGTGCATACCTAGAGAAAGCATAGGTAAGGACACCCTCTCATTATGCGCTTGACTATTATTTGGTCTGGATTGATAAGTGCTGCAATAAGGATTCTTTTAAAAGGCCTAGGTTATTAAGCCAACGTTAATTTGTGCGTCTACTGGTGATACCTATGTTGTGAGTTGAATCTTGAGAGATGAACACGCTAGCTGATATGACACCAACAGACAAAAGCCATGGCATACTCAGGTCAGATGATTACTTTATTGGATTTCAGACTATACTAAATGGATTCCTTTGATTGTTCCTAACCCAAGTGAATGATTTCTCAATCTATCCCTCTATATAACTTCGGTTACTTAACCTTGGGTTAGTGACCATATCTTTGATTCTCCGATCATGGATAACACTCCGTATTTGGCAAGATGCGTTGACTCGGGCATGAGGAGCTAGGGTGACCAAGCAAAGCAAATTACCATTACGGGTGCACACGTAATTTCAATTTGCAGTGCATGCGAAATCTAGAAAACCCTTTCATGAGATAACACTCATAGTTAGTACGAATCTTCCATTCTATACATGGGACATTGGAGTTCCTGTTCTTAGAATAATCCATGGTGTGGAAATGCCTATCCCATTTATCCTTGCACAAGTACAAATAGATATGAAGCCTTCATAGGAGTCATACTGGGACATTTTGCCCAATATCTATGAGAAGTTTCTCTTGTTTTTGTTTTTTTTTTTGATCGTTGAAATGGGCTACATGTTCAAAATGTACTTGGTCTTTGAAGAGTTGAAATTGAGATGTGAGACTCCTTGTACCTATGATGCTTTATTCAAACTGATCTTGATACTTGGAGCATTGGTTACGGAGACATTCTAACATTATACTTGGTGGAGTAAATGGGTGTCATGTAACCAGTTTAGACGTCGTCCTTGGTATATCATTGGTGTGGTGGGAACGCTACGGGGAACCCTATACATAAGCATCTTTGTTATGCCAAGGATGTGCCTGAACTGGGCTATGTGATGATCCTAGAGGATTAGAGTTGGACATTGTTAGACTGATAACATGGAAGGAAATGGCACTAGAGGCAGGATTGGTTGTACGTGCACAGAGTTCATGACGTGCAAGTCAATAGAGTATGATGGAAAAGTTGGAGCAATAGCCCTGACCCGTTGCATTGAGAAAACAGAAACAGAGGTGGGCATCGAGAACTTTGCTAATAATCAAAAGCAAAGAGTGTTGTTTGGCCACTAGTGGGCAAAGCACTAACGTGGTGGAATATCTTAGATCAAGTACGAAGTATAAAAGTAGTGATGGACATGACTTTGGATAGGCTTAAAGCATTAGTAATTAAGGAGTACTGCCTCATGGACAAGATGCAAAATATAGATCATCAGTGTTGGAGTTAAGTAATGGTTGGATTAGGACATGTCGCCAATCCCTACCAATTCTATAAGCTGACAAAGCTGGTGCCATATTTGTGACACATAAATCAAAGTGGATGGAGAAGTACATTAGGGGGTTGGTTCTACAGTTCGTGGAATGATGGTAGCTGCTACACCCCCAACCATTTAGAGTGCAATACTAAAGACATTTACTTTAGCTGAGGAGATGGTTCGTATTAGACCCTCGAGAAAGCTAGTGAGACGTAGCAGGATGTTAAGGAAACGGGTGAGCTGGCTGGTGTTAAAGTAGACAAGAAGGACAAGGTCATGAAAGGATATGTGGCTGTCATGCTGGCAACAAAGGACTATGCTGGCACTTACCTGGAGCGTAATAAGTGCAATCTGCACCATCCGACTATGATGCCATGACCTGTGTGTTTCAATTTCTAGCAATTGGAACGCTTAGCGAAGAGTTCTAAAGTATTTGTTAACCCAGTTGTGCCGGTTAATGCGGCAAATCGGCAAGAGTTTGATGTTGACAATATGAGTGCGGAATCCACAATGGGTAAGAGTATATCAACTTGAAAGGAGTTCCAACCCGCACTTCTTTTTGACATGCTATGCTGGAATATATAGCATAGTAGTTTCCAGTGATTGTACACTCGTGCTCTGAAAAATTGTTTCTTAGGAAAATTATCTGGATGACCCATAGCAATAAAGGTTTCTCTACATTCATTAAATGAGAGTTCTGCTAAGTCTTCAGGGTCATTGTTTCCAAGCCTTAATTCTTCTCTAATGGATTCTTCTGACACTTCAATCATTCTTTCATTGGTTATGAATCCTCTTAAAACTTTTCTCCCTTCTTCATTGATTTCAACAGTTGCAGTAGTCCAAAACTTCTTGATCAGTCTGGAATAAATGACTGGTTGGTAACACATAGCATAAACGTACTTAGTCCTTAACAAAAATCTGATCATTTCTTCATAGCCAATGGCATCTTGAACATCTTCATTAAGAAATGCTGCTACATTGTGTTTAGGCTCAAACTTAAATTCAACCATCTGAAAGGATAAGACAAAAAGAATTAGACGCTTAAGAATTTGCAATATTGAATCAAATTGATATTTATAGAAATTTAAATGAATTATTATGTTTTAGTTCTGTTAACCTAACTTGCACTTTGAAAATTTTCTAAGTGTTCAAGTATTCTGTAAAAAAAAAAAAATACATTCAATTTAGAGTGAAAATGATTTCAAACATATCAATTCATTAAATTTTCTCAAAAACAGATTAAAGAATGAATTTGTGATTAATTTTCCATTTTTATTAAAAATTCATGAATGTGACTGTTCATATTCAAGAACTTCGACTGATGAAATGAACATCATCATCAAGAACAAATTTAATGAAAATCAGATTTGATTATCACAATATGTTCAAAATTAATTGTATATCATCAATCAATGTTCAATTTCAGTTAAACATTTTCATTAAAGTCACAGATTTCATAATTTCAGTTGAACTAGGGTTCATACGTTCGTATAGTTATGAAACGCCCAATCAAATTCAAACTATAAACTTGAAATTGTATGAATTTGTTCATGAACTTACGTTTAGAATCTAAAAAACAAACTATCAATCGCAAGTATTGAACAAATAACACTCAGAAAGATGAACTGGTGAATCAAGGGTTTTCGATAGTCAGGTGCAAGATCAATGAATTTGAGAGTGAATGAGATACCTGAAATCACAAGTGTTGTATTTATACTAAGTGTAAATTTTTAGACGCATGAGCACTGTTTGTGCGCATGAGACTCATTTTTACACAAAGAATTTAGGCGCATGAGCACTGTTTGTGCGCATGAGTTGATTTTTACAATAAGTATTTAGGCCCATGAGCACTGTTTGTGCATATGAGGTTTAGACGCATGGGCACTGTTCAGACGTACAAGCACTGTTTAGGCGCTTTTGCACTGTTCAAGCGTATGGGACTAACTGAAACGCCCAACACTTGGAAGCCTGGTACTATGTAGGCGCATGAGTATGGTTGAAACGCCCAACACTTAACCACAAATTTCAGACATATGACAACTGTTTAGGTGCATGAGGTTGTCTGAAACACCCAACACTTGTAATTTTTAAATCTTTCACGTGAACACTATTTAAATGCATTAGTACTATTCATATACTAATTTTTAAAACAATTTTTCAAATTTTGACTTTCACCCAAAATTTACATAATTGACCCTCAATTTTGTACTTTTGACTTTTAAATTTTGACTTTTTTATTTTTGTTTTAATTTTTTTTTAAAAATAATTTTCCATCATTTTAGTCTCTAATTTTAACAAAATGTCTCATATTAAAATGTTGCAAGAAGCTTTTCCACTTTAAAATGTTTTCTTCAGGTTCATTTTTACGTTATATCAAACACACACATGCTTGAACTTTTTAGCTTCATCCTATCCATCCAAAACATTTAATTTTTAATTTTTCGTATCTTGAAATTTGAAAATTTTCTCTTTGAAACTTTTTCTTTTTACTCCCCCTAAACTTTTAAGTTTAATAAAACTTAAAAGTTTCTTGAAAGTCACAGGAAGAGCATACTAATCATTGTTAATATTTCTGCACACAGAAAAACATGCAAAAATCAAAATTAAAGCATAATAAAAATCTATTATGTACAATTGAATCATATGTCTGCAGTGAGATCATATCAGTTAAGATCAGCACATTGAAATAAAAGAAATTAGTGGATAGTCATAGACAGTGAATAAATCCTGATCAAGTGTGTTCCAGGTCAGCATTTCTACAGCAAATGAGACAAAAGATCTAAGGACAGAAAATGAGTGCTTTTGGCAAGGTACTCAGCATACTTACTTTTTCAACTCTTGAATTGCTTAAGGTACGATTAGATATGACATTATGTAAGTCACACTTAGACTTAGAGAGCTCAACCCTCGTCAAGATATGCAAGAAATCACTTTTCTCAACTTGAAAACCTGACATATAGTTATAACCATATCTCATGTTTAGTTTGTACACATTGGCATCTTTTTGTATCAGATGAGAATATCCAGGTCTGTAATGACTTACAACAAAGGATATCTCGTCACTTCAGGTCTATCATGACTCATAACAGAGAAGTGAATCGATGCTTTAAATTAATTAGAGCTCAATGGTTATTCATATCGCCACCAGGTGTGAGTTTGTGACTTTATAAGCAATCAATTTGAGAAGTCAACACTACTCATGTGTACTAAAATAGCCAAACATGAATGCATGATTGATTTAGTTTGATCACAAGAGTTTACTTTTTTAGTATAATTACATGAGCTTACTAGCACATCATATCTAATCACGTCAGACTTTAGTCGTAAGCAAAGTATGCTACTGATCAAACTAATGTATCTATCATTTCTCATATATTGCAAAGACAGATTCATTCCTAAAAAATGAATTAAGAAAGAAAAACTCTATTTTTGTAGTTTTTGTTTTATATTTTTATCTTTTGATTTTTCAATTTTCAATTTTTGTATTTTGGTTTGTTTTTCTATAAAACATGCACACACAATATACAATCAGGAAATTAACTCTGATAGTTCTCTTGTTGTTTTCTATTTAGTTAAGGGAGGGTTTTGATCATTTTAAGACTCAAGTAACTGAAATGCTAAAAAAAATAGTTTTTTACACATGGTTAATAAGACCAATTGACTCAACCAAATACTCAAACCTTCCTGGTAAAAAGGCTTTTGTAAATAGGTTCGCCAACTGTTTTTTAGTTGCAATTTGGATTAAAATGATTAAACCTTTTTCAGAGTTATCTCTGAGAAAATGATATCGAATTTCAATATGTTTTGTTTTTGAATGTTGGGTAGGATTAGCTGTAATAAACATAGCAGCAGTGTTATCAATGTAAATTGGAGTTTTAAGAAAATTGAACCCGTAATCCAGCAGTTGGTTTTGTAACCAAAGGATTTGAGAACATCCTGCTGAAGCAGCAATGTACTCAGCTTCTGCGGTTGAAACAAAGACATTTGTTTGTTTCTAACATTGCTATGAGACTACTCTGGGTCCTAAAAACTGACAACCACCCATAGTAGATTTACGATCTTGACAACATCCTCCATAATCACTATCCGTATATCCATGTAACTCGAAGTTACCTTCATAAGGATACCATAGCCCTAAAGTCGGTTTTCCTTTGAGATACCTGAATATTCGTTTAACAGCAATTAAGTGAGATTCCTTCGGGTCTGATTGATACCTGGCACAGACACAAACAACATACATTATGTCAGGTCTAGATGTAGTAACATACATCAATGAACCAATCATAGATCTGTATAAAGTTTGGTCAACTGATTTTCCTTTAGAATCAGGTTCAATCTTGGAATTTACGTCAGGTGGAGTTCTTATGGATTGACAATCTTGCAGTTTAAATTTCTTCAAGAGTTTATCAATGAGTTTCTCTTGATTGATAAAAATTCCATCAGACTGCTTCACTTGAAGTCCAAGAAAGAAATTTATTTCTCCTATAGAACTCATTTGAAACCGAGACTTCATGATTTCTTCGAATTCATTGCACAATTCTGGACTTGTAGAACCAAATATGATACCATCGACATACACTTGTACACATAGGAGATCATCAGCATCCTTCTTTATGAACAAAGTTGGATCGATTTTCCCTCACGTGTATCCATGCTGGATTAAGTGTTATGATAATGTTTCATACCAAATACTAGGGGCTTGATGTAGTCCATACAAAGCTTTGCTTAGCTTGTACACATGATGTGGAAATTCCAAATCTTCAAAACCCGGAGGTTGCTTTACATACATATCATCGGTGATCGGTCCATACAAGAAAGCACCTTTAACGTCCATTTGATACACCTTGAATTTCGTTAATGATGCATAAGCCAGGAAGACACGAATTGATTCAAGTATTGCAACTGGAGCAAATACTTCATTATAATCTATTCCTTCTTCTTGGGTGTATCCTTGTGCAACGAGTCTCGCTTTATTTCTAATAACAATTTCTCGATCATCTGTTTTGTTTCTGACAACCATCTTGTGCCTATGGCATTTTCTCCTTCAGGTAAATCCATAAGATTCCACACTTCTTGTTTGCGGAATTGAAATAATTCTTCTTGCATAGCCTCAATCCAACTATTGTCATTTAACGCTTCGATAACGTTTTTAGGAACAATTTAAGAAAGAAAACACGAGTATAAGCAAAGATTTGCTTGTTCTGATTTACTTCTCGTTGTTCTCACATTCAATGGACCAATAATCTGAGACGTTGGATGGTTCTTGTGAATACGAGATGTTGGAATCTCATTTCCTTGAACATGAACATCCAGATTGGTTTGGTTCATGTTGGAAAGCTGATGCAATAGGTTCGAAGAATGTGGATTGAAATTGGGAACTTGAGTTGGTGGGTTGATTAAGTAATCAAGATTACTGGTACCAACTACATCACCAGAAATAGATGACATTCCAGACTCAGGTTGTATAACTTTTATACCATCATTAGGAATAGGTTGGGAAACATCTTTATCTTCTGAAATTGAATGTTCTTCATCTTGATCCGAATTATTGAATCTTTGACAAAAGAAAAAAATGGATAATCTGGGCTTGAGTCATCCATATCATCAGAATCTGAATCATCACTGAAAGAACCAAGATCTCCTAGAAGTTTTTTCTCACCTGTAGAATCAAGCAAGTTTGATTGATTAAACAAGTTAGATTGAAAAGAGTTTGACAATGAATCTAAATCAAATAACCAAGCTGGACTATTTGAAACTGATGGAAAAGAATTTTCAAGGAATTTAACGTTGAATGTTTCAAGTATAACATTTGTCTTAGAGTTAAAAACTCGATAGGCTTTTGAAATAGATGAATATCTAATGAAAAATCCTTCATCAGATTTTGAATCAAATTTTCCTAGATGATCAATTGACTTTAAAATCAAAACTGGACAACCAAAAGATTTAAGAAAATCTATGTTTGGTTTCCTGCCAAACATCAACTCATAAGGAGTTTTCAGTTTGTTTTTCACAATTAAAGTACGATTCTGTACGAAACACGCAATAGATATGGCTTCATCCTAGAAAGTGATAGGAATTTTCGCATCTGCTAACATGGATCGTGCAGCCTCAATCAAAGTTCTATTTTTCCTTTCAGCAACTCCATTTTGTTGAGGAGTTCTAGGAGCACTGAACTGATGAGCAATTCCTTTTTCTGCACAAAACATGTCAATAGTTACATTTTTAAATTCTGCTCCATTATCACTTCTTATTATTTTTACTTTTTGTTCTAATTGATTTTCAACTTTTGTGATGAATTCTTTTAATAATTTAGCCGTCTCAGATTTAGCATTCAAAAAAAAAACCCATGAAAATCTTGTGAAGTCATCAATGATAACTAAACAATAAGATTTTCTTCCAATACTCTTCACATTTGTTGGTCCGAAAAGGTCCATATGCAACATCTAGAGAGGTTTGGAATTTGACTTTATTTGCATGGGCTTATAAGACGCTCTGTGTTGCTTCCCCTTTAAACATGCTGAGCAGAGATTAGTAGTGGCAAACTTCTTTGATGGAAGGCTGATAAGATGATTTCCCACTACAAGCTTGTTCATATTCTTGAAGTTGGAATGCCCAAGACGTCTATGCCAAAGCTGACTTTCGTTATTTGATGCTTGAGCAATAAGGCAAGTTGTTTCTGTATATGGATCAACTTGAGACATATCCAGCTTGTATATATCTTGATCCCTAACAGCTTGTATATATCTTGATCCCTAACAGCTTTAACAACCACCCAGTCTTTGCTAATCTGAAAACCTGGCTTCAAAATATAACAGAAAGAATCATCAAAAAGAATAGAATACGATTTATCACAAATCTGAGAAATGCTTAACAAATTAAAGTTCAACTGTGAGCAGTAGTTGACTTTATCAAAGCTTATTATCCTATTGGATACTGTTCCCTCGCCTATGATTTTTCCTCCTGCATCACCACCAAAGGCGACGTATGTACCATCTTTTAACTTAAATTCTTGAAGTAAGACATGATTGCCCATCATGTGCCGGCTACACCCACTATCCACATACCATGTGTTGATAGGTCTTCTTGGGCATACCTGCAAGACAAATAAAATTAAGTTGAGTTATCGACCCAAGCCGAGATGGTCTTGGGTTTGTCAAACTTATCAACAATGGTAAATTGTTTAAAATGGAGTTTATTCATATCAGGCTTGTTTTTAATGAATTTACCAATTCTTATCCACAAATTTTTTATCATTATTAAGAAAATTCATACCATTTGAATGATCAATTTTTGAAAAATTTTTATTTCCAAAATTTTTAACATTCCTTCTCATAACCTTGGAATGAATTGATCTTGAATGTATTGTTTTGGTCTCACAGAGTCATTTCTTTTGAAAGATCTCAAGCCTAAGGAAGGTTGGTTAGTTAATCTTTGAAAACTAACAGTTTGATTTCTTTTAAACTGAGGATTAACATAGCCTTTGCTCAATTGTGTATTTGAAAATCCTTTCCTTGGCGAACTCTTTCTAAAGTAACAATTTTGTATAGTGAGTCCTGTCATCACAGAAGGTACAGTAGTTATTAAAGTAACAATCTACTGTTGACTGATTTCTCATATCACATATGTGATAGTACTTGTTAAAAAAACATTCAGCAGTCTTAGGATTATACATGTCACAAATTTCACAGTACCTTTGTGGTGTTCTGAATAACTGTTTATTTACTTTTGATGTTGACGTAACGTTTGATCATTGTTTAGATTTAGGCATCGAAAAGTTAATCTTTTGTTTTTGATTTGACAATTCGTTCTTTTGTATATTTGTTTTTGACTTTTGTATATGAACTACATTCTTAGAATCCTTAGAAACAAATTGTTTAACGACAACGGAAGACTTCGAATCTAAACCTGTTTTCAGATCAGAGTTTGATTTGTTCTTAGGAGTTTGTTTAACTTCTTGAATTAAGTTCATGTTCAAAGTACCAGCAGACACAAATTTTATTAGTTTAAATTGAGTTGCTTGATTTGTTGTTTTTGTCTGATTTTCTTGACTCTTATTTTGATCAGTTTTAGCTTTAGTCAATTTTCTTCTTCTTCTTTGGTTCCTTGATTTTGTAGAACTTGATTTTATTTGAGATTGAACATCTTCAGGTGAAGATTCTTTTTCAGTTTCTTTCTCTTTCTGATCTTTTTACCATTTGATAAACTCTGGATTTTTTATACCATAAGAGTTTGAATCTTCTGATGTTCCATCTTCTGATGTTCCTTCTTCTTGTTTTGCTTTATCTTTGTCTTTGGTGTTTTGTTTCTTATTTTTAATGATCACTTCTTCCAAAACAGATTCTTTGGGAACAAATACTTTCTTACTTTTCGATCGTGGTTCATATGATTATACTTTTACCGGATGATCGTTTTTGATATTTTTAGTATCTTTTTCTTCAAAGATTTCAACATTGGTTTTCCCTTCTTCACTATCAGAAATCTTGTTGTTTTTGTTTTGGAAAGCTTTAAGTTTAGCTTTATTTTTAGGAGAATGATCATGCGTGTTGAAGTTCTCTGGTAAAGTGTTTGTTATAAATCAGGCATTGGTTCGTGTGTAAAACCTAAGCCTGCTTTTTGTTTGTCCTTTCGTTCACTTACCAGTTGTTCCACAATTGTTTTTTGAACTTTTGAATTTTGCAAGATCAACTTGTGTAGCAGCATGTGCTATTTTCTCCTCTTCCAAGTTCTTAGTCATTTCTTCAAGTTGTTTGGAAACAATTTCTAGTTCTTTCAAAGTTTTGTTCCATGAAGTTTGTAGACAAATGATCTTTTCATCTGATATTTTGTGGTCATTTTTAAGTTTATTATGCATTAATTCCTCTTTCTTGAGCTTTTCACAAATTTTGTATGAGTAAGTTCGGTAATATTCTACATGTTCAAAGCAAGATTTGGTGCATAGTTTTTCTCTTACTTCATCTGGTATTTCAGGATATTTAGGTGAAGTAGTCTCAGAGTTAGAAGATAAATTTTCAACCTTTAGTTGATCTGACTGTGCCATTAATGCAACTTCTTATGAATCCTCTTTAGGATCAGATTTATCACTCTAGTCATACTTTTCTTCTTCATATTCAGAGTCATCTTCAGCCTTTGGATCACTATCTTCTGACCAGTATTCACCTTGAACCTCTGCAATAAGAGATAAACTAGAGGTTAAGTCAGCTGTAAACTGCTCTGCATACGCACTCCAGTCATATCCATCCTTGATGCTCACGACAAGAGCTTTCTTAGGCTATTCAGAAGACTTAGATTCATCTTTAAATTCAGGCATTGGTAGACTTTGATATGGCTTTTGAAATGTCTTCTGAGATTGTTGTGGATATCTTTTATTGCTTGAACTAGCTTGACCATTCCCTCCTTTGTTTCTGGGAGCTTTGCATTCCCGTGAGAAGTGGCCATAGCTATTGCAGTTGAAACACCTTGACTTAGATTTGTCAAATCCAACAGTCTTGTTAGCACTTGGCTTATAGTTCCTGTTGACATAAGAATGTTTCTTGGTTCTATATGCAATCATCACCATTTGCCATTTTAAGTCCATCTCTTCTACATTGTCTGGATCCATCTCGAATAAGTCCTACAAAACAAGATCTAATTGTGTTTAATGGCTACCCTGATAAGCTTGAAAACTAGCCATAAAAGCAGTAAAAGCAGTTTTGGACTCCTCATCCTATAATATGATGTTAATAACATCTTTAACTTTGCTAGTTTTAGCAGAGTTAGAAGATGAAGTCTCAGTTTGAGGTTTAGAGTTTTGAGGTTTAGGAGGAGACTGAGGTTGTGGTTGAGTTGCATAAGCAGGAGCACTTGTATATGAAGAATTTGTAAAGAACCCTGCTCCAACAAACAGATCACCCTCTTCTTCTGGGGAATTCTCATTCTTTGATATAAAGGCATTCTCCATTGTGCTAGCTGGAGATGCAACATATTTGTACTAAGACATTGATGCTGCTCTATCATTCTTTCTTGAGCTTTCATCAATCTCAACTGACTCAATTTTGGCAATCAATATATCAAGATCCATAAGGAATTTTTCAGTGTGCTTCAACAATGTCACTGTTTTTTTCCATAAGGATGGAAGAGCATTAAAAAGTCTAAAATTTAGATCTTTGAGATCAATTTTGATGCCAGCAGTTGACATCTCAGTTGTAAGTTGCACAAATCTATTCATCATTTGGTTTATAGTTTCACCAGATAAATGCTCAAACAGCTCTAACTGCCTCTTCAGTTTCTGCTTCTTGAGATCTTAAATCTCCTTACCACCTTCACATATTATCTTCAAAGCTTTATACGTAGTATATCCAGTTTGATATCCATCATGTCTAGTTAAGACTTCTAGTGGTAATCCTTTACATATCAATGAATATGCTTTAATGTTGTTCTTTACTTTTCTTAGATCATCACCTTGTAACCCATCTTCAGGATAAGGTTCTGAAGAGTCTTTTGTATACACAAATCCTCTATCAGGACCATCTGACGTAATTGGGATATGAGGTCCTTTTTCTATTGACTTCCACAAGTCAGTGTCAATAGAATTAAGATGATGCTTCAATCTAAGAGACCAGTTCTTAAAATCAACTCTGTTCTTCAACTTAGGAACTCTGTCTCAGAATCTTCAGATTTGACCATTTTGAATTTTTGTTTTTAAGAAAAATATTTGTTTTTGTTGTTTTTGTTTTTTAACTTTTTGAATTAAAACGATGAATTGAAAATATTTTTGGATTTTTAAATTTTGAAAAAATTTCTAAGCGTTGAGTTGATGCGCCTAAACAGTGATGAAGCGCCCAAACAATCGTGAAACTTCTGACTTTGAATAGTTGTAATGCGCCTGAACAGTTGTCAAGCGCCTAGACCAAAAACGCCTGAATAGTGTTCAAAAGCCTAAACAGTTGTCAAGCACCTATACACTTAGGCAATTTTCAGCTGTGTTTTAACCTAATGCGCCTAATTCAACAGATTCAAACGAACTCAAATCTTCTGAAAATCTTCAAAACTTATTGAATTGATCTAAAAACATCCAATTAGGTAATTTATAGGTCGATAATCAATCCTTAACCTTCAATTTCACCAAACAACAACAACAATTCAATCTTCTAATTGAAACATAGTCCGAATATGAAGAACATGTTCGAACAACTTGTTTGATCAAATTCTCAGATTTGAACGAATTGAACATGAAATTGTGATTCAAATCATGTATCTATTGATGAAACACAACTGAATTCAACAACTATTTGATCAAATTGTTTATCAATCCCAGATTCAAGTGATTCAGAGAACCCAAAATGTCGATAAGCTCAAATCACTGAACCAACAACTCTGATACCATTTGATAGGATCAAAATGGATCGATCTGTGATGATATTGTAATGCAATTAAATCAAAACAAACACAAGTAATCAAATCAATGCAAACATATCAAAAAAATTCATAGTTTTTCATTGATAGAAAGCATAGAAATACAAATGTATAGAAAACAGTTACAATTCGTTCAACTAATTCTAAGGTGCACTAGTCTTTGTGCTTACCTACACAATACATAATCTATGCTATTTATACGATCAAAGAAAACAAAAAAGAACATATATTTACAAATAAGTCCCTAAACTAGGACAAAACTATTAATAAAGACAATAAAGACTAAATGTTAATCTTCGAGAGGCTTCTACACCATTGCAGCATCCATTACTTTGATGATTGTCATGAAATATTTCTTGTCATTTTCAGCAACTTCTAAAGAAATATGCTCAAACTTTTGTATTAACAGAAATGAGATGTAACTTGGATGTAACAATTTAAGCTCAAACACTCCAAACAATGAGATCATGTCTTTATCCAAACATCAAGGTTTCGAACAAGTTTCAACTCAAAACTGTCAACGTTGTGAAACCATCGCAAAATTGGTTTTGTTGTTTGAGTTCCATCAATAATTTTCACTCCTGGGTTAGTAACCTTCTAAAAAAATTGATCACTATATGTATCCAGGAATTTTTCTTCTTCTTCAGCTTTATCACCATCTTTTCTTTTGCATTTTAATGACTTAAAATATTCATTGTCTTCTTGATCACAGCGAGTTTTCATAAACGAACTCATTCTTGATATTCCTCAATTTAACAACTGTACAAAATTTTCATCACGACTTGCTTTTGTTAGGTTAATCAAAGGCAATCTATTTAACTCTTTCAAGTCTTGAACAGGAAGTTCAATGATGCTCTAGTAAAAGTGATAGACATCACATATAGCATTTACTCGTTCAATCAAAAATGCATCAAAGATTTCATCATACTTCCAAGCTACTATATTTACATTCTTTGTTATGTCAGGAACAATCATTGAATTCAGCAATTCAGAGATAGATTGTCCTTTTTGAAAAACATTTCGTACTAAATCACCAGTTGTTCTTGCTTTGTTCCAAAGCTGTTTCTGCTCAATGGACACCTGATAAGCTTGTTTTTCTGATTCAGGAAACATCTTCAATAGTTCTTTCCTTCTTTCATGGATACTCCTCATCAATTCCATATTTTTGATCTCTCGAGGCTTCAATATCTTTGTTCTTTTTGTAATCTCAAGATATTGTGGGTTATTCATATCAAGCACAATCATTCTGTTGTTTTGTCTTTCTATCTCTTGGAAACTCTTTACCAAGTTCATTAATGATTCAGCTTGTAATCTGTTTAGCTTCTTTCTTGGATAGTTTCAAGATTGTAACCATAATCTCAGCTCAATAATGTTCATACTATCAGGATCTGGATGGTGTAACTCAGAAGATGAAAGTTCCTCAATATTAATACTTTCCAGCAGAGGATTCCATTCACCATGTTCTACAAAAATCTCATCTGGATCCACAGGTGCAATTGATTCAGCAGTTATGCACTTTTCATACTCTTCATTTTATTGAGAAACAATCAAACCATCTAAAAATAATCTGTTGTACTTCATTTTGATCAAGTAATTATACCTATCTTCAACATCAACAGGTATATCTTCTGTTGTTTCTTCAATCGGTGAGTAGTTTGCTTCCACGATATCTTCATCTTCCAACACCTCATCATACCATGCATCATCAAACTCTGTTTCTAAGTCATCAAGAGCTTCAATTGTCTATTGGATTTCTGTTTCTACACCTTCTTGACTAATAGATTCAAAGCATTCTTTTGTAATTTTGACTCATGCTTAGATGAAGATTCAGCAAGAACTAACAGATCAATATCATCAATCTTTCGTTTTCCTTTATCAACTTCAGAAATTCTTTCAACATCTATTGGATTAACTTCAGTAACAATCATCACTTCAGGAGATGGAGACTTCAAACTTTCCTTCATTCTTTCAACTTTTTCAATGACTCATTCTTTTCTTTCAACTTCTTAAACTTTTCTTCCATTAAATCATAATCTTTCAGCATCACTTCAAAATTTTTGAAATTTGTTTCTTTGTCCTTTTTGTAACACCCGAAACCTCGGTCAAAATAAAAAGGAAAGAAAGGTATTTTGAAGAAAATAAAAAGAAGGCAAAGTTGAGGGATGCTTTGTGTAAATAGTACCAAAAAGTCAAAATGCACTTTATATGGTCATGGCCGCCCATATCATCTTGCTGCTGTTGTTGTTCGACCGAAAAAAAGAAGAACTGAAATCCTCATTTCTCTCGGTCGAATTGTGAATAAGAATCTTCGAGGTTAGTAGGTTTTTGTGATTAATTGGTTCGGTTTTGTTGGGGTTTCATACTTAAAACCGATTTTTATGTGTTCTTGGTGTTTGGGTGTTTGTTATGGCTTGTTCTAGGTGTTTGAACTCTTGTGCACATAAGTTGGGAGGAGATTCACTTGTTTGCTGCAATAGGTGAGTTCTAGGACCCCGATTCTATGTTTTTAAACTTCTTTGGGGCTGAAAATGAATTTAAAATGTTTTACAACCGTCATGAAGGGTAACCGTGTGTATATGTGTATGAATTTCTGTGTTTTATGAGGTTGTAAGCTTGCTCTAAGAGTTTAGCATGATAGATCTATGTTAAGAATGTATGGGAATGAGGTTTTAGAACTGGTTATAGCATAAATCTCATTTGTAGGTCTGATGGTTCATCCGCATTTATACTGTGATAATTGCCTAAGTGATTTGTTCACCCGCATTCGCAGTTGTTCACCCACATTTGCCTTAATTCAGCCTAAGTGTTCATCAGCATTTCTTTTGTATATGCGCATTTGCTACAGTGTCCATCAGCATTTCCTTAAGGCAGAATAATTACAAAGTGTTCACCCGCATTTGCTGGTGTTCACCCGCATTTGCAAGTTGTTCATCCGCAATTGTAGGTTATTCACCCGCATTAGTTTTGTTCACCCGCATTTGTTCTCATTCATCCGCATTTGCAGGTTGTTCACCCATATTAGTTTTGTTCACCCATATTAATTTTAGAAGATCAAAAACTAGGGTTTGACCATGGTTGACTTGATGCTTGTATCTGATTATCTTATGCATGTTGTGGGCTGCCTGTTTGTGCCTATAATGATATTATTATGTGACTTTATATGGTTTGCTTATGATCATAAAGTATTATTATTAATCAAGTGAAAGATTAATGCTAATGAAAAGTGGAACATAAGAATGTAAGAAAGTCTTGCAAGCAAATTCACAAGGAGGTTCACAACCGCTAGGTTGTTAGCTCAACTATGTGTGGTTTAGCTAACCCCAGAGGATACACATAGGGTCAATCTTTAAGAATGAGGGGACCACTGTTGCCGCCCCGGTACTAGAGTCAACATTAATGCACCACGGATGGGGTCTATTTATAGACCTCAGGCCCAGTACCAGGTTTATGCGCATTATATGGGGGGTATAACACTTTAGTCCATATCGACAGTGAAAATATTAAAAAGGGTAAAAGGTTCAAGTGAACGGCCATGGAAATGGTGAAGAAAGTTAATAATGATGATAATGATTATTAATTGAATGAATGTATGATGCATGAACACGTATGAAAGATTTGTAAAGTATTTTAAAGGGTATTTTCCTATATTAAGCTTACCAGGTATTTTCTAATGATTTTAAAACTAGAACTCACGCAGCAAAGCTGACTTTTATGCATTTTCAGTTGGCAGGTAATATTGCTGAGGATGGCACTCGGGGAGGCTACTCGTCGGGACAAGTCTGACATCCATTCATGAATATAACATTGTTGTTTTGTAATGCAAACTAATGATCTTTTGTAACTATTAACAAATATGTATTGCTTAGCAATAGTGGTTATAAACTAATGAATGGCTTTTGATATTTAAGTTCCGCTGCAATGTTTGATAAATTATGAAATGTTTTATAAATTGTGCTGTGAATATCCAACTGTGAGGTCTCCGGAGACGGGGTCTTACAAGTTGGTATCAGAGCCAAAGTTTAATTGAAATGGGTAAATATTTTCAAAAAAAAAAAACCTAAACTTAAACTGAAAATGGGACCGAATGGAGGGATGCCAGCCCGAGTAGCTACGTGCCATCGGGTATTTCTTTTCATTATGATTACCGGTATTATGTGCGCATGCTATTTGTATTATGTGCTTTAGTAGATTTGAATACTGATGTAGTCAGGATAGGAAATGCTTGGGGAACGAAGAGTAAAGTAAGTGGCTAATCACAACTGGCCACTGTAATTAGGGACTTACTATACTTAACATTAACTGAGCTATTACCTTAAATGACCGTGTGAGTGTTTGAATCTTATAGTGTTAGAGGATGGCTGGAGGTAGATCATCTAAGGCCTCTAGAGGTGGCGTACGGGGTGGTCGTGCTGGTAGACCCCGGGCCGCAAAGAACAAGACGAGAACTGCAGAGACGGCTCCTGCTGAGCCTGAGCTGCATCACCCAGAGGGAGTGGATGAGAGTGCCAATTTGAGGGCCTTAGTGAAAGAGGCGGTGGTGGAGGAGGTTCACCAAGTCATGCAGACGATCCTACCGTCTGTCGTGACTGAGGTGATCCGGGCCGTAAGGAAGGATGTGAGGAAAGAAAAGGAGGACGAGAGAAGGGCTGCTGCTGGGAGAAAGGAGAATGAGGGAGATCATGATGATGAGGAGGAGATGAATATTGAAAGGGGAGCCTCCAGTGATGAAGAAGATGTAGAGGTGCGGGAAACCATGAGGGGATGCAGCTACGGGGAATTCCAATGATGTAAACCCCCTACTTTTGACGGCAACGATAACGCTGCTACTGCCCACCGCTGGGTTAGAGAGATGGAGGCAGTGTTGGATATTAGTGAGTGCAGGGAGGATCAAAAGGTGAGATTTTCCACTCACTCATTTGTTGACTTGGCTCTGTGTTGGTGGGACAATATTGTCTAAGCCAAGGGCAGCAGGGCCATAGGGAGGATGAGATGGGGAGATTTGAAGAAGTTGGTTGTTAAGGAATTCTGTCCTCATAGGGAACTAGACAAGATAGAGAGAGAGTTCCTACAGCTTGAGGCGGGAACCATGACCCACCAGCAATACACCACCAACTTTAACAAAATGGTGAGGCTGGTGCCGGATCAGGTGACGCCAGTGTCGAGGAAGATTAAAAGGTATATGTAGGGACTGCCAGCTGATATCCGCAGGCACTTGATTGTTGCCCGAACAAGCACTTTTAGGTCGGCAGTGGATCTGGCTGGGAGACTTTATGATGAGAGAGAGGTGTCGGTGGTTGAGGTGAAGAAGACAGATGGTGGTGACAAGAACTAGAGTGGGAAGAGGTTTGGGCGTGGTGGTTTCACCCCAAATAGCAAGAGGTTGAGGATGGATGACCGCCGGGTTGTTGCTCCAAGCTTAGGGTTGAAGCGGTGTGACAAGTGTGGGAAGGAACATAGAGGGGAATGCCGTTTGGGATCGAATATTTGCTTCAGATGTGGAAAGCCCGGTCATATGGCAAAAGATTATAGAGTGTCGAGGTGCTTCCATTGTGGCAGGACTGGCCACAGAAGCCACGAGTGCAGGAAGCCGAGGGCTGAGAGCTCCGAGGTGAAGAAGAGGACAAAGAGTGAAGGGCAGAGGGCAAGCGCTAGAGAATTTACAATGACCCGAGAGGAGGCCAGGGTGGATCCCGATGTCGTGTCGGGTATGTTTCTAGTAAACCAAACTTGTGTCTTTGTATTATTTGATTCTGGTGCTAGTAGGAGTTTCATATCTGCTACTTTCTGTGCTAAGCTGCCTGTTAGTAGTAGGAGCATCGATGAACCTTTTGATGTAGAAACTGCTATTGGTAAGTCTACCAGAATTTCTGATATGATTGAGGATTGTGGCATAGAGTTAGAAGGCAATAAGTTCTCTGCTAAACTATTTGTGATGCCCCTAGGCGGATTTGATATAGTACTAGGGATGGATTGGTTAGCAGCCTATGAGGCGAACATCATGTATCTGAAGAACGTTATTCGGTTAGTTACACCCGATGGGAGTTCGGTGACAGTTTATGGTGATCGCATCACTATGGTTCCGAAAGTGATTTCGATGGCAGTGGTAGAGAAGTGTATGAGGCGCGGATGTTGTGCCTACTTGGCATACATGAAAGATGTGGACGTGTCGATACCATAATTATCAGAAGTGCCGGTGGTACGTGATTTCCCGAATGTGTTTCCCGAAGATCTACCAGGTGTGCCACCTGACCGTGAGATCGAGTTTCAGATTGACTTGGTTCCCGGTGCACAACCAGTTGCCAAAGCACCGTATCGGTTAGCTCCGTCCGTGATGAAGGAGTTTATGTATCAGCTACAGGAACTAATGAACAAGGGATTTATTAGACCGAGTATCTCTCCTTGGGATTCTCCGCTATTATTCGTAAAGAAGAAAGACGGTAGTATGAGAATGCGTATAGACTACCGAGAGTTGAACAAGTTGACAGTAAAGAACCGATACCCCCTACCAAGAATTGGTGACCTATTTGATCAGCTTCAGGGTGCCAGTTGGTTTTCCAAGATAGATCTTCGATCTGGCTACCATCAGCTGAAGGTAAAGGAACAAGATATCCTGAAGACAGCATTCACGCGTTATGGACATTACGAGTTTCTCATTATGTCATTCGGTTTAACTAACGCGCCAGCTGCCTATATGGATCTGATGAACCGAGTATGTCGGCCGATGTTAGATAAATCAGTGATTGTGTTTATTGATGATATTCTGATTTATTCGAAGAGCAAAGAAGAACATGCCGGCCACATACATGAAGTGTGCTTTTTGGTTGTGGGAAGTTTAGTTTTTGGGTCATGTGGTTAATACCGAAGGAATTATGGTGGATCCGGCAAAGGTTGAGGCGGTAATGCAATGGAAGTCTCCAAAGATGCCATCCGAGATTCGTAGTTTCTTGGGTTTGGCGGGTTACTATCGAAGGTTTATCCAAGACTTTTCCAAGATAGCCTCACCTTTGACTAAGTTGACACACAAGGATGTGAAGTTTATATGGGGACGAGAACAGGAGGATGGTTTTGAGGAGTTAAAGGCAAGATTAACTCAAGCTCCTATTTTGACATTACCTGAAGGGAGTGAAGACTTAGTGGTGTATTCGGATGCCTCCTATTCGGGACTGCGTTGCGTGTTAATGCAACGTGGGAGAGTAATAGCCTACATATCCCGACAGTTGAAAACCGATGAAGTCAATTATCCCATGCATGATTTGGAGCTCGCGGCTGTGGTCTTTGCATTAAAGATTTGGTGGCATTACCTGTACGGGGTTAAATGCACAATCTTCACGGACCACAAGAGCCTAAAGTATTTCTTTGAGCATAAAGATCTGAACATGAGGCAGAGGAGGTGGTTAGAGCTGATTAAGGATTATGATTGTGAAATCCATCAACATCTGGGTAAAGCCAATGTAATGGCTTATGCCTTCAGCCGAAAAGAGAGACCCGAGCCAATCAGGGTGAAAGCTTATCTATTGGTGATGACCTCTGACGTGATGACACAGGTCAAAGAATTTCAGGATGAGGCATTGAAGGAAGATCATCTTAACTCTAAAAGGATGAGTGGTCTAGTCACGGAGTTAGGAGAAAATACCCACGGAGTTAGAACCTGCTTCAGACGGATGTGGATTCCTCGATATGGGGATCTACGTAGGCGAATTATGGACGAAGCTCATAAGACTCGATACTCCATTCATCCCGATGCTACCATGATGTATCAAGATATGAAGAAAGATTACTGGTGGCCGGGTATGAAACGTGATGTGGTGGAGTACGTGAGTAAGTGTCTTACTTGCCTGCAAGTGAAGGCAAAACATCAAAAACCATAAGGGAAGATCCAACCGTTGGATATACCCGAGTGGAAGTGGGAACACATCACCAAGGACTTCATCACGAAGCTACCCCGTACTGCAAGGGGGTATGATACCATTTGGGTGATAGTCGACCGCTTGACGAAGAGTGATAGGTTTCGGGGACTAAACCTCTTTAAGGGGGGTAGACTTGTAACACCCGAAACCTTGGTCAAAATAAAAAGGAAAGAAAAGTATTTTGAAGAAAATAAAAAGAAGGAAAAGTTGAGGGGTGCTTTATGTAAATAGTACCAAAAAGTCAAAATGCACTTTATATGGGCATGGCCGCCCATATCATTTTGCTGCTGTTGTTGTTCGACCGAAAAGAAGAAGAACTGAAATCCTCATTTCTCTCGGTCGAATTGTGAAGAAGAATCTTCGAGATTAGTAGGTTTGTTGTGATTAATTGGTTCGGTTTTGTTGGGGTTTCATACTTAAAACTGATTTTTATGTGTTCTTGGTGTTTGGGTGTTTGTTATGGCTTGTTCCAGGTGTTTGAACTCTTGTGCACACAAGTTGGGAGGAGATTCACCTGTTTGCTGCAATAGGTGAGTTCTAGGACCCCGATTCTATGTTTTTAAACTTATTTGGGGCTGAAAATGCATTTAAAATGTTTTACAACCATCATGAAGGGTAACCGTGTGTATATGTGTATGAATTTCTGTTTTTTATGAGGTTGTAAGCTTGCTCTAAGAGTTTAGCATGATAGATCTATGTTAAGAATGTATGGAAATGAGGTTTTAGAACTGGTTATAGCATAAGTCTCATTTACAGGTCTGATGGTTCATCCGCATTTACACTGTGATAATTGCCTAAGTGATTTATTCACCCGCATTTGATCTCATTCATCCGCGTTTCTTTTTGACTTAAGAAATTTTATGGAATTTTTGAAGATCAAAAATTAGGGTTTGACCATGGTTGACTTGATGCTTGTATAGATTATCTTATGCATGTTGTGGGCTGCCCGTTTGTGCCTATAATGATATTATTATATGGCTTTATGTGGTTTGCTTATGATCATAAATTATTATTATTAATCAAGTGAAAGATTAATGCTAATGAAAACTGGAACATAAGAACGTAAGAAAGTCTTGCAAGCAAATTCACAAGGAGATTCACAACCGCTAGGTTGTTAGCTCAACTGTGTGTGGTTTAACAAACCCCAAAGGATACACACAGGGTCAATCTTTAAGATTTAGGGGACCACTGTTGTTGCCCCGGTACTGGAGTCAGCATTAGTGCACCACGGATGGGGACTATTTATAGACCTCAGGCCCAGTGCCAGGTTTATGCGCATTAAATGGGGAGTATAGCACTTTGGTCCATATCGACAGTGAAAAGATTAAAAAGGGTAAAAGGTTCAAGTGAACGGCCATGGAAATGGTGAAGAAAGTTAATAATGATGATAATGAATATTAATTGAATGAATGTATGATGCATGAACACGTATGAAAGATTTGTAAAGTATTGTAATGGGTATTTTCCTATATTAAGCTTACCAGGTTTTTTCTAATGATTTTAAAACTAGAACACAAGCAGCAAAGCTGACTTTTATGCATTTTCAGTTGGCAGGTAATATTGCTGAGGATGGCACTCGGGGAGGCTACTCGTCTAGACAAGGCTGACATCCATTCATGAATATAACATTGTTGTTTTGTAATGCAAACTAATGGTCTTTTGTAACTATTAACAAATATGTATTGCTTAGCAACAGTGGTTATAAACTAATGAATTGCTTTTGATATTTAAGTTCTGCTACAATGTTTGATAAATTATGAAATGTTTTATAAATTGTGCTATGAATGTCCAACTGTGAGGTCTCCGGAGATGGGGTCTTACATTTTTCAAGCTTAGCAATCACTAGATCTTTCTTTAACAGTTCCTCTTTTAGTCTCTCATTTCTTCTTTTAACTTCTTAATAAGCTTTTGTTGCTTGGAATTTTCTTCTTTCAAATCATCAATCATCTGCTGAGTATTTTTCTCCTCAGTCAGATTTGTAACCTGTTGACTTAACCTTTCACTTTCATCTAGTATAACAGACTCAAAGGTTTCAAAATTTTGAAAATCATCTTCAACTTCTTGTTGTTCTTCAGTTTCAACAACTTCTTCAATCATTTCCATAATCTCATCAACATTTTGACTTTATTCATTTACATCTTCAATTTGTTCAACTTCATGAATTTCTTCATGTACTTCTTCTACATCATTACCATCATCAGTATCATCATCAGTTGAACTAGAACTTTCATCATCGACATCTTCATCATCATTTTCATCATTTTCAGCATTATCTTCATCTTCACCATTATCTTCATCATCATCATCAGATAGATCAGTCTTTCACCACCAACTCCATAAACATGGAAATCTAGATTAGCTTCATTAATAATCATTTGCAAAAATCTTGGGTACATCAAGTATTTGTTTCTGATCCCTTTTTCCAAGTTAAATACAAATCCATTAAGAATCCATCCAACCATGTTAAATCTTCTATTCGTTGTAATGGCTACAATAGGGGAAGCTATATCAACTGGAAATGAGTTCCATCTAGTACTTCTTTTTGACATACAGTGTTGGAAGATATAACAAAGAAGTTTCCAGTGATTGAATACTCTGTCTCGGAAGAATTGCTTCTTTGGGAAATTATCCGGATGACCCATGTTAATAAAAATTTCTCTACACTCGTTAAAAGTAAATTCTGCCAAATCTTGTGGATCATTATCTCCCATCCTTAGAGCTTCTCTAATGGATTGTTTAGATACTTTGATCATTCTTTCATTTGTAATGAATCCTCTTACAACCTTTCTTCCTTCTTCATCTCTTTCAACAGTAGCACTGTTCCAAAATTTCATGATTAATCGAGCATATATGACTGGTTGTGTACACATAGCATATACATACTTAGCCCTCAATAAGAATCTAATCATCTCTTCGTATCCAGTAGCTTCTCAAATATCTTCGTTAAGAAAAGCAGCTACATTATGCTTTGGTTTAAACTTAAGCTCAGCCATCTGTATGCATAAAACAAAGAAATTTAGTCACATTTGAATTTGCAAAACTTAAAAACAAATTGTGATTTATCAATTTTGAACCAAAACACTTAAAAAATTTCTAAGTGTTTATATATATCTCATTACATGAACAAGAGTATATTGGTTACAAGTTTGATTTACACAATTCATAATAATCAAGTAATGCATTAAGTGTCTTGAACTTTGATTAGATTTCAATTAAATTAGCGTTTTTTAAACTTTCAAACTTAACTTTCAAAGTAAATAATATTTCTAAGTGTTTAACATACTCTGTCAAGAGCAGATTGCATTCAAGTTAATGTTTGAATGATTTAAACACACCAAATCAATGAAATTTTTCTCAAAATCAGATTAATGAATGAAATTTTGTGATTAATTTGACATTTTATTAACAATTTCATGAATTTGACTGTTTATATTCAAAACCCGACTGATGAACATAATCATCAAGAACACATTGTTTTGAAATATGGATTTGACCATTTCAATCTGTTCGAAAACAAGTTAATATCATCAATCAATGTTCAATTTCAGCTGTTTATGCACATTATTTTCACAAATTTCAAGTTTTTCCTTCGAACTAGGGTTCATAAGCCTACACAGACATAAAACGCCCAATTGAATTCAAAGTATAAACTTGATTTCAGATGAATTTAATCTCAAAATGATGTTTAGATTCAGTATATATACCTATAATCACAAGTTTTAACCAGAATCACTCGATAATGATGAACTAAATGATTTGAGTGTATGAGTGTCGAGAGTGTTTCAGGGGATATTGAGTGAATGAATGAATAAACCACAAGTGTTGTGTATATATATATGTGAAAATTTTAGGCGCATGAGCACTGTTTATGCGCATGAGAATGAATTTTACACTAAGTATTTAGGCGCATGAGCACTGTTTGTGCGCATGAGGTTTATACGCATGGGCATTGTACAGGAGCATAAGCACTGCTTAGGTGCTTGGGCACTGTTCAGGCGTATGAGACAAGATGAAACTCCCAACACTTAGTAATTTTTCACTTCAAACGTCTAACCCTTGAAGTCTTGTACTGTTTAGGCGTATGAGCATAGATAATACGCCCAACACTTAACCAATTTTTCAGACACATGAAAACTGTTTAGACGTATGAGCTTGAATGAAACGCCCAATACTTGGGCAAATTTCTGAAAATTCACCATACTCCTGAATTGGACTTAAGAGTACTGTTCAGGCGTATGAGGATACTTCCATAAGTTTTGACACTTGTAATTCTTCTCATCATCCATCTGAATACTAATTAAATATATTAGCACTGTTCACACTCAATTTTTCAATACTTTGTCAAAATTGTTAGATTATCACTCAAAATTTTCAATAATTTCCTTCAATTTTAACATTTTTGACATTCAAAATTTTTATTTTTTGTTTTGAACATTATTTTTATTTCAAATTTTCAAAAATTAATTTCCCGTCATTTTAGTCTCTATTTAATTTTTACAAAAACAAATAATCTCATTTTGTTTACAAGAAGCTTTTCTACTGAATTTGAATTCTTTTTAGGTTCATTTTTACATCATATCAAACACACACATGCTTGAAATATCAGCTTCATCCTTTCATCCAAAACTCCTTATTTTTAATTTCTTTTTCACATTTTGAAAATCAAGTAGTTTCTCTTTTTCATTTTTACTCCCCTTAAACTTTTAAGTTTTACAAAGTTAGAAGTTTCTTTGATTTTGCAAGAGGAGAAAACTAATCATTATCAACATGCCTGCACACAGAAAATCATGCAAAAAATCAAAAATAAAGAAGAATAAAAAAAACTACTATATACAATTGAATCACTTGCCTGCAGTGAGATCATATCAGTTAAGATCAACACATTAAAATAAAAGAAAATGATGGATAGTCATAGACAGTGATTAAATCCTGATCAAGTGTGTTCCAGGTCAGCATTTCTGCAGCAAAGGTGACACGAGATCTAAGGACAGAAAATGAGTGCTTTTGACAAGATACTTAGCACACTTACTTTTTCAATTCTTGGATTGATTAAGGTACGATTAGATATGATGTTATGTAAGTCACACTAAGACATAGAGAGTTCAACCCTCATCAAGATAGGCAAGAAATCACTTTTCTCAACTTATTAACCTGACATATACTTATACCCAGATCTCATGTTTAGATTGTGCACATTGGCACCTTTTGCATCAAGTGAGAATATCCAGGTCTGTAATGACTTACAACAGAGGATATCTCATCACCTCAGGTCTATGATGACTTATAACAGAGAAGTGAATAGATGCTTTAAATTATTAGAGCTCAATGGTTATTCATATCACCACCAGTTGTGAGTTTATGACTTAACAAGCAATCAGTCTGAGAGGTCAACACTACTCATTGGTACTAAAATGGACAAACATGAACGCATGAGGATTTAGTTTGATCACAAGAATTTACTTTTTTAGTATAATTGCATGAGCTTACCTGCACATCATATCTGATCACGTCAGACTTTAGAAGCAAGTGAAGTATGCAACTGATCATAACTAATGTATCTATCATTTCTCACAAATTGCAAAGAAAGATTCAGTCCTAAACACTAAACTAACAAGAAAAACTCTATTTTTGTGTTTTTGTTTTATATATTTCTATTTTGATTTTGCAATTTTCTATTTTAGTATTTGCTTTTTCATGTTTTATTGAACATACACACACAATATATACAATCAAGTAGTTAACTTTAATAGTTTCTCTATATTCAAGATTAAGCTAAGGGAGGGTTCTTATCATTTTTAATGAATCAAACAACTAAACTAAACTAAAAACCAATTTTTAAACATGATTAATAAGTCCAATTGACTCAAACAAATATTCAAATTGACCTGGTAAAAAGGCTTTTGTAAATAGGTCAGCCAACTGTTTTTCAGTTGCAATTTGAATCAAAATGATTAAACCTTTTCCAGAGTTATCTCTGAGAAAATGATATCGAATTTCGATATGTTTTGTTATTAAGTGTTGGACAGGATTAGCTGTAATAAATATAGCAGCAGTGTTATCAATGTAAATAGGGGTTTAAAGAAAATTGAACCCGTAATCCAGCAGTTGGTTTTGTAACCAAAGGATTTGAGAACATCCTGCTGATGCAGCAATGTACTTAGCTTCTGCAGTTGAAATAGAGACATTTGTTTGTTTCTTACATTGCCATGAGACTAATCTGGGACCTAAAAACTAACAACCACCCATCGTAGATTTACGATCTTGGCAACATCCCCCATAATCACTATCTGTATATCCATGTAACTCGAAGTTTCCTTTATAAGGATATCATAACCCTAAAGCCGGTTTTCCTTTGAGATACATGAATATTCATTTAATAGCGATTAGATTAGATTCCTTTGGATCAGATTGATACTTGGCACAGACACAAACAACATACATTATATCAGGTCTAGATGTAGTAAGATACATCAAAGATCCGATCATAGATCTGTATAGAGTTTAGTCAACTGATTTTCCTTTAGAATCAGGCTCAATCTTGGTATTTACATCAGCTGGAGTTCTTATGAATTAACAGTCGTGCAGTTTAAATTTCTTGAAGAGTTTATCAACGAATTTCTCTTGATTGATAAAAATTCCATCTGCAGATTGCTTCACTTGAAGACCAATGAAAAAGTTAAATTCTCCCTTAGAACTCATTTGAAAACAAGACTTCATGATTTCTTCAAATTCATTAAACTACTTTGGACTTGTAGAACCGAATATGATATCATCAACATACGCTTGAACACATAAGAGATCATCAGCATCCTACGAAATAAACAAAGTAGGATCAATTTTCCCTCACTTGTATCCATGTTGGATCAAATGTTGTGATAACGTTTCATACCAGAATCTAGGAGCTTGATGTAGACCATATAAAGCTTTGCTAAGCTTGTACACACGATGAGGATATTCTGAATCTTCGAAACCTGGAGATTGCTTGACATACACATCATTAGTGATTGGTCCTTATAAGAAAGCACCTTTAATGTCCATTTGATACACCTTGAATTTCATGAATGATGCATAAGCCAGGAAGACACAAATTGATTCAAGTCTTGCAATTGGAGCAAATACTTCATCATAATCTATTCCTTCTTCTTGGGTGTAACCTTGTGCAACGAGTCTCGCTTTGTTGCGAACAATAATTCCCCTATCGTCTGTTTTGTTTCGGAACAACCATTTTGTGCCTATGGCATTTTCTCCTTCAGGAAAATCCACAAACTTCCATACTTCTTGTTTACGAAATTGCAATAACTCTTCTTGCATTGCTTCAATCCAACTGTTGTCCTTTAACGCTTCAATGATGTTTTTAGGAACAATTTGATATAGAAAACATGAGTATAAGCAGATATTTGCTTGTTCTGAAGGACTTCTCATTGTTTTCTCATTCAATGGACCGATAATCTGAGATGTAGGATGGTACTTGTGAATACAAGGTGTTGGAATCTTATTCACTTGATTATGAACATCTAGATTTGCTTGGTTCAAGTCAGAAAGCTGATGCAATAAGTTCAAAGAATGTGGATTGAAATTAGGAACTTGAGTCTGTGAGTTGATAATGTAATCAAGATTATCTGTAACAACTACATCATCAGAAATCGATGACGTTCCAGACTCAGGTTGTACAATTTCAGTACCGTCATTAGGAATAGGTTGTGAAACATTAGTATTTTCAGACAAGGAATGTTCTTGAGCTTATTGAGATTGATCATGAGTTTCAAACTAAAATACAGGATCTTTCACAAAAGAGAAAAGTGGATAATCTGGGCTTGAGTCATCCATATCATCAGAATCAGAATCATCGCTGAATGATCCGAGATCTCCTTCTTGTTTTTTCTTCTGACCTGTAGATTCAAACAAGTTAGAATTGAAAGAGTTTGACAAAGAATCTAAATCAAACAACCAAGCTGGACCATTTGCAACCATTGGAAAAGAGTTTTCAAGAAATTTAACGTTGAATGTACAAGGATAACATTTGTCCTAGAGTTATAAACTCTAAAAGCTTTTGAAACAGAAGAATATCCAACGAAAAATCCTTCATCAGAATTTGCATCAAATTTTCCTAGCTGATCACTTGAATTTAAAATCAAAACTGGACA
Source organism: Flaveria sonorensis (assembly GCA_025506505.1). Taxonomy (NCBI): domain Eukaryota; kingdom Viridiplantae; phylum Streptophyta; class Magnoliopsida; order Asterales; family Asteraceae; genus Flaveria; species Flaveria sonorensis. Next base: position 52,445,881 of record CM046429.1, read on the forward strand.
ACCAAAAGATTTAAGAAAATCTATATTAGGTTTCCTACCAAACATCAACTCATAAGGAGTTTTCTGTTTATCTTTCACAAGCAATGTTCGATTTTGCATGAAACATTCAGTGGATATGGCTTCATCCCAGAAAATGATTGGACTTTTGGCATCTGCTAACATAGACCGTGCTGCTTCATTCAAAGTTCTGTTTTTCCTTTCAGCAACTGCATTTTTTGTTGTGGAGTTCTAGGAGCACTGAACTGACGAGCAATACCTTTTTCTGCACAAATTCTATCAATATTAGAATTTTTAAATTTCGTTCCATTATCACTTCTAATTATTTTGACCTTTTGTTCTAATTGATTTTCTACTTTAATGATGAATTCTTTTAATAATTCAGTCGTTTCAGATTTAGCATGCAAAAAGAAAACCCAAGAAAATCTTGTAAAGTCATCAATGATAACTAAACAATAAGATTTCTTTCCAATACTTTGAACATTTGTTGGTCCGAATAGGTCCATGTGCAACATCTGGAGAGGCTTGGAATTTGAGTTTATCAGCTTGGCCTTATAAGACACTCTTGTTGCATTCCTTTTAAACATGCTGAGCAGAGATCAGTTGTGGTAAACTTCTTTGTTGGAAGTCCTACAACATGATTTCCTACTACAAGCTTGTTCATGTTATTGAAGTTCGAATTCCCCGAGACGTCTATGCCATAGCTAGCTTTCGTTATTTGATGCTTGAGCAATTAGGCATGTTGTTTCTGTAGAAGGATCAACTTGAAACATATCTAATTTCTATACATCTCGATCTCGAACAGCTTTAACAACTACCCATTCTTTGCTAATCTGAAAACCTGGCTTCAAAATATAACAGAACGAATCATCAAAAAGAACTGAGTAAGATTTGTGACAAATTGGGGAAACACTTAAAAGATTAAAGTTCAACTGTGAACAGTAGTTGACTTTATCAAAGCTAATAATCCTATTGAACACCGTTCATTCTCCTGTTATCTTTCCACCTGCATCACCTCTAAAAGCAACATGTGTACCATCCTTTCACTTAAATTCTTGAAGCAAGGTATGGTTGCCTGTCATATGCCGGCTACACCCACTATAAACATACCATGTATTAATAGTTCTTCTCGGGTGTACCTACATTTCAAAAAGAATTAAGTTGAGTTATCAACCTAAGCCAAGATGGTCTTGGGCTTGCCAAATTTATCAATAATGGTAAACTGTTTAAAGTGAAGCTTTTTCAAATCAGGCTTATTGTTAACAAATTTACCAATTCCGTTTCTTACAACTCTTTGATTATCTTTGATTTGTTTTGTCCTTAAAACATTGTATCGTTTTTCAAGATCATCATCAAGATATTTCAAATCACTAGATAAAAAATTTTGTTTACCAAACTTCCCACCATTCATTCTCAAAATCGTGGAATGAATTTTCCTTAATTATACTGCTTTAGTTTTGCAGCATAAGAATCATCATAAACAGAATCATTTCTTTGAAAAGATCTCAAGCCTTAGGAAGGTTGTTTTGTCAACTTTGAAAACCAACACTTTGATTTCTTTGAAATTATGGATTGACATATCCATTTCTTAATTGAGAATTTACATATCCATTCCTCGGCGAGTTCTTACTAAAGTAGCAATTCTTAGTTTTGTGAGTTCTTTCATTATAATAGGTATAATATTTATTGAAATAACAATCAGCTGTTGAATGGTTTTTCATATCATAAATGTGACAGTACCGGTTAAAGAAACATTCTTCAGTCTTATGATTGTACATATCACATATATCACAGTACCTTTGTTGAAATTTAAACATCTGTTGATTAACTTTTGATGTGGAGGCCACATTTGATCCTTGTTTTGATTTAGGAGTTGAAAAGTTAATCTGTTGTTTTTGATTTAAAAGTTTGTTCTTTTGAAATTTGGGTTTTGCCTTTTGCTCATTAACAATATTTCTTGACTCTTTGGATACAAATTCTTTATTGACAGCGGAAGACTTTGGAACTGAACCTGTTTTCAAATTAGAGTTAGATTTGTTCTTTGAGGTAGATTTGATTTCTGGAATTTTGTTCATGTCAAAAGTACCCGCAGATACAAACTTTATTGGTTTAAACTGATTAGTTTGATTTATTCTTTGAGTTTGATTGTTTTGAGAAGAGTTAGATTTAGCATTTTTCCTTCTTCTTCTTTGATTTCTTGATCTTGATGATTTTTGTTTACTTTGGGATTGAACATCTTCAGTAGACGACTCTTTTGCATTTTCTTTATCTTTTTGTTCTTGTTGACATTTAATGAAATTAGGATTGTTTAAGCTGTAGGAAAATGAATCTTCAGATGTTACTTCATCTAGTTTTGCTTTCTCTTCATTCTTTGAGTTTTCTTTGTCATTCTTTACACTTATTTCTTCAATAACAGACTCTTATGGAACAAAAATTTTCTTAGTCTTTGGTCGTGGTTCATAAGATTTTACTTTTATAGGATGACCAGTTTTAATCTTCTCTGAATCTTGTTCCTCAAATATCTTAATATTCGTTTTCTCTTCATCACTCTCAGAATTATTTTTCTTATTTTGGAATGCTCTTAGCTTAGCTTTGTTTTCAAGTGAGTGATCATGTGTTTTGAAGTTTTCTGGTAATGTGTTTGTGATGGATTCAGGCATTGGTTCATGTGTAAAACCTAAACCTGCTTTTTGTTTGTCTTTTCTCTCACTTACCAGTTGTTCTACAATTGTTTTTGAACTTTTAACTTTTGCAAGATCAACCTGTGTTGTAGCATGTGCTATTTTCTCTTCTTCTAAATTCTTTGTCATTTCTTCAAGTTGTTTTGTAACAATTTCCAGTTCTTTCAAAGTTTTATTCCATGATGTTTGTAGAGAGAGGATCCTTTCATCAGACATTTTATGATCGTTTTTAAGTTTGTTATGCATTACTTCCTCTTGTTTGAGCTTGTCACATTTTTATATGAATAAGTTCTATAGTACTCTACTTGATCAAAGCAAGCTTTAGTGCACATTTTTTCTCTTAGTTCAACTAGAATTTCAGGATATTTTGAGAAATAAGTCTCAGATTCAGAAGATGAATTTTCTACCTTTGGTTGATCTGACTGTGCCATTAGTGCAACTTCTTCTGAATCCTCTTTAGGATTAGATTTATCACTTCAGTCATACTCTTCTTAATTTTCTGAGTTATCTTCAGCCTTAGGATCACGGTCTCCTGACCAATCTTCACTTTGAATTTCTGCAACAAGAGATAAACTAGAGGTTAGATTATCTGTAAATTGTTCATCATAAGCACTCCAGTCATATCCATCATTAATGCTAACAACTAAAGCTTTCTTTGGCTCTTCAGATGCTTTTGATTCATCCTTAAGTTCTGGCATAGGAAGACTCTGATAAGGCTTTTGAAATGTCTTCTGAGACTGCTGATGATATCTTTGACTACTAGAACCTGCTTGACCATTTCCTCCTTGGTTTCTGGGACCTTTACATTCCCTCGAGAAATGACCATAGTTGTTACAGTTGAAACACCTTGACTTTGATTTGTCAAAGCCAATGGGTTTGTTAGCACTTGGTTTGTAGGTTGTGACCTCTCGTATTTTTCTAGTTAACGTTTGTTTAACGTCGTTATCTCTTGTAAGGGTTATTTATTTTGGGTTATTAATGCAAGTACGAGGTTTCATTTGTAAGTTCTTGATGAAATTAAACAATTGGATAATTAATAATAACAATAATTGTGAATCCAAGGATCGCAATCAAGAATTAAAAGTGTTAGATTGGTTTCGAATTAATGATCGCGGAATTACCATTAATCGTTGTTTAATTGATTAATTAATAAATATCGATGCCAGAGAAAATAAACAATAAATGCTCAAACTATATCAACAATATGCAAATAATAATGTTTTGAATCAAACGTAATTCATTAAAACTGATTAATGATTACAAAGAATCAAATAATAATTCCTAACAAAATTTTATGCTATGATTGTGTTTATGATTTTTGGTGTGTTGATGTGATGGCTGCTAGGGTTTGTGTTGATCGTGCGAAACGATGTGATGGTATTTTGGTCGCCGTCTCTTACTCTGTCTTTTTCTGATGTGAAACCTAGGACTCATATTTATAGACACGCGTGTTTCTGTTAAGGAAACAACGAATCTCTTGGAGTCTGTGATTGACTTGTTGACTTGAAACACTTGTATGATATAAGTACGTGTCTGGTTCTTCCGCAGCTACTTTGTTCTTCCGCAGCTAGTTTGTTCTTTCATAGGTACTTCAGTTTCTTCATGTGTGGTGTTTGTTCATCAGTTGTAACACCTCGAATTTTATTAAAAAGAAAACGAAAAGAAAAGAATTCAGAAAGAAAAGTAAATGGGCACAAGATGAGGGGTGTAAGGTGTAAAAGTGCCAAAACTCATTATTTTAATATAAATGAGGGTATGGCCGCCCCATAAAGCAGCAGATCTGCTTTTTGGCCTTGGCTGAAGAAGAAGAAGAGCAAGAAATCAGGTTTTTGGAGAAGAAGATGGAAGAAGAAGCTGCAAAAAGGTTAGTTCTCGGGTTTATGTTCGGTTTTAGCTTAGTTTGCAGCTTGTAACCGAAGCTCTCGATGTTTTAGAAGGTTGTTCTTGGGATTCTGAAGCTGAAATCGTAGGTGGAAGTGTTTAGTTTGAAGAGCTGCTTCAAGGTGAGTTTCTAGAACCCCTCTTTTACATATTTTAAATTGTTTTAGGGCTATTATGCATACCGGGTAAAACGTTTTCTAAGATAACCGTATGTTTCAGCCTTTGTTTTCGATGTATGTGCTATGCTTGTATGTGCTATGCTTGTATGTTAGATCTATGTTTGGATGGTGTTGGAATGATGTTCGGGTGAATTTTGTAGTGTTAGACATGTTTCAGAATGTTCTCATGCGCCCAAGTGTTATGTGCCTAAGTGTTCTCATGCGCCCAAGGGTGGTGCGCCCGAACAGGGCTGATGCACCCAGGTCATGCGCCTGAATAGTGGCAGTGCGCCTAGAAAGTATAAAAAATTTTCTAAGTGTGGGTCATGAGCCTGCATAGTGCTGATGAGCCCAGAATGTTTTCTGTGGCTAAGTGTTGGGACGCCCGAACAGGGCTCATCCGCCCAAATAGTGCTAATGCGCCCAGGAGCTTTTATACTTAGAATTTTCTGTTGATGCGCCTAGAATGACTTGTTGCGCCTAGTTTTGGACTTAGGGCCTTCTTAGGGACTTTAAGAGGTGATGTTTGAGATAGGTCCCGTTGGGATGTGTTGGCTTATGTTTGATGTGTGCATGATGGTGTGATGATGTTTATGATGTATGGGGTGTATGTGTTGTCTTTCTTCGTTTAACGGTTTTCAAACGTATGTATTATGTTTTATAATACGTTATGTATGATGTATGACTTTACGTGCTATGGCTATGAATGAACGTTAAGTATTATGTAACGAAGTGAAAGATAACAATAATGAAAAGTGGAATGTAATAATAGTCTTGCAAGCAAGACTGAGGTTAGTGACTGTGTGTCACTAAAGACTCGTAAGCCATGGTTGGGGTGAGTGACTGTGTTGTCACAACAGACCTGTATGCCAGGCTGAGGTGAGTGACTGTGTGTCACAACAGACTTGGGGTTTAATCCATGAGATTGACCTGAAGGGAGTCCTTGTGGCTTGAAGGGAGTCTTTGTGGCTCGAAGGGAGCCTTTGTGACTCGAAGGGAGCCTTTGTGACTCGAAGGGAGTCTTTGTGACTCGAAGGGAGTCCTTGTGACTCGAAGGGAGTCTTTGTGGCTCGAAGAGAGTCCTTGTGACTCGAAGGGAGTCTTTGTGACTCGAAGGGAGTCTTTGTGACTCGAAGGGAGTCATTGTGACTCGAAGGTTGCCTTTGTGTCTCGAAGGGAGTCCTTGTGGCTCGAAGGGAGTCTTTATGACTCGAAGGGAGTCCTTGTGGCTCGAAAGGAGTCCTTGTGGCTCGAAGGGAGTCCTTGTGGCTTGAAGGGAGTCTTTGTGACTCGAAGGGGATCCTTATCGCGTACCCCGGTACTGTCGGTCTTCGGACATGAGTCGGGTGTTGTATGAGACAGGATCCATATTGAAGTGAAAGATAATGATGAATGTACGAAATGTACGAATTGAACAATGATGAAGATAATAATATTATTATCAATGTGTACATATGATGTATGATCGCATATGATTACAAAGGTTATGTTTTAACAAAAGTAAAGTATTTTATTTATAAAACTAGAACTCACTCAGCGTAGCTGACTTTTTGTATGCATGATAGTTGGCAGGTATTTTGTTGATGCTGAGGAGTTGCAGGCATGGATGCATACGCTACTGGGAGTGTTTCGAAGACTGGCATCCACATTTTGGACATGTTATTGTATTTTGAAATGTAAATGATTTATGTAATAAGATAACAAGTTCTAATTATAAATGAAAGTTATTAATTTCCGCTGCAAAGAATTGAGTATTTTAAATAATTTATGCGATGACGGTCCATCTGTAAGCGTCCCGGGAACGGGGCCTTACAAGTTGGTATCAGAGCTAATGTTTAAGAGAATTGGGTAAATATTTTCAAAAGAACCTAATCTTAAACTGAGAATGGGACGGAAAAGGAAAGGGATGCCAGTCCTAGTAGCTACGTGCCTGCAGGTAAAAGTTTTATGTAAAAGGGTTTTATGTAAGTTAATGTTAACCGGTATTATGTGCCATGTTATGTGGCTTGTGTGCTTCTGTGCGGATTTAGATACTGATGTAGTCATGATAGGGAATGCTTGAGAAATGAAGAGTAAAGTAAGTGGCTAACCATAACTGGCCACTGTGATTAGGGACTTACTATACTTGACATATCTTGAGCTATTACCTTGATTGACCGTGTTGGTGTTTGAATCTTGTAGTGTTTAGATGGCTGGTGGTAGGTCTTCTGAGGCTTCTCGAGGTGGAGGTCGTGATGGACGTGGTGTTAGGCCGCGTGTCACGAGGAGTAGAGCTAAGACTGCTGAGACGGCTCCTGATGAGCCAGCGCTTCATCACCAGGACGGTGAGGACGAGACTGCTAATCTGAGAGCCTCAATGAAGAAGACAGTGGCAGAGGAAGTCCAACAGGTCATGCAGACGATTCTGCCTACTGTAGTGACCGATGTCATTAGAGCTATGAAGGAGGATGAGAAGAAGGAGAGTGAGAAGAGGAGAACTGCATGACGAGGAGGTGAAATCGGAGGTTCTAGGGATATGGAGCAACCCGATGCTGGCATGGTTGTCTCAAGTGACGATGAGGAGGATGAGGAAGCTGTGCAGAAAACTACGAAGGGATGCAGCTATGGAGCATTCCGAAGGTGTAGGCCTCCTGTGTTTGATGGAAATAGGAGTGCTGCTGCTACACAACGTTGGGTGAGAGAGATGGAAGCGGTACTTGATATCAGCGAGTGCTACGAGGATCAGAAGGTGAAATTTGCTACCCACTCATTTCTGGATTTAGCCTTATGCTGGTGGGACAACATTGTCCAGGCTGAGGGCACCAGAGCAATCGGGAGGATGAGGTGGAAGGAGCTGAAAAGGTTGGTGATCGAGGAGTTTTTCCCACATAAAGAACTTGACAAAGTTGAGAGGGAGTTCTTGCAGCTGGAGGCGGGGACGATAACTCACCAACAGTACACCACAAAGTTCAATGAGATGGCAAGACTGGTGCCAGATCAGGTGTCGCCAGTATCACGAAAGATTAAAAGGTATATTCAAGGTCTACCGGTAGATATCCGCAGACATCTGGTCGTTGCCCGGCCAAGTACGTTTAGGTCGGCGGTCGATTTGGCGGGGAGGCTATATGACGAGCGAGAGGAGGTGGCGATGATGGATGAGGAGGAAGAGCAGAGTTATGTTAAGAATGGGAACGAAAGGTGGGATGATGATGATGGTGAATTTGTGGCTGGAGGTAAGATGATGAGGTTCGATGATCGGAAGAGGATGTCTGAGAGGGAAGAGGTATGCAAGAAATGTGGGAAGGAGCATGCAGGAGTATGTAAGCGGGGATCGAATCTTTGTTTTCAGTGTGGAAAGGAGGGCCACTTGGCGAGGGATTGTCATGCAATAAGATGTTACAGGTGTGGTGAGAGTGGACACAGGAGCAGAGACTGCATGAAGTCAAGGGCTGGAAGCTCCGACGCAAGGAAGGAGAGCAGAAGATGAAGGTTAGAGCATTCGCTACAACCAGGAGGAGGCTAGAGCGGACTTCGACGCGACGTCAGGTACGTTTCTAGTAAGTTAAATTTGTGGCTTGTGCTACGATTGTGGTGCTAGTAGTAGTTTCATTTCTGCTGCCTTTGTGTTAAGTTGCACGTTAGGAGAAGGAAGATCGATGCATCCTTCGATGTAGAAATTGCTATTGGTAAGTCCACTGGGTTACCGGATGTCCCAGAGAATTGCGCGATAGTATTGAGAGAGCACGTGTTTCCTGCTAAACTGTTCAGGACAGACATGGATGGATAGACATGCGCCTTCAGAAGGATTGACTAGCAGCCTATGAGGCAAACACCGAGTGTTGCAACAAGGTGGTTTGAACAGCGGTGTTGGGACGCCCGAATAGGGCTCATGCGCCCAAATAGTGCTGATGCGCCCAGGAGCTTTTATACTTAGAATTTTCTGCTAATGCGCCTAGAATGACTTGTTGCGCCTAGTTTGGAATTAGGGCTTTCTTAGGGGCTTTAAGAGGTGATGTTTTAGATAGGTCTCGTTGGGATGTGTTGGCTTATGTTTGATGTGTGCATGATGGTGTGATGATGTTTATGATGTATGGGTGTATGTGTTGTCTTTCTTCGTTTAACGGTTTTCAAACGTATGTATTATGTTTTATAATACGTTATGTATGATGTATGAATTTAAGTGGTATGGCTATGAATGAACGTTAAGTATTATGTAACAAAGTGAAAGATAACAATAATGAAAAGTGGAACGTAATAATAGTCTTGCAAGCAAGACTGAGGTGAGTGACTGTGTGTCACAAAAGACTCGTAAGCCATGGTTGGGGTGAGTGACTATGTTGTCACAATAGACCTGTATGCCAGGCTGTGGTGAGTGATTGTGTGTCACAGTAGACTCGGGGTTTACTCCATGAGATTGACCCAAAGGGAGTCCTTGTGGCTCGAAGGGAGTCTTTGTGGCTCGAAGGGAGTCTTTGTGACTCGAAGGGAGTCCTTGTGACTCGAAGGGAGTCTTTGTGGCTCGAAAGGAGTCTTTGAGACTTGAAGGGAGTCTTTATGACTTGAAGGGAGTCCTTGTGGCTCGAAGGGAGTCTTTGTGACTCGAAGGGAGTCTTTGTGACTCGAAGGTAGTCTTGTGACTCGAAGGGAGTCCTTGTGGCTCGAACGGAGTCTTTATGACTCGAAGGGAGTCCTTGTGGCTCGAAGGGAGTCCTTGTGGCTCGAAGGGAGTCCTTGTGGCTCGAAGGGAGTCTTTGTGACTCGAAGGGGATCCTTGTCGCGTACCCCGGTACTGTCGGTCTTCGGACATGAGTCTGGTATTGCATGAGACAGGATCCATATTGAAGTGAAAGATAATGATGAATTTACGAAATGTACGAATTGAACAATGATGAAGATAATAATAATATTATCAATGTGTATGTATGATGTGTGATCGCATACGATTACGAAGGTTATTTTTTAATAAAAGTAAAGTATTTTATTTATAAAACTAGAACTCACTCAGCGTAGCTGACTTTTGGTATGCATGATAGTTGACAGGTATTTTGTTGATGCTGAGGAGTTGCAGGCATGGATTCATATGCTACTGGGAGTGTTTCGAAGACTGGCATCCACATTTTGGATATCTTATTGTATTTTGAAATGTAAATGATTTATGTAATAAGATAACATGTTCTAATTGTAAATGAAAGTTATTAATTTTTGCTGCAAAAAATTGAGTATTTTAAATAATTTATGCGATGACGGTGCATCTGTAAGCGTCCCGGGAACGGGGCCTTACATCAGTGAATACATATATTCATCCGTAGAAGATCTTCTCATAAATGTCTTGTAAGAAAGATATATATGGAAGAACAAAAATGTTCATCCGTAGATGTTTCTTACAGTTAGTCAATTTCAGAAATTGACCAAGTATAATGTTTGTACCTGTAATCATACACATAAATCAACGCACATATGGTTTAACCTATACACATAATGAATTACAAATATTCATTACATGTATTGATTAAAGTTCTAAGCCTATACAAAATGATCTAGACCTATTATTCCTAGATCTAACAATACTCCCCCTTAGGCTTAGACACTTGTAATCAGGTCTTTAAAGCTGAAAGCTCTTTGACTCTTGACACCATTTTCTTGTTGAAATATGACACTGCATCCTTTTGATCATCGTACTTGTACTTGATCTCCATTCTGCATATCTTTTGTAGTGTCTCAAAGCTCAATCCCAAAATGTCTTCTTCTGTTGTGAGAGTTTCCACAACACTCTGATTATTGACTATTTCCAGCTCATCTTGTTCTGACATCCTCAGTTCAGATACTTCCTTGATGTTAGCTCCTCTTAACTATCCAGCCTCATATCTTCTTCATTTGTATGCTTTTGCATGCAGTTTGTCAATGACTTGTATGATATGCAAATACAGGCATAGGTCATTTTGAGCTTGATCATCTTTGAGTTTTGGGAAGAACTTATCATGTAGGTATAAAGTGTAGCTTGGATGCAGAAGTTTAATTTCAATTGGATCAAACAATCTTATACTCCTTGCTTTCTTCTTTTCTTCATTTCTCATCAGCACCAGTTCTTTAGTCTTCTCCACATATCCCCACTCAGTTATGGGAAGAGTGTATTGATTTCCTTCAATGACTTTTATGGCTGTTGTTTTTCTGTTAGAGTATCCAACCCTCCTTATGAATTCATCATCAACCAATGTAGAAGAGTTGGGTTTTGATCTTCTCTTCCCTTGGTATCTTTTCTTGTGTTCCCCATCTTCCCTTCTTGCTTCCTTGAGTACATCATCCTTAAATTTTGTTTTCAACTTTTCAACCAATACAGAGAAATCTCTTCCTCTTGGGCTTATTGGGTAGTTGGAGATGATCAAACTTTGAAGGTCTTTAATGTCAGCATGAGGCAACAACAAGATTGATTTAAGTAAGTGGAAGTATTCAACTCTTCCAGATACTCTCTTGATAAGTTCACAATCCCACACTGGATCATATTTCCAGGCCATAATCCTGTTATCTTCAGCAGCAGTGGGAGTTGTGACATGATCAAACAATTGGATTAAAGAAGATTTTTCTTCAGTGATCTCTCTCACAGTTGTGCCCAGAGGCCATACTTTCCCAGGGATCACCTCTCTTCGTTCTTTGATCAATTTATCTTTCCCTTTATGTTGATCTTTGTTTTCAACTGTTACTGGTTCAGGAGGGGTTTTTAATTGATGTTCATAGGAAGGATTTGGAGCTTCAGTTCAGAATTTTAATCCGATTTCCAATTCCACCTTCATTACATGCTCCATCATCCTTCTAAGCTCAGCCATTGATCTTCCTTTCAGCTCATGTATCTTGTAGTTATGACTTTGTAACCAACAAGTCATATTGTATTTGCTTTGCATTGTTGTGTCACAGTGACCTAGCTCCTTCTTTGTTTTCTGAATTGACTGAAAGGCTATGAATGTTTCATAATTGCAATCTGGGATCATGAAGCTTTCTAGCTCAAATTCCTTCAGTGCTTCCTTCATTTTTGTCATGTTTATTCTCTCAACCATGTCATAGGGAAACCCATGATTGATTAGGGTCATAAACATAGTTGATTCAGGCCTCTCTTCCAATATGTCTTTAGTGGACAGGATGTCATGAGCCTTCGATTCTTTTTGTTCTTTGGGAGACTTATCTTTAGTAAGCTCATCCCATTCAGCATCACTCTCAGTTTCAGCATGAGATATAGGCTTTAAATTGGAAACATCCACTGAAGGAGTGTGCTCTGGAGATCTAGGCCTTGATCTTTTTAGTGAATCTTCAACATTAATTACCTCTTTCTCTACATACCCAAATACTTCCTCTTTCTTGAGTACTGAATGATTTGCTTTGAAGCTTCAGTAGATTCTTTTATTTTTGTTGATGGAGTAGCATTCGATCCAAGTGCACAAATTTTCATCCTGAGCTCATCAATTTGTTCATCTTTCCTTTTCAACAAAATAGACTAAGCAGTGAGAGAGTTGTTTGCTTGTTCAACTTCCAATATGAGCTTCTCTTTTTCAGTCTTCTCATGCTTCATAGAGTCTTTAAGTTCTTCAACCAGCTCATGCAATGCATCAATTACTTCATTGTTGGTTTGAGCATCTTCTCTTAATCTGATCAGTCTGGATTCTTGTTTGTTCATCAGCTCCTCTTTTTCTTTTAACATTCCTTTGAGCTTTCTAATTCTTTCTAACCTCTTGTTTGATTTGATGATAAGTTTGTTAAACTCACCAACCAGATAACTTTTGCTCACATCTATATCATCATCTTCCATGTCATCTTCATGATAGGCTATAACATCAACATAGTTAGCTTCTTCTTCACCTTCTTGATGTTGACCAGCAATCTCATCCACATTTATATCAATAGGGGCTAATCTAGCTGAGCTTGAACAGGACTCAACAGCTTGATCTGCCTGTTCTTGGTATGGCTGTTGTTGTTGCTGAGGATCAATGATTGGAGATGTTGGTTCAGTTTGGTTTGACATGACTGGGGTTTGTGAGCTGGTGATTGTGAGTGGAATGGTACTTGCTTGAGATACTAACTCAGTCTCACCAGTGTGTACTAAGCTTTAAGATTGAGTAGCTGAGATGGGTTCTGTATGAGTACTCTCAGGAGATAGATTTTGTGGAGTTAGAGGTTGTTGATGAATGGGTGATTGAAGGTGAATTGGAGAGATTAGTTGGGTGTTTTGACTGGCTGGTGATTGGATTTGTGGAGATTGATGATGGTGGTGTATGGGAGATTGAGGAGGGGAATGTTGAGGTAAGTCTTGCTCAGCATCAGTAGATTGACTATCTTGCTGATCTTCCCACACTAGTTCTGATGGAATGTTGGCATTAGCATCCGCCACATATGCAAACATTGGCATATCTTCTCCTTCATACTTTCCACTTATCTTATTCAGTACAGATCTCCCCAGATGTGCTTGAATAAACACATCACCTTCTCTTGCTATCCCAGGCAATTCACCATTGATGATCAGTTGCATAAACCTTGGAAACATATACATCTTATCAGCCTTTTGCACTTTGATGTGGTCACACAGACAACTGAAAATGTACTTTGAGTAGTTGTATATCCTTCCCTCAAAAATGTACTTTGGTCACACAGCCTTTTGAAAATGTACCAGATGAAATGTGCCTTGAGAATCTGTCAAGCCCAGACTTCCTGTTGGAGATGCACTTTAGATACGTGTGACATAAGAATCTGTAAGGCTTACGCAATCTCCCTTTCTTAATTTCACCTTTATCAAAATCACCATCATACCCTATGAGGTAGAAGATCTTTTCTATGTATTCATTCTCAAATACATCCGGATGACCTATCTCTATATCTCCCAAGTTGAGATTTCTCCTAATGCTCCTGTTCATCAATTCTTAAGTGTTCATTCCCAATATCTGCATGTATCACCTCATCTTCTCCTTCTTTTTCTATTCGAGCTGAATTCCAGAAATCAATGATGTGTCCTTGATGAATCACAGGGTCTGCTGATAAAGTATAGAAAAGCCTGAATAGTCATAGGTATCTGATGATATCTCGACATCCTTCTGCTACAGGGTCGTTAGGATTTAAGAATGCACATACATTGTGCTCTCTTGCAAAACGATTAGCCATCTGTTCATAAGAATGAAGAAAATTATGTTAGAACAAAATCATCACACCTAAGAATACGAAGAGTTTAGACAAAGAAATGATGAATCAATCAGTTCATAATTTCGGATTATGATATGTTTTACCTTGATATTATTGAAGTTGTAATGAACAGAGATCAAGAATCAATTAAGGTTTAAAGGTTATTGGTAATTTTGAATATTGTCGGACGGGGGTTTATCTGAATGTTTTTCTAGGTTGAAAAAGATGTTCTGAAAAAGTGAATAGAAATGATAAGTCAAAAATATCATTTATACTCCCTCGGATATATTAATTTCATTTATTAAATAAGGTGGGACCCCAATTTTATTGTTTCCACAGATTTTAGTTCTTCCGTAGATCATCTACGGATGACTTAGAATCAAAAACTGATTTTTGATGAAGTATAATTTGAATTTCCATAGATTACCAGTCTATGGAACTATTATACTTTTATAGACTACCACATCCGTAGGTTACCAATCTACGGATGGTCGTATTCCTTTTTCACACTGTAGCATCTACTGAACAAGAAAATGTAATGCAGCTTCTGTCGATGCTAAAAATGCAAAGTTGAAACTTCTTTGATTGTATGGTCCTAATCAACTGATAGAACTATTTATTGCTATTGGACCTTGCTAACTTTGTTTTCATGACAATTTATGCACACGAAATATAATTTGAAAAACTTCATGTATCCTTCAGCCAAGTTAGTGCTCAAGTTCCAATTCCTTCATTTGAATTTGGATTATTGAATTCAGCTTTTATGTTTCATGTATTAACTACTCCCCCTAAATTTGTGATTAATGATAAAGTGTTGCATTCATCATAAATTTACGAAGTAAATAGCATTAAAGGCACATGACTGTCCAAAGATTACACACAATAAATAAACTAAAAGTAACAAAATTGAATTAAATATATGTACATGCATATAAACACATATAATGGGATCATACTATGACACTAAACATCTTCCTGATTGAGTTGATTGTTGAAATGTGACCTGATTCTAGTCCTGATTGCAAGTATGTTTGTCCACTTAAATCCAAACAAGAGTATGGAATCAACTAGACATGCTGTTTATCATGTTTTCATGTTTATTAGTGATAAACTGTTATGGGCTCCACATTCAATTCACATTAGAGTTTGTCCTCCGTTTGTGAGTGAATTCATCACTTTTTCACACTTAGAAACTATGTACACTAAGTTATAAATTCTATCTTAAGACATATGAGTTGTCTTATAAATGCTTTGCTACAAAAGCTCTTATGTAAATATACAGTTGATCACTATGGATTCTTTTGAGAGCTTAGATATGATCATCATCAGGTCACCAGGTCTTTACTTACATAAAACAGAGGTGCCTTTAACCCAGATCTTTGTTTACACAAAACAGAGGGATGATGAGGATCATGATCTTTTCACCAGTTGAATACATATGTATCTCATGGTGTTCATAAACTCAGGTCTTTGTTCATACAAAACAGAGGGAATATAATTTGTAAAGATAGAAGTTATAAAGTGTTTTACATAGTGTGCTTAGGTGAATGAATTGATCACATCAGGATAAGACTTACTTGCTTGATCCTCAAAATGAAGCTTCTCACAAACAGTCACCTTTTCATTATCTTAAGCATGCTCTTAGTATAATCTTCAGTCAAGTTGAATCTACTTACATATCAAAGAACTTTTAATCAGTTTTTAAAGAAATTTAAGAACTCAGGAAGCAAGCAAAGGCACAGTGTACTATCATTTCCCAAACATATGTCATGCAGAAATAGAAGACACAATAAATAAAGACAATATTTTGAATTTTGTATGTTTTTCTGAATGTTTTTTTTTATTATTATTTACAAGGACAAACACACGCTTTTCTTTGTTAATGATGATTAATCTAAGTTAATCATGCCCAAAGACTCAATTAGAAAATTAAATCTAACTGAATCAAAGGCCTTAGTGAATAGATCAGCAAGCTGATTTGTTGTATCCACTTTGACTAACTTGATTAAACCTTTTTCTGAGCAATCTCTCAGAAAATGATATCTGATTTCAATATGCTTTGTTTTACTATGTTGAACTGGATTAGCAGTGATAAACATAGCAGCTGAATTGTCAATATAAATTGGAGTTTGAAGGGAATTGTAACCATAATCAAGTAATTGGTTTTGCAACCAAAGGACTTGAGAGCAACCAGCTGAAGCAGCTATGAACTCAGCCTCAGCTGTGGATACAGATACATTTGTTTGCTTTTTGCACTGCCATGAAACAAGTCTTGGTCCTAAAAATTGACATCCACCAGTTATGGATTTTCTATTGTTGTTGCATCCTCCATAATCACTGTCTGAATAAGAGTAGAGAGAGAAGTCTCCATCTTTTGGATACCATAGACCAAGGGCTGGTTTCCCTTTGAGATATCTGAAAATCCTCTTCACATCATTCAGATGGGACTCTTTTGGATCTGATTGGTACCTAGCACAAACACATACAGCAAACATTATATCAGGTCTGCTGGTAGTTAAGTTCATAAGAGATCTTATCATTGATCTATATAATCTTTGATCAATAGATTTTCCTGTAGGATCAGGTATAATTTTGTCAATTGTTGAAGTAGGTGTTTTGCATGAAGATGTATTAGCAAGATTGTACTTCTTCAATATTTGATGAATATACTTTTCTTGATTGATGAATATGCCAAGAAAGAAAGTTAAATCTCCCATTGAGCTCATTTGAAACTGAGATTTCATCAACTCTTCAAAGCTTTCACACAGTCTCTTGTTTGTTGATCCAAATATAATGTCATCTACATATATTTGAACAACTAAGAGGTCTTGATGTTCATGTTTGAGAAAGAGAGTCTGATCAATAGTTCCCCTTTTGTATCCATGCTTGAACAAGAAAGATGATAATGTTTCATATCACTTTCTTGGTGCCAGATGAAGACCATACAAAGCTTTGTCAAGCTTGTATACTTTATGTGGGTAATCAGGATCTTCAAAACCTGGAGGTTGAGCTACATAGACTTCCTCATCAATTTTCCCATATAAAAATGCACACTTCACATCCATTTGATAAACAGTGAACTTCTTATATGATGCATAGGCTAGGAGTACTCTAATGGCTTCAATTCTTGCAACTGGTGCAAAAACTTCAATATAGTCTATCCCTTCTTGTTGAGTATATCCTTGAGCAATCAGCCTAGATTTGTTTCTCACAACGATACCTCTGTCATCTAGTTTATTTTTGAATAACCACCTTGTGCCAATTGGATGTTGGCCTTCAGGAAGATCAACTAGATTCTAGACCTTTTGCTTTCTGAATTGTTGAAGTTCTTCTTGCCTGGCTTCAATCCAGCTATTATCTTTTAGTGCATCTGTAATGTTTGGAGGAACCACTTGTGAAAGAAAACAAGTGAAAAGACTGATGTTTGTAGCTCCCCCTTGGCTTCTTGTGGTTCTTTCATTAAGATCTCCAATGATGTTGTTTATTGGATGAGTCTTATGAATTCTTGTTGTTGGAATGGACTCAACTGGAATAGATGATTCCAAGTTAGTCATATGTATTGATGCAGATATATCCAGCTGAGATGATGAATTTATGAAGTAATCAAATTGATCATCATTGGAAGCTGAATGATTTTCATTTTGTACATCAGCTGATTATGAGTGCCATCCGCAGGAGTTACAGGAACTTCTAAGGATGTATTTTGTGCTTCTGCCGGAATTACAGGAACATCTACGGATGTATTTTGTTGACTTGCTGACAATGACTCTTTGGAATGCCATGGACAATCTCCAATATGTGGAACATCTACTGATGTGAATGGAACATCAGCTGATCCAATATCCATATCTCCGGATGTAGGACATTCATCTGCAGATGCAGAGTCAGCAGCTGCTGATGAAGTGTTTGAATCTGAGGATGTAGATCCATTTGCTTGGTCTTGTGCTGCATTATTGACATTATTTGGTGTTCCTTGTTCCATGATACTTGAAGTTTGTATTCTTGGAGGATCAGCAGATAATGACACTTCATTGATGTTTGGAGGAACAAATGGATAGCATGTATCCTCAGTACCTGCAGCATTCAAATAACCAGATTTAAATGAGTTTGTGAGTGCATCTATATCAAACAACCATGATGATCCTTTTACAGATTTAGGAAATAAGGATTCATCAAAAGACACATTAGGATTTTCTTCCATAATGTTTTGTTGTGGAATGTAAATCCTATATTATTTAGATGTTGAAGAATATCCAACAAAGAAACCATCATAGGCTTTCTCTGAAAATTTTCCCAATTGTTCTTTTGTGTTTAAAACAGATACATGACACCCAAAAGCTCTAAGATATCCTATGTAAGGTTTTCTTTTAAATAAAAGCTCATAAGGTGTTTTATTGTGTTCTTTGACAATTAATGTCCTGTTTTGAACATTTCATGCTGTGTTCACTGCTTCAGCCTAAAAGGTGATTGGCAATTGTGAATCAGCTAGCATTGATCTTGCTACTTCAATTAGAGTTCTGTTTCTTCTTTTAGCAACTCCATTTTGTTATGGAGTTCTTGGTGCACTGAATTTCCTTGCTATGACTTTATTCCTGCAAAATGAATCTAAGACAGTATTAACAAATCCAGTCCCATTGTCACTCCTAAAAATTTTAACTTTTAAATCAAGTTGATTCTCAATCTTTATGACAAACTCCATTAATGTTTTTGATGTTTCACTCTTTTGTTTTAAGAAAAAGACCCATGTGAATCTAGTGAAATCATCCACAACCACTAAACAATATTGCCTTTTTCCAATGCTCATCATATTAGTTGGACCAAAAAGATCCATATAGCAATTTGAGTGGTGTAGTGTTTGTATTTATTATTTTGGATTTATGTGACACTCTATATTGTTTTCCTTTATAACATGAAGGACAATGGTTTGAACAAGAAAATTCTTTCTTTGGCAATCCAATGACTAAGTCATTTTTCAACAATTTATTCATGTTCTTCAAGTTGGAATGAACAAGCCTTCTATGCCACAACTGAGATTCATCTTCTGATGACTTAGATAGCAGGCATGTTTCATTGTTTGTGAGTGCTGTATTATTCATATCCAAAACATACGTGTTTCCTTTTCTTGATGCTTTAAGAAGGATCCGATCTTCTGAAACTGTAAAACCTGGCTTAAGAATGTAACAATTAGTGTTATCAAATAATGTGGTATAATTTTGATCACAAATTTGAGACACACTCAATAAATTATATTGCAAATTTTCACAATAATTTACTTTCTCAAATTTGAGCACACCATTAGTTACCATTCCTTCACCAACTATTTTACCTCCCTTCTTATCCCCACCAAATGCCACATAAGAAGCATTTTTATGTTTGAAGTCATGGAGAAGAGAACAGTTTCATGTCATATGTCTGGAACAACCACTGTCAACATACCACTTGTTGTCAGCTCTCCAAGATTGTTCCTTCACAATTAAAGAAATCAATTAGATTTGGAAACCCAATTCTTAATGATCTTGGGTGATCCTGTGGAGTCTAAAATTTTAACTTCCTCATGAATGAGTCTTGAAGATTCAGTATTAATTTTAGATTCAATTGATTCATTGTGTGTTGTTTGTGGTGAGGATGATTCTGTTGATGATGAACTTGTGGAATTTTGTTCTTATTTTTCAAACTCTTCCTCAAGGATCTTCTCTTTCTTTGTTTGCTGTTTTGACTTTGATGATGATCCTAATAGAAGATGAACTTGTGGAATTTTTTTCAGATTTTTCAAACACTTCCTCAAGGATCTTCTCTTTCTTTATTTGCTGTTTTGACTTTGATGATGATCCTTGATTGTTGAAAGTTTCATCATCCTTTGATTTTGAATGTGAAACATGAGTTCCTTTTTCAAAATTATCAAAGAAAGTATCATTAGCATTTGACTTCTTATTGTTCAAATCCACCTTTTTGTGAGGTGTCTTTGATTATTGAGGAGTCTTCGATTTCTGTTCAGGTTGTCTTTTCTTCAAAGGTTCACTATCAACTAATGATTTCTCTTGTGGTTTTGTCACCTTTTGTTTTTGTTTTTGTTGTTTCTTTAATCTTGAATCTTTTTGATCTTCACTTGATTGAGATTCTGATTCATCCTTCTCAGGTTGTTTTTTCTTTGTGCTCTTTGTCTTGTTCTTTTTGCTAAAATAACATTCCTGAGTGGAATGGTTATTTTTGTTACAAATAGCACAATGTTTGTTGAAGTAACAGTCTGAAGTCATGTGATTGTTCATATTACAGATGGAGCAATAGCTGCTGAAGTAACAATCTTCAGTGTTATGATTTTTCATGTCACACCATTTGCAATACTTTTCTTCTGACTCATTATCAGACTCAATCAATTTCTTCTTCTTTTGCTGTCTTTGAGTCTTCAATTCCTTCTCAAACTTTACTGAAGCTGACTCCTTTCCTTTTCCTGACATGATGTTAAAAGGTTCATGTTTATCAGCTGAAGTTTAACGCTTTGAGCTCACACCTTTTTGAGTTGTTTTCTTGTTGGTTGTTTCTTTTACCTTCCGCAGATCATCTACTGATTCAGTAGATTTGTTTTTCCACAGATCTGCTACTGAAGGATGTTTCTTCTTCCGGAGAAGTTCTGCTAATACTTGCTTCTTTTCTGTTTCTAAGGAAGATTTGTGTACTTCAATAGATGTACACTTCTCAATCACTTCAGTTGAAGGTTTTTTTTTGCTGATGCAGTACTTGAAGACCTTCATTTAGCTGAGCTATTCTCTTGCAAATAGTCTTCAACATGCTTCTTTGCTTTGGAGGATATGGCAACTTGGTTTGCTCAAGTACTTTGGGAATGATTGTTTCAACTGAAACATTCTTACCAATGTTCTATTGATCCGCAGAGTTATCATCATGTTCATCAGAATCATCCAAGTCATCACATCCATCAAAGTCAAATTCTGATTCATTTTGTTTGATTTTATCTGATTCAGAAGACTCAGTTTCACTCACCTCAAATTCATTGTTATTAACTTGTTCAGTACATTTTGTTTCAAACTTGGTGCATGGCATAAAATGATTTGACAAGCTATTTGTCATTGATTCAGGTAAAGGTGTATAGTTATCATTCAAAGGAGGTGCAACAGCATTATATCCCAACCCATACCTGTTCTTTGATTCAGTATGAGAATTCAATAATTTCTCATATTGCTGAGATGAAAGTTGAAACTTCTGAAGTTTCACTTCAGTTGATGCATGATCAGCTATGGATTTAGTTAAGGAAGTGGTCAGATGCTCAACTTGGGCTTTTAAGCTGTAATTTTCTGAAACAAATTTATCTAAATCTTTTTGTGAAGAGTTAATTTTGAATTGATATAATTTATGTTCTCTTACATGAGATTCATTCAAAATCATTATTTCTTTTACTTTATCAGCCAGTTGTTGAGCATGGACTCTATATCTTTCAACTTCCTCAACACACACTGATGAACACAATCTATCTCTTACCTCTCTAGCCATAGGTGGAACTTTGTTCTCCATATGGGCCATTAATGCTTGATTTTCTTCCAAAACTCCCTTCTCATACATGATCCAGTCACAGGTTCCATCTTGGAGAATGATCAGCCCGGTTTCTTTAGAATTGCTAGGTCCTGCTGATGCATTTGTGGCTGGTGGGGATGAGTTGGTTAGCTGTGGTGGTCTATAAGATCTCTGAGATGTTGTAGTTTGATGAGATTGATGCTGATTAGACTGATGTTGCTGCTGTTGTCTCATGTCAGGATTTGATTGTTGATTACATTCTTTTGAGAAGTGCCCATAGAGATTGCATTTGAAACATCTTACCTTTGACTTATCAACACCAATCTTTGATGTTTTGCTTGCTGCAGCCAAATTTTTGTTTCTTCTCAAGTATTGTTTGGCTCTATAAGCAATCATTGACATTTGCCATTGAAGATCCATCTCCTCTATTACATCTAGATGTAGTTCTTCCAAGTCTTGTTGGCAGATATTTGCAGGTGTTAAGGTGCTTCCCAAGTAGGCTTTAAAACTTGAACTAAAAGCTGCAAATGATGCTTTTTGTTCTTCAGAATCCAGAAACACAGTAATGGGCTCTGCTTGGTTGTTGTTTGTTGAAGACTTTGCTGCTGTTGTAGATGCATATTTTCTATCATCGGGTCTTCCTTTTTCTTTTCCTGATTTACTTTGAGAAGATTTCTTTGAAGGCTTTGATGCATAAAAGCTCACTTCTTCTTCATCTTCACTCAAAGTACAAGAGTTGTCACTATCATTGTTAGAGATAAAAGCACTTCAACCACTTTTGGTTTCTTTAAAATGATAAGGTCTGACATGTGTTCTCACACTCTTGTTTCTTGATTTTTCATCCATTTCAAGAGCCTCAACATTAGCTACCAATGTATCTAACCCAGTTGCTTTAAGATCAATGGTGTTCTTGAACATGGACACAGTTTGCTTCCAAATTTCAGGCAATGTATGGAGCATCTTTTTGTTCAATTCCTCATTTGTACACTTCAACTCCATGATGTTCATCTCGGTTACCAATTGCATAAACCTGTGGAGTTGTTGAGGAATTGATTCACCCTCAATATGATGAAATGTTTCATATTGTGAGTGAAGTGTGTCCTTCCTAATGCTTCTAATTTCATCACTCCCTTCACAAAGAGTATGAAGTATCTTCCACAAGGAATTTGCTGTTTTATAATTCTCACACCTGATTAGTATTTCTTCAGGTAAAGCCATACGGAGCAAACTGTATGCTCTAATATCAACTTTAACCTTTTTAACATCATCAGGTGACAGATCTTTTGTACTTATGGGTTGATTTTTTTCATTATAATCCGGCCCAAGGGTGGGTGGAATATAAGGACCTTCAGTTATTGATACCCATAAGTCAGAATCAGTGTAGTTCACATGATTTCTGAACTTGATCTTCCAGGACTTAAAGTCTACTTTTGTTTCCAACTTTGGAGGCTGGTACGATGATCCACCGACAAAGCTACTCATTTTAGCCAAATATTGAAGTTTTAACTAAAACAAAGTTTCTTATGAACAGTTAATGAAAGTCAGCCAATAACACAGATCTATGTTTCAATTAATTTGAATATAGATCAATGTTAACCGAGCAATGTAACAATACTCGCTGAAAGACAAATCACTGATTTATTGAATTTTAAATCTTCACACCAAATTACTTTTGCTTAAAAACTATAGATCTAGTCAGAAAACTGATAGATCTATTCAATTAAACAATTCTAACACTCATAGATCAATCGATCTAGATCAATGAGCACTTGGCACTGATACCACCTGTGAATCCAAGGATCGCAATCAGGAATTATCAGTGTTAGATTGGTTTCGAATTAATGATCGCGGAATTACCGTTAATCGTTGTTTAATTGATTAATTAATAAATATCGATGCTAGAGAAAATAAACATTAATTGCTCAAACGATATCAACAATATACAAAGAATAATGTTTTGAATCAAACGTAATTCATTAAAACTGATTAATCATTACAAAGAATCAAATAATAATTGCTAACAAAATTCTATGCTATGATTGTGTTTATGATTTTTGGTGTGTTGATGTGACGGCTGCTAGGGTTTGTGTTGATCGTGCGAAACGATGTGATGGTATTTTTGTCGCCGTCTCTTACTCTGTCTTTTTCTGATGTGAAACCTAGGACTCATATTTATAGACACGCGTGTTTCTGTTAAAGAAACAGTGAATCTCTTGGAGTCTGTGATTGACTTGTTGACTTGAAACAATTGTATGATATAAGTACGTGTCTGGTTCTTCCGCAGCTACTTTGTTCTTCCGAAGGTACTTTAGTTTCTTCATGTGTGGTGTTTGTTCATAAGTGAATACCCATATTCATCCGTAGAAGATCTTCTGATGAATGTCTTGTACGAAAGATATCTACGGAAGAACAAAAATGTTCATCCGTAGATGTTTCTTAGTCAATTTCAGAAATTGACCAAGTATAATGTTTGTACTTGTAATCATACACATAAATCAACGCACATATGGGTTAACCTATATACATAATGAATTATAAATATTCATTACATGTATTGATTAAAGTTCTAAGCCTATACAAAATGATCTAGACCTATTATTCCTAGATCTAACAATAATAATAATAATAATAAAATGATAAAATAACGTTAATAAGTATTAAAATTATTATTAATAAAAGAAAAATAAGTTTTATAAGTTAAAAAAAAAAAACTTGTAAATATATGACTTGTACATAAAATAACAAAAATATAAATTACAGGGGCTAAACTGTAATTAATTTAAATTGAAACTTAAACTTTGGTTTTAAATTAACAACACATAAACCGCAGGGACCAATGTGTAAATTTTTTTTAAAACCCACCGTCGCCCCGTAATCCCGGCCACCCTCTGGCCAAACTCAGATCCCACTCAAATCAACATTTTAATGCCCCAAATCGAGCCATTCAAGTCGTGGGACCGTTTCGAAGTTAAGAGTGGCTAATAATTGAGTTTTAAACTCGGTTTTGGGGGATTTTCGAACCTGAAACCGAAACCATCACAAACCAAAACCGTTCACCCCTTAAATCATACTAATAATGCAATTAATCAAGCATATACGTTCGGTTAATCAATTACAACTTAATGGAATGATTAATTTCATTTGAAACGGCCAATTATACATCAAATGCGACTCGTAACACCCGATATGTATCCTATAGCCGTTGGACACCAAATCATTCAGATTGAAACTATAAATTAAGGGGCAAATGGACGGAACACCCTCTTTTAACTCCCTGTAACTTCAACTTCCCGAAAACACAGACACACACATAACAATTGAATCAAGAACAGTCGCGACCTCGGTTCACACTCGAAAATTATTCGTACAACATTAATTCAGGTAATTAAATGGTGTTTCATACTCGATTTCAGGTGGGGAACAAAAGTCCTATGGTTAATTTGGTTAGTAACATCGAATCGTTAATCAATTCGATCGATTTGGTTTTAGGGTTCTTGGGTGAAATTGGGGTTTCTGGGAAAAATGGTTTTAAGTTTTGATTTCTAAAAACCTACACAAACCAGGGCTTAGGCCCGGTGGTTAGTGAGCCTGTTGTCTTGGCAAGGGCCCGGGTTCGAACCCGAGGCCCTGCCTTTATTTTTTAAAAAGGTTTTTGTTAAATTTAAAATTTCAAAAAATATCTAAAAATTATTATTAATCACGTAAAAACTATTTTTAATCAGAAAATTTATAAAATCATTTTCTTTTATATTTTATTAAAAATCTAAATTTAGAAATTTTCATTTCAAAATTATAAAAAATGATGCAAAATACAATTTATTATTAATCTTAAATTGTAATGAATTTCCACTAAATTTGCAATAATTCCTAATTAATAAATTCTTTATTGTTACATATTTATTTATAATATTTAAGAAAATAAATATATATGTACATAATTAAAAATGTACACTTATTGTAATAAATAAAATTATTTTAATCACTTAAACCTACAAGTTATTATTTTATTTAAAGAGTAAATAATATTCATTTGATAATAAAGATTTAACTTGTATTAATAGTGTTAATCACTAAAATTCTTATTATTTAAATACCAAAATAATAACAAATTGTACCTATTTAATAATTTAAAAATTATGGGTTAAATGGTTTATAAATTTAACACTATACTCACCATGATTAACTTAACACGTTGTCTATTTAGGGTGAACGTTAACGAATCCTCGGCATTATATACAAGACCTTCTTAGTTGACATTCTTATTATCCAGGTGAGTTTTTCCATACCCATTTTATATATTTTCATACTTTGGGGTGAAACATGTTAACCTTATAATAAATGCACTTGTAAACTCGTTTGAATCTTATAAATACTTGAGTAATTCTTCTTATTTGTCGTGGTTAGTTGAACTCTTGTAATTACCATGTGATGACTATAATATGTACAATCATTAACTATTGCTAGCCTGGCGACGTCATAGATCTATGGGCCTGACAAGCCTACTTGGTGTTAAACCAAGTACACTTAGCTAATCGTTTAATTTTGTAATCTTGTAATCTGTCAAGGTTTGATTGTTACATTTGTTCATCCATCCCTAGTTACTTTATTCAATAACCTATGACATGGATTGCCATCTTTTATATATATTTATGTATGAAAACTATGGAAAACTCACCAACATTATGTTGACATTTTATTTTTAACATGTTTCAGGAAATGATACTGTTTAGCATGCCTTGAAGACTTACATACATCTAGGATTGGACCTAGACTTAAATAAAAGACATTGATCATTTTATGACTTTAAACTTCTTATGTATTGTTGGATATTTGAACTTGCTCTATTTCATGAATGTATGTCATGAATATTGATTTTTAATAATATTGTCATTTTAAATTAGCGTTGTGTGGCATGAACAATCTTAACCCTCACATCTCGACGTTTTCGCCGTTAAGGTTGGGGTGTGACATAGGTCCTGTTAACATAAGAGTGTTTCTAGGTTCTATAAGCTATCATCACCATCTGCCAGTTCAAGTCCATCTCTTCTACGTCATCAGGATCCATCTCGAACAAATCATGCAAAACAAGATCTAATTGTGTTAGATGACTACCTTGATAAGCTTGAAAACTTACCATAAAAGCAGTAAAAGCAGATTTAGACTCATCATCCTGTAAAAGGATATTAATAACATCTTTAACTTTGCTAGTTTTAGTAGAGTTAGAAGATGGAGTCTCACTTTGAGGTTTAGGAGTTTGAGTTTTAAGAGGAGACTAAGATTGCGGTTGAGTTGTGTAAACTGGAGCACTTGTATAAGAAGAATCTGTAAAGAAACTAGCTCCGATGAGCAAACCACCCTCTTCTTCTAGAGATGTATCATCTTTGGCCAGAAAAGCATTCTCCACTGTGTTAGCTGGAGATGCAACATACTTGTACTGAGACATTGAAGCAGCTCTATCATTGTTTCTTAAGCTCTCATCAATCTCAACTAATTCAATCTTGGCAATTCAAAAGATCTAAATCCATAGGAAACTTTTCAGTATGCTTTAATAATGTAACTATCTGTTTCCATGAAGATGGAAGAGCATTGAGAAGTCTGTAGTTTAGATCTTTTAGATCATTTTTAATACCAGCAGTTGGCATCTCAATAGTTAGTTGCACAAATCTGTTCATCATTTGATTTATTGTTTCACTAGAGAGATGCTTAAACAACTTTAAATGCCTCTTAAGTTTCTGCTTTTTGAGATCTTGTATCTCTTTACCTCCTTCACATATGATTTTCAAAGCCTTGTACATAGTGTACCCAGTTTGATAACCATCAAGTCTAGTCAAGACTTCCAATGGAAATCCTTTACATATCAATGAATAAGCTTTGATATCATTCTTCATTTTCCTTAAGTCA
Source organism: Flaveria sonorensis (assembly GCA_025506505.1). NCBI lineage: Eukaryota > Viridiplantae > Streptophyta > Magnoliopsida > Asterales > Asteraceae > Flaveria > Flaveria sonorensis. The sequence goes on from CM046429.1 coordinate 52,473,158, forward strand.
TCACCTTGCAGATCATCCTCAGGATAAGGTTCTTGAGAGTCTTTTATGTAAACAAACCCTCTACGAGGACCATCAGATGTAATCAGGATATGAGGTCCTTTCTCTATTGACTTCCACAAGTTAGTGTCAATAGAATTTAAATGATGCTTCAGTCTTAAAGACCATTTCTTGAAATCAGCTCTGTTCTTTAGCTTTGGAACCCTGTTCTTAGAATCTTCAGACTTAACCATTTTGTATTTTTGAATTTAAGAAAAAGACTTGTTTTTGTTGTTTATAAGTTTTGAATTAAAAACTATGAAATGAAAATATTTTTGGATTTTAGTTTCTGAAAAAAATTTCTAAGTGTAAATTGATAAGTCTGAAAGCTGATGCGCCTGAATAGTTGACAAGCGCCTGAATAGTAGTGAAACGCCTACATAGTTCTCAAACACCTGACTTTGAAGTAGAAACGCCCAAGGGAATGCCTTATTAGAATTCTGAAAAACACCCAACTGAAATGCATTGCAATGCGCCCAAATATTTGTTAAACGCCTGGGAACAGTTCAAATACGCCTAAACAGTTGAAATGCGCCTAGAATTACTTTGTTTCTGCAAAGTCACCAAGTGTCCAACGGTCACAAAACGTCTCAACAGTGGTCAAACGCCTGGTTTGAAACATCTACACAGTATCAAAACGCCCAAATAGTTGAAATGCGCCTAGATACTTGGACAATTTTCAGCAGTTTTCAACCATAATGTGCCTAATTCATCAGCTTCAACGAACTCAGATCTTAGGAAAATCTTCAAAACTTGATTAATTGATCTAAAAACTTCCAATTTGTTAGTAATTAGGTCGATTAAAAATCCTTAATCCTTAATTTCATCAAACAATAACAACAAATCAGTATTCTGATTGAATTTCAGTCCAAATATGAAGAACAAAGTTCGAACACTAATTTGATCAATTTCTCAGATTTGAACGAATTGAACACAAAATTGTGATTCAAATCATGTTTCTATTGATGAAACACAACTAAATCAACAATTAATTGATCAAATTGCAATCAATCACAGATTTCAAGTGATTCAAAGAGCTCAAAATTGTCCATAAGCTCTGATCACCGAACCAAAGGCTCTGATACCGATTGATCGGTTCAAAAGGATCGAATCTGTGATGATATCATAACACAATGATCAATTCAAATAGAAAGTAATCAAACACATGCAATTACATCAAAAAATTCATAGATTTCATTGATTGCAAATGCACAGGATACAATGTGTAAGGGTTACAGTTTGTTCAACTGATTCTAACTGTTTTTTATCTGTTGTTTTTAATCTCGCCTTATCTAGTCTTCTAGTCTCCCTGCACATACATAAAATATCCTATATATACTATCAAGAACTAAGGAACATATATTTACAAATAAGCCCATATACTATGACAAAAAAAACATACAAAGACAAAATGTTAATCTTCTAAGAGTCTAACATGAATATTGATCTCTGTTCGGTAATCAACAACATAGAGTACATGTGGATGACATACCAAAGAAAGCGGTTAGAACATTTTACTAACATTATGAGTTCCTAGTTATGAATCTTGGGCTAACAAAGGCACTTGCGATGTTCATGGACGTGATGAATTAGATGCGTATGCCATTTCTGAATAAATTTGTCATAGTGTTTATTGAGGACATTCTGACTTATTTGGGGATCGAGAGGATCATGAGAAACATATGGGGACAGTTTTGGAATTATTAAAAATGAGAAACTATACGCTAGGTTCTCCAAGTGTGTCACCTATACTGACCAAAAAAGTTTTCAAAATATTTTTCACCAAAAAAAAAAATTAACATGAGATAGAGATGTTGGATTGAATTGTTCAGCGACCATGACTGTGTAATCTAGTATAACCCAGAAAGTCAAATATGGGTTAGGACATGTTGAGTTGCAAAGAGAGAGTCAAACCCGTGTGCTTACCTTACTGCCACTCAAGTCGAGTAAAATGGGGGGACTGAATATGTAGAATGAGGCTTTGAGAGGTCTAAACAAATAGTTTGTACAAAAAGACGATGGATGATTTTACTTTATCAAGCGAATTTAGGTTTCAATTATGGGGAATGTGTGGACATTAGTGTTGGACAAAGCACACAAGTTTAAGTATGTTGTTCATCCTGGTGCTAACAAGAGGCGGCATGATCTTAAGGAATTGTATTGGTGGCCTGGAATGAAAGGGGACATAGGGGACTATGTGTGCAAATTTTTGACTTGTTCAAATGTTAATGTGTGGCATCGAAGGGCACCTAGCCTATTACAACAGTTTGAGATTCTGGATCAGAAGTGGAAAACATGATTGTGGACTTCATCATGAAGCTAATAAGAATTAGTAGTGAGCTTGATTTGATTTGAGTCATTGTGGATAACATGACCAAATCTGGTCATCTCCTGACTATTCGTGAGGACTACAAGATGGAAAAGTTAGTAAGGATTTATGTTAGTGAAGTTATGGATAGACATGGAGTACCTATATCGATTATCCCTGTTCGTGCTAGTCGCTTCATGAGACGATTCGGCATAGCTCATAGTAGGCACTGGGTACACGTCTGGACATGAGTGAGACTTACCACTATCATACTGATTGTATGAGTGAGTGACCTATTCAGACATTAGAGGATATGCTAATGTCTTTTATCATTAACATGGAGGTAGCTAGGAGACTCACCAACCATTGGTTGAATTTCCTACAACAATAGTTGCAATGAGAGTCTTATAGTAGCACTGTTCGACGCACTAAATGGATGTAAGATCCGATTGCCGATGTAATGGGCAGAAGTCATGTAAAGTTAGATGACTAGACCATAAATCATCCAAGAGACGAATGATTAGGGGTTTTGGATCGCAGACAGACTAAAGGCGGCTCATGATCGTTAGAAATTTACAATGACAATCAAAGGAACCCTTGCTTTAATCACATGTTCTCAGATGTTGGTTGATTTGATAATTAGATATGGTTGGTGAATGGTACACTATCAAGGTGTTAGTAGTATGGTGGGTTAGCTACGGTACACCCTATATATAAACACTATTGATACCATGAATGTGAAATCGGAATACCGACTGGAATCTAACTTTATGTATGGACAATAGTCATACTCTAGAGATATTAGTAAATTGGTTGTAAAACCTAAAAAGCCATGCCAAGAGACTTTGTTTTTATGGGTGGTACACGAGTTGTTGCCTTAGAAGGCATTGTCTGCCTTGGCAAATGACCAAATTTGCACCTATATTGGTAAGTACATTTAAGACTTCCATACATATTTGGTCATGGGATTATCGGTTTGAGTTACAGCAAGACCGAGAGGGTGCATGACACGTTCCATGGACAGTAAACTTCGATTCGTCGAAGAACTTGCTGAGATCATGGCTAAAGAAATTGAACTTTGATAATTAGTGAAATCCTGATCCTAAAGATTAGATGGAACTCAAATAGAAAATTTACCTGGGAACGAGAAGACGAAATGAGGACGAATTGCCCTCACCTGTTTGCGAATGGCATTGAAGGTTATAACTCCAGCTGAATTTTGGGACGAAATTCTTTCAACTGGGGGATACTGTGACATCCGTCACCAAAATAGGCGTGTTGACTTTGAATTTGACTTTGATTTTGACTTTTGAAATTGATTTTTGTCTTATTTAGGCTTCGTCTTAATTGATTGTTCATTACATTGTTGACCCAAACTTTAGCATAATGGGCCTATGTCTTAGTGTTGGGCCAAGGGTTTTTATCATTAAGATGACCATTGGGCTTGTCATCATACAAAGTCCTGTCTATTGAGCCTAATCAATGATTTTCTAAAAGGTGAAACACAAAAATCTACGTTAAACCCAATTAAACATAAATTCATTGGTTTGCCTAAAGCCTAGTAAATAAACTTAAACAAGCCCAAAAATATAAATTACCCAAATTCTAGGGCATATAATAGCTCGTCGGAACCGTTTTAGCACGCGGAATTTAAAAACGTAAAAATTGGTCGCCACGCGATTCGAGACGAGACGGATTAGACAAGATGGGCCAAGGGCCCGAAGGCCCTTGCCCCTCCCTTGCTTGCGGCCGAAACTAGACAAGGGGGGGATTCCCCTTTGTTTCCTCACTTTTGAAAAAATTGTTCTCCAATCTACTCCATATTGCAAACCCTAGCCACCACAACCCATTATGCCAATCGAAAATCTACCTCATTGTGCCAATCTATTGAGTTTTGTGATAATCAAGACATTCAAGATCTCATTCTAAGCAAGACTCGTTCATCTTCTAATCTTCGATAAGAAAAATCATTTCTTGATGATTTTACTCCTTTATCTACTTAAATTTCGATGATATTCATCATCTAAACACAAAATCATCATCTAATATTCTTATATTCTTTGTTTTGGGCGTTGGATCGTGAAAATCTACGTGTTACGAGTGTTGGACTCTCTAACCGGTAAAACCCTAATTCTTGGACTTTGTATATTCTTTGAATCTATCAAATTTGGGTTGTAATCTTGGATGACCTGTTCATAATTGACATCTTGGACTTATAAATCATTTTTGAAATCATTAATATTGCTTCTTGAATGGATAGACTTGTGGAACGATCAAAACAACGAATTAATTAATTAATGTTGCAAGCCAGGAGATTAAAATCCAACAAAATATTTTGGGACTGAAAATTGGAATAATCTAAGTGTTTAATTAAAGTTTTGGACAACTAGAACCTAGAATAAATGTTCTTTATATACTCAGGTTGATAATGGTCACGTATTGAAGTTTGGGATGCAAAGGAACAAGACTAATGAACTGGACAGCTTGCTGTCAGGAAAATGGGACATTTTGTATAGGTCATAACTTGGTCATAAAGTGACTAAATGGGGCAAAAGTTGTGTCTAAAATCAAAACTGGTGAGCAATCATAAAGCGACTCATGTCGTTTCGACATCGTTTGGTCCTCCAAACATGGCTAACAAAACTGAAGGTTAAAACTGATGAATCTGGGCAGCAGGTTGGTCTGTATTCATCGAGTCATAACTCTCTCATATTTTGTTCAATGGATATTATTCTTTTTCTGGAGTTTAATTTAAGGTCTTCTCTTTCAAATGGTACTTTTGATTCGTTACCGTTTCGATCTGCAAACAATATATACAAACTTAAAAATAAAGTTTGAAACTAAATAATCAAATAAAGGCAAGTTTTGTATTTAAAAGTGGTTAAATGATGTTTTAAAAGAATAAGTTAATAAATTAATATAAAAGTGATAATAAAAACCTTGATGGACACTAAGGACTGGGCTACAAGGATTACACCCATATTGGTTATTTTGTCCTTTAGTAATCCTTATGTGATTTATACCTTTAGTGCTTGCTTGGTGTATTGTGGGATTTGGACTATGCTATTTCAAGGTGAGTTTCACGGCCCCTTTTTAATATATTTTACTTGGGGGAAAAGCATGCTCATGGTTTTGGACTATGTCGTGTCTTAAAAATTATTTTGGGACATTGTATGTGGTTTGGGACATGGTTTGAGTCTAGATGTTCATTCATGAGTGTGTACTTGTTCTTGTGCTTGTTTTTGGGCTTGTTCTTGTGACTTGGACATCATGGAGAGGTATTGTTAGTACTAAAGGGTTGACACCCCCACCCTTGTCATCGGTATACTAGTCGAGAATGACTTGGCCTAGCCTTGCCCTTGGGTGAATATAATCCGGGTAATTGGACTTGGACTGATCTTACTTGTGATGATATCTTGACTACTATGTACGCTTACTCACGTATAACTTTCTGTACATGTTATACACGGCAAACTATTTGTACTTCTAAACCTGTGAACCCACTAACGTATGTTGACTTTTTAAAGCATGTCTTTTCAGGTAATGAGGCATAGGTGCTTGGCTGTGGACTTAGACAAGACCGCTCCTTTAGGAGCAATAGACATATCATGGGACTTTTGGACTTGTTTATTTTGTTTAATTCTAATTTTTTGGATTTCTACTTAGGATTGTTTTGGTACTTGTGCTTATTTGTTCCTGAATGGAACTTTGAAATATTTATATTTATGGTATGACGTTTTGGAATTGACTGTACTTGACACGTGTTCCTATGTGTCAGGCGACGTCACGACCCATTTACGGAGAATACCTTTTGTTATTCTCTTAGACCCCCAATGTGTTATGATGATCCAGTCCGTCGCATCCTCGTGTTTCCGCTTCTAGCGAGGGTGTGACAGATATACCAGAGTGGAAATGGGAGCACATCACCATCGACTTCATTATGATGTTGCCACATACGGCAAGGGGATACAATGCCATATGGGTGATGGTTGATCGTCTGACGAAGAGTGCTTACTCTCAACAGATCCTCGAGACGTATTCATCTGAGAGGTTGGCGGATCTGTTCATCAAAGAGATTGTGACTTGTCATGGTGTACCGGTGTCTATCATGTCTAATCATGACACTCCGTTTACATCTAAGTTTTGGAAGATATTTCATGATGCGATGGGGATGAGGTTACATATTAGTACGGCTTACCATCCTCAGACAGATGGTCAATCGGAAAGAACCATTCAGACGCTTGAGGATATGCTACAAGCATGCGTCATTGATTTTGGTGGAAGTTGGGACGAACACTTATAGTTAGTCGAGTTCTCGTATAACAACAGTTATCATGCCAGCATTAGTATGCCTCCATATGAGATGCTATATTGTAGGAAGTGTAGAACGCCTGTATGTTGGGGTGACATCAGGCAAAAGGAGTTGGGGAGCATTGAGGTGATTGAGGCTACGATCGACAAGTTGGATAAGATCAAGGCCTTTAACATCAAGGCCTTTATGAAGGCAGCAAAGGAGTTGGGGAGCATTGAGTTATTTTACTCGAAAGCTATTTAAGGTGAGTTCTAGATCCTCTCTTTTACTGGTTTTCTATTTGTTTGGGGCTGTTATGCATACTAAATGCAGGACCAGGTAAGGGTGTTTAAGTTTGCAATTAGCTTCACAGGAGGAGAGAACTTTAGATCACTTAAGAATTCAAATAGGGAACTGATAACTATTTAGAAGATACTAAGCCAACACAAGTAATGTAAGTGAAACAATAACAATATCACAAGAACACAAGATAAAGTTTTCAAGGAAGTTGTATATTGATTCTCTTGTTCTATTACAAGTGCGTTCAAGTATATCTTAGTAATAAGAACTTGAGACTCTTGTATACTACTACCTACAACCATCAATATACAAAAAGAAAATTTGGATTTGACTAATCTAGACAACAAGATCAATCTACAGTCAAAAGGCAGATTGCCTTTTGACTAGTGACTATGACATGCCATAGCTCACTGACTTTATCTAATAAGACAAGTCTACAGGAACAATTATTGGAAGTTACAGGGAAAGACCTTTTTCTACAGTTTGATAAAGTATGGAAGTTTCACCAACTAATGAAAAGCAGGTGAGTCTTTAGAGCAGTAGCGGAAGGTACAACAGCTTTATCAAAAAGTAACTCAGAGAAAGCATATTTTCTTTGTCTTTGGAAGAAATCAGTCTTCTCATCAAAATGGCTTCGGAAGACTTTGTCTTGTGAAGCTTTGGAAGACTTCATCTTTGGCTTCAGAAGAAAGGGTCTTTGGCTTCGGAAGATTTCACACTTGTAATATTTTCTGATAAGTGTGAAACTTCCGAAGCAACTTCTTCTGAACTGTTGGCTTCGGAAGATCTTACACTTAGACTTATTTATGAGTGTAAGACTTCCAAAGCTAGTTCATCCTTATTCCTTAGTGCATGCTGGAAGACTTGGTTGTTCTGGTATCCTTTGGTTGCATCAGCCTTTAATCTTTAGATGTTCCTTGCAAACTCCCCCTAGGCTGATGCTACTAAAACAGAGAAGTTTTTCAGATTTTGATAGTCCACATCAGGATCTTTAGCATTCCTTTCTTCATCATAAGATCTGGATCCTTTAGACTGACATAGAACCTTCTCATGTCAAAGAGATCATGCAGAGGAAGTTCAAGCATGTCATTTGAAAAGTAAACATGTTGTTCTCCCTGATCTCTTATGACATACCATCTGTCTGGATCTTCAGCAAAAGTCCATGACAGAATTTGTCTTCCAGTAGCAAGAGGCTCTACTATGATTGGAGTTTATTAAGAGATCTCTTCATGCACTCCCTCAGGATGCTCTGACTCATCCTGAGGTTGGGAGGTGGATGCCTTTCTTCTCTTCTTCTTTGAAGTGGATCTTCTTCTGGCCATCCTTTTTCTCCTCCCAGGTTTCTTCAACTGAGAGGGCTAGTCTTGAATACCAGTTGGTTCTGTTATGTCCCTCTTAGTTGGGTTCTCCTCTCTCACAGGTTCAGAAAAGACAGAGGAGGACCCTACTGTGGGTCATAAGATGAAGTTGACTCAGATACAGCTCCAGGTTCTGGTTGTGTTATCTCAGAGGTTCAATCTTCACCTCAACTTCAGGTTGAGCTGGACTTGGTGGAGAATGTAAGTCCACCAGCTCTCCCCTTTTTATCTTCTGCATGATCACCCTAATGTGCTCATCCATTGTGGATAGAGACATAGGACCAAGCCTCCTTCCGGAGAACCCATACAGCTTCAAGAAGCTCATCATCCTTTGTCTGTCAGCAGACTTCTTTTGGATTTTGTGGATGATGGCTCTTGACTTTGCAGCTTCTTCCCTTAATCTCTTCCTTGCAGCTTGCCTTTCCTTTTTGGCTTGTTCTTCCAGCTATTTGTTGTATTCAAACATTATGTACTCATATGATAAGGGAAGAAGTGCGACTGCCTGATAGAGAACTGTGCCACTTAGGTAGTTGATCATCTTTAGTCTTTCTTCTTCATTAACTACCCGAGGTTATTCAGTGGCCACAATCTCTGGCTCAGGACTTTCTTGAACTGGAGAGAGGCAGGAGCAGCTTTGTAGAGTCTTTTAAGTCTCCCTTCTTCTTTGATTTTGAGGAGCAATTCTGCATCCTCTGCTTCCTTTCTCTCTTTTGACAATTCAATGTCAGCCAGTTCATTCAGCTTCTCTAAGGGGAGAGAGATGAGTTCATCAACATTGTAGTTTATGGTTCCCAGGTAATTCAGCCTAGCTGCCCTTAACTCATCTTCCTGAGTGTTTAGCCTGGGAGCAGCCCTGATTGCAGCTTCCATGAATCCTGGGGAACCACTTGAACTCTCTCCCCTCAGCTTCCTCTTCCTCTCTCTCTTCTCCTCCTCAATCTCCTCAGGAGTCATTTCCTTTTGCCTTTGTCAACCACAGGCCTTGGTGACTCAGGCTGGAGAGAGCTTTGGCCGTCATTGCTTGGTTTAGCTATCAAGCTCTAGCCAGAGAGAGGTTGTGAAGCACCATCACTAGCTGGTGTTTCACTGAGGGTAATGGGTGCAGAGGGAGATCCTGTCTCAAGGTTCACAGGTTCAACCTCTGGGCCTTCAATCAAGGTTTTCCCTTTGAAGGTAATCTCTGGGTCCACCTCAACATCCAGTTGACCAAAGATCTCACCTGCTAGCCTCTATCTATATAGTTGTGATCTCAATTTGAATTCCTCTAGCACCCTGTCTTGGATCCTTTCTGCCAATCTTGCAGCTTGTCTGTTGTTGCTTGGGTTGACAAGTGGCAAATCCACCAAATTTATGCTCTTATAGTAGCTCAGTCTTGAAATGTTGAAAACTTGTAGTTGACCCTGAGCTTTAGAGATCACAAGAGCTCTCCTATTACTGTCATACCCCCAACCCCTGACTGGATTATCAGAAGGGGCAGACATTACTCTTGGTATTCCCTCCTCAAATAGTTGTTGGATGAGCAAGTCTAGATCACTATCATGAGGAGGTTGCTGAGTATGGACAAGTTCAAAAGAGGGTGGTGAATCCTCAATGTCCATACTCTGGGAAGAACTCCCAGGTTCTGTGGCTGTCAAGACTTTCTACCCCTTTTTGGTAGCATCACCCTCTTGACTAGGTGAGCTGGGGAATTGGTGCAAGACATCCACGAGTTCTTTTGGACCTGGTTGAGTTGTCCTCCTTGGTCTCTTAGCTAACTGGCCCTTAAGATCGGTGATCTCAAGTTGCTGGTCATTGACCCTCTTCTATAAGATAGTCACCTGTGATTCCAGGTGAGCTATCTTTGAAACTAAGTACGTGCATGTTTTTGTCAGTTTGTGCACCTTTTGTTTCAGACTCCCCTCATCTTCAGTTGAAGAATCATTAGGGGATGAGAGAATTGGACCTAAGTCTTCTTCCTCATTACCAGCATGGTGTTCTTGGTTGCTAAATTTCCCCTGCCTAATGACAGCTTCCAGAGAAGTGTCAAGAGGCTGAGTTGCCATGGTTGAGGTCCTATTGATGTTTTCACTTGCAAAAGTGAGTGCCTCTTCCATATGGATCTCTTGAATAAGTTCAGGAACATCCACCTCAGTGGAGGGTAGATGATGTGGGCTAGACCTGGGAGAGTTAGAAATACTCATCTCTCTTTAAGCAGGGGTGGAGAAGAGAGACTCATGCTATTCACAGACATCCAAGTCCTCATCATCATAAAAGTCTAAGCTGGGTATTGGTTGGTTGAGATCTAGAGTTTAGGGATGGTAGTTGTCCCCTAAAGGTTGATTACTTGAGTTTAAAGACTCAGAGAGAAGGCTAGAGGCTGTTTGGGTAATGAGCTCATCAGCCTGAGCATGAGGAACCTCAGAACTGATTATTGGAAAGATGGGAGTGGTCTGCTCCTCAGGGGAAGTGGGAGCTCGAGATTCCACTTCCTCTTGTATGGGTTGTGATATGGGAGCCTGCACATGCTCAGTAGCAAGTACAGGGGTTTGTTTGGATTTTCTTTTGTAGGTGATGGTGATGGTAGGCTGTGTTTGAGGTGGTTGAGAAGTGGAGGGTGTGGGATCAACACTAGCTGGTGCTTCTAGGTTGTCACCCTGAGCATTGAGCTCAAACATTTGTGGGACAAGGGTTGTTTCTACCCCTGAGAAGCCAACAGTTGGCTTCTTCAAAATTTTGAAAATGTCGGGCCTCATTAGTCCAAATTTAAGAATATTTCCTATTCCCTTCAACTGTGGTCCCAATTCATAGTTGAGAATGTGTTGAACATACTTGGGGAACATGTAATATTCTAAGGAGTCCAAGTTAGCAAGTAAATTTGTGTAAACAAACTGAGAGTACCTGAACTTGACCCCTTGTACCATCCCATGGACTATGAAGGAGAGGTCTTCTAGAACTTGATCCCATCCTCCATGTTTGTTAGATAAGCTGTTGTTAGACCCTGAAAGGATCATACTTGCCAACTCAAGAAGTGGTTGGAGGTTATTATGGTTGGAAAACATCAGTTACAGAAAACAACAGAAAACAGAAGACAAGAAAAGACAAGTATAAAGCACCCGCATTTGTTAATGCGGATGACTAGTGAATAAATGCGGACAAGTGTTTGTTCACCCGCATTAACAAATGCGGATCAAGACAACTAATGCTGAACAGAAGTGTTCATCTGCATTAGTCCATGCGGATGAACTGAAGAAATACTGACAAGAAGTGTTCACCCGCATTAGTCCATGCGGATGAACAATAGTAAATGCTGACAAGACTTGTTCACCAACATGAACTAATGCGGGTGAGCAAACACAAATGCTGAGAAGACTTGTTCACCCGCATGAACTAATGCGGGTGAGCAAATACAAATGCTGAGAAGACTTGTTCACTGGCATGAACTAATGCGGGTGAACAATTTACACTGATATTTATTTTGTACTTAGACTAGATTCTCTTGTATAGATCAGGGTTAGTTTAGCCTTTTGTACAGGTAATGAATACGCCTATAAATAGGGTCACATACCCTAACTTTGTAAGGTTGTTGACTTCAGCAGTAATATTCACAATATTCTACAACATTCACTACGATTCTTGATTCTCTTACATTCAAGCATTTACTACCGCAATTAATGTTCTTTGATATAGTAATTCCGCTGCTATATTATTAACTCAGTCCACATATTCGATCCTAGGTTGTGTCATATCAACCGAGAATATCATTCTCAAACCCAGTCAATTGGTATCAGAGCCTTGGCTCTTGAATTCATCACAGAATCATCTCGGATTTTGGGTGAAAATCGATTGAACTGTAGACTGAGTTGTTCATCAGGAAGATCTCTTCTTCTGATAAATAAACATACTGCAATCGAACACCACAAAGTACAAAATCTTCAGATCTGTTGCTGTCGAACCCAATAACACAAAATCAAGAACTTAGAACTCCTTCAAATCGACAGATCTAAACTTAACAGACCTATTCTTGACCAAAAACAGAAGATTTGAAGAAAAACACACTGTTCGAACTTAAAATCAACTTAAAAAAGTATTCAACAAGTTAAAATTAGTTTAACTAACATGGATTCCTATAATCATACTAAAATTGGTCATGCATCCAAACCTCCTATGCTTAAACACAAATCTGAGTTTAAGCAGTGGAAAATTCGTTTCAGAAACTACATTACAGGTGTAGATCCTGACTACTGGATATCTATTTGCAAAGGTCCCTACATTCCACCGTCTTTAAATGCTGATCAAGCTGCGCAGTACAAAACTGCAAGAATTCCCATTGAGGATCAAAACTTAACTCTTGATGATGAAGAATATAAGAAAATCAAGATTGATCTTAGAGCTTATTCCATACTTACACAAGCACTGAAAATGGATGTTCTAAAAAGATTAGAAAAATATGGAACAGCTAAGGGTGTCTGGGATGCTTTACAGATTATGTGTGAGGGAAGCAGTGAAGTTACTTAAATTAACAAAGACAAGTTGATAAATCAGTATGAGACATTTCATCATACCAAAGAAGAGTCTATCTCCAGACAGCTTCACAGATTTGTGCAACTTGTAAATGACCTTGAAATTATGGGGGTCACTTACAAGGAGAAGGAACTACACAAGAAAATGCTGCACAGCTTGCCTGAAAACTGGAAACAGAATGTTACAATGTTGAAGAATACTCTTGATTTGGAAAGTACTAGCTTGGATATCATGATTGCAAAAATTAATGCTCTTGAACTTGATGAAAGGAGCAGAAATCTGAGTGGACCTCAAGTCATTGAGGCTTATAAGTTTCCATCTGAAACTCATTCTGTTGAAAATGCCTTTGTTACTGAAGAAGAAGACTTTCTGTCATCAAGAGATCAAACAAGAACAACAGGATTTGTGCTACTCCATAACCTCAAAAACAACCATCTTCTGCCCAACCCACTGTATCTACTAACAACATGCATGATGAGCAAAAATCTAAAGAACAAAAGGCAACTTACAATGCCTTTGATGCTAACTTTGAAGCCTACCTTGGAGGGAGACTCACATCAGCTCTTCTGATTCAAGAAGATCTAGAAGAAATGGATCCTGATGATGTTGAAGAAATGGATTTGCAATGGCAGATGGCCATGATTGCTATGAAAGCAAAGAAATTCTTTCGAAAAGGGAAGAAACTGAGTCTCAATGAGAATACAAAGCTGGGATATGACAAATCCAAAGTTAAGTGTTTTAACTGTGGATTGAGCGGTCATTTCTCTCGGGAATGTAACTCTCCTAAGAGAAGCAACAACAATTTTCAAAGACCCTCACATGGCCAGCATGCTTCTCAACACAACACCAACTTTCAGCCAAGCAACTCTTATTCACACCAACAACAAAATCAGCAGCAGCCAATTCAGCAACAAAAAAATCAGCAACAGCCAATTCAGCAAAGACAACCTCTGCTAACTCATCAATCTCAAGGAAGTAATCAACAAACTTCAAATGCACTTGTCATCAGACAAGATGGAGTTTGTGATTGGAGCGTGTATGCTGAGGAAGTTCAACCACAGTTTTAGAATCATGCACTTATGGCACATATTAATGATGGACCAACTCCAATGCCATCTGAGGTAAAATCCAATCTATGTTCTGAAAAATGTGTTCTAGAAGTACAGGGGTACAGGGAACACAATCACAAATTGACTAATAAAATAAGAGAAGAAAAGGTGAAATCAGAGATGTTAAAACAAGAAATGAGAATTTATGAAGTTAAAATCAAATCTCTGTTGTCTGACATGGAAATACTCCATGGTGAAAAGTACACACTTGTGGCTGAAAATGAGTGGTTAACTGAATTGTTGACCAAATCAAAAGCTGAGCAATCAGCTACTGAAATGAAACTTGAAAAGCTTCAGCTCTCATCTGTCAAGCTGCAAGAGTTACTTGCGTCTCAAAAGGGGGCTATAGATATGACTGGAATAGGCTACAAAACTTGTCATCCTCCATATAATGATAACTACACTGTTATGCCTGAGTCACTTACTCAATCAGATACAAAAGAATCTAAAATTATTGAAACCGAATCAATGATTTCTCGAACAACAAATCCTCAAAACAAACCAGGTGTTTACATTGAAACTGATGAGGATAAAATCAGATTGGGTCATCCTATCAAAATCAAAGAGTGCTCAGACAAACCTGTGGTTATCAAGAAATCAAAGAGCCCAGTCAAAGCTATTGTGCCTTTTGTAAAATTTGTTCCACAAAATTTAAAATTGAAGCACAATGCTAAATGCTCAGTGAAACCATCTGCTGAAAGCAGATCTGATTATGAGATCATATCTACTAAAAATTCAAGCAAATCATACAGGGTTTCATTGAACTTCAAGGATAAAACCAAAGCTCCCGTAGCTACCAAAGGAAAAACACTTTTGTTCAAAAATCTAAAATGAAATCTGATTCACCATCTTCATCAAATATCAAACATAGGAGTGGGTTTGATATCTTCAACAAAGAACAGGTAGAACAATTCGATAGGGAAATAAGGGAATATAGAAAGAAGCATCATCAGTCAACAAAAACAAAGCAAGTCAAAATTGTGAAACAATCTGTTGGCACTCCAAAGACTGATATGACTTATGTTTCAAAATTAAAGGACAATCAAATGTATTGTGAATTCTGTGATATGTCAAATCACACCACAGATGAATGCTACTTCACCGAGTACTGCTCTGTCTGTGACATGAACAATCACTCAACAAAAAACTATCATTTTAACAAATATTGTTCATTGTGTGATATGACCAAGCACAATACAATGGAGTGTTACTTTAATAAAAAGGATTGAAAAATTCACAACACAAGTCCATTTCATCAGTTCCAACTGACAAGGTCGGACACAAAAGTCCAACAAACCTAAACAAATCACCAAATTCTCATCAAAAGTATAAAATCAAAGTGATTTTTGAAAAACAAAAATCTGTTCATCCTTTGCACAAAAATCAAAAGGAAAGGTTTGTATATTCCTCTGACACATCAGATGAAATTAATGAACTGAAACTTCAAAGAAACAAAAGAAAAGGGCTGAAATCATCCTCCTCTAAAACACACACAAGAGGAAAGTATCAAGAAGTAACAGTGACAGATGCCAAAGGACAACACAAGACCATTCTTGCTTGAGTTCCTCATTCTAACTAGTTCTTTTTGTTCTTGTAGGGTCATTCATACAGGTCCAATAGCTTATGGTTCGTAGACAGTGGATGCTCCCGACACATGACAGGAGATAGTTCCCTCCTTCATGACTTCAAGCACATTCAAGGAACTACTGTGGCATTTGGCGGAGATTCACAAGGCGGTAGAATTACTGGAGAAGGTTCAGTGCCGAATGGGATTCTGAGCTTTGACAAAGTCAATTACTGCGAGCAGCTGAACTTCAATCTGCTCAGTGTATCCCAGATTTGTGACAAGAAATATTCTACTCATTTCACCGACCCTTATTGCTACATCTTGAAACTAGGATTTTACATTCCTGAAGAATGGGATGTCTTGAAGACACCGAGGAAGAATAATACATATGTCTTGAACCTTAATTCTGCTCGTCCATCAGAAGAGACATGTCTATTGTCTAAAGCATCATTTGATGAATAACAACTTTGGCATAGACGCTTAGGACACACGAATTTTAAAAATATGAATAGATTGGTCAAAGGGAACCATGTAATTGGTCTTCCTCAAATGGAATTTCATTTTGTTGACCACTGTACCGCGTGTCTCAAAGGAAAACAACATAAATCATCTCATAAGCCAAAACTTGTGAACACTAACGATTGTCCATTGAAGTTACTTCGTATGGATTTCTTCGGGCCGACTCACGTCATGAGTATTGGAAAGAAGCATTATTGTTTAGTGATCATTGATGACTTTACTCGATTCACATGGGTCTTCTTTCTACTTCATAAGAATGAGGAGCCCCAAATCATAATAGATTTTATAACAAAAGTTGAAAATCAACTTGATTTAAAAGTAAAATCTATTAGAAGTGACAATGGGACGGAATTTAAAAATGCAAGCATGAGTTCATTTGCACCACAAAAGGCATTGTTCATCAGTTCAGTGCAGCTCGTACTCCACAACAAAATGGAGTTGCTGAAAGAAGGAATAGAACTCTAATTGAAGCAGCAAGAACAATGCTAGCTGATGCAAAACTACCTATTACATTTTAGGCAGAAGCAGTTAACACTTCATGTTTTGTGCAAAATCGAACTCTGATAATCAAAGAACACAATAAAATGCTTTATGAACTTCTTTTTCACAGAAAACCATTCATTGGATTTTTGAAGTCATTTGGTTGTCCTGCCTCTATATTGAACACCAGAGACCTTTTAGGAAAGTTTGCTCCTAAGTCTGACGAGGGATTCTTCATCGGATATTCCTCAGTGTCTAAGGCTTTTAGGGAGTTTAATCCTAGATTAAACATCATTGATGAATCAACAAATATTCAATTCAATGAGCATTTGTTTCCCAAATCATCAAATGGTCTCGACTGGTTGTTTGATATTGATTCAGTAACAAGATCTTTCGATTAGTTAAATTTGTCAAATGCAGGAACATCAGGGTCAGTTGATAGAAGAACAGACTTCCCAATGATTCCTCCTTCTACCGATCAAGACCATGAAGAAGTGCCCTTACAAGCTGATCCTATCCGACAAGTTACACAAAATGAAAGTATCTCAACAGATGCTGGTCACAGTTCAATGCCATCTCCTTCAGCTGAAACTTCAACTGAAGTGAGACATTCAGAACCAACTCATGCACCAGCTGATTCTAACAGTGATCCAAATAATGAGAGTATTCAGCGTGCTGCTGAAGCTGAAGATGCTGTACCCTCTGATTCTGGTCATCACTCTCCCACTCTATAACAACAAGATGCCTCTCACCAAGATGATCTGAATGTCTCCAATCATGATGTGTCCATTGCTGGTGATTTGATTCCAATTACCAGGACATACAAGAATCATCCACTGTCCGACATTATTGGTGATTTAGACGAGCGGGTGACACAAAGCAAGTCAAGTATTGCAAACATCTTCTTGTTTTCTTGTTTTCTGTGTCAAACTGTACCCAATAACATTAAAAAGGCTCTTCAAGACAATAACTGGATTGAGGCAATGCAGGAAGAATTGCTACAATTCAAGAAATAGGAAGTATGGCAGCTGGTGGATCTTCCCGAAGGTCAATACCCTATCGGCACCAGATGGCTGTACCGAAACAAGACTGATGACAGAGGGATCGTCATTAGAAACAAAACAAGATTGGTAGCACAGGGCTATACACAAGAAGAAGGAATAGATTATGATGAGGTGTTTGCTACTGTTGCTACATTAGAAGCCATACGACTCTTTCTTGCGTACTCTGCATCCATAAAATTCACAGTTTATCAAATGGATGTAAAGTGTGCATTTTTGTATGGAAAGATCTCTGAAGAAGTCTATGTGAGTCAACCTCAAGGCTTTGAGGATCCTGATTTCCCTAACAGGGTATACAAGCTTGATAAAGCTTTGTATGGCTTACATCAAGCCCTTCAAAATTGGTATGAGACTCTGTCATCCTTTCTTCTTGACCATGGTTATGAAAAGGGGAAGATTGACCAGACTTTATTCAGAAAGGGAAAATGGAATGAGATGTTGCTTGTCCAGATTTATGTGGATGATATCATATTTGGCTCCACCAACAAACAACTCTGCAAAGACTTTGAAGATCTTATGCATTCAAAATTTCAGATGAGTGGTATGGGAGAACTCACATTCTTCCTAGGTCTTCAAGTACAACAAACATCCAGTGGAATCTTCATCAACCAGTCAAAATATGTGGAATCAATGTTGAAGAAGTTTCACTTTGCAGACTGTCAGTCCATCAGAACACCTGTTGATACAAAAGTGAAGATTGGCCCAGACACAGATGGCAAATCTGTGGATCAGACTCTTTATCGATCCATGATTGGTTCACTTATGTATTTGACAGCCAGTAGACCTGATGTTATGTTTGGTGTTTGTGTATGTTCCAGGTATCAAGCAGATCCCAAGGAATCTCACGTGAATGCAGTCAAGAGGATATTCAGATATCTTAAGGGCAAACCTGCTCTTGGACTATGGTATCCAAAGGATGGAGACTTCAATCTCTATGCATACACCGACAGTGACTACGGGGGGATGCAATTTCAACAGAAGATCCACATCTGGCAGTTTTCAATTTCTTGGTCCCAGACTGGTGTCATGGCAGTGCAAGAAACAGACCAATGTTTTTGTATCGACAGCTGAAGCTGAGTACATCGTAGCATCAGCTTGTTACTTTCAAGTTCTCTAGATTCAAAACCAGATGCTTGATTATGTTTCAATTTCTTGCACACACCAATTCATATTGACAACACTGCTGCAGTCTTCATAACAAACAATCCTGTTCAGCACTCAAAAACAAAACATATTGAAATTAGATATCATTTTTTGAGAGACTGTGCTGAAAAAGGTTTAATCAAGCTGATTCAGGTTAACACAGATAATCAGCTAGTTGATTTGTTTACTAAGGCATTTGAACCAAGTCGGTTTGAATTCTTAGTCCAATCAATCGGCATGATTAACCTTGATTAACATCAATAAATTCACAAAATCACAAAAAGAAATCAATTTTTGTTGAAGTCCTTGTTTTGTACTTCCTTTGGGAGATGATATAATTACAGTCGTTATATCATTCACTGTGCTTAATTCAATATCTTGAAAGACTGACATGACTAACCTGATATGTGGGTAGGCACAACTTGGAACAGAAGATAAATGCTGTGATACACTAAAGATCACATTCAACTGTGAATGCATCATCTCAGAGCATGTATGTATCTAACCTATCCAAGTGTATGTATGTGTAGTAGCCTAAACACACCAGGTCACGATACCTTATGAATCTCATTCACATCAGTTTCTCCGTTGTTTTGCTGAGCAAAGACCTAGGGAAACAAGCACATAGTGCTGTTGTCTAGATCCAAAAAGAGTCCCAATGTGGAACACATCCAATACGGGTGACAAATAAAACAGAATATAACAAAAATAATCCCAAAGTGGATCACCTTCCAAAGTGAAGAGCAAAAATAATCCCAATGTGGATCAAACAAAATAAGGATAAGGAAAAAGAATCCCAAAGTGGATCCCCCTTACCAAAATGAATGAGGTTTCATAATTTAAATGACCAGGTATTCAAAGTTGTGAAAAAGTTCTACCATACAGTACATGAGGATAGTTGATCTTGCTATGCTTATGAGTGTGAGGTTCATGTTGAATGTTTTATTAAATCAAAACATGATAAAAATCACATGCATTATAATATTGACCAAGCATGAGTTTAAGAGGAAAAATATACCTTCAATCAATAAGCTCATGACAACTTGCACTTATGAAAGATAAGATTGATATGATCCCAAAATTTCAAACAAAAGTGCAATACAATTAAACAGTTCAGAAATATTGTCCTAAAATTTTATGAATTTTATTTAAAGTTTTTATCCCGCATGGATATAAACTTTAGGGGGAGTAATAAAATTTTAAAAGGAAATATTTACAAAAACATGAAATTTGCAAACATTAGATTGACAACTTTGTCAAATTGATTGTGTCTGTATGGAAATTACTCCATAATCAGCTTTAGAAGATGCATATATGACAAAATCAGTTATGGTGGGAATCTATGTCACATCAAAGATACATGACAATCCAAACAAGAATTGACAATCTCTGAATCTACAAAATCTTTAGAAAACAACAAAAATGCAGACTCATCTTCATAAAATAAGAAGCAGCTGTACAAACCAATCAGATTCAGCCACTGCAAAAACATTAATTTTTGACAAAGTACAAATTTTAATGTGGGTAAGTACATTGGTTAATGCGGGTGAAGGTAACCCTGCCATTTAACCAATGCGGGTAACTGGGTTTGTATAAGTAAACTAATGCGGAAAAAAAAAGTGTTCATCCGCATTAGCTACAGCAAATGCGGACAAGTCATTTGTACACCCGCATTTGCTACAATGAATGTTGATCACTTTGTTCACTCGCATTTGTTACAGTAAATGCGGACAAGTCATTTGTACACCCGCATTTGCTACAGTGAATGCTGATAAGTTTGTGAACACGCATCTCAGTAAATGCGGACATGTCATTTGTTCTTCCACATTTGCTACAATGCTGAGAATTTTCAATGAATGCTGATAACTTTGGTTACCCGCATTTGCTACAGTGAATGCGGATAGGTAAAATTAACTCTTCCGCATTTGTTACAGTAAATACTGACACTTAATTTGATCATCAGCATTTGCCACAGTGAATGCGCCCATAGAAATTCTATAAGAGCATTTACTACAGTACAGAACTTTTCAACACTTGGTAAAATCTTTATGAAAATTATGAGTTGTAATATAAATACTCATCTAATGTGAGTCATTTATTACTTTTCAAATTTTGAGTGATCTTTCATAGTGAGACGAGTGCCAGAAAACCGTTCTTCTTCTGAGTTCAAATATACTCTAATCAAGCTTCATTTTGTTCGAATCCAACATCAAAACAAACAACATTGTCTGATTAAATCGAAGTATTGTTATCTAAAAGGTGATTATCAGGTTCTTACATACTTCGACTGTCGAACAAAATTTCATGAAATAGAACCCTAATCTTGTGAAATGCTTTAAATACAATCAAGAACACTGGATTTAGATGAATGACAGAGTTCATTAAAACCAATGATCGGTGTAAACTTCAAAGATTTCATGTGGTTCTAAGAACACATAAAACATCGATGGACAGGGGATACTGGTGTATAACAATGTTGACATCACAACCTGTTAAAACACAATCAAAAATCAGTATATCCCAACACAAAGAAACAAAATTTTGAACCGTTCTTCATGAAAAATCAAAATCAGGTCAAATAACCAAATGTAACAGTAACAAGCAGAATTCATTTTGACCTAAAAAATCAAAATTGAACAAATCACACACATTCTCACTAATTCATACTCTCTGTGTGCAGATTACATAATGGCTAACCTGACTTGGAGCAAGCTCCATAATGTCAGTGGTTCTTGCAAAGTGTGTGAGGGCTTGTAGTTCTTAAGTGTGTGTTTTTCATGGTGTAAATCACCACCCAAGGAGAAATTCTCTCCTTTGGGTGGGTTTCATATTCATCCATCTTTGTATATGTTTCTTCATTGTAATTTGTTATTCAACATCAATGAAATCATAACATTATACATTACACACACATCCTTGTTCTTCGATTCACACACTTCCACCCGTCTTTAATATTGAATTCTCGGATCTGAAACTGATGAATCCTAAGATCCAAGCTCAACGAATCTGAAATATTGATTCAGCAAAATGGTATCAGAACATTTGTATTTGCTCACCCGCATTAGTTCATGTGGGTGAACAAGTCTTCTCAGCATTTGTGTTTGCTCACCCGCATTAGTTCATGCGGGTGAACAAGTCTTGTTAGCATTTACTATTGTTCATCCGCATGGACTAATGCAGGTGAACACTTCTTGTCAGCATTTCTTCAGTTCATCCGCATGGACTAATGTAGATGAACACTTCTGTTCAGCATTAATTGTCTTGATCCGCATTTGTTAATGCGGGTGAACAAACACTTGTCTGCATTTGTTCACTAGTCATCCGCATTAACAAATGTGGGTGTTTTATATTTGTCTTTTCTTGTCTTCTGTTTTTTGTTGTTTTCTGTAACTAATGTTTTCTAACCAGAACAACCTCCAACCACTTCTTGAGTTGGCAAGTATGATCCTTTCAGGGTCTAACAATACTCCCCCTAAGGATTATACTGCCTAGGTTCCTTAAGAGTGTGATGGTGGTAGTGGTTTTCTTGATTCTGATGTCCCAGAAGCTGAGGGACTTAGTGACATGATCAGGTTCATAGCCATAACAAGAGTGGCTCATACCATATCAGTGAGACCTGTAATCTATGAGAATTACATCAGATCTTTCTGGGGAAATGCAGAAGCTTTGGATATTGATGGAGAGAAAGCAATCTCAGGAAGAATATCTGATGATAACAATTTGGTGATATCAGAACAATCTGTTAGAGAATGCCTTCAATTTCAAGATGATCCAAATTCTCCAACTGAATTTGATAAAGAAGATATCATGTCATTCTTTGTTGACATTGGATATGAGGGAGGATTTGAGGCAAAACAGATAGTGAAAGGATTGGTTGATTCGCAATGGAGGTTTCTCATTCATTATATCCAACACTGCCTATCTAAAAGAAAAACTGGGTGTAATGACATACCATTAACTACATCTTCACTGGTCTGTGCCCTCTGCTCTAACAGACCCTATAAGTTTTCAGCATGTGTCTTTAATGGACTGATGTCAAATATTCAAGAGGGAAGAAGGAACATGTTCTTAATGTACCCCAAATGCATTCAGTGTCTTATTAATGAAGCCTTTCCTGATCTGGTTTTAGAAGGCCCTATTCTTGAAGTTCCTCATTATAATGCCAAATCTTTGAAGTACATCAAGAAGGGAGATCCAAGAAACTTCTATAGTGGTTCTTTCATTCCACTCTTACCTTGGATGCAACAACAAATAGATCCCCAAAATGATGTGCCAATGGATGAGGAACAAATACAACACCAAGAACCGGTTGTACATGATGATATTCCTATTAAGGAACCTGCACAAGAAATGGCAGCTGATGTTCCTGATAATGAACCAATTCATGAAGTAAATGTTCAAAAAGAAGCTACAGAACAATCAGTGGAGCAGGCTGCTCATGATCAACACCATGTTGATGAGCATGCAGAAACTGAAGAACACATTATACCAGTGTCACCTTTGATTGGTGATCCTCACACTGGTGAAACACTACAAGAAGCTGCTGTTTTATCCCCTTTGAGGGTAGATCGCATTATCCCACAATCATTCTCTCCAATTCATATACAAAAAGATTCTCAAGGCAGTTCACCACCTGAAGCAATTGCTGAGGCTGGGAGTTCTGGTGAATCTACCAGCTCCTCAAAATCTTCTAAATCTTTTGATGATGAAGAAGATAATCAACATACTGTGCCTATACCACAGAGACAACTTGTCTCTGAAGATGCTCCTTCTGAGAGCTTTGCAGAATAAGAGGTGAACAGACCTGATGAAAAAGATAGGATGACATCTGATCTCTTAGCCAAAATGTCTAGAATGGAGAAGACTTGAATAGAAGGGCAGGGATAATCAATGATAGAATCCTAGAGTTAGATGAAAAGGAGAAAGAACTGAGTGAATTAAAAGCCAAGTATGATGCTGATTTGAGAACAAAAGATGAGGAAATCAAACAGTTAAAAGCCTTTTTAGAGATGTCAAGAGAAGAAATCAGTGGTCATGTGGACACTGTGGCTATTCAAACTATAGCTATGGAAGATCAAGAGCACATGTTGGAGATACAAACAGAACTTATTGCTGATCTGAACAAACAGAATGAGGCTTTGAAGAAAAGAATTGATGAATTGGAACTGATTGCTTAATTAAAGGCTGAATTTGAAAAAGAAGCAACAGAACATGAAGCTGAAGAAACAGATAAGGAAGTTCATTCACAACAGCAAGAAACCAGTGGTGTTAGGGATGATGATAGCTGGGAGATGGTAGTACATTCTGATCCATCTACTGAAAAAGAGGCCATGATGAAAGAACTAATAGATGACATGGACAGATTCTCTTCAAGTGAATTCATTATAGATGAGGAATTCTGGGATTACATCAAAAACACCAAATCCCCCTCTGAGTCTATAATTGTAATTCCATCACAACCTGTGTCAATAGAAGAAGACCTGAGAATGCAGCTTGTTCCTGCTGTTGTATTGACTGATGAACAAGAAAGTTTAATCAATAGACTTTGTGATGAATTCAAAGAAAAGGAAACAACTGAATTGAACAAACAAGAAGCTGAACAACAAAGAATCACTGCTGAGCTTAAGGCTGTTGAAGAAAAACAATAGGCCAAAACTGATGTAACTTTAACATCAGGACCAAAAGTGATCACATACACAAGAAAAAGGAAATACTTGACTAAAAAAGCAAAAGGAAAACTTCCTATGGTTGAGGAAGAACAACCCAAAAAGAAAGCAAAAGATGATCCAAGAAGTTTGGCAGTAATTGCTAAATTCTTAGAAGAACATGAACAAGCAAAAAAAGAGCTACAACAAACTCTGGAAATCATAATGTTAGAAGAAGGAGAGAATGAAGATGACAAAACTGAGAAATCTACTGATGTGCACAGCCCTGCATTTATTGAGCCATCAGTAGAAAGCATGATTGAAAAAGCAAAGTTTGATGATCTCATGATTTATGCCATGTATCTGATAAATCATGGTTATGATGCTAACATTGTTTTTAACATGACATATGAGGAGATTGTTGAGGAGGTAAGAAGATGGAAAAGCTGCTAGATCCTACATATGTAACAGAATATGAGAAAACAAAAGAGACTGAAAAGCCAACATCCTCTATCCTCAAAAAAACAAAGAAAGATGACCAACAGTTTGTTTTTCCTAATCCCTATAACATGTCAGATAGGGAAATGAAGGATTATCTCAACAAACAGGGATTTACAAAAAGAAAGTTAGGAAACATGAAGACTAATTCACTTCGAGCTGCTATGTTAAGAATGATTAATGAAAAGAAAGATAGAATGAAAGCAATTGAAGAAGAAGTAATTGCCCAGAAGCCCAAAATAATATCTTCTTCACAAGATGTACAATTGACTACAAAAGACAAAGATGTTCTGGCCCCTATTCTGCACAAAAACCCAGAGTGGTTCATTGAACCTTCACAACTGAAACTTCAAGAGGGTTTAACCACTGCTGAGATGATTAGAGGGGTATCTACTCCCAAAGGCAAAATAGATGTCAAAATCATTGCATGGAAGTATGATAGCAGCTGGAATATGTTCATGGTCAAGAGAATCTCAGGCCTGGTGCAATTCTTTATAGAATATACACCCTTAGTCAATGCCATGAAGGTCCATGACTTAAAAGAATTGGCTGAGTTAGATCTAATCAACTGTGATGGAATGTATAAGGGTTATGAATTTGAGGATATTCTGAAGATGTTTAAGAGAAGCAACAATTTCAAGTCTCTAAAAGCCATCTGTACTAGAAAAGACAAATCTTTTAGAAATCCCCTTGAACAAAGAAGAAAGAGAGAGGCAGAAGAGGTAGTGTTCCCTGAGCTGCATGTGAAACCAACAGAATCATTGAAACGAAAAATGGTTGCTGGAACTCATAAAACCAAACCAATTTCCAATGTGTACTATGATGAAGAATCCTATGAGTTGGTTATTGAGAAAAAGTGGGAAGGAAAAGAAGCCCCAGAGATCAGAATTTTCAGTGGTTATGAGGTCAGACTGCTAGATGAGTCTTAATACACTATATCTTCACAAGACACTTCAAAGCCCTAAAAAATAAAGCTGTTGAAGATGATCTGGAGTTTATGTTAAAGTGTGTTAAGATCTTGAAGCTGGCATTTGACAGAATCAACAACAAAAGGGAACAAAGGAAGAAGAGAAAGGTGCCAATGCAGATGGGTAATATTGTCAAGTTGGAAGTTGATGCTGATGGTTCACTGGTGATTCATAGAGATGGGTTATCTTCTATTTTAGTTTGGGAACCCATCTCTTTGAAACAAATGCCCATTGCTGCTATTCATACAATGAGTGAGATGAAGATTCATGTGCTCAGTAAAGAAAAAATGAAGGAAGCTAGGGATTTTTCAAACATGATAAAGGCAATCCTCAATCCTTCCCTTGCAGAACCTGAGGTACATCATGAAGATGCTGCAACAATCTCTCCAACAACAGTCCAACAGAAGACATCACATCAATACCGACCAGAATCTTCACAACCACCACCACCATCACACTCTTGAGGAACCTAGGCAGTATAATCCTTAGGGGGAGTATTGTTAGACCCTAAAAGGATCATACTTGCCAACTCAAGAAGTGGTTGGAGGTTGTTCTGGTTGGAAAACATCAGTTATAGAAAACAACAGAAAACAGAAGACAATAAAAGACAAGTATAAAGCACCCGCATTTGTTAATGCGGATGACTAGTGAACAAATGCGGACAAGTGTTTGTTCACCCGCATTAACAAATGCGGATCAAGACAATTAATGCTGAAATAAGTGTTCATCCGCATTAGTCCATGCGGATGAATTGAAGAAATGCTGACAAGAAGTGTTCACCCGCATTAGTCCATGCGGATGAACAACAGTAAATGCTGACAAGACTTATTCACCAACATGAACTAATGCGGGTGAGAAAACACAAATGCTAAGAAGACTGGTTCACCCGCATGAACTAATGAGGGTGAGCAAATACAAATGCTGAGAAGTCTTATTCACCCGCATGAACTGATACGGGTGAACAACTTACATTGATATTTATTTTGTACTTAGACTAGATTTTCTTGTATAGATCAGGGTTAGTTTAGTCTTTTGTATAGGCAATGAATACGCCTATAAATAGGGTCACATACCCAAACTTTGTAAGGTTGTTGACTTCAGCAGTAATATTCACAATATTTTACAACATTCACTGCGATTCTTGATTCTCTTACATTCAAGCATTTACTACCGCAATTAATGTTCTTTGATATAGTAATTCCGCTGCTATATTATTGACTCAGTCCACATATTCGATCCTAGGTTGAGTCACATCAACCGAGAATATCATTCTCAAACCCAGTCAGCTGTGTATGATGACATGGAAGATGTACTTCCACTGGGATGATACCTTCCCTTTCCTGAAGGTTTTGACTTAGAAGTCACCTTCATAGCCCATCTTCTAGAAGGAATGGTTGACAACAGATTTTGGAAAGGACAGTTCACCTGCTTCATCATCCAACTGCAAATGGGTGTTTATTATGGCCGGAGTGATGAAAACTGTCCTCCCCTGCATCGTAGCAGACAGTGCCTTCTCCCCATCCATGGTGACCTCTTGACAAGTTCGCCAGAATTCAAGAAACTGATCCTCATAAAGAGGAGGATCGATTGTAAGGGAGGTGAAGTAGTGAGACGAAGAAAGGTACCTACAAACATCTGAGAAGCTTGGATCCTTCTTAGAGTTCAATAGGGCAACTTGATTGTGTTGCCTGTGTAGGTGCATGGTGAAATCAGGGTCGTTTCTTCTATCGATGTTGGCCATTTGGTGAAGCTTATCAGTGAAGAAAGGAAGAAGAAAGTGAGTTTGGGGTGAAATTAGGTTAAAGATTGTGATAGTAGAGAGAAGAAATGGAACCGTTGAGAAGATATATGTAGTGGATTTGAGACAAAGTTAGAACAAAAAGATAAACTTTGAAATCCATAAGTGGGTCCCACTTTTGAAATGGTGCCCAAAAAGTTAGTTTTCTTGGAAGTTGAAAATCTTCCGATATTTTTGCTTCGGAAGTTTTTTAAGAAAAGCTTCCGAAGGCAACTTTGCTTCGGAAGATATTCCAAAGAGTTATGAAAATTTGGCTTCGGAAGGAATATACTTAAAGAAATTCTTCCGACATAAATTTTGCTTCGGAAGAACTAAGTCTGAGAAAATTATTATCCATAGATAATAATCTTCCGAGAAGAAATTGCTTTCGGAAGATATGTGTTCTTTGAATGCATTTAAGTAGTTATAAGCACATTTAAGCTCCGAAAGATATTCTAAGAATTTCTTCCAAAGGTAATCTCTTATGAGTAGTTAAATGATTTAAAGACATAAATTTCTTCTGAAGGTAATTTGAGTTCTTCCGAGATAAAATAATAAAATTTCACAAATCTAAGGAATATCGTATGAAAAAAATTGATTTACTTCCAAAGAGAACTTGGCTTATGATGGTGATAATATAGACAACTTAGGACACACAATTTTTAGATATAATGTTGATTAAGTGTTTAAAGAAAAATCTATTTAATGTTATATCATCCTAATAGCTGATATAAGATATTTAAACCTCTGTTCATCAAAAGCTTTAGTGAATAGATCAGTATATTGTTCATTTGTGTTAACCTTGATTAGTTTGAATAATCCTTTCTTAAAATTATCTCTAATCAAATGATACCTGATGTTGATGTGTTTGGTCCTAAAGTGCTGCACAGTATTCTCTGTAATTGAGATAGCACTGTTGTTGTCTATGTGGATAGGAGTCTCCTTGAAATTGAATCCATAGTCCAACATTTGATTCTGAATCCAAAGCACTTGAGCACAGTAGCTTGCAGCAACAATGTATTCAGCTTCTGCAGTTGATGCAGACACACAGGATTGCTTCTTACAAAGTGTTACAAAGCTTATCATCTAAAGTTACAAGTTCTTGAGATATTTTATACTACATCCTACAGCTGGTCATACATTGAAGGCCAGCTGGAAACACTAATCTAGGTAACAAGATCAATGTAGAGTCAAAAGGCAGATTGCCTTTTGACTAGTGACTATGACATGCCATAGCTCACATCCTAATATTTTAAAAAAAGGATAAAAGTACAAGAGTAGAATATTAAAGAGAAAAGACCTTAATCTACAGTTTGATAAAAGTAAGGACTTTTCACCAACTCATATAAGTTGGTGAGTCTTCAAAAGTTGCAGTGGAAAGTTGTTCAGCTTTTGTCAAAAGGTGATTTAGAAAAAGGATGTCTTCTCTCTCATCGGAAGAAATCAGCCTTTGGTATCAAAAGACTTTGTCTTTGACGCTTCGGAGGACTTCATCTTTGGCTTCGAAAGATTTGGTCTTTTGGCTTCAGAAGATTTGATACTTAGTATAATTCACTTAGTTATATCAAATCTTCTGAAGTAACTTCCTTCTACTTCACATGTGCATGCTGGGAGCTCTTTGGATAACAATTGTATAATCGAAGCATTCAAAAGGAAAGTCAAAACAAGAGTATGTCACTTATAGTGATACCGATTCTTATGTAACAAAGTGTGATGAAGAAACTCTTAAGGATTGTGCTTGCATATCCTGCTCAAAGATTAAAAGTTTTAAGAGTTATTATTTTAAATGTGGAACAGATGATCATGTCATTAAACATTGTCCCATGAATGTTATAAATAATAGAAGCTCAGAATCTAAATTGTGTGTAAGTAATAGAAGTTTAGGATCTAGAATCATGAATTTTGTAGACCGTTATTTTGCTAGCAAACATTCTTCTTACAAAAAGCCTAAGTTAAAATAGACTTGGGTACCTATTTCTAACTTATTTATTTTTTTCATTGTCTTTGGCATGTTGATAGCAAATGTTACAGACATTTGATTGGGTTGAAGGACCTCATATCTAACTATAGGATAATAAATGGAGAATATGTTACTTTTCTCGAAGAGAAAAAGGGAGGTAAAATGATTGATCAAGGTGAGGTATCTAATGGTTTCTTAACACTGGAGAAGGTAAACTATGGTCCAGAAGTGCACTTTAATCTCCTCATCGTATCTTAGATTTATGATAAAAACATCCCTGTGATGTTTTGATCTAACAAATGTTTGTTCCTTAAGTCTAAATTCATAGTTCCAAAAGACATGATAGTCATGAGAGCTACAAGGAAGAATGACACATACATGCTTGACATGAATTCCGAAGCATGCAGCTCTACCTTTACCTGTCTCCTTTCTAAAGCAACACCCTTTGAATCATTTTTTAACATAGACTTTTAGAGAATGTAAAATTTTAAAATATTAATAAGCTGGTTAAACACAACTTGGTTAGAGGTTTGCCATTAAAAGATTTCATTGTTTCCAAAAAATGCATGGCTTGGGCTAAAGGAAAACAACACAAGAGACCTCACAAACTTAAATTGAAAATTCAATTGACAATCCTTTAGAGCTATTGCATACTGATCTTTTTCGTCTAATAAATGTTAAATCTCTTGCTAAGAAATCTTGTTGCCTTGTGGTAACAAATGATAACTCCAGATATTCATGGGTGAACTTCTTAACTGATAAGGGTGAGACTACTAAGCATTTCCAGAACCATATTCTTAGAATTAAGACTATCAACAACAAGAAAGTCAAGGTAAACAGAAGTGATAATGGAACTGGGTTCAAGAATCATATTTTTATACATTATATGCAAACAAAGGAATCCTGCATCAATTCAGTGTTGCATGAACTCCGTAACAGAATGGGGTGGTCGAAAGAAAGAACATGACTCTCATTGAAGCTGCTAGGATGATGCTCATCGAATCACATATTCAAATCACATTTTGGGTAGAGGTAGTTAACTATGCTTCATATGTTCTCAACAGACATCTGGTGGTAAAAGACATGATGAAGACTTATTATGAACTATTTCAGAAAAGAAAACCGTTGATAAGTTTATATCGACCCTTCGGATGTTCATGCACTCTTCTAAATACTCAAGATATAATGAGTAAATTTGCTGTAGTCTCAGATGTAAGTTATTTTGTTGCATATTCTTCTTCTCAAAAGGCATACGAAGTCCACAACAAAAGAACTCAGATTATCCTAGAATCCTTCTATGTTGATTGGCGGGTATCAAATGTTCCTATACTTGTTCGATCAAGTATGGTTCTATGATGCTGACCCTGTATTTCTATCTTTTAATCTACCTAGATTCATTGATGATGACATACGTATTTCATTTGTTCAAACCATATCACATGACCCTACCACACAAACCCTACCACAACGACAAGCACCAACAATCTCTATCACTCTATCATCATCACAAACACCCCCACACCAACCTTCTTCCATGTCACCTCAACAACCACCATCACCTCAATCATCATCACCCCAAACATCTCCATAACCTAAACCTAATACCAATCAACAACCAGAAATCCCATCTCAACACACTGTCAGTCATCCATCAGACACCTTGTACACAAACTTCAAAACCTCAATAGATCATCCTCACGACTATGTCATCGTTTCGACTCAAGATGGTATGATATAACAAGTCAGTGTGGGCTTATCAATGAATGTCTATTTGCATGCTTTCTCACCCAAATTGTTCCCAAGAACATGGCCATGGTTTTACAAGACCCAATTTGGGTTGTCATCATGTAGTTGGAGTTATAACAGTTAAGGAAATTAAATGTATGGGAACTTGTTGACCTACCACCAAACAATTTTTCAGTTGGAACCAAGTGGGTGTTCAATAATAAGCAGGATAACCATTATGTACTAATTAGAAACAAATCTAGATTGGTGGCCCAAGGCTTTGCACAAGAATAAGGAATCGACTGCACCGATGTCTTTGCTCCGGTTGCTAGAATAGAAGCAATAAGGAATTTTTTTGCTTATGCAGCTCATAAGAATTACAAGGTTTATTAGATGGATGTGAAATATGTGTTTCTTTTTGGAGACATTGATGAAGAAATCTGTGTGTGTCAACCACCTGGATTTGAGGACCTTGATTTCCAGGAAAAGGTATACAAACTTGACAAATATTTGTGTGGCCTTCATCAAGAACCTATGATTTGGTGTGAAACTTTAACCCAATATCTGCCCAGGAAGGGATTCACTTGAGGAACCATTGATATGACCTTATTCAAGAAGGTAGTGGGTAAAGATGTACTCATGGTACAAGTGTATGTTGATGACATCATCTTTGGATCTACCAACGAAAAGCTATGCCGAGAATATGAAGATGTGATGAAGGGACGCTTTGAAATGATTATGATGGGGAAGATGTGCTTTTTCTTAGGAGTGTGGGTTGTTCAGAAACCTGATGGTATTTTGATTCATCAAGAAAAGTACATTCTAGAGATTCTGAGGAAAATACAAGATGAATGATTCTTCACCTGAACTCACTCCTTTCAAAACTCAAACCGGTTTAACTCTAGATAAACAAGGAAAACTAGTAGATGCTTATCGTTATCGATCAATGATTAGTTCTCTGATGTATCTGACGGCAAGCCTCCTGATATCACCTTTGCAATTTGTTATTGTGCTCGATATCAAGCAAACTTAAAGAATCCCATGAAAAGGCTGCTAAACGAATCTTTCACTACCTGAAAGGAACTCTAAGATTGGGACTCTAGTATCCCATTAGAGGAAGCATTGACCTTCATTCTTATGCTGATAGTGATCATGGTAGATGCAAGCTTAATATAAAGTCAATAACCGGAGGCTGTCAATATCTTGGAGAATGCCTAATTTCTTGGCAAAGCAAGAAGCAAACCACAATGACCTTATCCATAGGAGAAGTTGAATACGTTGCTACATCAAGTTGTTGTTATCAAATATTATGGATTTAACATCAAATGATGGATTAAGGAATCCCCTTTCTTTACACTTCTCTTTTCTATGACAACGAAGTAGTCGTTCGCATGGCCAGGAATCCAATTCATCACACCCACACAAAGCACATCGATACTCACATTCATGCCATCCGAGATGCACAGAAGAAGGCTTTTATTAACACTATTAAAATTGAAACCAAGAATCAAAAAGCCAATCATTTCATAAAAACGTTTAACAAACCTCATTTTTATGAGTTGATTACTATGTTTGGATCAATTTCTTTTTAACTCTATTGTTCTAACAAAACAAATAAATAAATAACACAATCTTTTTGCAAGTATTTCTTATGCCTTGATTCCTTTCATAAATTACCAAAAACATAATAAATGAAAATCTTTTAACACTATTTGGAAATTTCTTAACTATGAAAGCAAATAAAAAATTCAGGGGAGAATTGAATTAGAACTTCAACATTTCATGTATATAACATATATATCTTATTTTGAATTTTTTGTCACTTTTGGTCATATTTTACAGGGAAGCATGGATATGATCAGAAAGGGGTCGTGGTTGTGAATGGATATGCATGGTAGGCTCAGCCTGCAAAATGTAGTAGACAATGACCGTGTGGCCAACTTAAACTTTAAAAGAGCTTGATAACTAGGATTATTTCCATGACATTCCGGCCAACCCAAAGAAAAAATCTTATCAAAAAGGGGTTGAGAGTTGATTTATGTTTGCCAAATCCAAATCCTCAAACCCTAAGTATTAAATTGAGCTTCTTTTAAGCTCTTTAAAATCCTCCTCGTGCTTATCTCCTATGCTATGCGTCAACATTGACCTAGAGTGATGATCTTCTCTGTTATATGTAGATATAAACCTGAAGCTCTCATCAACATGCTTAGATGATCCGCTCATCCGTTTATGTAAATATAGACATG
The DNA here is from genome assembly GCA_025506505.1 of Flaveria sonorensis. Classification (NCBI taxonomy): domain Eukaryota; kingdom Viridiplantae; phylum Streptophyta; class Magnoliopsida; order Asterales; family Asteraceae; genus Flaveria; species Flaveria sonorensis. Next base: position 52,506,649 of record CM046429.1, read on the forward strand.
GAGAGCTCATCATATCCATACAACAAGACCATCAAAACCTCAAAAGTTTTACATTGACAATGGTTCTTAATTAATCATTGTCTATGTCTCTCTCAAATCAATTCAAGCAGAATCATAAAACTCAATAAACCATGAGGATGAGTAGAGATCTTTGCTGGAAGTATGTGAGAACCTAGCTAAATGAGTGCCTTATAATCAAACCCAAAACACGATAAAGATAGCCGCAAGTCATTCGTTGAAAAGAATAAGGCATGGGTTTAAAAGGAAAAATATTTCAGCAATCCTTCCAAACCGCGGCTAACTGGATGAATATTTGAAGTACTAAATTGATATCATTGAAAATATTTTTAAATTTTTTTGAGTTATCTATCTTTAAAAAATAAGGACGTTAGGGTAAAGGAATCTTGCATTTATTTCATTTTATTTCTGAAAGTTAATTAAATTCAAAAAGAAACTTTTCCACTGAGCGGAATTGTTATTTCACTAGGCGAAATTATTCAATTCGCCATGGTGAATTTGTAGTTTCGCCGGAGAAAATTATCTATGTATATGTAGTCATCTTTGCTTCACAAATTTAAAACCACTCAAGTCGTAGCAAACTCACGAAAAAACACTAGAATTCGATTTTTGATTCTACAAATCTTGGTAAAAATCGGTGAATAGATTATTGCGAACCCATAGGAATGAACCATTTGTTTTTTTAAGCGTATAAAATTTGGCTTCCTTTTATTCTGGGTTAAAACTTTATTCAAATAGGTCTCAATTAAATTGCTGATAATCGGGCGAAATTGAACAAAAGTTCTTAATCAACGAGCAAAATTGTCTAGTTATGCTGCCCAATGAAACACTTCAGTAGACAGTTTCGCTCGGCACCTAGTCTTTTTCGCACCTTGTCTGTCATTGTGCACACGGCAATTTCACCATGGTTTAGATTTTTTTGATCGAGTGAAATTGTTGTTTTCCAAAAAAAAATTTCTAAATATAGAATTATTTATTAATATTTAGTTTAATTTATTATGATATTACTTCTTATTATCCTTATTTTTACCTATTTCAACTAATAATCTTTTATTTTCTTTTTCACATACAACGTCAAGCCTAAGTATGATGGCTGAAGGAGTCATCTATTTGGTATGCTCTAACTCACTCACCAACGATTGATGATAGGCAAATATGTGAGGAAAACTGCGGATTAGTTTGTGAATGAGAAACCAAAACTTATCAGGGCAAGGGTTTAGAAGGAGGATATCATAGTCACGGTGAAGGTTATCGAGAAAGTATTGATGTTGAAGAAAGATACTTGAGATGCAGTTTTGATGAAGGAGCCTGATATACTGAACTTGTTCAGACATATAGGATATGAAGGGCCAAACTTCAAGAAAAAGAAGGAGATTCTAAAGTCTTACATGTCAAAGGAATGGAGATTTATCACTGACGTATTAATTGCTTGCCTCGATCACTGGAAGGGAGGATCAGATGGTTTGAACTTCGATTGGGATTGAGTTATGATTACTTTTTGTAGAGGGCAGATAGCTAATATCGCTCATATCATTTTCGAGTATATGATCAACAACATCCGGGAAACGAAGAAGAATAAGTGGATTTTGTATCCGAGGTTCGTCTAGATGATTATTGATTACCTAAAGCTGAAGCTGAAGAAGACTGGTGAGTTGTAGTCTTGAAAGAGATAGCTATCGGGATCTTTACGGACTGTAGCATGACAAGACATGACTTTTCAGTGACGATCGCTTATCTGTTGGAAAATATGTATTCCACGGAAAGGTGGAAACATATTAAGACGTTGATTTGAGTTGGAGGAGGAGAGGTTTGAAGAGAATAGGGAACAGATAGAGAAGGAGATGAAGAAAAGGAAGAAATATGTAAGGAAGGTTATTAGTTTAATGGACAAGGAGGATAAGAAGACGGAGGAGGAAGAAAAGCCTACACAAAAGAAGTAGAAGACTCGGGAAGGGCCTCCTTCCCAAACCATGTCTGAGTGATTTGTTAGGGAAAGGAGGACAAAAGGGAAAGAACCAGTGTTGTGGGAGGAGGAACTCGAGGTTATTAAAACCCAAAAGAAGAAAAAGGTGGTGTAGTCAGGATTTGATGAGGACATGATACGAAACGTCAATGATGTCCTACCTAAAGAGCTTAGTATGGTGAAAACAAAGATCGTGAACATGGAACAGAGATAGATGCATTGGGAGGAGGAGATAAATGATATGAGGAAGATCATCCTGGAGCAGCAAGGGATGATCAAAACCCTAATGAAGTAGGTGAATGAACTAAAAAAGGCCATGAACATGTCTCCTCCTCTCAACGAGCAAGAGATTGAAGAAATGATGGATTTGACATGATATGAGATAATCAGGAAGATGTCAAGTGGTGTCAAGGCTGGAGGAGAAGCTGTTGGTCCAAGTGGGGTAGGAACTAGTGGTGCGGGTGCAAGTGTTGCTGGATCGAGCAGTAGGATATATGAGGAGGTAGGTGGTGACCAAGGAGATTTTATGGAACGATTCGCAGGAGACTTTGACTTTGATTATGATTTAGAATGGTAAATCATACCAGAGGTGAGACAGAGGTGTTAGGAAGTGGTGAGACGGAGAAGGCTGGAAGTGGTGTGACATAAAAGGTTGCAAGCAATGAGACCGAGAAGGTTAGAAGCGGAGAGACAGAGAGGGTTAAAAGTGGTGCAACAGTGGTAATAGGTGAAGGGGAACCAAAGGTTATAGGTGGATTAGGTGGTTAAGAAACTAAGGAGATTAAGGGAGATATAGTGGATGAAGGAATTTTGACAAAAAAAATGTGGTATTAGAGGCTCAAGCTAAATCTATGGTACCAATTAATATGGTGGAGGACGACGAGGAGGACGAGCAACTAGTCGATTATGATTCTGAGCTAGATCTCTATGAAACTAAGGAACGACCATTGACGTACTTTGCTCAGGAAAGTCAAGCTGAAAAGGATGTGGTGCAGGTGGATAAAGGTGATTGGTTTAGAAAGGAGGAAGATCTAGAACAGCAGACTCTGCTGTTTCAACACTTAGACACTCCAGTTATGAAACACTCTTACAAAAAGATAATTAGCCAGAAGTACAGTTCAGAGCTGAAGATGTATGTTACAAAGAGATAGAATGGAGAAATTGAGAATCTGTATAAAAGGAAACATTTTCATACTCTACTCAGGTGGTAGCTGAGGAGGCTGGGTGAGCTCCTATTGATTAACGCAGGTCTAAGCGACTGTGGGAAAGTGTTTGAAGAGAGAGTTCATACGGTGGCCCAGAATAATTTTATCAACTTTGAATATCAGAAAGGCATCAGGAAGAGGTCAAAGATAGATTTAGATTGGGCTACCGGAAAAGAATGGATTGTTTTGAGGTACAAGCTGATAAAGACCACCACGAGAGCTAGGATTCCAGATCAACAACCATCCAAATTGCAGAAGATCGTCAAATGGTCCTTTGACAACCAAACAGATGATGCAACAGTGCATGTTCAGCATGTAGATGAGATCCAGTTGTTCGACCCTATGGAGGTCTTTAACTTCAATGACGATGATCTGAAGGTGTTATGTGAGAACCCGATCAAATATGGAGAATGACTGGAGACAAAGGAGGAGGCAAGTTTGTTCGAGAGACTGGCTAACTGAGCTAGAGATATTTGGTCGGAGGTGAAGCAGCTGGAAACTAAGTGTAGCAATCAGAAGACTGATAGACTCAAGTTAGAGACTTAACTCGGAGGATGGAGAAGAACTGATAGGAGCTCAACAAAGAAGATCCGGTAGGTGAATACCACCCTAGGGGGAGTATTGATAATCAAGTAGGGTGGTATTCACCATTATCTTCTTAGTTTTTGTATGTATTTACTTTATTTATTGAAGTTGCTTTTGTTTTAGACAATTTCATTGGCAGCGTAAGTGTGCCAGGTTTTGCCTATAAATAGGAGCAACTATAATGAAACTCTGTTGAATTAAGTTCAGATTATTTGTGTTATTGATAGGAGCATTTATTATTCATCTTATTAACATCAAATCTTCTTTGTTTACTTTGTATGATTGTGCAAATGGGTTTATCATAGTTTCTATCACTTTTAATTAGATATTAGTTTACAAATTATCAAATCAATTAATAACTTGTGGATTTGATCAGATCTAGAGAATCAATAACACGTTATATCGATCTAGAGGACCAACATTTGGCCATACAATTAAGGACTGTCGAAAGGCCAACCCTTCCCCTAATACAGGAAACAACCAGGGATGCTTTAAATATGGCATTGGTGGGCATTTTCGCAAGGATTGTCCAAAGTTGAAGCAAACTGGTGGAAATAACCCATGTGGCTAAGCTTTGGTGATTGGAACAGGAGAAGTCTGACAGGACCCGAACATTCTCACGGGTACATTTCTCCTAAACAATCACTATGTCTTTATTATATTCGATACGAGTGTCGTTAGGAATTTTGTGTCTAGTGAGTTTAGTCCACTTCTTGGAATTACACCAACATATTTGGCTTCTAAATATACGATAGAATTAGTTGATGGTAAATTAATCAGAACTGATAAGATAATACAAGGATGTACATTGAATTTGGCGAATCACTCGTTTGACATAGATTTACTACCATAACTCTTGTGAGTTTCGACTTCGTTACTGGTATGGATTGGTTGCCAAAAAATCAAGTAGAAATTGTTTTTTGTGAGAAGGTTGTTCGCATTCCACTTCTAAATGGAGAAAAAATATAGATCAAGGAGAAAGATGTGGTACCATGCTAAGAATCATCACATGTGTGAAGGCACAAAATACTTACAAAAAGGTTTTCACGCCATCTTGGCACACGTGAAGGAGAAGCAAGCGGAGGAGCTAAGGGATTCATAAGACTAACTTGTTAGATAAAGGATTTATAAGACTAAGTTTCTCACCTTTGAGAGCTCCAGTCTTGTTCGTCAAGAAGAAGGACAGATCTTTCTAAATGTGCATTGACTATCGGGAGTTAAACAAGCTTACTATCTTGTATTGGTATCCACTTCCATGAATCGACGACTTGTTCTACCAACTCCAATGATCTACCTATTACTCAAAGATTGACTTACATTCAAGATATCACCAATAATGAATCCAACAGGAGGATGTGCCTAAGACTGCATTTCAAACTAGTTATGTTCATGCAGGACCAGTGAGGGGGTCAATAGAACAATTTCACAACGTTGGAAAGACTTAGAACACTTAACAAATCAAATTGGGAACTGGTTATATTGAAATAATGAACACAAGTAAAGAACATAAGCAGAACATAATAAGATGGTTTTCAAGAATGATGTATATTGTTCTCAAGTGTTTTACAAGAAGTTACAATGCTAGTCCTAAGGACTGGTACTTGAGATACATTATACTACATCCTAAAGCCAGCCATAGTTTGAAGGCCAGTTAGAATACTAATCTAGACAACAAGATCAACATAAAGTCAAAAGGCAGATTGCCTTTTGACTAGTAACTAAGATATGCCATAGCTCACATCCTTATCTATTACAAAATGGACAAAAGTACAAAGTAGAAAAGTTACAGAATCTAAGACCATAATCTATAGTTGACAAAAGTATGGACTTTTCTATAGGGGAAAGTGGTTTAGCTTTTATTAAAAGCATGTCAGAGAAAGCATGCCTTCTCTATCTTCAAAAGAAATTAGTCTCTTGGCTTCGGAAGACTTTGTCTTGATGCTTCGGAAGACTTCAACTTTGGCTTTGGAAGAATTGGTCTTTTGGCTTCGGAAGATTTGATACTTAGTAAATTTAATTGAGTTGTATCAAATCTTCTAAAGTAACTTTCCTTGTACTTCACATGTACATGCTGAGAGATCTTTGGTTGTATCAGCCTTTAAGTATAACTCTTACAAACTGCCCCTAGGCTGATGCTACCAAAACTAAAGGATAACTTTGAGTCTTGATCTTCATCTATTGACAGTCCATATCAGAATCAAGACCATTCCCTTCATCATCAGTTGGTCAGGATTCCTCAGACTCATAAAGTATCATCCCATGTCATAGAGATCATGAAGAGGAAGGTCAAGTATGTTTTTTCCAGAAGTCCACATCTTGAACCCCTTCATTTCTAGTGACATACCATCTGTCTGGGTTAGTAGTAAATGCCCAAGACAAGATGGGTCTCTCAGCAGCAATAGGCACTACTTGGATTGGAGTTGGATGAGCAACCTCTTCTTGATCATCCTCAGGATGTTCTGACCCATCCTAAGGTGTAGAGGTGGATGCCTTGGACTTCTTCTTCTTCTTCTTGTCCCTTTGGATGGCCATCCTTTTCCTCTTTCTGTATTTTAACTCAGGAGGTTGGTCGAGAGTACCAGATGTTTTTCCTTTGTCCTTCTAAGTTGGGTCCTTTTCCTTCACAGGTTCAGAGGAGAAGAATTAGGACCCTATTGTGGGTCAGAAGATGAAGCTTCCTGAGATGCAGTACTAGGTCTAGGTTGTGTTGTCTCTTGGGGTTCAACCTTGACCTCCGCTTCAGGTGCAGCCTGATTTGGTGGAGAATACAGGTCTACCAGCTCACCCTTCTTAGTCTTTTGCCTGATCATTCTAATGTGCTCATTGATAGTGGATAGAGACATTAGACCAAGTCTCCTACCAGAGAACCCATACAGCATCAAGAAGCTCATCATCTTTAGTCGGTCAACAGACTTCTTCTGATTGGCTCTAATGGTTGCTATTGATTTTGCAGCCTCTTCCCTTATCTTCCTCTTAGCAGTTTTTTGTTCTTTTAATACTTTTGCTCAAGCTGCTTGAGGTACTCAAATTCTATATACTCATATGACAAGAGAAGTAAGTCAGCTTTTTGATAGAGTCCTATGGCACTCAGGTAGGTTATCATGTTTTATGTGTCTTGTTCCATACGTACCTGAGCTTCTTGTTTAGCTGCCAGCCTCTGCCGCAGGGCTTTCTTGAACTGGAGAGAGGGTAGGAGCTTTTTAAAGCCTCTTTCTTTTTCTTTCTTCTTTAATTTTGAGGAGCAACTCTACAGCCTCAGCTTCCTTCCTTTCTTTTGACACTTTAGTATCAACTAGTTCATTTAGTTCTTCCAAGGGAAGAGAGATGATTTCATCAATGTTGTAGTTCCATAACCCTAGATAGTTCAATCTGGCTGCCCTTAACTTATCGTCCTGAGTGTTTGGCCTGGGGGCAGCCCTGACTGTAGCTTCTATGAAGCTAGGGGTCTCAGAAGTTCTCTCTCCCCTTTCCTTCCTCTTTCTCCCCTTTTTCTCCTCCTTAATCTCCTCAGAGGTCATTTTCCTCTTCCCTTTGTTAGTCATTAGCCTCTATGACTCAGGGTGGAGAGAGTTATGGCCTTCATCACTTGGTGTAGAACTTGAGCTCTGGCCAGGGAGAGGATTTAAGGCACCATCAGCGGCTGGTGCCTCACTGAGGGTGTTGGGTGCTCAAGCAATTCTTGCCTCAAGGTTCACAGGTTCAACTGCTAGGCCTTTAACTGAGCTTTCCCCTTTGAAGCTAATTTTACGGTTTGCCTCAGTATCTAGTTGACCAATAGTTTTTCCTACTAGCCTCTGTCTATATAAGTAGGACCTTCTTCTGAACTCTTTTGCCTGTTTTGACTTGGGTTGACAAGTGGCTGGTCAACTAGAGGAAAGCTCTCATAGTATCTCATGGTTTGAAAATTGAAGACATCTTGTTGCCCCTAAGATCTACAGAGTACTAGGGCTCTTCTATCAGCATCATACCTCTATCCTATTATTGGATTTTCACCAGGGTAGGATGGGGTAGACATAGCCCTTGAAATTCCCTCTTCAAATAGGCTATAAATCAGTACATCCATATCATTATAGGCCTGAGGAGATTGTTGAGTATGGACAACTGCAAGTGAGGATGGAGAGGCCTCTATGTTCATACTCTTAGCAGAACTCCCAGGTTCTATGATTATATGTAGGACTTTTTCCCCCTTTTGGTAGCATCACCCTCTTGCACAAGTTCCACCATATCCATAGGTTCTTATGGACCTGGTTAAGTTTTCATGGCAGGTCTCTCAGCTAACTTGCCATTGAGATCAGTGATCTCAAGTTTCTAATCAATGACCTACCTTTGCATGCTAGTCACCTAAGATTCCAGGTGACTTATCTGTGAAACTAAATAGGTGTAGGTTTTAGAGATTTTTTGCACCTTCAGTTGTAGACTCCCCTCATCTTCATCAGAAGAATCATGGAAGGATGAGAGAACATAACCAAAGTCATCCCCCTCACCACTAGCTTGTGGTTCTTGGTTGTTAGATTTCCCCTGCTCCATGATAGCTTCAAGAGAAGTGTCAAGGGGATGGGTTTCCATGGTTGAGGTCTTAATAATGTAATCACTTGCAAAATTAAGAGCCTCTTCCATATGGAGTTCCTGAACATGTTCATGAAAGTCAACCTCAGTTGAGGTGGTTAATGTGGGCTAGATATGAGTGTTTCAGGAGCACTTATTTCTCCTTGAGCAAGAGAGAAGAAGAGAGACTCATGGTACTCACTAAAACCCATATCCTCATCATCATAGAATTGAAGGTTAGGGATTGGTTGGTTTAAGTCTAACAGTTAGGGATGGTAGATGTCCCCTGAAGGCTGATCACCTGAGTTTTGAGACTCAGGGCAAAGGCTTATGCTTCGGCTAATGAGCTCATTAGGCTGAGCATAAGGAACCTCAGCACTGATCAATGAAGTAATGGGAGTGGTTTGCTCCTCAAGGGAAGTGCGCTCATGGTTCCATTTCCTCCTGCATGGGTGATTGTACGGAGGCCTCCTCAATCTGAATATACTGAGTAGGGGTTTATTTGGATTTTCTTGAGTAGGTGAGGATTATTTATGGTTGTGTGGGTGTTGCAGATGTAGAAAGTGTGGGTTCAACATTGACTGGTGTTGTAAATTTGTCACCTTGAGCAATAAGCTCTAACATTTTTAGGATCAGGGCAGTTTCTACCCTTGAGAAGCCAACAGTGGTCTTTCTTATGATTTTGGAGATGTCGGGCTTCATCTGTCCCAGTTTAAGAATATCATCTATTCCCTTTAACTGTGAGCCCAATTCGTAGTTAAGAATATGCTAGACATATCTAGGGAACATGTAGTACTCTAAGGAGTCCAAGTTTGCAAACAAATTTATATAGAAAAACTAGGAGTACTTGAACTTGACCCCTTGAACCATTCCATGGACTATATAGGATAAGTCCTTAGGAATCTCGTCCTATCCTCCATGTTTATTTGATTAAGAGGGAATAACAACATGGAGGAGGTATTTCCACTAGTAAGAGACCATACCCTTCCTGTGGGTTCTGACAGTGTAGTCCTCTTCGTAGCCCATCTGCCTGAATGATTCATTCATAATAGATTTGGGGAAAGACAGCTCGCCTTCTTCATCATCCAGCCTAAGATAAGAGTTGATTATAGCTGGAGTGATAAACACTGTCTTCCCCTGCACTGATGCAGACAGTTCCTTCTCACCGTCCAAGATCACTTCTTGGCAAGTCCTCCAAAACTCCAGCAAGTGTTCTTCATACAGTGGAGGGTTGATGGATAAAGCGATGAGGTAGTTTGATTGAACAAGGAAACGGCAGAAATCTAAGAAACCAGGATCTTTCTCAAATGATAACAGAACAACATGATTAAGTTGTATGTGAAGATGCATGGAAAAATCAGACTGGTTTTGGGGTTCAGTGTCGGCCATTTGAGAAAGCTTTGGTATTTAGAAAGCTATGAACAAATAGGTTTTATGTGTGAATTTAGGATTGAACTTTTGCAGATGAATAGGAAGAAGAAAGAGGGGGAACCGTTGTAAGGATATTTATGATAAGATTTGAGACAAAGTTAATTCAAAGGGAAAAACTTTGAAATCCGAATGGTGGTCCCACCTTTGAAAAAGTGCCCAAAAAGGTAGTTATCTTGAAAGTAGAAAATCTTTCGAAGGTAATTTGTTTTCGGAAGTTTTGAGAAAACTTCCAAAGCCAATTTGACTTCACAAGAATTGCTTCAGAAGAAAAATACTTACAGTAATTTGCTTCCGAGATATATTTGGCTTCAGACTATATTAAACTTCAGAAGTTTTATTCAAGGAAAATGTAAAGCTTTCGAGACTTAATTGCTTTCGAAAGAATATCGTCCTTCAACACATATAAGTGCTTAGAGGCATATTTAATCTTCGAAAGATATATAAGAATTTCTTCCAATGGTAAATTTCTTAGTAAGTAATTATTAGTTTTGAAGACATAAATTTCTTTCAGAGTCAACTTAATGTCTTACGAAAGCAAATATATCTACAATTCTCAAAATTCTAAGAAATATCATTTAGGAAAATTTTCTTCCAAGGTAAATAGTGATTATATGAGTAATGATATAGACAACATTAAAGACAAAGATATTTGAAAAAAAATCTTGAAATTAATTTTTAAAAATCTACCCAAAGTTAATCATCCCAATAGCTGATACAAGATACTTAAATCTCTGTTTATCAAAAGCTTTTGTGAACAGATCAGCATATTGTTCATTTGTGTTAACTTTGACTAGTTTTATCAATCCTTTTTCAAAATTATCCATTACCAAATGATACCTGATGTTGATATGCTTTGTCTTTCAGTGCTGCATAGGATTCTCTATAATAGAGATAGTACTATTGTTGTCTATGTGGATGGGAGTCTTTTTGAAGTTGAATCCATAGTCCAGCATATGATTTTGAATCTAAAGCACTTAAGCACAACAGCTTACAGCAGCAATTTATTCAGCTTCAGTAGTTGATGCGGACATATAGGATTGTTTCTTCCACTACCATGAGACTATCCTTCCATAAAGGAATTGACACCCCCTAATGTAGACTTTTCAGTCATGTTGCAGCCACTATAGTCACTATCTGTATAAGCATACAGATTGAAGTCCGAATTCCTAGGATACCAAAGGCCCAATTTAGGAGCACCTTTGATATATCTAAGAATCCTCTTTGATAGCAACCAGGTATGACATCTTGGGATTGGCTTGATATCTTACACATATGCATGTGGAAAACAGGATATCATGCCTGCTGGCTGTGAGGTACATAAGAGATCCAATCACAGCCTAGTAGAGATATTCATCAACACACTCCCCTTCAAGAACAGGTCCTAGGGAGTGGTTTCTTGCTTTTGGTGTCTTAGCAACCTTACACTCAGTCAGATGAAATCTGACTAGTATGTCTTGATCATATTTTGGCTGGTTTGTGAAGATGCCATAGTCAAAATGCTTCACTTGAGTTCCTAGAAAGAAATTGAGTTCCCTCATGGCACTCATTTCAAATCTATTCTTCATTAGCTTCTCAAAGTATTTGTAGAGCTTTGGATTAGTTAACCTAAATATGATGTCATCTATATAAACTTGAACCAACATCAAGTCATTTCATGTTCCTTTAATGAAGAGTGTGCTGTCAATAGTACCCCTCTTATAACCATGCTAAACAAGGTACTATGATAGTGTCTCATACCACTTCCTTGGAGCTTGATGTAGCCCATAAAGAGCTTTGTCAAACTTGTAGACATAATCAGGATGATCTGGGTCTGTAAAGCCAGGTGGTTGTTTGACATACACTTCCTCATCTATCACACCATATAAAAATGCACACTTGACATCAAGTTTGTAGACCTTGAAATCCTTGGATGCAACAAAAGGAAGGAACATCCTAACAGCTTCAAGTCTTGCTACAAGAGCAAAAACATCTGTGTAGTCAATCCCTTCATCTGGAATCTACCCTCGGACAACTAGTCTTTCCTTATTCTTGATGACAAGTCCTCTATCATCCTTTTTATTCCTAAAAACCCACTTAGTACCTATAGGTGTCTTCCTATGAGGAAGAGCACGTAGGTTCTAAACCTTTTGTCTTTTAAATTGAAGCAGCTCATCTTGCATTGCTTCAACCTAACTTCCACCCTTTAGAGTTTCATCAACCTTCTTTGGCTCAATATAGGACATGAAACAAGAGTATAGACAAACATTTTGATCATGGGTTTGTCCTCTTGTTCTCACCCTTGTCTCAACATCTCCAAAGATGTTTGTGGTGGGATGGGACTTGTGGATTCTCAGTTGAGGAATCATAGCAAGTTGGTTTGACAGATCTAAATTAGTGAACTTCAAATCTAGTGATTGAGTATCACCCACCACATCAACACACTTATCAAGAGAAGCTTGATCCAATAAGTATGTAACATCATTGATGTTGTCTTTAGTCGAGAGGTTGTCAGCATCATTAAATTCTTGATCACTTTCACTATCTCCATCTGCTCCTACATTGGAAACCCCTTCATTTGAATTCTATTCCACTATGCTAGACTTTATAGACACCTTAGTTGTATCAGCTGAAGAGTTTGTCATGGTTATGCTGATAGGATTTCCAACTACAACGACTGTTACCACTGGAGTTAAAGAAATTTTATCACTTGGTCTTCTCAGCTCAAATATTGGGTTAGGATCTCCCTTTGATAAGCTACATGTAGATCCTGAAACATCTTCACAAGATTTGTTAAAATAGTTGGTAACTAAGATCTAATAACCAATCTGGACTAGAACCTTTCATACTAGAGAACTATATTGTCTTGTAATACCCTTTTCATCACAAAATGTATCAAGGATTTGGTTCTTGAATTTAGTTTCTTGATCATATCTTATGATCTTAACGTTATGATCATATTGATTCTCACTTTTTGGAATGAAGTTCTTCAAGATTTCAGGGGTCTCATCCTTAGTTCTAAAAAAAGAAGATCCAAGTGTATCTTGTGAAATCATTGATGATCATCAGGCAATATGAAGTTCTTTCTAAACTCATTACACTAGTAGGGCTAAAGAGATTCATATGTAACAAGTGTAGGGGAGTAGTGATGGAGTTCGTTTTCTTTGGCTTATGTGATACTTTGTGTTGCTTTCCTTTCAGACATGCAACACAGTTATCATCACTTGAAAACTCTTTCTTTGGCATTCTAGTAACCAAATAATTCTTATGTAATTTATTCATGTTTTTAAAGCTTACATGGCACATTCTTTTATGCCAGAGGAAAGACTCATCACTATTGACTTTAGATAGAAAGCAAGAAACTTCTCCAGATGGGGATGTTTGCTGAACATCCATCTTATACATGTTCCCTTTCTTGTAGGCTCTAAGTAGGATATGCTCTTAAGGAATGACCACCCCGGTCTTGAGAATGATTCACTCATGCTTAGTAATGAGCGTGTTATGTCTTTGGTCACAAAATTAGGATACACCCAAAAGGTTGTACCTAAGCTCCTTAACATGGCTTACCTTCTCAATGCTAAGCTTACAATTTATGACCCTACCCCTTCTAGTTATGTAACCACCTGTCTCTTTTCCAAAACCAATTGTCCCTCTATCAATTGTTTTAATATTCTAAAGCAAAGAAAGATTACCTATCATGTGCCTTGAACAGCCACTATCAATGATCCTTACATTTCCCTTGGTCCTCAACTGTTCCTGCATAGAAAGAGATGGTTAGTTACATTTGGAAACCCAAGCCTTATTGGTCTTGGGCTCATCAAAGTGTAATGAAGATAATTCTATAGTTATTGATCATATATGCAAGCTCTGAGGATCATTTTCTATTGTTAATGAAGAGATTTTAGTCACATGGCCTTCTTTCATTTTCCAGACCATCTTTGGAAGATTAGACTTGACCTTCAAGACTTTGAAAGTTTTGATGACTTTGGATGTTTTGGAGATTGGACCTTTGGAAGCTTTTGCATCCACTGCAGCAGACTTCAGTACTTCGAAAGCATTCCTTTCTTGCGAGACCAAAACTTCTTCTGAAGGTAGTTGTTCACCTATCTTCGTCTTTACTTTGGAGCTTACAAAAAGAAGATATTTTCCTTCTGAAGCTATCTTCTTCTTCTTCGTCTTAGAAGTTTGTTTTTGGTCATATAGATGGTACTCTTGGGACTGTAGGTGCAATCCTTAAAAAAGTGAGAAGTACCACCACACATGAGGTATTCAACTAGCATACTTCTGAGAGTCTTCTTCTGAGTAGAAGGCTGAGCTTGATCTCTTTCCACTTCCTTCTTCATCTTCATAAATGATTCAGTAGGCTTCTTAGGGTGAGGCTTGCTCTTGGAACTGGATGGTTCAAGCTGTGCAGTAGTAGTGCATAATTGATGAACCTTTTTTTCATGACCATGATGAATTGGACATGAACTAGGACTCCTGGTACTAGAATTACAGTCTTCACCACTTCAAACCTAGTAGAATGAAATACTTGTTTTTGCTTGGAGTTGAAAGTGGCCTTGATCTCTTGGGCTTTCTTGGATTTTCTTTGGCTGCCCTGATCAAGTTCTTCCTAGCTGACTTGGTCATCCTTAGTTCTTTCTTCTCTCACGGAGCATAGTGACCATTCTTAGGATGAGGCTCCTCACTCACTACAGATTCATCCTTCATTATCCCCTCTTCATCATCATCCTCTTCTTGGATAGGGTCTATGAGGGGCAGCTCATCTTGACTAGTTCAACACCTTGGAGATCTTACTGATAGTAATGTGTATAGTGGTGCTATCTCACTTGAACCCAATCCCTGCCTGTTCTCATAAAAAATCTTTGCATGCAAGGATGAAGATATGATATTCTTGAAGGTTTCCTCTTCAAGAACAAACTTTTCTGCCCTGGCTTTGCTAATCACAAGCTCAGCCTGGCATTCAGTTAACTTGGTAATGAGATCTTTGATTTGAGTCCTATAATTTGTGTGCTCATGCTTAAGAGTTGAAATTCTCTTCTCTAAATCTTCTACTTTTACTTTATAGTCATTTTTAGCTCTTTTGAAATCAGCTTTAAAATGTTTAAAGACTCAAGGCCAGATCTCACTTCCAGGTTTATAGGACCTATACATGTTTACATTAGCAATGCATTCATGTGTAGATAGATTTTCTAATACCATGGCTTCTTCATGGTCAGCCATCAGTGCTTGATTGGGAGAAACATCTTCCACCTAAAAACTCTAGGAAAAGCCTCCCTCTTCAACAGCAACAATAGCTTGTTGTTTTGGTTGACTTGGCTTCTCAGATCTGGGAGCTGTATTAGTGTAGCTTGATCTGAATTGTGCTTGGCCATCATTAGTCCTTGGTGCCTTGTACTCCTAGCAAAGTGTCCCATCTGGTTATAGTTGTAACACTTCACTTTGCTTTTATCCTGTCCAAACTTTCCACTGGACATGTTGCTGGGAAACTTTCTTCTGGTTCTCTTGTAGAACTTCTTGGCTTTGTGAGTGAGAAGAGCCATTTGCTGAACTATCTCTATATACTCCAGGTCATCTGGATAGATACAATCCAAGTCTTCAAGAGTGAAGAGAAAGTTGCCATAACTTTCATGAGCAGTCACAAAGGCTTGAGATGAGCTTGTCTCTTGGAATGGGCTTCCTTGGATGTAGCTCTCCCTTGGTGTCTGCGATGAAAGGGACCTTTTATGAGTTGTTAGGACAGCATATAAGATGATGTTATGGTTCCCTACTATCCCTTTCAACCACATGACGGGCCTCAACCCTATTGATATCTAGAAGAGCTGCTTGATGGATTTTCCATGTTCATCTCCATCTAGTAGCCACTAAGGATACCATATAGCTCTATGAGAGTAAGGGTGGAGAGGTTTTTACTTCTCTTAATGGCCACACAGTAGTGAGTCCATTGCCTGGGAAGAGGGAACATGAACTTCCTCATAATGTCCCTATTCTCAAGCTTAACTCCAACATCCATGAGAGAGTCTACAATCTCAACATACCTAAAGTATTGTTGAGTCATAGTTTCACCTGATTTGTAGGTGAAGTTCTTAAACTGCTGCTTCATGAGGTCCTTCTTGTTTTCATTAACTTAACTAGAACCCTCATACATGAGCTTTGGTGCATCCCATAGCTACTTAGTAGTTTTGCACTTCTTGAAGCCTTTGTATATAGAGTTGGGAAGAGAAGTTTGGAGAGTGGTCATGGCCTTCTAATCTATGTCATTCTTCTTCCAATCTTCCTTGGAATAGTCAGCCACTTCCTTTGTAATCATCCCACCACCAGCAGTGGCTAAAGAGGTTCTTGGGATGTAAGGTCCTTCGACAACAGATCTCCACATCCTGCTATCTTGAGACTTGATAAACCCCTCCATACGTTGGCACCAAGTATCAAAGTCATCAGGAGTGATCAGTGGAGTTTTTGTCATGGTACCAGTTCCATGTCAGCCTTAGTGAGAGCTGCCATTTGAGTTGGTAAGTGTTTTGTGACATTAAGGAGATAAAAGATGGTGAGATCTTACAATCAAGAGTCAAAAATGACCTGATACCATTTGTAGGACCGGTGAAGGGGGTCAATGAAATAGTTTAACAAGGTCAGAGAGATTTAGGACACTTAACAGATCAAATAGGGAACTGACTATATTGAAACAATGAACTAAATTAAAGAACAGAAGTAGAACATAATAAGATGGTTTTCAAGAATTTTGAATATTGCAATCAAGTGGTTTACAAAATGTTACAAAGCTTAGTCCTAAGGACTAGTACTTGAGATACTTTATACAACATCCTACAGCCGGTGATACTTTGAAGGCCAGCCGGAACACTAATCAAAACAACAAGATCAATGTAAAGTCAAAAGACAGATTGCCTTTTGACTAGTGACTATGACATGCTATAGCTTACATCCTTATCTATTACAAAAAGGATAAAAGTACAAAGTAGAAAGTTACAGACTCTAAGACCATAATCTATGGTGTACAAAAGTATGGACTTTTCACCAACTTTTATAAGTTGGTGAGTATTCAGAGATGGTAGCGGAAATTGGGTCACCTTTTGTCAAAAGCATGTCAGAGAAAGCATGTCTTCTCTTTCTTTGAAAGAAATCAGTATCTTGGCTTCAGAAGACTTCATCTTTGTCTTAGAAAGAATTGATCTTTTGGATTCGGAAAATTTGATACTTAGTGAATTTCATTGGGTTTTATCAAATCTTTCAAATTAACTTTCCCTGTACTTCACTTGTGCATGCTGAGAGCTCTTTAGTTGTATCACCCTCTAAGTATAACTCTTATAGTTCACTAATAGTTTATGGTGATGCCATTTGGGTTAACCAATCCACTATCTGTATTCATGGACCTCACGAATAGAGTGTGCAAACCCTATTTGGTTAAACTCGTGATCGTCTTCATCGATGGCATCTTGATATATTCACGAACCAAGGTTAAGCATAAGCAACATTTAAGATTAATCTTGGAACTACTCAAGAACGAGAAATTGGATGCCAAATTCTCAAAATGAAACTTCTAGATCTAGGAAGTGCAATTTCCTAGGCATGTGGCCAACGACAAGGGCATACATGTTGATCCATCAAAAATTGAGGCCATTAAAAAATGCAAAGAACCTAACACCCCGACTGAGTTGCGATAATTCCTAGGTCTGGTAGGTTATTACAAACATTTCATTAAAAACCTCTCCAAAACATCTCAACCGTTGACTACCTTAACCCAAAAAGATAAGAAATTCGATTAGTGCGATAAGCAAGAAGCAGTGTTTCAATTGTTAAAGGATAAACAGTCTTGTGTGTCGATTATGCCTTACTAGAGGGAACTGATGGTTTTGTGGTGTATTGTGATGCGACATGACAAGGAATCAGTTGTGTCTTGATGCAAAATGACAGGGTTATTGCTTACACTTCTCGGCAACTTTAAGTGAACAAGAAAAATTACACTACTCACGACCTAGAATTGGGAGCTGCTGTTTTTGTATTTAAAATATGGAGACACTATTTGTATAGTAATAAGTGTACTATATTCACTAACCATAAATCCTCCAACATATTTTCAATCAGAATGAATTAAAAATCAAAGAACGCAGGTGGGTCGAGTTACTAAACAACTATGACTGCGAGCTTCGCTATCATTCCCGAAAGGAAAATATTGTAGCTGATGCCTTGACTAGGAAAGAATTAACCAAGACCTTGCAGGTGCATGCATTAGGAATGATAATCCATACAAATTTAACAGAACATGTGCTGAATCAATATTTCAGATTCATTGAGCTTGGATCTTATGATTCATCATGTTCATAACCTAGAAATCAAAATTAAGATAGGTGTATGTGTGTGAATCACAGAACAAAGAGATGGATAATGTTAATGTTATAATTTCATTGATGTTGATGAATAAATTAAAATAAGAATCTTAGATGAAAGATGTAATCAAACCCACCCAAAGGAGGAATTCTCCTTAGGTGGTTGTTCGCACCATACGAAACACACACAAGAACCACACTCACAAAAATGCACTAATGGGTCTATATATAATATTGTTACATCATGACCTAATTTTGAATTTTCTTTTTGTCTTGATGTTGACTTTGTCATGTTGAATTGTCTTGTATTGTTGTTCTTGTTATGATCAACTTAGTCTTTGAACTTGTACAATGAGATCTTCAGTCGGCTGTGTTTATCATTTGGTAAGCTTATGTTTATTCAATTGTTGAACCCAACAATACTCCCCCTAAACTGATGCTTGCCAAACATTGAACTTGAAGATCTTTTCTGTTACGTGTCTTCTTGAAAAGACTTGTTAATCTGTGCCTAAATATTATCATGACTTTTAGAGAGTTTCTGGCAGTTGTACAAATCCTAGAATGACGCAATAGTTTTGTGACCATAATTGATTTCTGTTATTGTTTTTCTTTCGGTTGAGTACACAAAATGGACGTGCCTATTGGTTGCAATCATCCGCATTCATCATAATAACTTTTTCTTGTTTGTTCATGTCATCTGTTTATCATCATTTGTTATTGGATTAATTACCACATTATGTGAGTAATTCATCAGCATTTTTTCACTCAGAAAGTCATGATAATATTCTGCCAGTTGTACAAATCCTAGAATGATGCAATAGTTTTATGACCATAGTTGATTTTTTTTATTGTTTTTCTTTCTGTTGAGTACCCAAAATGGATATGCCTGTTGGTTGCAATCATCCGCATTCATCATAATGACTTTTTCTTGTTTGTTGATGTCATCTGTTCATCATCATTTGTTGTTGGATGAATTACCACATTACGTGAGTAACTCATCAACATTTGTTCACTAAAACAGCTGTATTAGTTGACTACAAACAAGTCATCCATATTTGTAACCTTAAATGAACAAGTCACTCTTATTTGTTCAAAGTGCATCCCGCATTTGTGTTGTTGTCACACTTACACAACCGTATTTGATTGATGCTCAGCCGTACTTTTATGTTGAGCAAATCATGCATCCGCATTTGTGTTGTTGTCACACTTACACAGCCACATTTGATTGATTCTCAAACACATTTGTATGTTAAGCAAATCATGCATCCGCATTTGTGTTTTTGTCACACTTACATAGCCACATTGGATTGATGTTTAGCCACATTTGTATGTTGAGCAAATCATGCATACGCATTTGTTTGTTGCTCGGCATCCGTATTAGTGTAATGATAAGTACTTGTTAGACATATGTAACCGCATTTCATATTGTTTCGTGCGTATTTCCTAATCAAACTAATGCGACTACAGGTACTCAAATAACTTTAGATCTGAAATGCTTCTGATCTTGGATCAAAGATTGATGCTTCTTTTCTTCATTCTATTGACGTTAATCTTGTTAAGTTGCATTGAGTTTTGAAGGAGTAATCAGATCCATGATTAATCATCTTCAAATCATACCAACATTAACAGATTTGTTGATTTTCTTTTGTATTTTATTGATGAACAAATGTGGTTTCAATGAACAGTGACCTTTTTCTTTATTTTTGTTTTTGTATTCTTTGTTCTTGGCATCATAATTTTGAAATCAGATCTGAAACTAAATGGATTCAGCAACCAATGGCTCTATTACCATTTTGCTGAATCAATATTTCAGATTCATCGAGCTTGGATCTTAGGATTTCTCATCTTCATGACCTAGAAATCAAAATTAAGATGGGTGTATGTGTGTGAATCACAGAACAAGATAGTGTTAATGTTATAAATTCATTGATGTTGATGAACAAATTACAATGAGAATCATAGATGAAAGATGGAATCAAACCCACCCAAAGAAGGAATTCTCCTTGGGTGGTGGTTCGCACCTTAAGAAACACACACCCAAGAACCACACTTGCAAAAATGCACTAATGGGTCTATATACAATATTGTTACATCATGACCTAATTTTGACATTTCTTTTTGTCTTGATGTTGACTTTGTCATGTTGAATTGTCTTGTATTGTTGTTCTTGTTATGATCAACTTGGTCTTTGAACTTGTACAATAAGATCTTCAGTCAGCTGTGATTATCATTTGGTAAGCTTCAGTGTATTCAATTGGTGAACCCAACAATATGAAAGATGAAACTCTATATGACATGAATAAAGAATTTGAGATCAAATTTGGTGGAGCTCACTAATTTATGAACCAGATTTGGGTACCAAGTTTTTGGAACCTAAGGGATCTAATGATGAACAAGGCACACAAATCCAGATACTCCATCCACCCGGGCTCTGATATGATGTATCAAGATCTTAAGGAATTATAAAGATGCCTAACATGAAAGCTAACATGCTTACCTATGTAAGCAAGTGCTGCAGGACCAGTAAGGGTACTTAAGATTGCAATTAGCTTTACAAGAGGAGAGAACTAAAATCACTTAATCACTCAAGTAGGGAACTGGTAACTTTACTGATGATACAAAAACAACACAAGTAATGTTAGAGAGACAGAACTATAAGAACAAGAACAAAGTCTCAAGAACACAAGATTGAGTTTTCAAGAAAGTTGTATATTGATTCTTTAGTTCTATTACAAATGTTTTCAAGTATATCTAATTACAAGAACCAGAGACTATTTATACTACATCCTACAACCTTCAATATACAAAAAGACAGTTGGATTTTGACTAATCTAGACAACAAGATCAATCTATAGTCAAAAGGTAGATTGCTTTTTGACTAGTGACTATGACATACCATAGCTCACTAACTTAATCTAAAACAGACAAGTCAACAGGTACAAAAGTGGGAAGTTACAAACAAAGACTTTTTCTACTGTTTGATAAAGTATGGAAGTTTCACCAACTAATGTTAGCAGGTGAGTCTTCAGAGCAACAGCGGAAAGTACATCAGCTTTATCAAAAAGTAACTCAGAGAAAGCATCCTTTCTCTGTCTTTGGAAGAAATGTGTCTTCATAGCAAAATGGCTTTGGAAGACTTTGTCTTTTGAAGCTTTGGAAGACTTCATCTTTGGCTTCGGAAGAAATGAGTCTTTGGCTTTGAAAGATTTCACACTTATAATAATTTTCTGATGAGTGTGAAACTTCAAAAGTAACTTCTTCTGAACTGTTGGCTTAGGAAGATTTTACACTTAGACTTATTTGTCGGTGTACAACTTCCGAAGCAAGTTCATCTTTGTTCCTTAGTGCATGCAGGAAGACTTGGTTTTTGTATACTCTGGTTGCACCAGCCTTTTAATCTTTAGATGTTCCTTACAAACTCCCCCTAGGCTGATGCTACCAAAATAGAGAAGTTCTTTAGATTTTGATAGTCCATATTAGGATCTTCAGCAGACCTTTCTTCATCATCAGATTTGGATCCTTCAGGCTTACATAGAACCTTCTCATGTCATAAAGATCATGCAAAGGAAGTTCAAGCATGTCATTTGTGAAGTAGAGATGTTGTTCTTTAGATTTTGTCTGTCAGCAAACTTCTTTTGGCTTTCGAGGATGATGTCTCTTAACTTTACAGCTTCTTCCCTTAATCTCTTTCTAGCAACTTTCTTTTCTCTTTTGGCTTGTTCTTCCAGCTGCTTGTTGTATTCAAACTTTATGTACTCATGTGATAAAAGAAGAAGTGTAGATGCCTGATAGAGACTTGAGGCACTCATGTAGTTGATCATCTTTAGTCTTTCTTCATCATTAACTACCTGAGGTTGTTCAGTTGCCATAGTCTCTAGCTCAAGACTTTCTTGAACTGGAGAGAGGACAGGAGCTTCTTTATAGAGTCTTTTCAGCCTCCTTTTTTCTTTGACTTTGAGGAGCAGTTTTGCATCCTCTGCCTCCATCCTCTCTTTTGACAACTTATTGTCAGCCAGTTCATTCAGCTCCTCTAAGGGGAGAGAGATGAGTTCATCAACATTATAGTTTCTGGTTCCCAGGTAGTTTAACCTGGCTACCCTCAATTCATCTTCTTAAGTGTTTGGCCTAGGGGTAGCCCGGATTGCAGCTTCCATGAACCTTGGGGAACCACTTGAACTCTCTCCCCTCAGCTTCCTCTTCCTCTCTCACTTCTCTTCCTCTCTCACTTCTTCTCCTCTATCTCCATAGGACTTAACTTCCTTTCTCCTTTGTCAACCACAGGCCTTGGTGACTCAGGGTGGAGAGAGCTTTGGCCTTCATTGCTTGATTCAGCTGTCCAACTCTTGCCAGAGAGAGGTTGTGAAGCACCATCACCAGCTGGTGCCTTACTGAGGGTAAAGGGTGCAGAAGAAGATCCTGTCTCCAGGTTCACTGGCTCAACCTCTAGGCCTTCAGTCAAGGATTTCCCTTCGAAGTTAATCTTAGGGTCCACCTCAACTTCCAGTTGACCAAAGGCCTCACCTGCGCCTCTGTCTATATAGTCTTGATCTCTATTTGAATTCTTCTTGTACCCTGTCTTGTATCCGGTCAGCCAATCTGGCAGCTTGTTTGTTGTTGCTATGGTTGACAAGTGACTGATCCACCATATATGTACTCTCATAGAGCCTCAGGTGTGAAATGTTGAAAATTTCTAGTTGACCCTGAGCTTTAGAGAATACAAGAGCTTTTCTGGTGCTGTCATACCCCCAACTCATGGTTGGATTCTCAGAAGGGGCAGACATTGCTCTTGGGATTCCCTCCTCAAATAGATGTTGAATAATCAAGTCTAGAACTCTGATTTGAGGAGGTTGCTAAGTGTGGACAACTACAAGAGAGGGTGGTGATTCCTCTATGTCCACAATCTGGGAAGAACTCCCAGGTTTTGTGACTGTCAGGATTTCCTCCCCCTTTTTGGTAGCATCACCCTCTTGCATAGGTGAGCTGGGAGATTGATCGATAACAATCATAGGTTCTTGTGGGCCTGGTTGAGTTGTCCTCATTGGTCTCTTAGCTAATTGGCCCTTGAGATTGGTGATCTCAAGTTGCTGGTCATTGACCCTTTTTAGCAAGAAAGTCACTTGAGACTCCAAGTGACTTATCTTTGAAACCAAGTAAGTGCATGTATTTGACAGTAGGTGCACTCTTTGTTTCTGACTCCCTTCGTCTTCAGATGAAGAATCATTGGGGGATGAGAGAATTGGACCCAAGTCTTCTTCCTCACCACCAGTATGTGGTTCTTGGCTGCTGGATTTCCCTTGCTGCATGACAACTTCCAGGGAAGTGTCAATAGGTTGGGTTGCCATGGTTGAGGTCCTAGTAATTTAATCACTTGCAAAAGTGAGAGCATCTTCCATATGGGTCTCCTGAACAAGTTCAGGATGATCCACCTTAGTTGGGGGTTGCTGATGTGGGCTAGAAGTGGGAGAAACAAGAGTACTCATCTCTCCTATAGTATGGGAAGAGAGGAGAGATTCATGGTACTCACTGAATCCCAAATCTTCATTAGAGTAAAAGTCAAGGCTAGAAATGGGTCGGTTAAGGTCTAGAGGTTAGGGATGGTAGTTGTCCCCAGAAGGTTAATCACTTGAGTGTTGAGACTTAGAGTGATGGCTTAAGGCTGTTTGTGGGGTTGTGAGCTCATCAGGCTGAGCATTAGGAACCTCAGCACTGATCATTTCAAGGATGGGAGTGGTCTGCTCCTTAGGCGAAGTGGGAGCTCGAGATTCCACTTCCTCCTATATGGGTTATGATATATGTGCCTGCACATGCTCAGTAGCAAGTGCAGGGGTTCATTTGTGCTTTCTAGTGTAGGTAATGGTGATGGTAGGCTGTGTTTGAGGTGGTTGAGAGGTGGAGGGTGTGGGATCAACACTAGCTGGTGCTGCTAGGTTGTCACCCTGAGCAATGAGCTCAAACATTTTTGTGACAAGGGCTCTTTCTACCCCCGAGAAGCCAACAGTTGGCTTCTTCAAGATTTTGAAAATGTCGGGCCTCATTTGTCCCAATTTAAGAATATTACCTGTCCCCCTCAACTGTGGGCCCAATTCATAATTAAGAATGTGTTGAACATACCTGGGGAACATGTAATACTCTAAGGAGTCCAAGTTAGCAAGCAAGTTTGTGTAAACAAATTGAGAGTACCTAAACTTGACTCCCTGTACCATCCCATGGACTATGAAGGAGAGGTCTTCTAGAACTTGATCCCATCCTCCATGTTTGTTAGATAATTTGTGTATCATGATATGGAGGAGGTATTTCCACTGGGATGAGACCTTCGCCCTTCCTGAAGGTTTTTACTGAGATATCACCTTTATAGCCCATCTGCTGGAAGGAATGGTTGACAACTTCCTTTGGGAAGGACAGTTCACCTGCTTCATTATCCATCTGCCAATGAGTATTTATGATGGCCGGAGTGATGAAAACGGTCCTCCCCTGCACTATAGCAGCCAATGCCCTCTCCCCATCCATGGTGACCTCTTGACAGGTCCGCCAGAATTCAAGCAACTGATCCTCATAGAGGGGAGGATCGATTGTAAGGGAGGTGAGGTAGTGAGATGAAGAAAGGTACCTACACACGTCGGAGAAACTTGGATCCTTCTCAAAGTGCAACAGGGCAACTTGATTGTGTTGCCTGTGTAGGTGCATGGACAAGTTTGGGTCGTTTCGATGATCGATGATGGCCATTTTGGTGAAGCTTATCAGTGAAGAAAGGAAGAAGAAGGTGAATTTTAGGAGAATTTAGGTTAACGATTTGTGAGAGTAGAGAGATGAAGTGGAACCGTTGAGAAGATATATGTTGTGGATTTGAGTCAAAGTTAAGACAAAAAGATAAACTTTAAAATCCGCAAGTGGGTCCTACTTCTGAAAAAGCGCCCAAAGAGTTACTCTTCTTGGAAGTTGCAAATCTTCCGAATGTATTTTTGCTTCGGAAGCTTGTCAGCAAAGCTTTCGAAGGCAATTTTGCTTCGAAAGATATTTCAAAGAGTTGTGAAAATTTGGCCTCGGAAGAAATATACTTAAAGAAATTTCTTCCGACGTATATTTTGCTTCAGCAGAACTAAGTCTGAGAAAATTATTATCCTTGGATAATAAATCTTCCGAGACTTAATTGCATTCGAAAGACATTTTTTCTTTGAATGCATTTAAGTGCTTATAAGCATATTTAAGCTTTGGAAGATATTCCAAGAATTTCTTCCGAAGGTAAACTCTGATAAGTAGTTAAATGATTTAAAGACATAAATTTCTTCTGAAGGCAATTTGTGTTCTACCGAGACAAAATAATAAATTTTCACAAATCTAAGGAATATCATTTGAAATTTTATTTTACTTCTAGAGAGAACTGGGCTTATGAAGATGATCTAATAGACAACTTAGGACAAACAATTTTAAGAAATAAGGTTGATTAAGTGTTTAAAGAAAATCTATTCAAAGTTAATCATCCTAATTGCTGATATAAGATATTTAAATCTCTGTTCATCAAAGGCTTTGGTGAACAGATCAGCATATTGTTCATTTGTGTTGACTTTGATTAGTTTGATTAATCCTTTTTCAAAATTATTTCTAATCAGATGATACTTGATGTTGATGTGCTTGGTCCTTGAGTGCTGCATATGATTCTCTGTAATAGAAATGGTATTGTTGTTGTCTATATGGATAGGAGTCTCCTTGAAATTAAACCCATAGTCTAGCATCTGATTCTGAATCCATAGTATTTGAGCACAGCAGCTTGCAGCAGCAATGTATTCAGCTTTAGCAGTTGATGCAAACACACAGGATTGCTTCTTGTATTTCCAAGAGACTATCCTTCCACCAAGGAATTGACATCCCCCAGATGTAGGCTTTGCAGTCATGTTGCAACCACCATAGTCACTATCTGTAGAAGCATACAAATTAAAGTATGAATTCTTTGGATACCAAAGGCCAAGTTTAAGGGCACCTTTAAGGTATCTGAGAATTCGTTTAACAGTAACTAGGTGTGACATCTTGGGGTTGGCCTGATATCTTGCACATATACATGTGGCAAACATGATATCAGGCCGGCTAGCAATGAGGTACATAAGAGACCCAACCATAGCCCTGTAGAGATGTTCATCAACACACTCCCCCTTAAGATCAGGACCAAGGGAGTTGTTTCTGGCTATGGGTGTCTTTGCAACCTTACAGTCAGTCATATTGAATCTTGTAAGTATGTCTTGTACATATTTTGACTGAATAATGAACATGCCATTTTCAACCTGCTTCACTTGAATTCCTAGAAAGAAGTTGAGTTCCCCCAGGGCACTCATTTCAAATCTATTCTTCATCAGCATTTCAAAGTCTTTGCAGAGCTTTGAATTAGTTGAACCACAGATAATGTCATCTACATATATTTGAACTAGCATTATGTCATTTCATGTTTCTTTGATGAAGAGAGTCCCATCAATAGTACCTCTTTTGTATCCATGTTGACAAAGATACTTTGATGGTGTCTTATACCACTTTCTTGGAGCTTGATGTAGTCCATATAGAGCTTTATCAAGCTTGCAAACATAATCAGGATGATCTGGATCTGAAAAGCCAGGTGGTTGTTTGACATAAACTTCTTCATCTATCACCCCATAGAGGAAGGCACACTTTACATCAAGCTGATAGACCTTGAAATCCTTGGATGCAGCATAGACCAGGAATATTCTTACAGCTTCAAGTCTTGCTACAGGAGCAAAGACATCTGTGTAATCAATTTCTTCTTCTTGTGTGTATCCCTGGACAACCAGTCTAGGCTTGTTCTTGATGACAATTCCTCTATCATCCCTTTTGTTCCTAAGAATCCATTTGGTCCCTATGACAGTCTTCCCTTAAGGAAGAGGACATAGGTTCCAAACCTACTATCTTTTGATTTGAAGTAGCTCTTCTTGCATAGCTTCAACCCAGCTTCCATCCTTCAGAGCCTTATCAACTTTCTTTGGCTCAATCTGGGATAAGAAACAAGAGTGCAGACAAACATTTTGATCATGGGTTTGTCCTCTTGTTCTCACCCTAGTATCAACATTTCCAATGATGTTTATGGTGTGGTGTGACTAGTGGATCCTTAGTTGAGGGATCACAGCAAGTTGGTTAGACAGATCTTGATTGGAGAAATTTAGATCTGGCAATGAAGTGTCACCCACCACATCAGCACATTTATCAAGTGAGACTTGATCCAATGAATGTGTGACATCATTTATGTTGTCCTCTATGGAGTGGTTATCAGCATCAAGAAATTCTTGATCACTGTCACCACCTCCATTTCCTCCTGCATTTGAAGTTCCTTCTCCTGAGTTTTGAACCTCTGAGCTGGAATTTAAAGGTACCTTAGATGTATCAGCAGATTTTGTCATGTTTGTGCTGATAGGACCTTGATTTGTAGGGTTAGTCACCAAAGGAGCTGAAGTCATAATTTTGCTTGGTCTTCTCAGCTCAAATCTTGGGTCAGGATCTCTTGTTGATATAGTATTTGTAGATCCTGAAACATTCTCACAAGACTTGTTAAAACAATTGGTAACTAAGTCAAGATCAAATAGCCAATCTGGACTAGAACCTTTCACACTTAGAGTGTGCTCATTGAAGGTCACATTGGCTGACTCCTCAACTACTCCAGTTCTAAGATTGTATACTCTATAAGCCTTAGCTTTGGAAGAGTATCCAATAAAATGTCCATCATCTGACTTCTCATCAAATTTGGCTACTTGATCTTTCGTATTCAAGATGGTGCAAGGACATCCAAATAACCTGAGAAAACCAATAAATGGTCTCCTTTTATGCCACAGCTCATAAGGAGTCTTGCCATGAGTCTTAACTACAAAAACTCTTTTTTGCACATAGTAGGCTGTGTTAACAGCCTCTGCCTAGAAGGTGATATGAAGTTTAGAGTCAAACAGCATGGTTCTTGCAGTTTCAATAAGTGTCATGTTTCTCCTCTCAGCAACACCATTTTGCTGAAGAGTCCTGGGAGCACTATATTGTCTTGTAATACTCTTTTCATCACAAAATGTATCAAGAATTTGGTTCTTAAATTCTATTCCTTGATCACATCTTATGGTTTTGACCTTATGATCAGATTGATTCTCAACTTTCAGAATGAAATTCTTCAAAATCTCAGGGGTCTCATTCTTAGTTCTAAGAAAAAAGACCCAAGTGAATCTTGTGAAATCATCTGTGATCACTAAACAGTAAGAGGTCCTTCCTAAACTCATTACACTGGTGGGGCCAAACAAGTCCATATGTAATAGGTGTAGGGGAGTAGTGATGGAGTTCATTTCCTTTGGTTTGTGAGACACTTTTTGTTGCTTCCCTTTCAGGCATGCAACAAAGTGGTCATCACTTGTAAACTCTTTCTTTGGCATTCCAGTTACCAAATCATTTTTAGTTAATTTATTCATGTTCTTAATGTTTAATGGCATATTCTTTTATGCCAAAGGAATGACTCATCACTATTTGCTTTAGACAGAAAACAAGAAACTTCCCCTGAGGGAGATGTTTCATGTAAATCCATCTTGTACATGTTTCCTCTTCTGGGGGTTCTAAGCAGGATATGCTCTTGAGGAATGGCCACCCCAGGCTTAAGAACGATGCACTCATGCTTAGTGAAGAGTATATGGTGTTTCTGATCACAAAATTAGGATACACTCAGAAGATTGTATCCATGCTCTTTGACAAAGTTTACCTTTTCAATGCTAAGCTTACCATTTGTGACCCTGCCCCTTCTAGAAATGTAACCACCAGAATCCCCTCCTAAAGCAACTGGTCCTCCATCAATTTTCTCAAAATTTTGAAGCAGAGAACCATTGCCAGTCATGATCCTGGAACAGCCACTATCAATAATCCAAACGTTCTTCTTGGTCTTTAGCTGTTCCTGCACAAAAGAAGGTAATGAATTACACTTAGAAACCCAATCATCACTGGTCTTGGGCTTATCAAAATGAGTTGAAGACAATGCAACAGTAAGTGATCCTATATTCAAACTTTGAGGATGATTTGCTATTGTTGATGAAGAACTTTTAGTCACATGATCTTCCTTCATCTTCCACACCACCTTTGGAAGATTGGGCCTGACCTCCAAAGCTTTGGAAGTTTTGACAATTTCGGAAGTCTTGGAGACTAGACCTTCGTAAGATCTAACTTTCACTACTGCAAGCTTCAGTACTTTGGAAGCATTCCTTTCTTCCGAGACTAACTTTTCTTCTGTAGGCAATTTTTCACTTACCTTTTTCTTTATTTTGGAGCTTCTTAAGGAAACAAATTTTCCTTCTGAAGCTCTTGGTTCCTTCTTCTTCTCAGAAAAGTTCTTTTTGGTCACGTGGATGGTACTCTTAGGATTGTACTTGCAATCCTTAGCCATATGAGATGTACTACCACACATAACACAGTTGAGTTCCTTCTTTTTTAGAGTCTTCTTTTGAAAGCAAGACTGAGTTTGATCACTTTCCTTCTCCGTCTTCATCTTTGCAGATGAAGCAACAAGCTTCTTAGGGAGAGACTTGCTTTTGGAGCTGGATGGTTTAGGTTGTGTAGCAGTGGTACACAGCTGGTCAGTCTTCTTCTTCTTGTTGGAATGAATTGGAACTAAACTAGAACTCCTGGTACTAGAGTTCATAGTTGAGCTTTCAGTCTTTACCACTTCAAAACCTGTAGAAATGAACACTTGTTTCTGCTTTGAGTCAAAAGTGGCCTTAATTTCTTGAGACTTCTTTGATCTTCTCTTCGCTCTTCTAATCAAGTTCTTTCTCTTTGATTCGATCATTCCAGACTCTTTCCTCTCCTCAAGAGAATAGTGACCCTTCTTAGGATGACCTTCTTCACTCTTTTCTGAGTCATCCTCTACTATTTCCTCTTCATCCTCTTCAACAATAGGGTCTATGAGGGGAAGCTCATCTTCATAATTTCTAGACCCTTGGAGATCTTATACATAATAGAGTTTGTGGAGGAGCTATCTCAGTAGATCTCAGTCCCTGCTTATTCTGATAACAAACTTTTGAATGTAAGGATGAGGATATTATGTTCTTGAAGGTCTCTTCTTCAAGAACATATTTTTCTGCCCTGGCTTTGCTGTTCACAAGCTCATCCTGGCATTCAGTTAACTTTGAGATGAGATCTTTGATTTGAGTATGTAGTTTGTGTAGGAACCCCTGAAGTTAAGAGGCTGATGCAACCAAAAGATACCAAAACAACCAAGTCTTCCAACATGCACTTTGGAACACAGGTGAACTAGCTTCGGAAGTTTTACACACTCAAGAAAAATTCTAAGTGTAAAATCTTCCAAAGCCAAAGTTCAGAAGAAACTGTTGCGGAAGCTTTACACTGAACTTGGAAAATATTCTAAGTTTAAA
Organism: Flaveria sonorensis; assembly: GCA_025506505.1. Taxonomy (NCBI): domain Eukaryota; kingdom Viridiplantae; phylum Streptophyta; class Magnoliopsida; order Asterales; family Asteraceae; genus Flaveria; species Flaveria sonorensis. Next base: position 52,537,097 of record CM046429.1, read on the forward strand.
GTCTTCCGAAGCCAAAGATTCAACACTTCTGAAGGTAAAAGATGAAGTCCTTCGAAGCTTTCAAGACAAAGTCTTCCGAAGCTGTTCAAAGACAAGACTCATTTTCCTCTGAAGAGAGAGAAAAGATACCTTTTCCATCAACTTTATCATAAAGTAACCTACTCTCCGCTGCATGCTCTGGTAGTTCACCTGCTATCACTAGTTGGTGAAACTTCCATACTTTATGATAAAGTAGATAAGGTCTTCGCCTGCAAGTTTCTGTTTTTGTTCCTTCTTGGCTTTTTATAATAGGAAAGTCAGTGAGCTATGGCTTGTCATAGTCACTAGTCAAAAAACAATCTGCCTTTTGACTTTAGGTTGATCTTGTTGTCTAGATTAGTCACTTCCAACTGTCTTTTTGCATATTGATGGTTGTAGGATGTAGTATAAGTAGTATCCGGTTCTTGTATTTAAAATATACTTGTACAACACTTGTAATAGAACTAGAGAAGCAATATACAACTTCCTTGAAAATTTTATCCTGTGCTCTTGTTCTTTTTTTACTTGTGTTTATCTTGTATCTTCAGAAAAGGTTCATAGTTCCCTATTTGAATTGTTAACTGATCTTAAGATCCTCCTAAGTTTGTTAACTAAGTGCAAGCTTAAGTACCCTTTAATGGTCCTGCAATTGGTATAAAAGAATTCCAGGCTCTTGATTGTAAGATCTCACCATCTTCAAATCCTCTTAGTTACACACATCACTTAACTCTTCAAATGGCAGCTATCTCCAAAGTTGATATGGAAACTGGAACCATGACAAAGTCCCCACTGATCATTCCTGAGGATTTTGACACTTGGTGTCAAAGAATGGAAGGCTTTATCAAGTCTCAAGATTCCAGGATGTGAGAGTCTATTGTCAATGGACCTCATGTACCATGCACCTCTTCAGCTGCTGCTGGTGGTGGCATGATACCAAAGGAGAGAGCTGACTTTTCTCATGAAGACCTGAGAAGAATTGATGTTGATCAGAAAGCCATGACAGCTCTCCAAACTGCTCTTCCAAACTCCATCTACAGAGGTTTCAAGAAGTGCAAGACCGCTAAACAGCTATGGGAGGCACTGAAATTGATGTATGAGGGTTCAAATGAAGCCAAGGAGAACAAGAAGGATCTCCTAAAGCAGTAGTTTGGAAATTTCACCTTCAAGACAGGTGAGACCATGACTCAACAATACTTCAGGTATGTTGAGATTGTGGATACTCTGGCTGATGTTGGGGTAACTATTGATAACAGGGATATTGTAAGGAAGTTCATGTCCTCTCTTCCCAGACAATGGACACACTACTATGTGGTCATTAAGAGGACTGAAAACCTTAAGACCCTTACTCTCACTGAGTTGTATGGAATACACAGCAGATACCAGATGGAGATGAACATGCAAAATTCATCTGGTAACTCCAAAACTCACCAGAGTTCAATCTTTCATGTGGTTGAAAGGGATAGTAGAGAACCACATCATCATCTCATCTGCTACCTAGAAAACTCACAAAATGGTCCTTTCATCACCTTCCCAGAGACACCCAGAGAGAGCTACATCCAAGGAAGTCCCTTCCAAGAGACAAGTTCTTCTCAAGCTTTTGTCTCCACTGATGAAAGTACAGGCAATTTTCTTCTAACTCTTGAAGACCTGGACTGTATCCATCCAGATGATCTGGAGTACATGGAGATAGTCCAGCAAATGGCTCTTTTCACTCACAGAGCCTAGAAGTTCTACAAGAGGACTGGAAGAAGGTTTCCTAGCAATGCTGCCAGTGGCAAGTTTGGGCTGGACAAGAGCAAAGTGAAGTGTTACAACTGTAACCAAATAGGACATTTTGCTAGAGAATGCAAGGCACCTAAGTCAAATGGTGGCCTAGCTTAATCGGGCCAAACTACACTGAAGGAGGGAACCAGAATAAGAAGCCAAGACAGCAAGCTGCAGTGGATGTTGATAAAGGAGGCTTTGACTAGAGCTTTCAAGCTGAAGATGCATCTCCAAACCAAGCACTCATGGCTGATCATGATGAAGACAAGGTACTTGAACATCTTTGCTCTCCTAAATGTATTGCTAAAGTAAATAGATACATGTCCTACAACTTGGAAATGAGATCTGATATTGAGTCTTTAAATATTTTAAAAGCTGATTTTAAAAGAGCTGAAAATGACTATAAACTTAAGATAGAAGATCTAGAGAAAATAGTTTCAACTCTTAAACATGAGCAAACAAACTACAGGACTCAAATTAAGGATCTCATTACCAAGTTGACTGAATGCCAGGCTGAGCTTGTGATCAGCAAACCCAGGGCAGAAAAATGTGTTCTTGAAGAAGAGACCTTCAAGAACATGATATCCTCATCTCTGCATGCAAAAGTGTGTTATCAAAATAAGAAGGGATTGGGATCTAGTGAGATAGCTTCTTCACACACTCTACTATCAGTCAGATCTCCTAGGTGTGGAACTGGTCAAGATGAGCTACCATCCATAGACCCCAGTGATGAGAAGGATGAAGAAGAGAAGGTGAGGGATGACTCTGAGATGAGTGAAGAGAGTCAATCCAAAAAGGGTCATCTTGCTCCTAAGGAGGAAAAAGAAGCTGGCTTGAGCAAAACCAAGAGAAAGAACTTGATCAAAAAAACAAAGAGAAGATCCAGAAAAGCTCAAGAGATGAAGACCACCTTTGATCCCAAACAGAAATAAGTATTTATCTTTGTAGGGTTCAAGGTGATGAAAGCTAAAGATCCTGTCAAGAATTTTAGTACCAAGAGTTCTACTTCAGCTTCAACTCACTCCAGCAACAACAAGAAGACTGATCAGCTGTGTGTCACTGCTACACAGCATGAACCATCCATTTCAAAGAGCAAGCTTCACCCTAAGAAGCCTGCTACATCATCTAAAAAGGTGGAGAAAGAAGAGGAAAGTGTTCAAGCTCAGTCTTCTTTGGAAAAAAAGACTCTCAGAAGGAAAGAATTGGATTGTGTTATGTGTGGTAGTACTTCACATCTGGCTAAGGATTGTCAATACAATCCCAAGAGTACTATCCCCATGATCAAGAAGAAAACTTTTGAGAATAAGAAGAAACAAACAGCTTCAGAAGGAAAATATGTTTCCTTTGGAAGCTCCAAAATGAAGAAGAAGGCAAGTAGGAAATTGCCTTCGGAAGAAAAGTTGGTCTCGGAAGAAAGGAATGCTTCCGAAGCATTGAAGCTTGCTGCAGTGAAAGCAAGAGCTTCCAAAGGATCCATCTCCAAAGCTTCCGAAGCTACAAAAGCTTACAAAGTAGTGAAGGTCAAGCCCAATCTTCCAAAGGTGGTATGGAAGATGAAGGAAGACATTGAGACTGAAAGCTCCTCTTCAGCAACAGCAAATGATCCTCAAAGCCTGAACATAGGATCACTTACTATTTCATTGCCTTCATCTGAACTTTATAAGCCCAAGACCAATAAGGCTTGGGTTTCCAAATGTAACTAAATCATCTCTTTTGTGCAGTGACAACCAAAGGCAAACAGAAATGTGTGGATCATTTATAGTGGCTGCTCCAGGCACATGACAGGCAATGAGTCCCTACTTAAAAACTTTGAAAGAATTGATGGAGGACCAGTTGCTTTTGGAGGAGATGCAAGAGGTTACATTACTGGTAGGGGCATGGTCTCAAATGGTAAGCTCAGCATTGAGAAGGTAAACTTTATCAAGGAGCTTGGATACAATCTTTTGAGTGTCCCAATTTTGTGACCAAAAACATCACATGCTCTTTACTAAGCATGAGTGCATTGTTCTCAAGCCCGGGCTCGACATTCCTCAATAGCATATTTTGCTTAGAGCCCCCAGGAAAGGGAACATGTACAAGATGGACTTGCTGGAAACATCTCCCTCTAGAGAGATTTCTTGCTTTCTATCTAAAGCAAATAGTGATGAGTCTTTCCTTTGGCATAAAAGAATATGCCATGTAAACTTTAAGAACATGAATAACCTGATTAAGAATGATTTGGTAACTGGAATGCCAAAGAAAGAGTTTACAAGTGATGACCACTGTGTTGCATGCCTGTAGGGGAAGCAACACAAAGTGTCTCACAAGCCAAAGGAAATGAACTCTATCACTACTCCCCTACACTTTATACATATGGATCTGTTTGGCCCCACCAGTGTAATGAGTTTAGGAAGGACCTCATACTATTTGGTGATCACAGTTGACTTCACATGATTTACTTGGGTGTTTTTCCTTAGAACTAAGGATGAAACTCCTGAAATCTTAAAGAATTTCATTCTGAAAATTGAGAATCAATCTGATCACAAGGTAAAAATCATAAGATGTGATCAAGGAACCGAATTCAAAAACCAAATCCTTGATACATTTTGTGATGAAAAGGGTATTTCAAGACAATACAGTGCTCCGAGGACTCCTCAGCAAAATGGTGTTACTGAAAGGAGAAACAGAACACTTATTAAAGCTACAAGAACCATGTTGTTTGAATCTAAGCTGCCCATCACCTTCTGGGTAGAGGCTGTCAACACAGCCTGCTATGTGCAAAACAGAGTTTTGGTTGTTAAGACACATGGTAAGACTCCTTGTGAACTGTGGCACAAAAGAAGACAATTCATTGGTTTTCTCAGAACATTTGGATGCCTAGCACCATCTTGAATACCAAAGATCAAATAGCCAAGTTTGCTGAGAAATCAGATGATGGACACTTTGTTGGGTACTCTTCGCAAGCTAAGGCTTATAGAGTATACAATCTTAAAACTAGAATCATTGAGGAGTCAGCCAATTTGACTTTCAATGAACACACACCCTATGTAAAAGGTTCTGGTCCGGATTGGCTGTTTGATCTTGACTTAGTTACCAACAGCTTTAAAAAATCTTGTGAGAATGTTTCAGGATCTACAGATAACAGGTCAACAGAAGATCCTGATCCAAGATTTGAGCTGAGAAGACCAAGCCAAAAGACTACTTCAGCTCATGTGGTGACTAACCCTGCAACTGAAGCTCCCATCAGCACTAGCATGACAAATACTGCTGATTCAAATGAATTGCCTTCAAATTCCAGCTCAGAGGCTCAGAATTCAGGAGAAGGAACTTCAAATGTAGGAGGAGGAACTGGAGGTGGTGACAGTGATCAAGAATTTCTAGATGCTGAAAACCACTCCATTGAAGATAACATGAATGATGTTACACACTCATTGGATCAAGACTCTCTTGATAAGTGTGCTAATATGGCGGGAGACATCTCATTGCCAGATCAAAATTTCTCAAATTTAGATCTATCAAACCAACTTGCTGTGATCCCTCAACTTCGGATCACATCCCACCATAAACATCATTGGAAATGTTGACTTATGGGTAAGAACAAGAGGACAAGCTCATGATAGCCATGTTTGTCTACATTCTGGTTTCTTATCCTAGACAGAGCCGAAGAAGGTTGATAAGGCTTTGAAGGATGGAAGCTGGATTGAAGCTATGCAAGATGAGCTGCTACAAATCAGAAGACAAAAGGTTTGGAACTTATGTCCTCTTCCTCAAGGAAAGAGTGTCATAGGAACCAAATGGGTATTCAGGAACATGAAAGATGATGGAGGGATCATCATCAAGAACAAGGCTAAACTGGTTGTCCAAGGATACACTTAAGAAGAAGGAATTGATTACACTGATGTCTTTGCTCCAGTTGCAAGACTTGAAGCTCTAAGAATATTTCTAGCTTATGCTGCATCCAAGGATTTCAAGGTCTACTAGCTTGATGTGAAGGGTGCTTTTCTCTACGGGGTGATTGATGAAGATTTTTATATTTAAACAACCACCTGGCTTTGCAGACCCAGATCATCCTGATTATGTCTGCAAGCTTGATAAAGCCCTTTATGGACTGCATCAAGCTCCAAGAAAGTGGTATGAGACACTATCAACATACATCTGTCAACATGGATACAAAAGAGGTACTATTGATGGGACTCTCTTCATCAAAGAAACAGGAAATGGCACATTGCTAGTTCAGATATATGTGGATGACATCATCTTTGGTTCTACTAATCCAAAGCTCTGTAAAGACTTTGAGATGCTGATCAAGAATAGACTTGAAATGAGTGCCATGGGGGAACTCAATTTCTTTCTAGGAATTCAAGTGAAGCAGGTTGAAGATGGCATCTTCATCAGTCAGTTAAAATATGTACAGGACATTCTTACAAGATTCAAGATGACTGACTGTAAGGTTGCAAAGACACCCATAGCCAGAAACCACTCCCTTGGTCCTAATCTTGAGGGGGAGTGTGTTGATGAACATCTCTACAGGGCTATGATTGGGTCACTTATGTATCTTACTGCTAGCAGGCCTGATATCATGTTTGCCACATGCATATTTGCAAGATATCAAGCCAACCCCAAGATGTCACACCTAATCACTGTCAAAAGGATCCTTAGATATCTCAAAGGTGTTCCAAATCTAGGCCTTTGGTATCCAAAGAATTCAAACTTCAATCTGTATGCCTATACAGATAGTGATTATGGTGGCTGCAACATGACTGCAAAGTCCACATCTGGGGGGTGTCAGTTCCTGGGTGGAAGGATAGTCTCTTGGCAATGCAAGAAGCAATCCTGCGTGTCTGCATCAACTACTGAAGCTGAATACATTTTTGCTGCTAGCTGCTGTGCTCAGGTGATTTGGATTCAGAATCAGATGCTAGACTATGGATTCAATTTCAAAGAGAATCCCATTCACATAGACAACAACAGTGCCATCTCTATTATAGAGAATCCTGTGTAGCATTCAAGGACCAAACACATCAACATCAGGTATCATCTAATTAGGGATAATTTTGAAAAGGGATTGATAAAACTAATCAAAGTTAAAACAAATGAACAATATGCCGATCTGTTCACAAAAGCTTTTGATGAACAGAGATTTAAATATTGTGTATCAGATATTGGGATGATTAACTTCGAGTGGATTTTTTTTAATAACTTAATCAATATTATTTCTTAAAACTGTGTGTCATAGGTTGTCTATTAGATCACTTCATAAGCCCAGATCTCTTTGGAAGAAAAACAAACTTTTAGAATGATATCTCTTAGAATGATGAAAATTTACCTTCGGAAGAAGCAAAAGTTGCCTTCGAAAGAAATTTATGTCTAAATCGTTTAAACAGCTTATCTGAGATTTACCTTCGGAAGAAATTCTTGAAGTATCTTCCGAAGCTTAAATTTTGGTATAAGTACTTGAATGCTTTTTAGGAACAAATTTCTTCCGAAAGCAATTTAGTCTCGGAAGACTCATTTATTTCTTCCGAAGCCAAAATTTTCAAAATTCTTTGAAATATCTTCCGAAGCAAAATTGCTTTCGGAAGCTTTGATTGCACAGCTTCCGAAACCAAAATTGTATTCGGAAGCTTTTTCTACTTCCAAGAAAACTAACTTTTTGGGCGCCTTTTTCAGAAGTAGGACCCACTTGCGGATTTCAAAGTTTATCTTTTTATCATAACTTATCTAAAATCTAGAGTATATCTTTCCAAACGGTTCTATTTCATCTCACTTCTCTCATTGTTCCTTAACCTAAAACTACCCCTAAATTTCATCTTCTTCTTCTTTCTTTCACTACCAAGCTTCTTCAAATGGCCAATCTTGATCGTCGTAACGACCCTGATTTCACCATGCACCTACACAGGCAACAAAATCAAGTTGCTCTGTTAAACTCTGAGAAGGATCCAAACTTCTCAGACGTGTGTAGGTATCTTTCTTTGTCTCACTACTTCACCTCCCTTACAATCGATCCTTCTCTCTATGAGGATCAATTGCTTGAGTTCTGGCGGACCTGTCAAGAGGTCACCATGAACGGGGAGAAGGCACTGTCTACCACAGTGTAGGGGAGGACAGTTTTCATCACTCCAGGCATTATCAACACCCATCTTTAGCTGGATGATGAAGTAGGTGAACTGTCTTTCCTAAAAACTGCTGTCAACCAATCCTTTGAGCAGATGGGATATGAAGGTGACTTCTTAGTCAAGACCTTCAGGAAGGGGAAGGTCTCATTCTAGTGGAACTACCACCTCCATGTCATCATTCACAACTTATCCAACAAACATGGAGGATGGGACCAGATTCCAGAAGACCTCTCCTTCATTGTCCATGGGATGGTTCAAGGGGACAAATTCAGGTACTCTCAGTTTGTAGTTACAAATTTACTAGCGAATTTGGATTCCTTAGAATATTACATGTTCCCCCGGTATGTTCAACACATTCTCAACTGTGAATTGGGACCACAGTTGAGGGGAACAGGTAATGTTCTTAAACTTGCTCAGGGTGACATCCTAGCTGCACCATCTAGTGATGAACCCACACCATCTACTTCTCAACCACCATCAAGGCCAACAATTACCCTCACCTACACTAGAAAATCCAAACGAACCATTGCACTTGCTATTGAGCATGTGCAGGCCCCATATCACAACCCACACAGGAGGAAGTGGACACTCGAGCTCCCACTTCCCCTAAGGAGAAAACCACTCCCATTTTTTAAATAATCAGTGCTGAGGTTCCTCGTGCTCAGCCTGATGAGCTCACCACTTCCCAAATAGCCTTAAGTCATCACTTTGAGTCTCAACACTCTAGTGATCAACCTTCAGGGGAAAGCTACCATCCCCAGCCTCTTGAACTTAACTAAACCATTCCCAGCCTTGACTTCTATTCTGATGAAGATTTGGGCTTCAGTGAGTATCATGACTCTCCCTTCTCTACCCATACTCAAGGGAGATGAGTACTCCTGCTTCACCCATGTCTAGCCCACATCAGACACCCCAAACTGAGGTGGATATTCCTGTGATTGTACAGGATATCCATGTGGAAGAGGCTCTCACTATTGCTGGTGATTACATCCTTAAGACCTCAACCACGGCAACCTAGCCTCTTGACACTGTCATTGGGCAGGGGAAATCCAGCAGCCAAGAACCCTATTCTTGTGGTGAAGGAGCAGACCTTGGTTCACCTCCTTCATCCCCCAATGATTCTTCAACTGAATATAAGGGGAGTCTGAAACTCAGGGTGCACCAACTCGAAGACATCTGCACCCAACTGGTTTCACAGATAGCTCACCTTCAATCACAGGTGACTATCTTGCAAAAGAGGGTCCATGACCAGCAACTTGAGATCACCGATCTCAAGGGCCAGTTAGCTGAGAGACTAATAGGACAAACTCATCCAGGTCCATAAGAACCTATGGATGTTATGGATCACTTCCCCAGCTCACCTATGAATGAGGGTGATTCTACCAAAAAGGGGAGGAAGTTCTGATAGCTACATAACCTGGAAGTTCTTCCTCAAGTATGGACATACAGGACTCACCATCCTATCTTGCAGTTGTCCATGCTCAGCAACCTCCTCTAGACAGTAATTTGGAACTGCTCATTTAACAACTGTTTGAGGAAGGAGTACCAAGAGCAATGTCTGCCCCATCTGAGAACCTAATCTGGGGTTGGGGGTATGACAATGATAGGAAAGCTCTTGTGATCTCTAGAGCTCAGGGTCAACAGGAAATTCTCAACATCTCCACCCTGAGTTTCTATGAGAGTATAAACTTGGTAGATCTGGCACTTGTCAACACAAGCAATAACAGGCAAGTTGTCAGATTAGCCAATCAAATTCAAGACTGGGTGTTGGCATAATTCAAAAGGAGAACTACATTATATAGACAGAGGCTAGAAGTTTAAGCCTTTGGTCAACTAGATTTTGAGGTAGACCCCAAGATTCGCTTCGAAGAGAAAGCCTTCACTGAAGGCCCAGAGGCTGAGACTGTGAACCTTGAGACAAGATCTCCTCCAGAACCCCATACCCTTAGTAAGGCACCAGCTGGTGATGGTGCTTCACAACCTCTCTCTGGCCAGAGCTTGATTGCTGAATCAAGCAATGAAGGCCAAAGCCCTCCTCAGACTGAGTCATCAAGATCTACAATTGACAATGGCAAAAGAAAGATAACACCTGAAGAGATTGAAGAAGAAAAGAGAGAGAGGAAGAGGAAGCTGAGGGGAGAGAGTTCAAGTGGTTCCCCAGGATTCAGGCAAGCTGCAAAGAAGAGGCAAAGGGAAGAAGCTACAAAATTAAGAGCCATCATCTAGAAAAGTCAAAAAAAGTCTGTAGATAGGCAGAGGATGATGAGCTTCTTGAAGCTGTATGGGTTCCCCAGAAGGAGGCTTAGTCCCATGTCTCTCTCCATAATGGATAAGCACATAAGGTTGATCAAGCAGAAGATAAAAAAGGGAGAGCTTATGGACCTTCATTCATCATCAAGTCAAGCTCAACCTAAAGTTAAGGTAAAGGTGGAACCTAAAGAGACAACACCACCTGCACCTGAAGCTGCACAACAGCCAACTTCATCTTCTAACCTATAGCAGGGTTCTCCTCCCTCTCCTTTTGAAACTGGGAGAGAGGAGATCCCAACTGAGAGGGAATCCACTGAAGAACCTGGTACTGAAGACCAACCCTCTCAGTTAAAATCATCAGGAAGGAAAAAGAGGATGGCCAAAAGAAGATCATCTTCAAAGAAGAAAAGAAGAAAGGCATCCTCCTCCCAACCTCAGGATGAGTCAAAACATCCTAAGGAAGTGCATGAAGAGGACCTCAACCAACTCCTATCATAGTAGAGCCCCTCTCTGTTGGAAGATAAATTCTATCCTGGACTTTTGCTGAAGATCCAGACAGATGGTATGTCACTAGAGATCAGGGAGAACAACATGTCTACTTCACAAGTGACATGCTTAAACTCCCTCTGCATGATCTCTATGACATGAGAAGGTACTTCATGAGTTTAAAGAATCCAGATCTACTGATGAAGAAAGTTATTCTGAATATCCTCATGTGGGCTATCCTAGTCTGAAGAACCTCTCTGTTTTGGTAGCATCAACCTAGGGGGAGTTTGTAGGAACCCCTGAAGTTAAGAGGCTGATGTAACCAAAATATACCAAAACAACCAAGTCTTCCAACATGCACTTTGGAACAAAGGTGAACTAGCTTCGGAAGTTTTACACACTCAAGAAAAATGCTAAGTGTAAAATCTTCTGAAGCCAAAGTTCAGAAGAAACTGCTGCGGAAGCTTTACACTGAACTTGGAAAATATTCTAAGTGTAAAGTCTTCTGAAGCCAAAGACTCAACTCTTTCGAAGGTAAAAGTTGAAGTCTTCCGAAGCTCTCAAGGTAAAGTCTTCCGAAGCTGTTTAAAGACAAGACTGGTTTTCCTCTGAAGAGAGAGAAAAGATACCTTTTCCATCAACTTTATTATAAAGTAACCTACTCTCCGCTGAATGCTCTGGTAGTTCACCTGCTATCACTAGTTGGTGAAACTTCCATACTTTATGATAAAGTAGATAAGGTCTTCGCCTGCAAGTTTCTGTTTTTGTTCCTTCTTGGCTTTTTGTAATAGGAAAGTCAGTGAGCTATGGCTTGTCATAGTCACTAGTCAAAACGCAATCTACCTTTTGACTTTAGGCTAATCTTGTTGTCTAGATTAGTCACTTCCAACTGTCTTTTTGCATATTAACAGTTGTAGGATGTAGTATAAGTAGTATCCGGTTCTTGTATTCAAAATATACTTGTACAACACTTGTTATAGAACTAGAGAAGCAATATACATTTCCTTGAAAACTTTATCTTGTGCTCTTGTTCTTGTTTTACTTGTGTTTATCTTGTATCTTTAGAAAAGGTTCACAGTTCCTTATTTGAATTGTTAAGTGATCTTAAGATCCTCCTAAGTGTGTTAACTAAGTGCAAGCTTAAGTACCCTTTAATGGTCCTGCAGTTTGTGAGCTCATGCTTAAGAGTTGAAAAGGTTTTCTCTAGATCTTCTATCTTAAGTTTATAATCATTTTCAGCTCTTTTAAAGTCAGCTTTTAAGATGTTTAAGTACTCAAGAGCAGATCTCATCTCTAAGTTATAGGACTTGTATCTATTAACTTTAGCAATGCATTTAGGAGTACAAAGATGTTCCAATACCTTGGCTTCATCATGATCTGCCATTAGTGCTTGGTTTGGAAAAGCATCCTCTACCTGAAAGCTACTGTCAAAGCCTCCTTCTTCAACAGCAACTACAGCTTGCTGTCTTGGCTTCTCATTCTGCTGAGCTCCCTTAGTGTAGTTTGGCCTGGATTATGCATGGCCACCATTTGACTTTGGTGCCTTGCACTCCCTGGCAAAGTGTCCCATTTGGTTACAGTTGTAACACTTTACCTTGCTTTTGTCCAGCCCAAACTTTCCTCTGGCTGCATTACTGGGAAACCTTCTCCTAGTCCTCTTGTAGAACTTCTGGGCTATGTGAGTTAGTAGAGCCATCTACTGGACTATTTCCATATATTCCAGATCATCAGGATGGATACAGTCCAGGTCTTTAATGGTGAAGATAAAGTTGCCTGAACTTTCATCAGAAGACACAAAAGCTTGTGAAGAACTTGTCTCCTAGACTGGGCTTCCAGGGATGTAGCCTTCCCTTGGTGTCTCTGGAAAGGTGATGAAAAGACCCTTTTGTGATTTGTCAGGATAGCAGATGAGATGGTGTTGTGGTTCTCTGCTATCCCTTTCAACCACATGAGGCTGAACTCTGATGAGTGTTGGAGTTACCAGATGAGTTTTGCATGTTCTTCTCCATCTTGTATCCACTGAGTATTCCATATAACTCAGTGAGAGTAAGAGTCTTGAGGTTTTCAGTCCTCTTAATGACCACACAATAGTGTGTCCATTGTCTGGGAAGAGAGGACATGAACTTCCTAACAATATCTCTATTCTCATTGGTTACTCTAACATCAGCTAGAGTGTCCACGATCTCAACATACTTGAAGTATTGTTGAGTCATGGTTTCACCTATCTTGAAGGTGAAATTTTCAAATCGCAGCTTCAAGAGGTCCTTCTTGTTTTCTTTGGTTTCATTGGACCCCTCAAACATCAGCTTCAGTGCATCCCATAGTTGTTTGGCGGTCTTGCACTTCTTGAAGCCTCTGTAGACAGAGTTAGGAAGAGCAGTTTGAAGGGCTGTCATAGCATTTTGATCAATATCAATTTTCTTCCAATCATCTTCAGAAAAGTCATCCTTTTCTTTTGGTATCATACCACCACCAGCAGCAGAAGTGGTGCATGGTACATAAGATCCATTGACAGCAGACTCCCACATCCTGGAATATTAAGATTTGATGAAGCCTTCCATTCTTTGGCACCAAGTATCAAAATCCTTAGGAGTGATCAGTGGGGACTTTATCATAGTTCTGGTTTCCATATCAGCCTTTAAGATAGCTGCCATTTGAAAGGTTAAGTGAAGTGTAAAGCTAAGAGGATTTAAGATGGTGAGATCTTACAATCAAGTTCCTGGAATGCTCTGATACCAATTGCAGGACCGGTAAGGGTATTTAAGATTGCAATTAGCTTTATAAGAGGATAGAACTTAAATCACTTAATCACTCAAATAGGGAACTGGTAACTTTACTGATGATACAAAAACAACACAAGTGATGTTAGAGAGACAGAACTATAAGAACAAGAACAAAGTCTCAAGATCACAAGATTAAGTTTTCAAGGAAGTTGTGTATTGATTCTCTAGTTCTATTACAAGTGTTTTCAAGTATATCTAATTACAAGAACCGAAGACTATTTATACTACATCCTACAACCGTCAATATACAAAAAGACAGTTGGAATTTTGACTAATCTAGATAACAAGATCAATCTACAGTCAAAAGGCAGATTGCCTTTTGACTAGTGACATGCATAGCTCACTGACTTAATCTAAAACAGACAAGTCAACAGGTATAAAAGTGGGAAGTTATAGGCAAATACTTTTTCTACTATTTGATAAAGTATGGATGTTTCACCAACTAATGTTAGCAGGTGAGTCTTTAGAGCAGCAGCGGAAAGTACATCAGCTTTATCAAAAAGTAACTTAGAGAAAGCATCTTTTCTCTATCTTCGAAAGAAATCTGTCTTCACAGCAAAATGGCTTCGGAAGACTTTGTCTTTTGAAGCTTCGGAAGACTTCATCTTTGGCTTCGGAATGATTTTACACTTATAATAATTTTCTGATAAGTGTGAAACTTCCGAAGTAACTTCTTCTGAACTATTGTCTTCGGAAGATTTTACACTTAGACTTATTTATGAGTGTACAACTTCCGAAGCTAGTTCATCTTTGTTCCTTAGTGCATGCAGGAAGACTTGGTTGTTTTGGTATACTTTGGTTGCATCAGCCTTTTAATCTTCAGATGTTCCTTACAAGTGCCTAACTTGTTCAAAGGTTATGGCAGAATATCAGAAACCATTAGGGTTACTGCACCAACCAGAGATTCCATAATGGAAATAGGAAAAGATTTTCATGGATTTCATCACAATACTACCCAAGACATCCATCGTTGTGATACAATTATGGTAATTGTGGATAAACTAACTAAGTCTGCATATTTCTTACCAATGAAAAAAACTGATAGAATGGAAAGATTAACCAGTATCTATCTCAAGGATTTTGTCTTGAGACATGGAGTGCGAATCTCCATCATTTCAGATTGAGGCAATCATTATAAAAGGAATTAGGCACACAATTGGATATGAGTATCGTGTACCACCCCCAAACGGATGGTCAAAGTTAAAAGACTATCTAGACATTGGAGGACATGCTTAAGGCTTATGTGATAGATTTTAAAAACCGTTATGATACTCATCTGCCTTTAGCATAGTTTTCTTATGATAATTGTTATCACACTACTATCAAGGCTGCACCATTCAAAGTAATATATGGAAGGAAGTGCTGATCGTCACTATGTTAGATGGAGGTAGGCGATAGCCAACTTACTGGTACTAAAATAATAGATGAGACAACAAAAAACATCATTCAGATTCAAAACCAACTCAAAGCTTCGTGTGACCATCAGAAAAGCTACGGCGATGTGAGACGCAAACCATTGAATTCCAAGTGGGAGATAAAGTTCTACCTAAAGTTTCACCTTGGAAAGAAGTTATTCGTTTTGGGAAGCATGGTAAGCTAAACTCTAGATAGATCGGACCATGGAAAATCCTAGCAAGGGTTGGTCTCGTAGCTTACAAACTCAAACTATCATAGGAACTTAGTGGTGTTCATGACACTTTTTCCGAGTCAAATCTAAAGAATTGCTTGTCATATTAAGCCCTTGTAATACCTCTCGATGAGATTCAGGTCGATGATCAACTTCATGTTGTTGAGAAACATGTAGAGATTATGGATCGAGAGGTAAAGAGGATGAAACAAATCCTCATTCCTATTTTAGGTTTGGTGGAATTCTAGACAAGGACAAGAACTTACTTAGGAATGTGAGGATCAAATGAAACTCTATTACCCTACTTGTTTGAAACCCCAACGACTACGGATGATACTAATTGAATTTTGGGACGAAATCTTTCTAACATGGGTAGTATGCGACAACCGGCAATTTGAGGTCAATACTCGTCCCCGACTTAGCCATAACTACACATGTCATACATGAATTTCAATTAACTTCCATTTATTTGAAGTCATTGCATATTCCATTCATAACATTACACGTATTGGTGATTTGGCATAACTACCACTGTACACGGTATACAACCGGCGCACAAGCACAAGAACTTTGATGATACTTAATATATACATGCTAATAAATATTCTAAAGTGATACAATGTATTATAAAATCCAAATTATATACATTGGAAAAGCCTAAATTTATAAATAAACCTAAACGCCTAAATTGACACTTTACTCGAAATAAATACATTTAACCCGACTACTAGAGACACGACATGTCATTAACATATCACCAATATTAAAATATATGAAATTATATATGTATCGTCATATTTGAATGTATTTTGAAAAGTAAAAAGTAAAAATATAAAAATATGTAAAAATATCCATAGCAACAAATAGCACCCAAAATACCTAATACCACTCAAAATAAAAACAAAACACACCCCTCCCCCATGTCTTGGATGGTTCCACTCCCCCTGCCCCATTCCCTTATTTTTATAAAATCCCCATGCAATCTTTGAGGTATGTTGACTTTGTATGGATTTTGAGGTTTGTCATTTTGGTGAACAAAATTTATGGAATGATTAAAGTGAAGTACCAGTATTTCTCATTTTATTTTCTCCCTTTCTTTAAGGCTCCGTTCCCGGAAACCTCACAGTTGGTCAACCACAACATTATTTATATAAAATTACCTACATTTAACTAAAATATCACAGCGGATTAGATTACTCATGGCATTAATATTTAATGTTGCCAAATAATACATCAATGTATAATAGGAGTTACAAAATAAATATTTAGTTGCATTACAAAACAACATAATTATCATGCACGAATGGTTGCTAGTCTTGCCCGCCAAGTATCTTTCCCTCGCGTGCCATTCTCAGCGACAAGTTATCTGCCAACTGAAAATACATAAAAGTCAGCGTTGCTGAGTGAGTTCTAGTTTTATAAAAATTGAAAGTCCTTTAATTATATATATAAAAAAAATATCATTTTCTTAAAATGCTTCCTTTTCGTGAAATCCATTACTTCCGTACGTGATCACACATCATACGTACAACAAGATAATATTCATTATTATCTTTCATCATTCTTCTCTTTCATTTCATATTTTCATTATTATCTTTCATTTTCTACCGGACCGGTGTGCAATACCCCAAACATTGTGCACGAAGCGGGTACTGGGCCGAAGTCTATAAATAGACCCCTAACATTGCGCATGAAGCCTGGCCCAGTACCTAGGGCATGCCACAAGGGTCCTGTCAATCTCAAAGATTGACCCTATGCGCATCCTTCAGGTTAGCTAAACCGCACACAGTTGAGCTAACGACAACATGGTCGTGCACCTCCATTCAATTTGCTTGCAAGACTTTCATTCATTCGTTAAGTTTCACTTTTCATTATCATTAATCTTTCGCTTAATTTATGATATTACTTTACGTATACGAGCGTAAACACACCACATAAAGTCACGTAATAATATGTAATATG
Organism: Flaveria sonorensis; assembly: GCA_025506505.1. Lineage (NCBI taxonomy): Eukaryota > Viridiplantae > Streptophyta > Magnoliopsida > Asterales > Asteraceae > Flaveria > Flaveria sonorensis. Next base: position 52,554,082 of record CM046429.1, read on the forward strand.
GAACATAAAAACAGGCCATAAACAAGCATAAAGCCAACAAACATAACCACCAAAACATCCCAGGGTTAAACCCTAAAATTTCTATTTCCCAAAATTTTAGAAATTTTTCTAAGTCGTTTAGGCGCATGAGCACTATGTAGGTGCATGAGTACTAAGCAGGCGCACCAACACTTAGGCGCATGAGAAAACTTAGGCGCATGAGCATTGCTTGGGTGCATGAGCCTTACTTAGGCGTATGAGCACTTAGGCGTCTGAGCAGTGGGCGCATGAGCTGGTACTACTTGGGCGCATGAACAACACTTAGACTACTAGGCAAAATTTCTAGGTGCATGAGGTACTGTTTGGGCGCATAAGAAAGGACTTAGGCGTCTGAGCTAAATTTCAGGCGCATGAGCCTTATTTGGGTGCATGGGCAGCAGACATACGTGTTTTAAATTATTTCCAGTCCCAAACATCATTCTAACATGCTCATAACTTAAATCTATCATTCTAAGCACCTAAAAGAAGCATAAATCCAAGAAATACAACCAACCAAACACAACATACATACGGTTATCATACATACAAGTTGTAAAACATTTTTACATGCATTTTCAGCCCCAAAGAAGTTTAAAAACACAAAACCGGGGATCTAGAACTCACCAATTGCAGCCTTCAAGCAAAACTCCACCGAACTTGAGGGCACAAAGAGTTCAAACAACCTAAACGTACCAAAACACACAACCAAGCACAAAGAACACATAAAAATTGGTCCCCAAGCTGAAAACTCAGTTGAAACCAAACCAAATACATAACAAAATACTCACCTTAGCAAAATCAGCTTCTTTCTCACTCTAGAACCAAGAGAACTTCTGTTTCCAGCCAAAAGCAGATAGAAAAGTAGTAGCATGGGCGGCCATGCCCTTTTAAATAATAGAATAATAGTGTTTTGTACTTTGTACACTTTACCCCCTCCACTTGTGTACATTATCTTTTCTTATAAGATACTTTTCTTTTCCTTTCTTTTTATTAAATTTTTTTGGGTGTTACACTTCCCCCTCTTTTGAATGATGGAAGAGATAGAAAAGGAAAAATGGTGAAGTTTGAAAAGTGTTAGTGGTTATATAAATAAAACAAACCTCCATATCTCACCTGCACAAAATGCACCATACTTTTCCCCTTCTTCCCCCTTGAAATCGTTCACCATACCACCTCCACCATTTTATCACTTTTCAAACTTACTTTCTACAAATAAAGAGTATTCCAATTATCATTGTTAAAGATCAAGAAAATTTTAGAGTTTTCAAGCTTCCTAATTCTCATCTTCCATCATTCTTGCTTGATCTTAGTGAGATTTCTCCCTACGTATTTATGTATCTTTCATTTTACCATGTTTATTCATCTACTAGTTCATATGGAACGACCTTCATCCACAAACATCATTTTTGTTAAAAATGGCATTTTAACAAACAAAGGGTTTCAAGGATAATATTTCACACAATACATACTAACATGAATGAAATAATGATTCTTGTCCTAAATGATTAAATATTTAATTATTCAAGTTTGGCTAAATTATTACTTGCTTGCTTTATAAAAAGTCATAAAGGTGTGTTAAAACTCAAGAAAAGCTCTAAATGGGTTACATCATGTTTATGGAATTTTAGATTTTTTACAAGTATTATTATGAACATTTGTGTATTCTACAAGTTATAAATAGTAAGTTGTAGTATGTTATTATAAAAGTTGGGTTATGACTAGTTGACAAAGATAACACATTACTAAGTTATTTGACATAGAACTTGGAATATAAATTTATGGATTTTATAACACAGATATTAGGTTGCTTAAAAAGTTGGGTTAATACAAGTTTGTAAATGACTAATATGACTATGTATTTTTATCAAGGAATTTTACTATAAATTTTTATTAACTTTGAAATATAATAATATTATTTATAATTTGGAGAAACTCTAGTGAAATTTATGGTAAGGTTATAAAATCTAAGTAAAATAAAAGAATAATTCTAACAAGAAATTGATTATATAATTATTTTATGTGCAAGTATATATATATATTAATAAATGGATTATAAAAATATGAAAACTGGTGATTTTTCTTAGATGTTAATATTTTAAATTTATTTCATTAAAATAATACAAATATTATTTTACATAAATATGAGATTATTCTAAAGCCCTAATTTCCATAATTTCACATATAAAATATATAACTAATTTCTAAGCACTTCGGTTATGACTCGGGTTGAGTGAAAATGATATTTAAATACACAAATAATAATTATACTTTAAAATAAAAGGGTTTTTGTACACTCTCAAATGAAATATAAATTTTTAATATTTTATAAGTAATATATATTTCATAATTATCAATCATATATTACCAATGGATCATTGAGTCAAACATTTTATTACCAAGTTATGTGGATGAAACGGTTACATGCTCACATTCCACGTAGGAACAATTTCTTGATTATTCTATGGTGAACTTAGGTTGGATTTTCCCGAGCACTTTGGATACTCATAGATTTTCATACTTGATCACTCACTTGTTAGGTGAGTTTCGTGGCCCCATTTCACTTGTTATCCTTTGGGGAAGATTACATGCAAATTACTATTTTCATATACATAATTACTTATTTAATGATTTCACATGTTATATAAGTGATTTACTTACCGTATCAAGTCCCCTTTAGCAGAACCATTAGTTTCTTTCCCTAAGCAAGGTAATCATGGATGGTACTATTGGGTTTGAATACCCCAACCTAGGTTAATTACACTAACTTTGACCGGTGGTCTAAACGGGTGCATTATTAGCATGTTCACTCTTGTTCTTACAGTAGGAATGGGTAGGGCCAATTTATTACACTTACAGTCTAGTTTTAGTTGCGGTGCTTTTATAGTATTATAGCATTGTATGATCAACAATCAAATCATAAAAAGACTTGTGATCCATTTCACTATTTACTATTACTTTAAAACCTATGAACTCACCAACTTTATGTTGACCTATTTGCCATGCATGTTTTCTCAGATAATTGATATATGCATCAAGTTAAGCTAGCATGGATTTCATCGCATTGAGAGTAATACGTGCTAATGGGACATTTATTATGTATTTCTCGTGTTTTGGAAAAAAATTACATTAGTACTACTACTTCTGCAATTTAACTTTGAAAACAATTATGTACTTTTAAACATATTTTAGCAACGTATGTTTTACAAAATCATGTACCTGTCGACCAGTGACTATGATTCCATGACGTTCACACCCTGCGGGAAACTGCCATGGTTGTGGGTGAGACACTAGGGGTCATGTGAAGCTCATAGGATGAAAGAACGGATCACCCCTTGGTCTCAACAAACCTAGAATGCTAAAGTACCCTAATGATGTATCTCCTCTTGGTCTTAAGAATCATAGTGCTATGAAAGACTGTTACCTACAGTCCTTAAACACAGGAGAAAATGTGTTCTAAACTAATTCATAACTTGAAAACACGCTAATCATGAATGAAAGGGTAGACTCACGCTAGTGCAATCTAATCCTAACACACAATGACAAAGGAGGAATCCAACAAAGTTTATCAGCCCTCGGTCTCAACACTCAGTAGAACACGGATTCAATCAAACAACCAAACCATATTCAATGATAACTATCTCTAGTCTAATTATCCTAATGATCATATACACATTATATATTCTAGACATGTAAAATTAGTAAAAAAGACATAAAATCAATCCGGCTAGTAAACATGGGAACAAGGCAATATCATAAATAACAAAACTGGCACTCACATTCTAGATGATCCCTCTAGAAGAAGGCGATTCTAACAATCTTTCTAGTTACTTCGTTCTCTATTTCTATTTGAAAGGGTCCTAAGGAAAAGTATTTTATTTCCACCGAGCTAAAATAATATGTCGATGTCTCTAGTAAACTAAAGACATTCTTTAATAGCTATTTTGCTTCAATTTATTCGCTACAAATTTGCTTCAATTTATTCGCTACAAATCAAAACAAAAATTGAAGATTTAGTTACGATTAGAAATTAGAAATCTACTTGTCTATCTTCATCCATGGATTCTGAACAAATCCTTCAAATAACATTCAAGTCATATAATTAATTAAACCTAAAATTAATCAAACCATGTCAATAATCATCCAAACCTAGTCGAAAATAAACTAGCCGATCATAGCCAAGAACATAACAAACTCAATCACATACATAATATGAAATCAAAAGAAAACAAAATATCAGTAGCAAACTGAGCCAGTTAATGTGAACACACATTAAGCTAATGATAGATTTTTACTATAGGTTATAAGATTTCTTCATTTAGGCTTACTCCAAACTCACCCGATGATTTCCTAGTCTGCCTTCGAATTTCTTTGTCAAACTGCTCTCCCTTCAGTCTTCTGTTCGCTCCAAGTTATATATAAAAATATATATGGTTGTCGTAGCATCATACATCACTATTAAATCTAACCACACAAAATTCCTTTACGCCAAAGTTTTTAATTTTGTTGGTAGGATCATACAGAACAAATTTTAATTAACTGAGCTTTTGCTATATTGATTTCTTATTGCGTCTTTTCCTTACATTGACTTTGTGTATAAATGTCAAATTCAATGTTCTTTTGTTTTACCTGCAAGTCAGGTGAAACATTATTAGAATTTAAACTAATACATTCGAGTTCATATAAAAATATATATATAAAGATTTTAATCAATTAAATATAATATATTTTAGTTACCTAGTTCTATCTTATTTTCTCTTGAACTTATAAATTTCATATATTAACTAATTAAAACTAATATTATATAAAAATTAACTAAAAGAACATTCAAAGTGTGGTGTTATAATTATATAAATACTTATAATTTAAAACACATAATTACTATGATCTTTGGTTAGCAAAACAAAAGAGAAACTGATGAAGGTGAATTAGACATCATAAAATATCATTATTAGGTGTGTTTAGATAACTATGCACACCCACTTGGATATGTTAATACTTACCGATACTCTAAAATGATAGCTTCATAGTAGAATATTAGTTTTAGTTCATCACATAAGCATGTATCTTCCAATCCAAGCTAAGCTTATCCACACAACAAATAATGTTGGGTTCAACAATTTAATAAACTAAAGCTTATCAAATGATAATCATAGCCGACTGAAAATCTCATTGTACAAGTTCAGTGACCAAGTTGATCATAACAAGAACAACAATACAAGAGAATTCAACATGACAACATCAAGACAAAAGAAAAGTCAAAATTAGGGCATAATGTAACAATATTATATATAGACACATTAGTGCATTTTTGCAAGTGTGGTTCTTGTGTGTGTGTTTCGTATGGTGCGAACCACCACCCAAGGAGAATTCCTCCTTTGGGTGGGTTTGATTCTATCTTTCATCTATGATTTTCATTGTAATTTGTTCATCAACATCAATGAAATCATAACATTAAGATTATCCATCTCTTTATTTTGTGATTCACACACATACACCCATCATAATTTTGATTTCTAGGTTATAAACATGATGGATCATAAGATTCAAGCTCAATGAATCTGAAATATTGATTCAGTAAATAAGTTATGTCGGTCTTTGTAATTTGTGAATAAGGCAATGTGGAGGAGATAAAGACCAATATACTATCATCACTTATATGATTTTAAGGTAATTTTTATTATATAAACGAGGGGCTTCTTTTTGTATTTTTCTTTAATTGTGATTGTTTTTCCCTTTTTAATATTTTAAAAATAATAATATGAGTCAATAATATAATCAACTTATTTTGCTTTTGGTTATTCATTCAAACCTGTTAGGGTCAAATGACTTAGTAATAACCACCTAGTAGATTATTAGTATGAACTTGAATCAACTTAGTTAAACCTTTTTCAGCATAACTAATTTTGCTTTTGAGTGTTGTACTAGAAAATTAGTAATAAACATAGCATTTGTGCTATCTCAATTAGAATCCATCAACTCTTTAAATTCCTGATAGAGTTTTTTATTTATTGAGCCAATGATGATATCATCCATATAAATCTTTACAGGATCCAATAAGGGTGCCTAACACAATCAGTTTCACAATGAGTTGAGACATGGAACACTTAACAATTCAAATAGGGAACCGGGTTTGATTATGAGGATACTAAGAACACAAGTAAGTAATGAGACAGAACAATCAACAATAACACAGAAATATGGATTTTAAGGAGTGTTGTATATTGCTCTCAAGTTCTATTACAAGTGTTACAAAGCATACCAAATTACAAGAACCTGAGACTCTTATATTACATCCTACAATCGTCAATACTTAGAAAGACAGTTGGAATTGACTAATCTAGACAACAAGATCAATCTAAAGTCAAAAGGCAGATTGCCTTTTGACTAGTGACTATTACATGCCATAGCTCACATCCTTTTCTATTACAAAAAGTTTACAGGTACAAAAGTAGGAAGTTACAGACAAAGACATTAATCTACAGTTTACAAAAGCATGGACTTTTCACCAACTCATACAATTTGGTGAGTCTTCAGAGTTGCAGTGGAAAATGTGTCATGTAAAGTAGATCAGAGAAAGCATGTCTTTCTCTGTCTTCGAAAGAAATCAGTCTTCACAGCAAAATGGCTTCGGAAGACTTTGTCTCTAAAGCTTCGGAAGTCTTCATCTTTGGCTTCGGAAGATTTGGACTTTGGCTTCGGAAGATTTTACACTTAGAGTATTTTCTGATGTAGTGTGTAAAACTTCCGAAGCACTTCTACCTTTACGTCCAGTGCATGTATGCAGGAAGACCTTTGGTTGTTTTGGCTTCTTTGGTTGCATCAGCCTTATAATCTTCTGATATTACCTAACAATCTTGAACAACAACAGTTCATGTCCTTTCTTCGTGTGAAAAAGAGTCCGATCAATCTTCCCTGTTCACACCCATGTTGAAGGAGAAATAATGAGTCTCATATCACCTCTGAGGAGTTTGATGCAGACCATACAAAGCTTTATCAAGCTTGTATACCCTATGAGGGAAATTCAGGTCTTTAGATGACATAAACCTCTTCTGCAATCTTCCATACAAGAAGGCACATTTAAAATCCATTTGTGAAACATCAAACATCATGGACATGAAATATGCAAGGAAAACTTAAATAGCTTCAATTCTGGCTACAGGTGCAAAGATCTTATGATAATCAATTCCTTCTTCTTATGTGTATCCTTGAGTGATCAGCAGTGCTTTATTCCTTATCTCAATCCCTCTACATTTTTTTTTTTTATCGTATAGATGGTTCTGATAGGATATTATCCTTCAGGAAGATCAACCGGTTGCCATACTTCTTGTTTCTTAAACTGAAGCAACTCTTCCTGTATTGCCTTAATTCAACTGTTATCTTGAAGAGCCATCTTATTATTCTTAGGAACAGTTTGATAATGAAAACAAGAAAATAGACATATGTTAGCTATGATGAACTTGTTCCTTATCATTTTTTCATTTAAATCACTAATAATGATCGCTTACACTGGATGATTTTAATGTACCCGTGATGTTGGAATAATATCAGCTTGTATGGATGTCACATCACCATTATGACATCCGTCACCTCAGGTCCGTTAATTAACCTGAGGCCTGCTATCATTTAATTATGTAATTAAATTCTTATGTGTTATTATCGTGCCCTATGTATTGTGTTAGGTATTAACGGCCTAACTACGCGAAATCTTAGGGTTTAAGTTATTATTATTAATATTATTAACGTCATTGTTTTTACTATTAATAATAATAATAATAATAATAATATTATTATTATTATTATTATTATTATTATTATTATTATTATTATTATTTAAGTTAAGGGTTTAAATTGTAATTTAACTAAACTTAAGGGAATAACTAAATAAAAGTTAAGGGTCCATAGAGTAACTATGAATATTTTCTCGGTAAAAACCCTAATCGAAACACCTCCCCCCCCCCCATGAAACTGCCAAGACTCTCCTCCACTCATGATCACCGAATCAACCACTTTCCACCGCCTTGAGTCGCCTTAGGTTGACGTCGTTTAGTTATTTCGCAGGTAACCAATCATCGTGAACCTTGTTTCGTTTCGTTTCCCGGCCCCGTTTTCATCTTAATTATTAATAAAACTTAGGGGGAAAAGTATGCTCACCCTTTTTGTGTTGTGAACTCATTCATATTTTGGGACTTTTGTGTTTACTGTTTGTAAGTTAATATCTGGTACATGCATAAGTTTTCTATGTGTTTCTTACTTACAACTATTTAGATCTGGTGTTGGAGCCGACAGATAGGTATTGATAGTACTATTGGGCTGACACCCCCACCCTTGTTTGTTGGTATACTAGTTGGGACTGACAGTTGCCATGGATGGGCCCTTGGGTGAATAGGTTCTGACAAGGTTTATGTGTACATCATACGTTTAGTTGTGAGGCTCATGTTTACATTTGTATTGCTTGCTTATAATTGTATGCACTTATATCCTTCCAAACTATTACACATCATCAAGTTTTATATATTATTTAAACCTGCGAACTGAGCAACGATATGTTGACCTTTTGAGCATATCTTATCAGGTAACAACCACTGAGAATAGCTAGGTATGCTGCCTTAGTGATGACCTTAAGAAATGCAATTTAGACTTGCTTAGGTTATCCTGACAATTATGTTTCATTTTAGATTATCTTTGTTAATCATGTTTTCGTTTATTTGTTCCCTGGTTGTGGGATTTATATTTATTTTGTTTGTTGACTATGTTGGATCTTATATTCCCAAGACACATACAAGACTGATGTGGTTAGTACGTTATGATCCAAGTCGGGTCATACCCAATAACAAGCTAGGCAAACACCAATAAATATTTATTTGTTGATATGATCAAGCAAATAAATATTGACACCAATTTAGAAAATGGGTTTTCTAAATTATTGCATTTGAGATAGAACAAATTATATGGATATTTTGTTCATGAGATATCATTTGTATTGTTATTTAAATAAGTTAAATAACAATAAATAAAAGTGTGTTTAAGTTATAAAATTAAAAAGGATTTAATTTTATAAACTTGTAACTTGTAATGAAAGGTGAAAATTTTAAAATGGTGGGAAACCATTTTGAAATTTCGGCCGCCCCATGTGGTTGTCTTGGGATTCTTTGTCTTGTTTTAATACAAGACATTAATCATTTCATTACAATAAAACTCAACCCACTCTCTCTCTCTCTTACATGCAAGAACACTTCTTTTCTCCTTTTTCTCCTAGCTAACTTTCGGATATAGAAGGGTTTTTGAAGAAGTTTTGGTGTCAAAACTTCTTAACAAGTTGGGTATTTGCAAGAGCTTGTGGGTATATAAGCTTGAGGTTTTCACCTTTGAAGACTACACGTTCAAGAGCATCATCCTCTTCTTTTCATCCATCTCATATTGCTTTGTTCTTGGAAAGGTAGTATTCAAGAACATCCTATGGTTGTTTTGCTTTGATAGCATTTCTTTTCACATATATATGATCCTTGTTCTTGGGTTTGTTTTCTTGAACATATAAATGGTTTATTTTCAGAATCTAAAACAGTTTTAATCTCATATATCCGCTGCGTTTTGTTGTTTAAATGGTTAAACATCTTTGATAAAACTTGTTAGAAACCCAACAATGGCATCTAGAGCCGGTTATGTTGAAAACTTGCTTCAAAAGTCAAGAAAAGTTAGTTTTGTTGGACTTTCTCAACCCTTTCGGGGCTGATTTGTTTTGGATGTATGAATCCCTTATCTTTCAAGTTTTATTTTATATGCTTTAGAATAAATCTTGAAAGATTGATGTCAAGTGGTTGATTATTTTGTTTGGACAAAAACCCTAAAATTTTGGTTTATGTTGTCCGAAATTTTGAGGGTTAAAAAGGGTGTTCATTTTGTTCTTGAATGTTGTATTTGGATACATGTTTTGGTGCATAACATAGCCTTGACCTAGTGTGTTTTGGATTTGGTTGTTTGTATCTTGTCATGTTTGGTTTTATTCATTAAAGGGTTGTAATAATAATTTTGGTGTTTGTATCTTTTGGGTTGTAATTTATTTATTCTTTGATTATGTAACAAATAGATTAGGTGCATTTCTTTTATTAGAAAAATTGTATTAGGATATAATTTTTGTAAAAGAAGATGCACAAGTTGGAGACCAAAAGGAAGATACAAAGGAAGGACTCAAAAGACATGGACACTTGAAGCATTTGGATGCGGATTCAAGTGGGAGTTCATGGACACATTTTGATGTGTTATTTTAAAACCCTTAGGAAAGACCAAATGACAACACTTGTGATGGCAAACAAGTGTGGTCACCTTAGTGGCTATGGTTATGCACTTGTGATTGAATGGTTGTGCTTGTTTGGTTGTTTATTTTATGTTGGTTGTTTGATATATGGATATGCATAACAATCTAATTAATAATCATAACAAGCTGAAATAAAATGGTTCTTTATCATTAAGTGTTTAATAAAAGGTTATTAAAAGGATTAATGATTTTAAATAAAAGAGTTTTATTAAAAGAACCATAGGGTACCATGTTTTTGAGAGCATGCAAATACGAGGTACATAGAGTTTTCTAAACTAGAATTATGAAACTTAAAATTCCTTTTGAAAACAAGTTTAACACTGTCCTTTTGCACAACACTTGAGTCACTTGGAAACTCTTAATGGGATAAAGGTCACCTAACCATTTTGAGGGAACTTGTGATTTGAGGTGGGAATGCCACATTTGTGGGATAAAGATCACCTAACCACTTATATTGGTAGACTCACATGTGTGTGTAAGTAGGGTAACTTGATTTGCAAACCATGTTAAATGGATCACCTTCAATGTGGTTTACAAAAGGTGTTGATGGGATAAACATGCCAACTATACATATGATGTTTAAGTCGATCCCATACCTCTAGAAGTTGCAAAGGGTTGCAATTGTCAAACGTTGACTACCTTGTTAATTTAAATAATGGGATAAAGGTCACCTAACCACTATTTAAATGTAACGTTGGATTCTAGAATTTTAATTTGTGTATGACACATAAAAGGGTATTAATAATTAAAAATGATAATATCGAAAACACTAAAATTGAACTTTGTTAAATTTTGTAGATGGCCGCCAACAACAATGAAAACAATGATATCCCGTCCACTCATACCCTATCACTAAGAACCATTCTCCAAAAGGAGAGTTTAAACCATAACAACTTTATTGATTGGTTTCGAAACTTGAGAATTCTCAAGCAAGAGAAACAGTCATATGTTTTAGATGATCTGATTCCCGATGAACCCAATGAGGAAGATAGGGAGGCTTACAATAATTGGGTGAAATACACTGAGGATTCGGTCCAAGTGTCTTGCCTCATGTTGGCAAGTATGACTCCGGATCTCCAAAAGGAGTACGAACATCACGGAGCATATGACATGATTACCCAGTTGAAGGAAACGTTCCAATAACAAGCAAGGGTAGCGCGCTTCGAAACGGTTCGAGCACTCCATGCATGTCGTATGGATGATAGCCAATCGGTCTCGTCTTATGTACTTAAGATGAAGAGCTACATAGACCGCCTCGAAAGGATAAATTGTCCCGTCTTGAAAGAGTTGGCTACGGATTTGATCCTCAACTCTTTGTCAAAAAGGTTTGACAATTTTGTTATGAATTATAACATGAACGGTTGGGACAAGAATATATGTGAGCTTCACTCTATGCTCAAAACAGCCGAGGCGGCCATGGGTAAAAGGGCTTTATCCGTTCTCACCATCAATGAAGGTGGGAACAAGAAGAGGCCTCACCCCGCACCCAAGGCAAGTGTTGCCAAAGGTAATGGGTACGTTGGGAGAAAGGGAAAGGGAGTGGTAAAAGTGCCACCACCAAAACCAGCAAAGAAGAAGCAAAAGGTTGCTTCGGATGACCCATGCTTTAAGTGTGGGGAGATAGGACATTGGGCAAGAAATTGTCCTGTCCATCTCAAAGAGTTGAAAGCTAAGAGGGATGCCGGGCAAACCTCAGGTACAATTTTCATGATTCATATTTATCTCAATTTAATATCCTCTAACACATGGGTATTTGATACCGGATGTGGAACTCATATTTGCAATTTGTTGCAGGGGTTCAAAAGAACTAAAGACTTCAAGAAGGGGATGTTAGCCTCTACATGGGGAATGGGGCAAAGGTTCAAGTTGAAGCCCAAGGGGACTACATCCTGAAGCTTCTAAATGGTTTGGAAGCAATTTTGAACAATGTTTTGTATGCTCCTAGTTTGACTAGGAACATTATTTTAGTTGCCCAATTAAGACAATATGGTTATGTTTTGACGTTTATTGAAAATGAAATTCATGTTTCTTTAAATGACATCTTTTATTTTAAAGCTACTCCTATTAAGGTATTTATGAATTGGTTCGTGAAAACACATTATATGATAGCTCGTTGTACCAAACCACCACCAAGAAGCTCAAATTAGATTTGAGTGACACCTATCTTTGGCATTGCCGTCTTGGTCATATAAACAAGAAGCGCATAGAAACACTTCAAAAGAATGGTCTTTTAAAAGCAAGTGAATATGATTCATTTGATGTATGTGAATCTTGTTTACAAGGCAAAATGACTAAGGCACCTTTTAGTGTCAAAACCGAAAGGGCAAAAGATTTATTAGGTATCATACATTCGGATGTATGTGGTCCTTTTAAGCCAATGACTAGGTACAATGAAAGATACTTCATTACCTTCACCGACGACTATAGTCAATATGGGTATGTGTACTTGTTAAGACACAAAGATGAACCTTTTGAAATGTTCAAAACCTTCCAAAATGAAGTAGAAAATCAACTCAACAAATCAATAAAAATTCTCCACACCGATAGAGGAGGTGAATACCTAAGTGATGCTTTTAGAAATCATCTTAGAAGTTGTGGGATTGTCTCACAACTATCTCCACCAGGAACACCACAACACAATGGTGTGTCCGAGAGGAGAAATCGAACTCTATTGTATATGGTTCGATCTATGATGGCTAGAAGCTCATTGCCTCTATCGTTTTAGGGTTTCGCCTTGCTGTCTACAGCCCGTATTTTGAATATGGCCCCAACCAAGAAAGTGGAAAAGACACCTTTTGAAATATAGCATGGAAGGGTTCCATCTCTATCATATTTAAAGGTGTGGGGATGTGAGGCTTATGTAAAGACTCCCACCTCAAACAAGTTAGAAAGTCATTCCACTAAGTCTATCTTTATTGGATATCCTAGAGAGTCTATGGGATATTATTTCTATGATCCATTGGAACAAAAAGAGTTTGTTGCCAAGAAGGGTGAGTTCTTGGAAGCCAAGTTCCTTATGGAAGGAGCTAGCAGTAGAACAGTGGATCTTGAGGAGGATCAAGAACCACAACCCGATACACGTTTGGTTGACACTAGCACTCAACATGAGGATGTTGAGGATGATCAAATGGTTGATCAATACACACAAAACGTTCGCAGATCTGGTAGAACTAGTAATCCACCTGAAAGATATGTATTTTTCATAGATGGATGCTATGTGGTTGATTCCGATGAACCAATCACATACCATGATGCAGTGTCCAATTTGGATTGTGACAAATGGCTTGAAGCCATGAACGTTGAGATGCAATCCATGTATGACAACCAAGTGTGGGACTTGGTTGTACCACCTCTTAACTCCAAGGTAGTTGGAAGTAAGTGGGTTTTCAAGAAGAAAACCGATATGCATGGAAACTTGGATACTTATAAAGCTAGACTTGTGGCAAAAGGTTTCACTCAAACTCAAGGTGTTGATTATGATGAGACCTTCTCGCCGGTTGCAATGCTAAAGTCTATTAGGATATTATTTGCCATAGATGCTCATTATGATTATGAGATTTGGCAAATGGATGTTAAAACTGCTTTTCTGAATGGATATCTTGAGGAAGATGTCTATATGGTTCAGCCTGAAGGTTTTATCGACCTAAAACATCCTAACAAAGTATGCAAGTTAAAGAAATCAATCTATGGATTGAAGCAAGCATCAAGAAGTTGGAATCACCATTTTGATGAAGAGGTAACTAAATTTGGGTTCATCAAAAACGCTAATGAGGCTTGTGTGTATAAAAAGGCTAGTGGGAGCATCATCACTTTCCTAGTATTGTATGTCGATGACATCCTACTATTTGGAAATGACATTCCAACCTTGGAAGGTGTAAAAACTTGGCTTGGAAGCTGTTTTTCCATTTAGGATCTTGGTGAAGCCGCCTATATTTTGGGAATAAAGATCTATAGGGATAGATCAAGGTGGTTGATAGGTTTAAATCAAAGTGCATACATTGATAAGATCTTGAAAAGGTTCAAGATGGAAAACTCTAAGAAAGGTACGGTACCTATTCAAAGAGGAACGATATTGAGTACGACTCAATGTCCAAGCTCAAAGGTTGAGCAGGATAAAATGAAGGGAATCCCGTATGCGTCTGCTATAGGATCCATCATGTATGCAATGATATGCACTAGGTCGGACGTGTCATGCGCTTTGAGCATGACAAGCCGATACCAGCAAAATACTGGAAATAGTCATTAGATGGCTATTAAGAAAATACTTAAGTACCTAAGGAGGACTAAAGATATGTTCCTAATCTATGGATCCGGTGAGGAGGAACTCGTGATAAAAGGTTACACGGATACGAGTTTCCAAACTGATCGTGATGATTCACGATCACAATCGGGATATATTTTCATGTTAAATGGAGGAGCAGTCTCTTGGAAGAGCTCTAAACAAGATGTGGTGGCATTATCAACTACAGAGTCAGAATACATCGCCGCTTCATTAGCAGCTCAAGAAGCTGCATGGTTGAAGAAATTCATTGCCGATCTAGGGGTGGTCCCTTCCATTCAGGACCCCCTAGAAATTCTTTGTGATAACGAGGGTGCGATAGCTCAAATCAAGGAACCCCATGCACATCAAAAGACTAGGCACATTAAGCAAAGATTCAACTACATAAGGGATGAAGTTGAAAAGGGAAAGATATGTATTCGCAAAGTTCACAAAGATCAAAACATTGCAGATCCACTCACGAAGCTTCTTGAAAAGGCAAAGCATGAAGGTCATACTTGTGCCATGGGACTTCGATTTTCTAGTGACTGGATTTGATCTTTTAATTTTGTATTTGGATATTGGAACCTTTTATTACTTGAATGAATTATATGGTTATAATGTTTCAACTAATGTTCCAATTTTGCATGTTTAATCCATGAGTAAATCATTTACTCTAAACGTTCGTAGTCGTTCATACCTGTGGGAACAAGTATGAGGGTAAGACTATTATGAACTTGGATTGGTGGATATTCATATGGATGAATATAGAGCAAAGGGTTGCTGCCAAAGTTCATAGATATTTGTGGGATACAAATATTGGACTGACCCGCATCTCAAATATTACTACATGGAATCTTCTTGATTGATCATAAGTAAATTTGAGTAAAGGCGAATATCATTTGGTATCCTCTGACCTGAGATACATATTGGGTCTTGATATTCACTGGGTATTATACTTTGACTTAGTTCTTCACTGTTCTGAAACATGGCAGTACATAAGACTAAATTCAGGTATAGCACGAGGTGATTGTGAGAGACGTATGTAATCAAGATGGGATTTGTCCCTCTTATTAGTTGAGAGCAAGATGTCTAAGTCCTGCTAAAGTTAAATCAATGGAGAATGATCATTCTGTGTCTCTAGGATTTAACATGACATCTGTGACAAAAGGATAGATGATTGATTCACCTAAAACATTTTCGAGTAAGATACTTGAAGGGGATGATGTTATTGAATGGCTTTTAGTCATACGTATTAAGGGTAGTAAACCATTGTTAAGTGGTATTTACTGCTTGCATCAATCTTCTATGAATCTTGTACAAGTGGGAGATTGTTGGATCTTATATGCCCAAGACACATACAAGATTGATGTGGTTAGTATGTTATGATCCGAGTCGGGTCATACCCAATAACAAGCTAGGCAAACACCAATAAATATTTATTTGTTGATATGATCAAGCAAATAAATATTGACACCAATTTAGAAAATGGGTTTTATAAATTATTGCATTTGAGATAGAACAGATTATATGGATATTTTGTTCATGAGATATCATTTGTATTGTTATTTAAATAAGTTAAATAACAATAAATAAAAGTGTGTTTAAGTTATAAAATTAAAAGGGGTTTAATTTTATAAACTTGTAACTTGTAATGAAAGATGAAAATTTTAAAATGGTGGGAAACCATTTTGAAATTTCGGCCGCCCCATGTGGTTGTCTTGGGATTCTTTGTCTTGTTTTAATACAAGACATTAATCATTTCATTACAATAAAACTCAACCAACTCTCTTTCTCTCTCTTACATGCAAGAACACTTCTTTTCTCCTTTTTGTCCTAGCTAAATTTCGGATATAGAAGGGTTTTTGAAGAAGTTTTGGTGTCAAGACTTCCTAACAAGTTGGGTATTTGCAAGAGCTTGTGGGTATACAAGCTTGAGGTTTTCTCCTTTGAAGACTACACGTTCAAGAGCGTCATCCTCTTCTTTTCATCCATCTCATTTTGCTTTGTTCTTGGAAAGGTAGTATTCAAGAACATCCTATGGTTGTTTTGCTTTGATAGCATTTCTTTTCACATATATATGATCCTTGTTCTTGGGTTTGTTTTCTTGAACATATAAATGATTTATTTTCAGAATCTAAAACAAGTTTTAATCTCTTATATCCGCTGCGTTTTGTTGTCTAAATGGTTAAACATCTTTGATAAAACTTGTTAGAAACCCAAGAGACTATGTTTTGTCATGGAATTGACTAACTGCGACACAAGTTTTCGTTGTGTCGGGTGACATCATGACACGTTGGCTTCCCTTCATTTAATGCATCTCTATTAATGATCAATGTGTTATGACGATCCCGTCCGTTACATCCTCGTGTTTCCACTATAAGCGGGGGTGTGACAGATTGGTATCAGAGTCATTGGTTTTAGAGAATTAGGCGAATCACTCGAACTAGACTATAACCTAGGAACCTCTATGTAGAATGCATACTAGGGTTTTTGCGCATATGGTATTACATGTATGTTCCTCTTATCTTGTTTATCTATACGTTTATTATTTGAGATATTTCACCTGAGGAAAAGTAATTATACTTTTACCTTATAGGATGTCTTCTACTGGTCCTTCTGTTCACTCTACATTCCATATTGTTCTGTCTTATTCAGAGTCAGAACTCGAGGAGGTTCTCCTGGATCATCTACTGCATTCATCATCGGATACTGAGTCTGATCCAGAGGTGCTTATGTCGGAGTCATCTGGGAGGAAGATTTGGGTGACCCTGTTGTGTTGGGATTGCCTGCTATGCGAGCTGTACCGACTCTTCCTGTTGCGCCTGAGATTCTTGTCGCACCGATCGTGAGGTACGCCCCCGAGGCGTGACCCTGGGTACCTGGCTACCCTAGAGGGTCGTATCGGGTGAACGGCGTAGGACCGTTGAGGATGATGATGGCCAGGAAGATGGTGTTCCCGGCCAACCGCATAAGGATCCAGTTGCCGGTAGACGAGGCCAGTCCATGCGGTGAGTACCTTGACCAGCCCCCGAGTCCCTCTAGTTCCTCTAGCAATGGTGATAGCCAGGGTTGATATCACACGGCATTGATGAAACAATGAAGACTTACTGAGATTTTATTTCTAGTTATTTCATATTTTGTATTTGGAGTTTGTAGACTATCAGTACGTGTGTGTATTAGGACATTTTGGTATTTGATCATGTTTGGGATATTATGATTTATGAAAATGGAACCTTATATTATTATTATGAAATTGTTTGTGATACTATCTAGTGAATTATATGGCTTGCAATGACGTGTTATTTATGCAAAATTATGGTAAACCTTGATATGGTTGAAGCTTACGTGTTATCGGTTATTGATTAGAAAATGCCGCCCAGAAGATTCACTCGCAGTAACAGTCGTGGTGGTGTTACCCCAAGAGGCAGAGGTAGAGGAAGAGGTGTTGGTGGTAAGGGTGAAGCACTAGGTGGAGGAAATGAAGGTGGTCCAGATGGTAACAACAATAGAGCTGGGAATCCTAACATAGCTGCTATGATTGCTTAGGAGTTAGCTATGCTCATCCCCACCATAGTGGCACAAGTAAGTGATAACATCATGAACCATGACAATAGGGGTGGCAACAATGATAATGGAAATAATGGTGGGAATGATGGTGATGAAGAAGATGGTGAGAATGGGTATGAAGGAGAGGATGGTAATAACAATGAAGAATGAGGTGGACCGGGTAATAAAAATGGTAAGGGGAATGCGAATGGCAATGGCGATGGTCCGAGCAACAGAAATGGAAACAGACCGAACAATGGTAATGCTAATGGATGTGGAAATATGAACGGACATTGTGATGGCGAGAGAAGAAAAGGATGTACTTATAAGGAATTTATGGCTTGTAAGCCTAAGGAGTTTGATGGAAAGGTGTAACACCCGAAAACTTGGTCAAATAAAAAGAAAAGAAAGTATTTTGGAGGAAAATTAAAAGAAGGCAAAGATGAGGGGTGCAATGTGTAAATGGTACACCAAAGCCAAAAATGCACTTTATATGGGCATGGCCGTCCATAACATTCTGTTGTTCTTGTTGTTCGAACGAAAAGAAGAAGCAAGAAAGCTGCAGACCAGCTCTCTCGATTCCAAGAAGGAAACATAACTGAAATCTTCAAGGTTAGTGTGTTCACATGTTAATTGGTTCGGTTTCTTTGTGGTTTCACCCTTAGAAACCGATTATTAAGTGTTTTTGGTGTTTTGGTGCTTGTTTGTGCTTGTTTTAGGTGTTTGAACTCGTGTACAAGCAGGTTCGGAGGCGTTTTGCTTGTTTCCTACACTAGGTGAGTTCTAGACCCCAATTTACATGTGTTTTAAACTAACTTTGGGGCTGAAAATGCATTTTAAAGGATTTTCAAACTTGTACTTATGTACCCGTATGTTGTGTATGTTTATGCTTGTTTATGTGTTGTGGTTGCTTAGAATATTAAGTTTCTACTTAGAACAGGTACTAATGCAGATCTAGGTTAGTGTTGATTCTGAAAAATGTATAACAGGTGGTCATGCTCCCAAACAGTGCCCATGCGCCTGGAAATTTGCCTTAGAAAATCCTAAGTGGGGGTTCATGCGCCCCAATAGTTCCAGCCCAAAACTTTTGCCTGATAAGCTAAGTATAACCTCATGCGACTGAACAATGTCATGCGCCCAGAATGTAAGCTAAAATGCCTAAGTGTAGAGTTTATGCGCCTGAATAGTGTTAATGCGCCTAAGCGGGGCTCACGCGCCTGCATAGTGCCCATGTGCCTAATCACTTAGAAAAGTTTCTGGAATTTTGGGGAAATCAGAATTTTAGGGTTTGACCCTGGTTTGACTCGATGCTATTATCTGATTATTTTATTCCTGTTTGGGCTGTTCTTGTGTTCCTATTTATTATTATATAACGTGACTTTACGTGGTGTGATTTTACCCTTATCCGTAAAGTATTATCTTTAATAAAGTGGAAAGACTAATGAAAGTGGAACATAAAGAACGTAAGAAAGTCTTGCAAACAAATTGACATGAGGTTCACAACCACTAGGTTGTTAGCTCAACTGTGTGCGGTTTAGCTAACCCGTTGGATGCACACAGGGTCAATCGTTGAGATTAAGGGGACCATTGTTGTTGCCCCGGTACTGGAGTCAGCTTTGTGCTTCACGGATGGGGTCTATTATTAGACTTCGGCCCAGTACCAGGTTTATGCGCATTAATTGGGGGTATAGCACCTTGGTCCATATTGAAGTGAAAGATTAAAAGTAAAAGTTTGAGTGAACGACCATGGAAATGGTGAAGAAAGATAATAATGTTGATAATGAATAATATTTGAATGTGTGTCTGACGTATGATCACATACAAAAGAGTAACAGTATTTTAAGGAGTATTTTCCTATACAAAACTCAAAGTATTTTCACCATTTTAAAACTAGAACTCTCTCAGCAACGCTGACTTTTATGCATTTTTAGTTGGCAGGTAATTTTGTTGAGGATGGCACACGGGGAGGCTACTTGTCAAGGCAGGACTGGCATCGATTCATGATTAATAACATTGTTGTTTTGTAATGCGTTCTAATGATCTTTTGTAACTGATAACAAACACACATGTATTACTTAGCAATAGAATTTATTAATTAATGAATGGCTTTTGATGTTAATTCCACTGCCATGCCTTAAGAATTATGTAATGTTTTTATTTAATTATGCTGTGATTGACCAACTGTGAGGTCTCTGGGAACGGGGCCTTACAAGTTGGTATCAGAGCCAATGTTTAAGAGAAATAGGTAAATATTTTCAAAAACCTAAACTTAAACTAAGAATGGGATGAATGGAGGGGTGCCAGCTCGAGTAGCTACGTGCCATCAGGTACTTCTTTTCTTAATATCAACCGGTAATATGTGCGCATGCTATTTGATTTATATGCTCTTAGTAGATTTGAATACTAATGTTGTCAGGATAGGAAATGCTTGGGGGATGAAGAGTAAAGTAAGTGGCTAATCACAACTAGCCATTGTAATTAGGGACTTACTATACTTGACATAAACTAAGCTATTACCTTGAATGACGGTGTTGGTGTTTGAATCTTATAGTGTTTAGAGGATGGCCGGAGGTAGATCATCAAAGGCTTCTCGTGGTGGAACACGTGGTGTTCATGGTAGGCCACGTATCGCAAGGAACAGGACCAAGGCTGCAGAGACGGCTCCTGCTAAGCTAGAACTATATCACCCGGAGGGGGTAGATGAGGGAGGAGGTTCACCAAGTCGTGCAGACAATCCTACCGTCTGTCGTGACTGAAGTGATCCGAGCTGTAAGGGAGGATGAAAAGAAGGAGAAGGAAGAGGAAAGGAGGAAGGCGACTGGGAGAAGGGAGAATATTGGTGAGGAGGAGGAATTGAACGCTAGAATGGCAGCCTCCAGCAATGAAGAGGAGATGGAAGTGCGGGAAACCGCGAATGGATGTAGTTATGGGGCTTTTTAGTGATGCAAACCCCCTACTTTCGATGGCAATGGTGATGCTGCTGCTGCTCACCGTTGGGTGAGGGAGATGGAGGCGGTACTAGAGATTAGTGAGTGTCGGGAGGACCAGAAGGTGAAGTTTGCCACTCACTCTTTTGTCAACACGGCACTGTGTTTGTGGGACAACCTTGTCCGGGCCGAGGGCAACTAGGCCATTGGAAGGATGAGGTGGGGAGAATTGAAGAGGTTAGTGATCGAGGAGTTCTATCCACATCGGGAGCTCAACAAGATTGAGAGAGAGTTCCTATAGCTGGAAGCGGGAACTATGACCCATCAGCAATACACCGCCAAATTTAACGAGATGGCGAGGCTGGTGCCGGATCAAGTCACGCCGGCATCAAGAAAGATTAAGCAATACATCCAAGGGTTGCCCACTGAAGTTCGCAAGCATTTGATCACTGCTCGACCGAACACTTTTAGGTCGGTAGTGGATTTGGCGGGAAGGCTATATGATGAACGAGAGGTAGCTGTGGTTGAGGTGAAGAGGACTGGTGGGGGTGACAGAAACTGGAACGGGAAGCGATTCGGGCATGGTGGTTTCACCCCGAACAACAAGAAGCCAAGGGTGGATGACAGGCGAGTGTTTACTGCAGGCCCAGGAATAAAGAGGTGTGGTAAGTGTGGAAAGGAGTATAGCGGGGAATGCCGTTTGGGATTGAACGACTGCTTCAAGTGTGGGAAGCCCAACCATATAGCAAAAGATTGTGGGGTGCCAAAGTGCTTCAACTGTGGTGGAACTGGCCCCAGAAACCACAAGTCCAGGAAGCCGAGAGCTAAGAGCTCTAGGAATAAGAAGGTGGCCGAAGAAGGAGGGCAGAGGGCTAGAGCCTTCACGATGACCCGAGAGGAAGCCCGGGTAGACCCCGACGTCGTGTCAGGTGTGTTTCTAGTAAACCAAACTTGTGCCTCCATATTATTTGATTCTGGTGCTAGTAGGAGTTTCATATATGCTACTTTCTGTGCTAAGTTACCTGTTAGTAGTAGGAATATTGATGAACCATTTGATGTAGAAACTGCTATTGGTAAGTCAACCAGAATTTCTAATATGATTGAGGATTGTGGCATAGAGTTAGAAGGCCATAGGTTTGCTGCTAAATTATATGTTATGGCCCTAGGAGGATTCGATGTAGTACTAGGGATGGACTGATTAGCAACCTATGAGGCAAACATCATGTGTCGCAAGAAGATGATTCGACTAGTTGCGCCCGATGGAAGTTCGGTAATAGTTTTTGGTGATCGCGTTACCACGGTTCCAAGGGTGATTTTGATGGCGTTGGTAGAGAAGGGTATGAGGTGTGGATGTAATGTTTACCTGGCATATGTAAAGGATGTTTACGCGTCAATACCATAATTGACTGAAGTGCCGGTTTTGTGTGACTTCCCGGACGTGTTCCCAGAAGTTTTATCAGGTGTGCCACCTGACCGCGAGATCGAGTTTCAGATTGACCTGATACCCAGTGCTCAGCCCGTTGCCAAAGCACCGTATCTGCTAGCTCCATCTGAGATGAAAGAACTGATGGATCAGCTGCAGGAGTTGATGGACAAGGGGTTCATCTGACCAAGCATCTCTCCCTGGGGTGCTCCAGTCTTGTTTGTTAAGAAGAAAGACGATAGTATGAGGATGTGCATAGACTACCGAGAGCTAAACAAATTAATGGTAAAGAACAGATATCCATTGCCAAGGATAGATGACTTGATTGACCAACTTCAGGGTGCCAGTTGGTTCTCCAGGATAGATCTTCGATCTGGATACCATCAGCTGAAGGTAAAAGAACAAGATATTCCTAAGACAACGTTTCGCACGCGTTATGGACATTATGAGTTCCTCGTTATATCTTTCGGTTTAACTAACACGCCAGCTGCCTTTATGGATTTGATGAATCGAGTGTGTCGGCTGATGCTAGATAAATCAGTGAATGTGTTTATTGATGATATCCTGATTTATTCAAAGAGCGAAGAAGATTTGGAGGCACTATTTATACGGGACAAAGTGCACAATTTTCACTGACCACAAAAGCTTAAAGTATTTCTTTGAGCAGAAGGATCTCAATATGAGGCAGAGGTGGTGGTTAGAGCTGATCAAGGACTATGACTACGAGATCCATTACCACCCGGGCAAGGCACGTCGTGGCCGACGCCCTTTGCCGAAAAAAGAGACCCGAGCAGATTCGGGTGAAGGCGTATCAGTTGATGATGACCTCGGATGTGATGACGCAAGTCAAAGAATTTCAAGAAGAGGCGCTAAAAGAAGATCGCCTCAACTCCGAACGAATGAGAGGTTTAGTCACAGAGTTGGGAGAGAACACCCACGGGGTTAAGACTCGTTTTGGACCGATATGGATTCCTCGGTATGGGGATCTATGTGGGCGAATTATGGACGAAGATCATAAGACTCGATACTCCATTCATCCCGATGCTACCAAGATGTATCAAGATATGAGGAAGGACTACTGGTGGCCAGGAATGAAACGTGATGTGGCGGAGTATGTGAGTAAGTGCCTTACTTGCTTGCAAGTGAAGGCAGAACATCAGAAGCCATACGGGATGATCCAACCCTTGGATATACCCGAGTGGAAGTGGGAGCACATCACCATGGACTTCATCATGAAGCTACCTCGTACGACGAGGGGTATGATACCATATGGGTGACAGTTGATCGTCTAACAAACAGTGCTCACTTCCTACCGATCCACAAGACGTATTCATCTGAGAGATTGGCGGATCTGTTCATCAAAGAGATTGTAGCTCGTCATGGCATGCCGGTGTCAATCGTGTCAGATCATAACACCCGGTTCACATCGATGTTTTGGAAAAGATTCCATGATGCGATAGGGACGAGGCTACATATTAGCACGGCTTATCATCCTCAGACAGATGGTCAGTCTGAGAGGGCAATCCAGACACTCAAAGATATGCTTCATGCATGCGTGATAGACTTTAGAGGAAGCTGGGATGACCACCTACCGTTAGCAGAGTTCTCGTACAACAACAGTTAACATGCCAGCATTGGTATGCCACCATACGAGATGTTGTACGATAGGAGGTGTAGAACGGCCGTATGTTGGGGTGACGTCAGGCAGAAGGAATTGGGAAACATCGAGGTGATCGAGACTACGATCGAAAAGCTAGAAAAGATCAAAGCCTTTATGAGGGCAGCCAAAGATAAGCAAAATTCGTATGTCAATAAGAGGCATAGACCAATTGAATTTAACATGGGTGATAGAGTCATGTTGAAGGTTTCACCTTGGAAAAGGATCATCCAATTGAGGAAGAGAGGCAAGCTGAGCCCGAGATACATAGGACCTTTCCGAATCGTTGCACGAGTAGGAGAGATGGCCTATCGATTAGAATCGCCTGATGAGTTAAGTGGAATTCAACCGACATTCCATGTATCCCATCTAAGAAAGTGCTTAGCCGACGAAGACATGATTGTACCACTGGAGGATATCAAAGTTGATGAACCGCTCAACTATGTGGAGCAACTAGTAGCAATCATCTATTGGAAGGAGAAGAGGTTAAGGAATAAAGTGGTTCCACTTGTGCTGGTGCAGTGGAAACACCGGAAGGGTTCTGAGTCTACGTGGGAGACAGAAGAAGAAATGAGACAGCAATACCCATAGTTATTCGAATAGTGACAGGTTTCGGGGACGAAACCTCTTTAAGGGGGGTAGACTTGTAACACCCAAAAACATGGTCAAATAAAAAGA
Organism: Flaveria sonorensis; assembly: GCA_025506505.1. Taxonomy (NCBI): domain Eukaryota; kingdom Viridiplantae; phylum Streptophyta; class Magnoliopsida; order Asterales; family Asteraceae; genus Flaveria; species Flaveria sonorensis. Next base: position 52,578,904 of record CM046429.1, read on the forward strand.
AAAGAAAGTATTTTAAAGGAAAATTAAGAGAAGGCAAAGATGAGGGGTGCAATGTGTAAATGGTACACCAAAGTCAAAAATGCACTTTATATGGGCATGGCCGCCCATAACATTCTATTGTTGCTGTTGTTCGACTGAAAAAAGAAGAAAGAAAGCTGCAGACCAGCTCTCTCAGTTCCAAGAAGGTAACAGAACTGAAATCTTCAAGGTTAGTGTGTTTACATGTTAATTGGTTCGGTTTCTTTGTGGTTTCACCCTTAGAAACCGATTATTAAGTGTTTTTGGTGTGTTGGTGCTTGTTTGTGCTTGTTTTAGGTGTTTGAACTCGTGTACAAGCAGGTTCGGAGGAGTTTTGATTGTTTGCTACACTAGGTGAGTTCTAGACCCCGATTTACATGTGTTTTAAACTAACTTTGGGGCTTAAAATGCATTTTAAAGGATTTTCAAACTTGTACTTATGTACCTGTATGTTGTGTATGTTTATGCTTATGTTTATGCTTGTTTATGTGTTGTGGTTGCTTAGAATGTTAAGTTTCTGCTTAGAACGGGTACTAATGCAGATCTGGGTTAGTGTTGATTCTAGAAAATGTATAACAGGAGGTCATGCGCCCAAACAGGGCCCATGTGCCCAAACTGGGCCCATGCTCCTGGAAATTTGCCTTAGAAAATCCTAAGTGGGGGTTCATGTGCTCCAATAGTACCCATGCGCCCAAAACATTTGCCTGATAAGCTAAGTATAACCTCATGCGCCTGAACAGTGTCATGCGCCCGGAATGTAAGCTAAAATGCCTAAGTGTAGAGTTTATGCGCCTGAATAGTGTTAATGCGCCTAAGCAGGGCTCATGCGCCTGCATAGTGCCCATGTGCCTAAACACTTAGAAAATTTTCTGGAATTTTGGGGAAATCAGAATTTTAAGGTTTGACCCTGGTTTGACTCGATGCTATTATCTAATTATTTTATTCCTAGTTGGGCTGTTCTTGTGTTCCTATTTATTATTATATAACGTGACTTTACGTGGTGTGATTTTACCCTTATCCGTAAAGTATTATCTTTAATAAAGTGGAAAGACTAATGAAAGTGGAACATAAAGAACATAAGAAAGTGTTGCAAGAAAATTCACTTGAGGTTCACAACCACTAGGTTGTTAGCTCAACTGTGTGTGGTTTAGCTAACCCGTTGGATGCACACAGGGTCATTTGTTGAGATTAAGGGGACCATTGTTGTTGCCCCGGTACTGGAGTCAGCTTTGTGTACCACGACTGGGGTCTATTATTAGACTTTGGCCCAGTACCAGGTTTATGCGCATTAATTGGGGGTATGGCACCTTGGTCCATATCAAAGTGAAAGATTAAAAGTAAAAATTCAAGTGAACAACCATGGAAATGGTGAAGAAAGATATTAAAGTTGATAATGAATAATATTTGAATGTATGTATGACGTATGATCACATACAAAAGAGTAAAGTGTATTTTATGGAGTATTTTCCTTTACAAAACTCATAAAGTATTTTCACCATTTTAAAACTAGAACTCACTCAGCAATGCTGACTTTTATGCATTTTCAGTTGGCAGGTAAATTTGCTGAGGATGGCAGACGGGGAGGCTACTTGTCAGGGCAGGACTGGCATCCATTCATGATTAATAACATTGTTGTTTTGTAGTGCATTCTAATGATCTTTTGTAACTGATAACAAGCACACATGTATTACTTAGCAACAGAATTTATTAATTAATGAATGGCTTTTGATGTTAATTCCGCTGCCATGCTTTAAGAATTATGTAATGTTTTTATTTAATTATGCTGTGATTGACCAAATGTGAGGTCTCCGGGAACGGGGCCTTACAAAAGGGTGGAGCAATAGCGTTAACCTGGTGGATCAAAAAGATGGAAGCAGTGATCAACATTAGCGAGTACCTGGAGAGTCAGAAGATCAAATATGCTACATGTTCATTGCAAGGAAAGACGCTAACTTGGTGGAACACTCAGATTCAGGAAAGAGGTAGGGAGGCGGCGATGCAAATGACTTGGAATGAATTTAAGGCTTTGATCACAGATGAGTATTGTCCTAATAATGAAATACAGAAGTTGGAGCATGAATTCTGGAATCATGCTATGGTAGGAGCTTGGCACGCGGCGTACATGGATCGATTTCATGAACTGGCTAGGCTTGTTCTGCACTTGGTGATCCCAGAATCAAAGAGGATTGAGAGGTACATCTGGTGCTTGGCTCCTCAAATTCGGGCAATGGTAACTGTAGCCGCTCCTCCTATAATCGAAAGTGTGATTTTAAAGGCAGGCACTTTAACTGGTGAGATGGTGAGGACTGGGGTATCAGGTAAAGGTGGTAAGAAAAGGAAGGATAATGGGGAATCAAGCAAGCAAGCAAGGGGAAGGTATGATAAGAAAGGAAAGGTGACGAGAAGCTTTATGGTAGTGAACCAAGGGAGAAAGGACTACGTTGGGCCACATCCTAAGTGTGTTAAGTGTAATTTTCATCATCCGCAAGTGGTGCCGTGTCGGGTGTGCGTGAACTATAGGCACCCAGGGCATTTTGCAAAGGACTATAGGGTGGCCCCAAAGTTGGTTAGACCGATAAACATAGTTAATCCGGAGGTAAACGTCAGGGTTTGTTATGAGTGTGGAAGCCATGATCATTATCAGAATGTGTGCCCTAGGCTGAACCAGGCACCGGGTCAACCTGGGAATAATCAGAATCAAGCGATGGTGATAGCCAGTAATCAGGTCAGATGAATCAGGGGAATGCTGCTCGTGGACATGTGTTCGTGATTGGAGCAAACGATGCCCATCAAGACCCGAATGTTGTTACGGCTACGTACCTTTTCAATAATCATTTCGCATCCTTATTACTTGATACCGAAACAAATGATAGCTTTGCTTCCTCTGAATTTGCACCTCTTCTTGGTTTGAATCCTAGTTGTTTAGAGACTAGTTACTTGGTAGAAATGGCTAATGGTAAGTTTGTGAAAGCTAGTGAAATAATTAGAGGGTGCACGATAAGGTTAGAGGACCATGCCTTTGATATAGACTTGATACCTTTTGAACTGGGATGTTTCGACGTTGTGGTGGGAATGGATTGGTTATCAAAATGTGGAGCCGAGATTGTCTGCAGAGAAAAAGTGGTACGAATCCCTATGCCTAACGACGATGTGCTCAAGATTCAAGGACAATGGCGAGGAAGAAACCTAAAGCTTATCTCTTGTATGAAGACTCATCGATGTCTGTAGAAGCAATGCTATGCGTTTTTAGCGCATGTAATGGAAAAGAAAGCAGAGGAAAGGAAACTAGAGGAATTCTGGTAGTGCGAGACTTTCCGGAAGTATTCCCTGATGACTTGTCTGGTTTGCCTCCTCCTCGACAGGTTGAGTTTCGAATAGATTTGATTCCTGGAGCAACACACATAGCAAAGACACCATGTTGGATAAGGGTTTTATACAACCAAGTAACTCGCCGTGGGGAGCACCAATATTGTTTGTTAAGAAGAAGGATGGAACATTTTGAATGTGCATAGATTATCGTGAGTTGAATTAGTTGACTATGAAATATCGATATCCTCTCACTAGAATCGATAATCTATTCAATCAATTATAAGGAGCTTCTTACTTCTCTAAGATCGATCTTCGACCAGGCTATCAACAATTGAGGATTCATGAGGATGACATACCAAAAATAGCATTTAGAACTCGAAATGGACATTATGAGTTCTTAGTCATGCCATTTGGACTGACCAACACTCCGACATTGTTTATGGATTTGATGAACTGGGCATGTAAATCCTATTTGGGTAAGTCCATAATCGTGTTTATAGACGTTATTCTTATTTATTCCTGATCAAAGGAAGACCATGATCAGCACCTATGAGCGATACTGAAATTGTTAAGGGAAGAGAAACTTTACGCCAAGTTCTTGAAGTGTGAATTTTGGTTGCGAGAAGTGAAGTTTTTAGGACACGTGGTTAATGAGAAGAGAATTCATGTTGATCCTAGAAAGATTGAAGTGGTGAAGAAGTGGGATACACCTAAGATGCCAACAGAGATACGTCAATTCTTAGGGTTGGCTGGGTACTATCACCGATTCATTGCAAACTTCTCCAAAATTGCCCAACCGTTGACGATGTTAACCCAGAAAGATAAGAAATTTGATTTGGGTCATAAGCAAGAGGAGGCCTTTCAGACGTTGAAGGAAAGATTATGCAATGCGCCAATATTGACCCTTCCTGATGGATCAACGACTTTGTGGTGTTCTGTGATGCATCACATCAAGGACTAGGTCATGAATTAATGCAAAAGGATAAGGTGATTGCTTACGCCTCGTGTCAGCTTAAGGTTCACAAAAAGAATTATACGACACGTGACCTGGAATTAGGCGTGATGGTATTTGCGCTTAAGATATGGAGGCACTGTCTGTACGGGACTAAGTGCGTTATCTACACTGACCACAAAAGTCTTCAACATATTTTGAATCAAAAGGAACTTAATATGCGCCAAATACGATAGGTGGAACTTCTTAGTGTCTATGACTGTGAAATCCGATATCATCCTGGAAAGGCAAATATGGTGGCCGATGCTCTGAGTAGAAAGGAATGTGTTAAACACTTACGTGCACTAGCCGTGGGAATGACCATTCAATTGAATCTTAAAACTCAAATCCTGACAGCACAGGGTGAAGCACTGAAGGAAGAGAATATTGTGAGTGAGGAGTTTCGGGGTTTGAATAAGCAGATGAACTGTAAGGAGGATGGTGTATGGTATTTTATGGACTGCATATGGGTACCTAAGTGGGGAAATGTTAGAACCCATGTTATGAACGAAGCACACAAATCAAAGTATTCCGTTCATCCTGGTGCAGACAAGATGTATCAAGATCTTAAAGAATTGTATTGGTGGCCAGGTATGAAGAAAGACATTGCGACTTATGTAAGTGAATGTCTAACCTGTTCGAAAGTCAAAGCCGAACAGCAGAAACCGTCAGGTCTATTGCAATATTTGGAAATTCCCGAATGGAAATGGGAAATTATAGCAATAGATTTCATCACTAAGTTGCCTAGAACAAGTAGCGGGCCTGATTTGATTTGGGTTATTATGGATCGAATGACAAAATCTGCTCACTTTTTACTGATTCACGAGGATTATAAGATGGAAAAGTTAGCAATATTATATATGAATAAGATCATGGCTAGGCATGGGGTGCTTGTGTCAATCATATCTGATCATGATAGTCGATTTACATCGCGGTTCTAGCAAACTCTAAAGAAGGCAATGGGCAATCGATTAGATTTAAGTATTGCCTATCATCCACAAACGGATGCTCAAAGTGAACGTATGATACAGACTCTCGAAGACATGCTTAGGGCATGTGTGATTGACTTTGGTGGGAGTTGGGATATTCATTTACCGTTGGTTGAATTCTCTTATAACAATAGTTATCATACAAGCATTGGATGTGCTCCATTTGAGGCGTTGTATGGAATGAAGTGTAGGTCCCTAGTATGTTGGACTGAGGTAGGTGAATGTCAATTGACAGGTCTAGAGATCATTCAGGAAACGACTGATAAGATATTCCAAATCAAAGATAGACTCAAAGTAGCCCGAGTTTGCCAGAAAAGTTATGCAGATACCTGGCGGAAACAACTGGAATTCTGTGTGGGCGATTGTGTCTTATTGAAAGTTTCTCCTTGGAAGGGAATCATACATTTCTGGAGGAAAGGAAAGTTAGCTCTGAGGTATGAGGGACCATTCGAGATCACTAAAAGAGTGGGTTCTGTGGCGTATCGGTTAAAGTTACCCCAAGAGCTTAGTGGTGTGAACGATACATTCCATGTATCGAACCTTAAGAAATGTTTAGCTGATGGATCCCTTCATGTTCCGATTGAGGAAATCAAGATTGATGAGAAACTTCACTTTGTGGAAGAACCAATAGAAATTATGGATCGGGAAGTTAAGCGGTTGAAGCGCAGCAAGATTCCAATTGTCAGAGTGAGATGGAACTCTAAGCGAGGGCTAGAACTTACGTGGGAATGGGAAGACCAAATGAAACTTAAATATCCGCATTTGTTCACGGATAGAGCTTCAGGATATAACTCCAGCTGAATTTTGTGATGAAATTTTCTTAACTGGGGGATACTGTGACATCTGTCACCTCAGGTCCGTTAATTAACTTGAGGCCCATTATCATTTAATTATGTATTTAAATTCTTATGTGTTATTATCATGCCCTATGTATTGTGTTCGGTATTAACGGCCTATCGCGGAAATTTTGGGAAATAAAATAATAAAATGTATTAACGTCATTGTTTTTATTATTATTATTATTATTATTATTTAAGTTAAGGGTATAAATTGTAATTTAACAAAACGTAAGGGAATAATAAAATGAAAGTTAAGGGTCCTTAGTGTAACAATGAATATTATATTATACTTTTTATTTATCGGTAAAAACCCTAATCGAAACCCACCCCCCCCCCCCCCCGGCCGTGAAACTGCCGAGACTCTCCTCCACTCGCGATCACCGAATCAACCCCTTTCCACCGCCGTGAGCCGCTGTCGGTTTCCATCATCTCGCCGTTTAGTTGTTTCACAGGTAACCAAGCATCGTGAACCTTGTTTCATTTCATTTCGTGGTGTTTGATTCATAGATTCGGTTTGGGTGTTTCTGGTTGATTCGTATATATGTATGTGTGTGTGTCGACTGTACGTATATATATATATGTGCTTCGGTGTGTGTTTGGGTGTGTGTGTTTGTAACCGTAAGTGTGTATCGCTTTGTGTGTGTGTTAGCCAATCGTGTGTTCGAGCGGTGCGTGTGTGTGCATGTGGTGTCGGTGTGTGTATGAACCGAAAATGTATGTGTGCAGTGTGTGTGTGTCGTGACTATAGTGTGTGTAATGTGTGTGTATGTGTGTGTATCTGTATAAATGTGTTAGTGTATGCAGTGTGTGTGTTTTTGTTAGTGTGTGTATGTGACGAGTTGGTGTGTGTGAGCTGTGTCTGTCGGAGACAATGTGTGAGTGTTCTGGTGTAGTGGTGCTTGTTTTGGTGACTTTCTTTATTCACAACTATTTAACTCTGGTGTTAGAGCCGACGGACAGGTATTGATAGTACTATTAGGCTGATAACCCCACCCTTGTTTGTTGGTATACTAGTTGGGACTGACAGTGGCCACGGATGGGCCCTTGGGTGAATATGTTCTAACATAGTCTGTGTGTGCATCATAGGTTTAGTTATGAGGCTCATGTTTACATGTGATATTGCTTGCTTATAACTGTATGCACTTATGTTCTTCCATACTGTTACACAACATCAAGTTATATTTGTTATTTAAACCTGCGAACTCACTAATAATATGTTGACCTTTTGAGCATATCTTTTCTGGTAAAAACCATTAAGGATAGCTAGGGATGCTGCCTTAGTGATTACCTAAAGAAATGCATTTTAGTCATGCTTAGGTGTTTCTGACAATTACATTTCGTTTTGGATTATCTTTGTTAATCATGTTTTCGTTTACTTGTTCCCGGGTTATGGAATTCATATTTATTTTGTTTATTGACTATGTTTTGTCGTGGAATTGACTAACTGTGACACAAGTCTCCGTTGTATCGGGTGACATCATGACACATTGGCTTCCCTTCATTTAATGCATCTGTATTAATGATCAATGTGTTATGACGATCCCGTCCGTTGCATCCTCATGTTTCTGCTATAAGCGGGGATGTGACACCCACCTTGGTAGAATCACAGGAATGTAAGGAAACTGAATATCAAGAACACAATGCTTTGAAGAGAACCTAAACTTACAATAAGTCGAAATACTAAAGCGATACAAGGTATTTTAAATAAGTACATATTTGTAGATTCTCAAAATATAGTGGAGCTACTGAAGAACAATGACTACTGAACAAGACCAAAGATCAAGTGGAGCTGCTGAAGGAGAGCTTGCTGCTGAAGTACAAGTACAAGAACTCCTGCGGAAGCACAACCACTAAAGAACAAATGCTGAAGACAAAGTGTTACTGCGGAAGACTAATCGCTGCAGAAGAAGAACTTTCTAGGGAAGACCAATTCCTATGGAAGATTAACAAACTTGTATTGTTTCAAATCATCAAGTGCATAACAAAAAGTCAACAAGTCAACATGTCATAGCAATATCATCAAATCAATGACATCGAAGGATAATTATGTCAACAGAATATTCCACGTCACATCAACAACATTTTTTATGTAATTTACAATTTCCTATGTAAATTGTGAACTTCTTTGTCGAAAAACAAGGCAAGGATTCGCACATATAAAAACAGAATATCAAAACAGAATAGCGATATATTAGCTAGAAAATAGAAACAAAATAGGAAGATATCTATACATAATTAGGTGTATATATTAATCAAAAAACATTGATCAATAGAACATTAACAATATAGCAAGATCAAGCATCAAGAACATATAGCATTATAATCAATTGTAATCGATTGATTTTGAATGAAGAGCAATTGAAAACAATCTGTGTATTGCATTATTACGTTTAGTTTTTTCTAGTTGTTCTTCTTTGTTCATCAATTTCAACATTTGATAAACAATCCATTAAACAGCAGGTATTGATAATTGCATGATCAATACTTGTTAAAATCAAATTGATAATTCCTGCAACGATCCTTGGATTATCAGGTGGTATCAAAGCCACGTGCTCATTGATCTAGATCAATTGATCTATCAGTTTGATTTGTTTAATTGGTGTTTATTTAATCAAGTTAATTAACATGAGCAATTCAGTGGTTGGCGCTTATCAACCTCCGAAGTTGGAAAATAAATCTGATTTTAAATCTTTGAAAATCAGATTTAGAAATCATGTTAATTATAGGTTCTGATTTGTGGGTGTTGATTACTGAAGGTCCTTATATTCCACCTGCTTTAGGACCGAACTATAAAGACAATAATCAACCCATAAGTTTAAAAAATCTATCACCTGATGATGCCAAGAGAGTCAAGATTGACATCAATGCCAAGAGAGTCAAGATTGACATCAAAGCATATAGTATGCTTACTCTGGCTTTGCCTGAAGATCTCTTGATCAGGTGTGAATCATATAAAACAGCAAACTCATTATGGAAAATCCTACACACTTTGTGTGAAGAAAGTGACGAGATAAGGAGCATAAAAAAGGATACACTTCGCTCACAATATGAGACATTTCATCATATTATGGGTGAGTCTGTTCCTCAACAACTCCACAGGTTTATGCAACTTGTTACAGAGATGAATATCTTTGAACTGAATTACAGCAACGAGGAGTTAAACAAGAAGATGCTTCATTTATTACAAGAAAGCTGGACACACTGTGTCCATGTTCAAGAATACTATTGATTTAAAGGTAATTGGGTTGGACACTCTGGTTGCAAAGGTAGAAGCTTTGGAATTAGAGGAGAAAACCAGAAACAAGAGTGTTACAGCACCTATAGCATCGTACCAATTCAAAGAAACGAAGGGTGTTGGAAGTGCCTTCATCTCTAATGATGATGAAGATAACTCTTGTGTTGAAACTGATACTGAAGAGGAAACTGGCTTCTATGCTACCAAGCCCTCCAAGTTGAACTCTTAAAACAATAAAAACAGAAAAGCAAAAGGAAAGTCAGATGACTCCAAATCCAACAAAGCCAACAATCAAATAGAACCAATTACTGTGGTTTTGGAATCAGAAGAACAGAAGGTAGCCTTTGCAGCTTTCAGTTCAAGCTTTCAAGCCTACTTGGGAAGTACCTTGACTCCTGCCTACTTCTGTCAGCAAGAGAATGAAGAACGTCATCCAGATGAAGTAGAAGAGATAGATCTGCAATGGCAAATGGCCATGATTTCTTATAGAGCCAAAATGTACATGAAGAGAAACAAGGGATTGTCAGTGGGAGGCAGAACAACAAAAATTGGTGTTGACAAATCCAAGGTGAGGTGTTACAAATGTAATCTGTATGGTCATTTCTCAAGGGAATGCAACAACAATCACAGGCTCTTCAACAGGTACCAATAATTCTAAAGAAACTGGTTTGATTATTTTGCAAGATGGTACTTGTGACTGGAGCATGTACGAGAAGGAAGTACTAGAAGAAAATCAGGCTTTGATGAATATGGAAAACAAAGTTCCACCAATAGCCAGAGAGGTAAGAGAAAGTTTATGTTCTTCCTTATGTATTGATGAGGTTGAGAGATACAGGGCTCATGCTCAACAATTGGCTAATAAAGTCAAAGAAACTATGCTTTTAAATGAATCTCATGAAAGAGAACATAAACTTTATCAAGTCAAAATAAACTCACTACAAAAGGATTTAGACAAACTTATGTCTGAAAATTATAATTTGAAAGAACAAGTTGAGCATTTGACAAACTCATTAACCAAGTCCATGTCAGATCATGCATCAACTGAAGTAAAACATCAAAAATTCCAACTATCATCACAGCAGTATGACAAACTCTTAAATTCTCATATTGAATCAAAGAACAAGTCTGGGTTGGGTTATCATAATGTTGCTCCACCAATTAATGATAATTACACCACCCTACCTGAGTCCATGACCAACAGTTTGACAAATCATTTTGTGTCTAACACCAAAACTGAGTCAAAAGTTGAAAATAATGAAATGATAAATGACAAGGATTCTGAATACATTGAAACTGATTCATCTGAACCAAAATTCTCAAAACAAAATGACTCAGAACTTGATCTTGATAACTGTGATGATCTAGATGATAGTGATGAGCCTAATGAACAAGAAAGTGCTGGTTTAGGTAAGGGAAAATATGTGGTAATTTATTCTATAACTCCTAAAATCCTTGATGAGATCAAGTTTCCCTATCCACCAAAACAAAGAAACCTGCTGAAGACCATTTACACAAAGGTTGGTCAGTTAAATGAAGGCATTCATGAACTCAACAAATAGCATAAAAGTCAGTCAGCAAAAAGAACTGCGGAGGAAGAAGATAGTCTTACTTCAACAGATCACCAGCTGAAGAAGAAGACAGGTTCTCACACATCCATAGAAAAGCAAAGGAAAAATGTGTCAGCTGTAGAAGATCTACGGAAGAAGACAAAATAGTCTTCCATAGAACATCCATGGAAGAAGAAGTCATCAAAACCTAAACATTCATCCGTAGAAGATCTAAGGAAGAAGAAAATACCTGAGGATTCAACTGTTAACCAAAAAGGTAAATCAAAGGATCTTTCAGATGCAAAGATTGAGAAAGAACTGAAGAAGCAAAAGAAGATACTGATGAAGAAACTGACAAAGATAGAAGCTGACTCTAATAGTGAAGCTGAAGAGAAGTATTGTACTTGGTGTGATATGCACAACCACAGCACAGAAGAGTGTTACTTCAGCAGCTATTGCTCCATTTGCAATATGGACAATCATATGACCTTAGATTGTTACTTCAACAAGCATTATGCCATCTACAACAAGCATAATCATTCGACTCAAGAATGTTTTTTCAACAAAAAGAACAAATTAAAGGTCCCCAAGAAGCAAAAAGATGAGACTTCTGAATCAAATTCAAAATCTTCAGAGAGTGATGAATCAAAAATACCAAAGCAAAAGAATCAGCAACAAAAGCAAAAGAATCCAAAGACAACAAAAACATCTGTTGATAATTCATCAAAGAAAAAGGAGATACAACTATCTCAAAGTAAGACACCTCATAAAAAGATAGTGTTACAAGAAGATGATACCTTCTTTGATCACTTTGAAAAAGGTAATCATGTACCACAGTCAAGGAAAAAGGATACATAAACCTTTTCAAAAAGAACCACAGCCTCTAGTTCAAAGTAAAAGTTAATGAAAGAAGAAGTGAAAGAGGAAGTGAGTGTGAATCAAGATGATAGTGCTTCATATTCATCATCAAAAGAATCATCCTCACCCAAAACAAAACATAATGAATTAATGGAATCTAAAACCAATCTAGAGTCCTCTAGGCTCATTCATGAGAAAATAACAATATTAGATAACAATGGCAAGCCAAAGACCATCAAGGCTTGGGCTCCACGGACTAACTGATTTCATTATTTTTGCAGGAACATCCAGGGAGGATTGACAACAAGTGGTATGTTGACAGTGGTTGTTCCAGGCACATGACGGGAAATTATTCCCTCCTCTATGACTTCAAACATAAAAATGCTTCCTATGTAGCATTTGGTGGGGATAAAAAGGAGGCAAAATTATTGGTGAAGGAATGGTAACCAATGGTGTTCTAAAATTTGAGAAAGTTAACTTTTGTGAAAATTTACAATTCAATTTATTGAGTGTTTCTCAGATTTTTATCAAAACTATACTACTTTCTTTAATACTAACTATTGTTACATTCTTAAGCCAGGTTTTAAAATTCCAGAAGACTAGATCCTTCTTAAAGCACCAAGAAAAGGCAACACATATGTTTTGGATATGAACAACACATCTATAACAAGCAATGAAACATGCCTGATTTCTAAGTCATCAGAAGATGAATCTTAACTATGGCATAGAAGAATGGTTTACTCTAACTTGAAGAACATGAATAAGTTGGTCAAACATGACTTAGTCATTGGCCTTCCAAAGAAAGAATTTTATTGTTCTAATCACTGTTCATCATGTTTCAAAGGAAACAACATAGAGTGTCTCATAAATCCAAAACAATTAACACAAACACAACACCACTCAAACTGTTGCACATGGATCTTTTTGGTCCAACCAATGTCATGAGCATTGGAAAAAGGCAATACTGTTTGGTGATTGTTGATGATTTCACTAGATTCATATGGGTCTTCTTCTTAAAACATAAAAGTGAAACATCAGAAACATTGATAGAGTTTATCACTAAGATTGAAAATCAACTTGATCTAAAAATCAAAATCTTAAGAAGTGATAATGGAACTGAATTTGTTAATCATATTTTAGATTCATTTGCAAGGACAAAGGCATATCAAGACAATTCAGTGCACTAAGAACACCATAACTGAATGGAGTTGCTAAAAGAAGAACTAGAACTCTTATTGAAGCAGCAAGAATAATGCTTGCGGATTCACAGTTGCCAATCACATTCTGGGCAGAAGCTGTGAACACAGCATGCAATGTTCAAAACAGGACATTAATTGTCAAAGAACATAATAAAACATCTTATGAGCTTTTGTTTAAAAGAAAATCTTTCATAGGATATTTTAGAGCTTTTGGGTGTCATGTGTCCATCTTAAATACAAAAGATCAATTAGGAAAGTTTGCAGAAAAAGCCTATGATGGTTTCTTTGTTCGTTACTGGTAAGGCCCCATTCCCGGGACGCTTACAGTTGGTCAATCATCGCGTAAAAAAAAGCATATCATTCGCAGTGGAAATTTAAACTTTTCATTAACAATTGAAAACATGTCAATACATCATATCTTTATATTACATCATCAAAAATCATATTAATACAATATCATCTCAAAATGTGGATGCCAGACTCAAAACATTCCCAGCAGCTTATGCATCCATGCCTGCACCTCCTCAGCATCAAACGGTTACCTGCCAACAATTATGCATATAAAAGTCAGCGACGTTGAGTGAGTCCTAGTTTAATAATAAAATACTTTGCGTTACGTTAAAACATATCCTTTACTTTCATTCGTGATCACACATCATACGTACAACTAGATAATAATTATTATCTTTCATCATCATTCATCATTCGTACTTTCTTCCATTAATGTCTACCACCCTTATCTAGATCCTGCCATATGCGATACCCCCACGTCAAGCAAAAGCCGATACTATACCTGGGTTTATAAGTAAACCCCCACGTCAAGCAAAAGCCGACACAGTACTGGGGTAAGCGATAAGGACTCCATCATTCATTACTTCCATTTTCCTCATTTGTTATCTTTCACTTTCATTACGTAATACTTTACTTACGTACATAGGTATAACATGCCACGTAAAGTCACATCATATACATAACATGGAACAACATCATCATCATAATAGCACACAATGCATTCATATTATAAACAAGCAAAAGCCACCATAAGACATCATTTCTTAACACTTAAGCTCTACTTCCCAAAATTTCAGAAAAATCCTAAGTGATCACAATGCATGACAAGGCATACAACGAACAACTTAAAATATTCTAAGTATCCATAGCGGACAGCCAAAGTCCATAGCGGACAGCCATAGTCCACAGCGGATGAACAAGTTCATAGCAGACAGTCATAAAATCTTCTAAGTGTCCACAGCGAACAGCATAGTCCACAGCGGATGAACAAGTTCACAGTGGATGAACAAGTTCACAGCGGATAGTCATAAAACCATCTAAATGTCCACAGTGGACATGCAAGGTCCACAGCGGACAACCATAGTCCATAGCGGATGAACAAGTTTACAGCAGATGAACAACTTCATAGCGGACAGTTCAATATCCACAGCGGACGACATAAAATCTCCTCAAGGGTCCACAGCGGACATGCAAAGTCCACAGTGGACAACAAGTATAGCTCCTGCAATGCAACTCATGCAATTCTAGCCCTATACATCACTTCTAAACGTACCCTTAGCATGGATCTACCAGTTAACACCCTTAAAACATCACTAACAATCGTACAACAACATAGAAATCAGTACATCCTAGTAAACAGTCGTACATTTCATAGAACATTGCAGTTTGGTTTAAAAACCTTCTTTTTAGTACGCATAATAGCCCCAAGCAAGTTGAAAACAAGTAAAAGAGGGGATCTAGAACTCACCTTGAACAACTTTCGAGTAGAACACCTCAAACCCAAGAACCCACTTGAAGTTCCAGCACCTAAACCCATGAAAACAAGCACTAAACACCAGAATCTCGGTCTAGAAGCTCGAACCCAGTAGAAACCAAGAAGAACACCTTAAAATCTTACCTTTTGAAGATTTTCTTCCACTTTCTCTCTCTAGAACTGAAGGTTGCAGGAGAGAAAAGAGGTTATGGGCGGCCATACATCTTTTAAACCCCCACTATGTGCAAGTTTGGCCCTTGCACGCTTTTAACCCCTTGCATTTGAAATAACTTCATGTTTGCTCCTTTACTTTTTTTTTGTAATTTCCGGGTGTTACATTACTCATCAACATCTAAATCATACAGAGTCTATGTTCCACATGAAAACATTGTGGAAGAAACTCCTAATGTATCTTTTAATGAATCTTTGTTTTCAAAATCTGTAAAAGGAACATCTTGGTTGTTTGATATAGATGCATTAACAAACTCATTTAACGTAGGTTATTTGAATGTGACAGGTCCTGCGGATACATGTTATCCTTATGTTCCAAACATGGGTGAAGTGCCATTGACAGCTGATCCACCAAGAGTAGTCCAGTCACTTACTGAAAATGCTACTGATCCTGGTCCAATTCAAACAAGCAAAGATCATCCTGATGGAAACAATAGGTCTACATTCATAGAATTTCCTTCTACATCCATAGAAGTTTCTTCTACATCCGTAGATATTACTACTTTCGAAGATGACCCATTGCTTTCAATTGTTCACAATTCAATAGAAAACATTCAACAACCACCACCCACACATGCAGTTCAACAAACTACATCATCTGTAGTTGTACCTGTAGCTGTTGCGGATGCTATGCCTACATCTGCAGAAATACAAGCCGATACAGATGAACATAATTCAGCATCAAAAGATCAGCCACATGAGAATTTTGACTACTTTATGGATTCCCCATCCCAGCTGACTCCATCTCTATCAACCAACATCACTAACTTGGATTCATCCATTCAAGTTGAATCAATACCGACAACCAGAATTCACAAGTATCATCCCATTGAAAACATGATAGGTGATCTTAATGATAGAACTACAAGAAGACAAGGGGGAGCAGCCAACATTTGTCTGTTCTCTTTCTTTCTTTCACAACTAGTCCCTCCCAACATCACTGTAGCATTGAAAGATAACAGCTATATTGAAGCAATGCAAGAAGAACTTCAGCAATTCAGAAAACAAAAGGTCTGGAATCTAGTTGATCTTCCTGAAGGCCATTATCCAATAGGCATAAGGTGGCTGTTGAAGAACAAACTAGATGATAAAGGCATTATTATGAGAAACAAAGCAAGGCTGATAGCACAAGGTTATACTCAGGAAGAAGGAATAGACTATGATGAAGTCTTTGCTCCTGTTGCAAGGATTGAAGCCATTAGAGTCTTTCTAGCCTATGCATCACATAAGAAGTTCATAGTTTACCAGATGGATGTAAAATGTACCTTCTTATATGGTAAAATTGATGAAGAAGTCTATGTTGCTCAGCCACCAGGCTTTGAAGATCCTGATTATCCATACAGGGTATACAAGCTTGACAAAGCTTTGTATGGACTTCATCAAGCCCCAATAAAGTGGTATGATACATTGTCATCTTTCTTACTCAAGCATGGTTACAAAAGAGGAAAAATTGATCAGACTCTCTTCCTGAAACATGAATATCAGAATCTCTTAGTTGTTCAAGTATATGTAGATGATATCATATTTGGATCAACAAACAAGAGATTGTGTGAAGAATTTGAATGTCTAATGAAATCTGAGTTTCAAATGAGTTCCATGGGAGAACTAATATTCTTTCTTGGCTTACAAGTTCATCAAAAAACCAGATGGCATATTTTATCAATCATGAGAAGTATGTGAATCAAATTTTGAAGAAGTACAACCTTGCTGATTCATATTAATGCAAAATACCAGCATCAACAATAGATAAGATTGTCCCAGATCCTACAGGAAAGTCTGTTGATCAAAGATTATATAGATCTATCATAGGATAATTAATGTATTTAACTGCTAGCAGACCTGACATAATGTTTGTTGTGTGTGTTTACGCTAGGTACCAATCAGACCCTAAGGAGTCACACTTGAATGCAGTGAAGAGAATTTTCAGATACCTTAAAGTGAAACCAGCTCTTGGACTTTGGTATCCCAAAGAAGGATATTTTAAACTCTACTCATATTCAGATAGTGACTTTGTAGGTTGCAATAACAACAGAAAATCAACAACTGGAGGTTGTCAATTCATAGGACCAAGACTTGTTTCTTGGCAGTGCAAAAAGCAAACAAATGTATAAGTATCCACAGCTGAGGCTGAGTACATAGCTACTTTAGCTGGTTGCTCTATAGTTTTTAGGTTGCAAAACCAATTACTTGATTATGGTTACAACTTTCTTCAAACACCAATACACATTCATAACTCAGCTGTTATGTTTATCACTGCTAATCCAGTGCAACATAGTAAAACAAAACACATAGAAATCAGATATCATTTTTTGAGAGATTGTTTAGAAAAAGGTTTAATCAAGTTGATTAAAGTAGATACAACAAATCAGCTTGCTGATTTATTCACTAAAGCCTTTGACTGAGTGAGATTTAATTTCTTAATTGAATCTTTAGGCATGATCAACTTAGATTAAATAATCAACAGAAAGAACAGCATGATCTGTCCAAAAATTTCTTAATATGAAAAAGGCAAAAACATTCATAATACATATAAATTCCAAAAAATATTGTCTTAGTTTCATGTTTTCTTGAATAAGCTATTCATAACATGGAAAATGATAGTACACTATACCTTTGCTTAATTTCCTGAATTTTATCACACAATAAAGACTGATCAGATGTAACTTGATATGTGAGTAGGTTCAGCTTGAGTGGAAACTATAGAAGTTCATGCATAATATAATGCCAAGGTGACTAATTATGGACAATTTCATTTTGAGGAACAAGCAAGTAAGTCTTATCCTGCTGTGATCAACTTATTCACCTAAGCACACTATGTTGTGACACTTTATAACCTCTATCTTTGCACATTATGGACCCTTTGTTTTGTGTAAACAAAGACCTGGGCTCATAGGCACCTCTGTTTTACGTAAGTAAAGACCTGGTGTCCTGATGATGATGATCAAAAAGATTCCAAAAAGGAACAACTTTAAATGAATCCAATGTGATCAACTGTATATTAATTTAGAGCTTACAAATCATATCAGCATTAAAAAGATTTCAAATAAATCTTAAGATAGAGCTTTTAACTTAAAGAACTATAAGTTTAAGTGTGAAAAAGTGATAAATTGACTCACAAACGGAGGACAAACTCTAATGTGAAATGAATGTGGACTCCATATTTGTCTATCTTTAATCAATACCAAAACATGATAAACCGCATGACAAGTTGAAACTACACTCTTGCTTGAATTTATGTGGATCATAATACTTGCAATCAGCACTAGATCTATGTATTCTATCATCAAACAAAACAGGTTCAGGAAGTTACTTAGTATCATAGTATGATCCCATTGTATGATGCAAATGCTGGTAAATAGTTTATGTTCTTTTCTTTGCTAATTAGTTGGACAGATAATGTTTTTCATGCTATTCTCTTAATAATTTTTTGATAAATGCATAAGTTAATCATTAATCATAAATTTAGGGGGAGTAGTAATCAGCATGAAAATTTGAGTTTAATGTGTTTTATTTTTAAATGAAGAAAGTTGGATCTTGAGCACTAACTTGGCTGTAGGATATCTGAAGTTTTTAACTAAATATCTATTTTGCACATTTGCCATGAAGCAGAGTTAACAAGGTCCAACAACAAACAACAAATGATTTAACAATATGTTAGTGTCATACATTAAAAACATTTGCTTCGGAAGAAAATTTTTATCAAAATTAACTTTGGAAGAAAAACAAACATTTGCTTCGAAAGAAAATTTTTATCAAAATTAACTTTGGAAGAAAAAAACATTTGCTTCGGAAGAAAATTTTTATCAAAATTAACTTCGGAAGAAAAACAAACATTTGCTTCAGAAGAAAATTTTTATCAAAATTAACTTCGAAAGAAAAACAAACATTTGCTTCGAAAGGAAATTTTATCTTCGAAAGAGTAACTTGAAACACAAGTGTCTGTCTTCCGTAGATGTTCTGCGTAAGATACAAATTGGAACCAAGACTTTTGCCTTCCGTAGAAGTTCTGCGGAAGAATTATCAAAACAACCTCGGAAGGGTAAAAACGGTAGATGGGTCCCACATCATTAAAATAAGATTTAAACTATCTGGAAAAGTATAATAGGACACCTAGACCGTTGGCCTTTCTATCCACTCACAAAAAAAACCTTTCCAGACCTAGAAATCCTCTCACCCAAAAACCCCCTTGATCCTCATTGAAATCGATTATTCCACACAACTAATCCTCATACCATTCAAACATCATAGCCAGTATGGCTAATAGATTTCTTAAGGATCACAATGTGTTCGCATTCCTGAATCTAGAAGTGGAAGATGGATGCAGAGACATCATCCGCTATTTGAGAAGATCATGATTTTTTTATGCACTATCTGTGGATCCCATTATCTATCAATCTCACATCATAGATTTCTGGGAATCTGTAAGGATTGAAGAAGAAGATGGTGAGCAGGTGATTCATGCCACAATCAGAAATGAACAGTTGAGGATAGATGAACAAACAATAAGAAGGGCGCAGGAGTTCGGAGAAGGTGAAGAAGGTCACCCTGATGTATTTGATCACAAATACATTTAGAAAGTTTTTCAGTTAATGGGGTATGATGGAGACTATCAACACAGTAAGATTAAAAAAGGAAGATTATGCAAGCCTTATAGATTCCTATGCCACACCTATCTCAAGTGTATCTCCAACAGGAAGTCCGGATTGGACAGATTCTCGAGGCACATCTCATCGGGAATCATTGGCATCTTTATGGGAAGAAAGTACAACTACTCTAAGTACATTCTTGGTTGCTTGTGTGACTATATAAGAATGCAGAAAGACAATAAGATGTACATGTTCCCAAGGTTCATCCAGCTGATCGTAAACGAATGTATGCCCAATGTTTAAAGAGAGGGTGATGTGTTTGTACAAACTCACCTAGGAAGATCTCTACTCAACAAATTGACTAGGCATTATCAGGGAGAAGAGGTGGAGATGTTCCCACATATGATCGATGAGACTGCTAACATACCTCAGGAACTCATATTCCCTGAACAACCACAACAACAAACACCTTCAACTGAATCACCTAAACCACCACATCATGAACCCAATCCTCCTTCACCACCAAGATGAGAGCAAAAAGAAAGAAGCTGATGTGAGTTCAAAAATGAAGGAAAAGGAACCCACGATCTTTTACAGTAGGAAAAGAAAATATCTGGGCAAAACTCAAGATGAAGGTGCTGAATCTAAAGATCAACAAAAGAAATCAAAAAGGGTCTCCCCAACTCACACTCCATCAGCTGATCCTGCAGCTTATCAGCAAATTGACATCATCAAAGAAGAAAGTGAGGATGAGTTAAAGTAGCTAACTAAAGAAGAATCTGGCATGCTATCAATAGAAGACATATTTAAAGAAAGAGCTCAATCTGCCATGTTCGTGGACCTAATTAATAATGGCTTTCCCTATGACTTAGTAGAGAAAATGAATTTTCCTGAAATGATTCAAGTTTTGAAAGAATTTGATGTTGCAAGACTGATGCTTCCGATTTGCAATTATGAAACTTTTTCAAAGTTCAAGGCCATGGAGCAAATAAGAAAAGACTTGGGCCATTGTGATTTAAAGAAGCTGACAAGGTACAACATAACTTGCTAGTTACAAAGTCACAACTATAAGCAACATGAGCTTAATGGGAGAACAATTGGTGAGCTCAGAGCTATGATGGAGCATGTATGAAGGTGGAGCTAGAAACAGGAGTGAAGTTCAGGACTGGAGCTCCCAATCCTGCATACAATCAAGCAAAACAAACTCCTACTAAACCAACTGTAGTTCAAAGCAAAGATATGTATAAAAGTAGAGAAAGCATGATCAAAGAACCAAAAGACATCATTCCCAGCAAAGTATGGCCCCTGGGAACTGCTGTGAGGGAGATAACAGAAGAAAAGACTACATTGATACAACTCTTTGATCAGATGACCACTTGAAGAACAGCTGAAGAAAATAATATAATAGCTTGGAAATATGATTCAGAATGGGATTGTGCTGTGTTGAAGAGAACATCTGGAATGATTCAATACTTTCTAAGGGTGGAAACACTCCTTACACTTCCAGATGCAGACCTCACTACTTTGCAAAACATTCCCATCACAAACTTCCCAATCAGTCCATAGGGAAGAGACTTCTCTGGAATGGTGGCTAAGTTGAGTCACAAGTTCAAGGGAGATGTACTTAAAGAAGCCAAGAGAGAAGATACAGAACACAACAAAAGGAAGCTGAAACAGAAAAGGTCTTATTCCAGTTCTCAACAGGTGGATGATGAATTTTTACAAAGAATTGGATATGAAGATAGATCTGAAGTAATCAAAGTTATTGAGGGAAATCAGTACTCTTGCCCTATCACAGATTGGGAATACGTAGAAAGGATGAAAGAGCTGGTGTTGCAGAGAAATGATCCACTGAAGAAAGGTCCTAGCATAAGGCTATTTGACCCAATGGAGATCAAGCTGCTTCATCCGAGTTATACCTCATATCTACATGACAAGTATTTTCCCAAGCTCAATGATCAAACTGCCCAAAATGATTTGTGCTTGTATGTACACATCATTCAAGTTATTGACAAGCTCCATGCCAAGGCCCACAAGAGAAGGAAGTTTGAAGCTGGGCAGCTGATGGGAGTAGAGATAGAGCCAGTAACAAAACTGAGAATTTCAGAATGGGATGAGTTGGAAGTGGTGTCTAATAATAGTGTTATTGCAACATTAACCACTAAAGAGCACATCCTGGGCTTGAAATACAAAACATTAAAGAGAATGGGGAGGATGAAGATAAAGTATCAGTATGAAGATCAAAAGAATATTGTGGGATACTTCGATACCAAAATTTTGACAAGAGTTCAAGAATTGAGAGACTTGAACAGCTGATTACAAGAGGCTAAACCCGTAGGGGGAGTATTGTTAGAACTAGAACAAATGTATAGGTTTAGTTGACTTGTCAACTCTTGTAATTAATCATTGTAATTCTCTTTTTGATAATATAATGTAATGCATGAATTATATGGTAACCCATATTATTGTGTGTGTTAGTTTATGTTATTATAGGAAACATCAGACTTGGTCAATTTGGAAAAATTGACTAAGTGTTAGAACAACCTACAGATGAATAAGTGTTCTTTCGTAGATGTTCTCAGGAGCATAACTGAAGTTTGTGCTTTTGTAGATCTCCTATGGAAGAACAACAACTGCTGAACAAGACCAAAGATCAAGTGGAGCTGTTAAAGGAGAGCTTGCTGCTGAAGAACAAGTACAAGAACTCCTGCAGAAGCACAACCACTAAAGAACAAATGCTGAAGACAAAGTGTTGCTATGGAAAACTAATTGCTACGGAAGAAGAACTTCCTACGGAAGACCAATTCCTATGGAAGATTAACAAACTTGTATTGTTTCAAATCATCAAGTGCGTAACAAAAAGTCAACAAGTCAACATGTCATAGCAATATCATCAAATCAATGACATCGAAGGATAATTATGTCAACAGAATATTCCACGTCACATCAACAACATTTTTTATGTAATTTACAATTTCCTATGTAAATTGTGAACTTCTTTGTCGATAAACAAGGCAAGGATTCGCACATATAAAAACAGAATATTAAAACAGAATAGCGATATATTAGCTAGAAAATAGGAACAAAATAGGAAGATATCTATACATAATTAGGTGTATATATTGATTGAAAAACATTGATCAATAGAACATTAACAATATAGCAAGATCAAGCATTAAGAACATATAGCATTATAATCAATTGTAATAGAATGATTGTGAATGAAGAGCAATTGAAAACAATCTGTGTATTGCATTATTACGTTTAGTTTTTCTAGTTCTTCTTCTTTGTTCATCGATTTCAACTTTTGATAAACAATCCATTAAACAACTGGTATTGATAATTCCACGATCAATACTGTTAAAATCAAATTGATAATTCCTGCCAAGATCCTTGGATTATCAGTTGAAATCTACATGGGTCCACAACCAAACCTATTAACTACTTATATGGCCCTTGCTAATGTCTTATCATAGAAAATTAGTTCTTAGTGGAAATAATCATTCATTTAACAATAGAGTTATGGTTGGTGTGACCTAACCATTAATGGGAGTTTGTCAGATTCGTATAGTGAAAGTGATCAGTTTTATAAAAATGCAAAGAACATAAATATATGTCTAGACATACCAAATTTATATATATATATATATATATATATATATATATATATATATATATATATATATATATATATATATGTTTGTGTGTGTGTGTGTGTGTGTGTGTGTGTACAAATTTGGTATGTCTAGATTCGTATAGTGAAAGTGATTAGCATTCCTTTTGCATATCTGCATTTGCTACAGTGTCCGCATTTGTTCTAACAGCATTTCTTTAGACACTTGGATATTCTCTGAAGACCTTCATCCGAATTGTTCATCCGCATTTGCTACAGTTACATCCGCACTTGCTACAGTGTCATCAGCATTTCTTTGGATACTTAGAATATTTTCTGAAGGGTATTTTCTGACGACTTTCATCCACATTTATTCTTGCTCATCCGCATTTCTTTGGGGACTTAGGTTTCTTTTTCTGGAATTTTGGGAAGTAGAATTTAAGTGCTAAGAAATGATGTTTCGGGGCGGTTTGTGCTCATTTATGTTGCGTTTGCTTTGTGTGCTGCCATGATGATGTTGTTCCATGCTATGTTTATGTTGTGACTTTACGTGGTATGATGTATGATTATGT
The DNA here is from genome assembly GCA_025506505.1 of Flaveria sonorensis. Classification (NCBI taxonomy): domain Eukaryota; kingdom Viridiplantae; phylum Streptophyta; class Magnoliopsida; order Asterales; family Asteraceae; genus Flaveria; species Flaveria sonorensis. Next base: position 52,602,656 of record CM046429.1, read on the forward strand.
ACGTAAAGTATTATGTAATGAAGTAAAAGATAATGATAATGAAAAGTGGAACGTAAAGAACGAATGATAGTCTTGCAAGCAATGAATGGAGGTTCACAACCACGGGTTGTTAGCTTAACTGTGTGCGGTTTAGCTAACCAATGAGGATGCACGCAGGTGTCTTGAGATAGACCAATATGTACGAAACGGGATCCTTGTCGCGTACTCCGATACTGTGTCAGTCTTCGGACATGAGTCGGGGGTTTGTTTACAGGCCCCGGCATAGTATCAGTCTTCGGACATGAGTCGGGGGTATTGCATGAGACGGGATCTAGATAGAAGTAAAAGATAATAATAATGAAAGTTCGAAACATACGAAATGAACGAATGAGAAATGAACGATGATGTACGTTGAGAAAGATAAATGAATAATAATATTATCAATGTGTACGTATGATGTGTGATCGCATACTATTTCGAAGGTTATGTTTTAACGAAAGTAAAGTATTTTATTTATAAAACTAGAACTCACTCAGCATCGCTGACTTTTTGTATGCATGATAGTTGGCAGGTATTTTGTTGATGCTGAGGAGTTGCAGGCATGGATGCATACGCTACTGGGAACGTTTTGAGTCTGGCATCCACATTTTGACACGTTATTGTATTTTGATAGGTAAACGATTTTGTAACGAGATAACATGTTTTAATTATTAATGAAAGTTTTTAAATTCCGCTGCAAAAGAAATGTTTATTTTGAATATTTTATGCGATGACGGTCCAGCTGTAAGCGTCCCGGGAACGGGGCCTTACAAGTTGGTATCAGAGCTAAAGTTTAAGTGAATTGGGTAAATATTTTCAAAAAGAACCTAATCTTAAACTGAGAATGGGATGAAAGGTAAGGGATGCCGGTCCTAGTAGCTACGTGCGTGCAGGTAAAGGTTTTATGTAAGCTTTTTGTAAATTAATGTTAACCAGTATTATGTGCGCATGTTATGTGGCCTGTGTGCTTTTGTGTGGATTTAGATACTAATGTAGTCAGGATAGGGAATACTTGGGGGATGAAGAGTAAAGTAAGTGGCTAATCACAACTGGCCACTGTAATTAGGGACTTACTATACTTGACATTAACTGAGCTATTACCTTGATTGACCGTGTTGGTGTTTGAATCTTGTAGTGTTCTTAGATGGCTGGTGGTAGATCTTCTAAGGCTTCCCAAGGTGGAGTGCGTGGTGGACGTGGTGCTGGAACACATGCCACAAGGAGAGGGGTTAGGGATGCGGAGACGAATCCTGTAGGTCCCGAGGTTCATCAGCACGAGGGCGTTGATGAGAGCGCAAATTTGAGGGCCTCAGTGAAAGAGGCGGTGGTTGAGGAGGTTCATCAGGTCATGCAGACAATCTTACCATCTGTAGTGACCAAAGCTATTCGTGCTATGAGGAATGATGTGCAGAAGGAGAAGGATGAGAATAGGAGAACCGCCCAGCAAGGGGGTGAAGCTGGAGGTTTCGGGGATATGGAGCAACCCGATGCGGATATGGTTGTCTCCGATGATGACGAGGAGGCAGTGTCGGGAACTACGAGGGGATGCAGTTATGGGGCATTCCAAAGATGCAGGCCCCCGATGTTTGATGGAAATGGAAGTAGTACGGCTGCTTAGCGTTGGTTGAGAGAAATGGAGGCGGTGCTTGACATCAGAGAGTGCCGTGAGGATCAAAAGGTGAAGTTTGCTACCTACTCTTTTGTGGATTCAGCCTTATGCTGGTGGGACAATATTGTCCAGGCTGAGGGTACCAGGGCAGTCGGGGGGATGAGGTGGAAGGAACTGAAGAGGTTGGTGATTAAGGAGTTTTGTCCTCATAGGGGGCTAGACAAAGTCAAGATGGAGTTTCTGCAGCTGGAAGCGGGAATGATGACACACCAGCAGTACACCACGAAGCTTAACGAGATGGAAAGACTGGTGCCATATCAAGTGACGCCTGTGTCACGGAAGATCAAGAGGTACATCCAAGGTCTGCCAATAGATGTCTGCAGACATCTGAACGCTACCCGACCAAGCACGTTCAGGTCGGCGGTCGATTTGGCGGGAAGGTTGTATGACGAGAGAGAGACGGTGGCGATGATGGATGAAGAGGAAGAGCAAGGCTATGATGGGAATGGAAGTGGAAGAAGGGGTGATGAAGATGGATTTGAGGCTGGTGGTAAGAAGGTTAGGATAGACGATTGGAGGATGGTAACCGGGGAAGTGAGGGCGTGCAAGAAGTATGGAAAAGGCCACGAGGGAGAGTGCAAGTGGGGACTAAATGTCTATTTCCAGTGCGGGAAGGAGGGCCACAGGGTAAGGGATTGCCTTATGGCTAAATGGTACGACTGTGGTGAGACTGGACACATGAGCCGAGACTGCAAGAAGACGAGGGCTGGAAGCTCCGGCGCAAGGAAGGATGGCAGAGGATGAAGGCTGAAGCAGGTGCCCTGACCGAGAGGAGGCTGGAGCGGACTTCGACTTGACTTTAGGTACGTTTCTGGTAATTTAAATTGTGCATCTATGCTTTGATTATGGTGCTAGTGGTAGTTTGTTCCTGCTGCCTTGTGTTAAGTTACATGTTAGGAGTAGGAATATTGAAGAGACATCGATGTAGAGATTGCTATGGGTGAGTCCACTAGGTTACCAATGCCCTAGATAATTGCACGATAGAATCGTGAGTGCGCTTGTTCCTGCTAGACTGTTCAGGACAGACTTGGGTGGATAAACCTATCCCTTCAGATGAACTGGCTAGAGTTTGTGAGACAAACACCAAGTGTTGCAAAAAGATGGATTGATCAACAGTGCCCGACAAGAGTTTGGTGCCGACCTTCGGCGACGGAGTAATGATAAAGTCCTCACCTTGGAAAGGGATCATTCGAATCAGAAAGCAAGGAAAGTGGATACCGAGGCATATAGGGTCATTCTACATTAAACCCGAGAATTCATGTTACTCATGTGTAAATGATGACTTATGTGTCCAACCATGACCTTGTTACCTTAGGTTGCTATGCCCGTGGGTAAATCTGAATTTTCAGAATGTTTGATGATGTTCAACTGTTTTGATATTGGGATGGATATGTTGGTATGATGAATTGGACCTTAGAATGCTTGTTAGGGACCCGAATAAGTGATAGATGTAGCTTAACATAGTCAAATTCATGACAACTTGTTAGATACAACATTTTCAGGCCCTAAAACTACTAAAACAGTGGCTAAAACCGGACTTGGTTAAATTTTTGGGTTAACATGTTAATTCCATGAACTTACTTGGCTTAAGCGGGTCTAACCGGGGGATTCTTGGATGAAATCTTAAGAAATAATGTAACAAGCCTAAAAACCTTTAAGGCCTTAATATTTCAGAAAGTTAAAGGACCATAAGCTAATATTTTGAGGAAAGGACTTAAAGAAAATGAAATAAAGTGTCTATTTCGGGTAAAGACGGGTTTTAATGGGTTAAATGTTGGAAACAAGATTTTGTGCAAAGGACCCCAAAACTCTTTTTAAAATTGGTCTAAAAGTGATATAAGGACCCCTAGAAACTATTAAGGGCCATAGTGTGTCAAGTAATGGAAGGAACCAACTTCGGGGTAAAAATTGTAATTTTGGAAACTTGAGGGACTAAAAGTGTAAGTTCAGAAAAGTCGACCATATTCCAGTATATTTATGACCAGAAACTATTTTTATACCTATCTTCATATAAGAACTTGTGAGAAACTAAAAACGGGTCCTATTACGCCAAAAACCCAAACTTTCCTAAAAAGGAAACTTTTTGACACAAATTTCTAAGGGATGTGGTCATATGTACTTTTAAACACCAATTACCCTTGATTACACCCCCAATAGTCTAAGAAGCTATAGCTTATATATGTATCTTGCTCTTAGGGTGCTACCTGAATCTATCTGTGATTGAAGAATCCTTTATCTGCTCAAGGTGAGTTTCTCGTGTCCCCTTTTTACTACTATTTTGGGGTGAAACATCGTTTGTTTGAACAAAACTTTATTGGATACTATTATGTGATGCTATTGTATGTTGTGGCTATTGTTTGAACCTGCATCTTTGTATCATAATCATTAGTTCTATGTGAACCGCTTGATTATATGGGAAGGGTACCACACTGAGATCCTGCGGGGTCATTGCGGCATGTAACAGGTTTTGTAAGATACTATGGTGTACCATCCGGCAGGTATGGTATGCTGCTATGAGGATCAGTTTCCCTTATGGGATTATCGGCAACACAAGTTTAGAAGAGGCTAGTCGGGGCTGAGTGTAGGGTTGATTTGTGATCCCACAACTATGATACTATGCTTTTAAACTATACTATGGGTTTAATGAGCCCTTTTATTTTTGAACTTCAAGTACTTGAACTCAATAACTTTTTAGTTGACACAAAAATCTTTTTGAGCATGTTTCAGGTAATCCTCGTTGAGCTTGGACCTTATGAAAGACTCCAAAGATGACTTAGCACCGTGACTACCTAAATGGCATTACTAGGATTTTTAAATCATTTGAACATTCAGTTTTTAATATGTATGTTTTGGGATAGTATTGTATTAGATGCTTCCATTGTTAGGGTTGATGGTGTTAACCTGGATAACATTGATGTAATGTAATGCCATTATGATTCTCTCCTTGTGTGCTCTTGTGTGGTTCTGTTTCCGCTGCCATGTATGTTGCTTGTCTGAGACGTCCCACCCTCTTCTGGGCCCGGGGTGTGACAGATTGGTATCAGAGCCACAGGTTGTAGAGAAATCGGGAATACCTTAGTAGACCCTAGGCTACAACCATGATACCCTAGGACTGTCCTGTTTTGGAATGTGTTGGGATGAATGGGTTGGGTAAATTGATGATTACACTTGATCAACGTAATCATGAATTTACCGGCACGATCCCCTATTTGGTGTTAAAAATCTTTTCTTTGCATAGAATATGCTCTGTGTGATTCTAAATCTTTTCTTGTCTATGAGGTAACCTGTGTTTCTATTAATATGAGATACTACTGCCATTGTTACTGATGTAACTATCATTATGAGATACTACTGCCATTGTTACTTATGTAACTGTCATTTTGAGATACTACTACCTTCGTTACTGTTGTAACTGTTATTATGAGATACTATCGTCACTATTGCCATGAGTTATGAGAAACCAAATTACTCATGATGATTTTACAGGAACTCGAGGACTATGGCCAACAACGGTAAAGCACCCGCACTCCCTGTGGACGAGACTGCCCCTGTAGGACGGCTGAGAAGGGCGACTTCTCCCTCACAATACGAGGAGTACATTAGGCGGTGCAGTCACCCTGGATGGATTTCTGTTACATCCGATGATACCGATCCATCCGAAGATTCATCCCCGACATCCCAGTCAAGGAGCCGGACCCGCTCCCACTCACCTCAGGTACCAGCACCGGCGCACTCGCCCATCCCACCTATTGGGAATAGGAGCGCGCGAGTCATCACTCGACCACGGAAGAGCACCAAACATGGAGCTTCTGTCTCGTTTAGGATGCCGCCTCCTCCACCTCCACGGGCGACTGCTCCTGCACCGGCACCCCCTATGATGGGACCACCTAGACGCCTACCTCAGGAGGAGTTTTGGATGCCTCCGAGGCGCAGCATGTACGATGCACCAAGCATTCTAGCGGGAGACCACTACTCGAAATCCAGCCGACGTGCTAGTGACTTTGGCCCGTCTAACCCCACGTTAAGCGATATATTGAGAACCATCAATCGTCATGAGTTGACGATTCAGCACGCCACACGGACCTCGCAGTCCGCCCAATTTCAGGCACTAATGGCTTCCCATGGTGTCCAGCGCTTGGAGCAAGAACAAAAGAAGAAGGGGTCAGGCTGGTTCGGGTGGTTAAAGAACAAATGGCAGTAGTGACTGGATGAAACTTGATTATTGAATGATGCTATCTTTATGAGAAACTATTTATCTCTGATACTATTTTTGGGGGTGATGGCACCTTCCAGCTTGTATTGCTACAAAACTATCGACCCTATTTGATGTTTGTTTTACTATCTATGATTAAACTTCTCTTATGATACTATCTTATCTATTGTTGGTTGCCTGTTTGGGTTATGTATTAGTTTATTCTAGGAATCTATCCTGATTGCCTTTTTGAATTACTAATTGATTCCACATATATGTGAGACTATGAATGACTTTTTGGTGTGTTATGTGAATCCATGTGTGTTGTGGAACGACCTTAGGGAGTCAATTGGTGTGTGGGATACTCGAAACAAATTATGAGACACTAAATGAGTTTCACTATGATTGACACCAGAATGCCGCTTAGAAGGGAAACACGCGAGGGAAGAAACCGGGGTGTTGGACGCCCTAGGGGTCGAGGTGAGAACCGATCACCCACTCCACCCAGGGCTGACCAGGAGAAGAACTCTAACCGCGAAAACGATGAGAGGATTGCCAACTTGGTGGCCCAATAAATTGCAAATGCTATTCCTACCATCATCGTGCAAATAAATGCTGATCAGGGAAATACATCCCAGAATGATGGACTCGGAAACAATGAGGGGGATGCTGGGAATGTTGAAGAAGTAAGAACCGGGTGTTCTTACAAAACTTTCATGTCATGCAAGCCTAAAGACTTCTTCGGCACTGAGGGAGCAATAGACACCTACCGCTAGCTGGACGAAATGGAAGCTGTACTTGACATAAGCGAATGTAAGAACAAGCATATGGTCAGGTTTGCCTCCCAATCTCTAAAGGGGCCAGCCTTAGAATGGTGAAAGACTATCATTCAGCCAAGGGGAAGGGATGCCGTCGGCCGCATGAAGTGGTCGGAATTTCGAGAACTGATGACCGGGAAGTACTGTCCCATGAACCAGCTGGAGAAGCTAGAGGCGGAATTTTTGAGCCTAGAAATGAGGGGCTCAAATTACACCAAGTACATCAACCGATTCTCTGCTTTATCCCAACTTGTGCCTCATTTGGTAACTCCCGAATCTAAAGGCGTAGCCCGATTTATCTGGGGCCTGCATCCCAGAGTCAGAAGCATGGTCCGAAATGCTAGACCTACAACCCTTCAATCGGCTGTCGATCTTACTGGCAGCTTAACAGAAGACCTGATCAGGGCTGGATCAGATCAGGGGAGGAACGAGGATAAGAAGAGGTTATCGGGAGAGAAGAGAAGGTGGATTGATGTTAGAAGGCCCAGTGGCGGTGGTAGTAGCTCAAACAGGAGGGCTGATGAAAGGTCAAGGAGTGATGGACAAGGATCAAGAGGTCAAAGGCTGCATGTAGGTACAAACCCCTTATCCACCAAATGCAAACTGCACCACTAAGGGGAATGCAATCCGATGCCATGCGTTAGGTGCAAACGAACCGGCCACCTGATTAAGGACTGTACTTTCTAGCCTGGGAAGCAATGCTACGAATGCGGGGATCCGGGACACATGCGAAATAGGTGCCCCAAGCTAGCAAGAGACAAGGATGCTAGATCTAACAAGCCTAAAGGGTGAGCGTTCGTGATGGACCCCAATGGTGCTCGCAAAGGTCCCGAGGTGGTAAACGGTATGTTCCTCATTAATAACCACCCTGCTAATGTTTTGTTTGATACTAGAGCAACCGGAAGTTTTGTTTCCCCTACCTTTAGGCATTTAATTGATTTGGAGGCTTGTGCCCTAACTAATGCTTACGCGGTGGAATTAGCTGATGGTACAATAATAGAAACCAATGAAATTATCAAAGATTGCACAATAGAACTAGAGGGTATTCCGTTTAAGATAGACTTGATGCCTATCACTTTAGGGGGATTTGATGTAGTTGTGGGAATGGATTTGTTAGCAAAATATAAGGCTGTAATTGTATGTGGTGAGCGCTTGCAACTGATGGAAGCCCGCTAACAATCCACGGTGACAGAAACAACACGCAATACCCTATGATTTCCCACCTGAAGGCTACCAAGAGCCTCCAGAAGGGATGCTCAGCCTTCATAGTCTACGTTATGAAAGCAAGAAAGGAAAAGAGGATCAAATATATACCGGTGGTGGCTGAATACCCGAAAGTTTTTCCGAGGACCTACCGGGACTACCTCCGACTAGACAGGCCGAATTCCAAATCGACCTAGTGCCTGGTGCCGCACCAAGGGCTAAGGCACCTTAACAACTCGCTCCACCCGAGATGAAGGAGCTAATGGTGCAAATCCAGGAACTACTGGATAAGGGATTTATTCGGTCGAGTGTTTCTCCATGGGGCGCACCAGTGTTATTCGTTAAGAAGAAGGATGGGACACTACGAATGTGTATCGACTACCGCAACCTTAACAAGCTTACAATCAAGAATTGCTATCCCCTCCCAAGAATTGATGACTTGTTTGACCAACTACAAGGAGCCAGCTACTTCTCCAAAATAGATTTAAAGTCAGGATATCATCAGCTAAGGGTGAGAGAGGAAGATGTACCCAAAACAGCTTTTCGAACAAGGTACGGGCACTATGAATACTTAGTCATGCCCTTCAGGCTGACTAATGCACCCGCCGCATTCATGGATCTTATGAATCGAGTGTGTCGACCATACCTAGACAAGTTTGTCATTATGTTTATCGACGACATCCTGATCTACTCCCATAGCCGTGAAGAACACGTGAAGCACTTCAGACTAATTCTTGAATTGCTCAAGAATGAACAGCTTTTTGCAAAATTCTCTAAATGTGAGTTTTGGATGCGCGAAATCCAATTTTTAGGGCATGTGGTGAACGAAGAAAGAATTCAAGTAGACCCATCAAAGATTGAAGCCATTAGAAACTGGAAAATTCCTGAAACTCCTACTGAGATAAGGCAATTTCTTGGTTTAGCTGGATACTACCGAAGGTTTATTAAGGATTTCTCACGGATTGTGCAACCATTGACCGCTCTAACCAAGAAAAACATGACCTTCACATGGGGAACGGAGCAGAATGAAGCATACGAGTTACTCAAGGAGAAACTATGTAGTGCACCAATCCTCGCCCTACCTAAAGGCGTTGATGATTTTGTACTTTATTACGACGCCTCGCGTCAAGGACTTGGATGTGTGTTGATGCAGCGAGAAAAACTGATTGCTTACGCGTCCAGATTGTTGAATGAGCATGAGAGAAACTATACTACCCACGATCTGGAGCTGGGTGCCGTGGTGTTTGCTCTCAAGATATGGAGACACTACCTTTACGGTACCAAATGTGTCATCTACACCGACCATAAAAGTCTGCAACACATCCTTGAGCAAAAGATGCTAAATATGCGCCAGCGAAGGTGGGTAGAACTATTGAGCGATTATGAATGCGAAATTCGCTACCACCTAGGAAAGGCCAATGTAGTGACTAATGCCCTAAGCAGAAAGGAAAGGGAGAAACCCATTCGTGTCCGTGCTCTAGGAATGAGTGTGTATACTAGTCTTACTACTAGATTGATAGAGGCACAAAAGGAAGCCTTGAACAATAACAAACTAGCGGAAGAAATGCTAACAGGAATGGAAAAACGTTTGGAAGTGAGTAATGATGGATTGTATAAGCATGAGGGAAGGACATGGGTACCGAAACACGGAGGAATTAGAGAGATAGTCCTAGATGAAGCACACAAATCTAGATACTCAGTTCATCCAGGGAGCGACAAAATGTATCAGGACTTAAGGGCTCTTTTCTGGTGGCCCGGAATGAAGAAATCCATTGCTACCTATGTAGGGAAATGCCAGACATGTGCAATGGTAAAGGCAGAGAACCAAAAGCCATCAGAAACCTTACAACAGCCCGAAATTCCCGAATGGAAATGGGATAACATTACGATGGACTTAGTTACAAAGTTGCCAAGAACTTCTCGTGGACATGATGCAATCTGGGTAATAGTGGATAGACTGACCAAATCAGCTCACTTCCTACCGATACGAGAAGATTACGACTTACCGAAACTAGCGCGAATATACATTGATGAGATTGTAACAAGACATGGAGTGCCACTATTGATTATTTCAAACCATGATAGTCGTTTCACTTCACGATTTTGGAAGTCTCTCCAGCAGGCTTTGGGGACGCTACTTAACTTGAGCACTGCATACCACCCACAGACCGATGGGCAAAGTGAAAGAACCATTCAAACGTTGGAGGACATGTTGAGAGCTTGCGTACTAGATTTCGGGGGAAGTTGGGATAATCACCTTCCTCTGGTGGAGTTTTCCTATAATAATAGTTATCACGCAAGTATAAAAGCAGCCCCATATGAAGCCCTATATGGCAGAAAGTGTCGTTCACTTTTGAGTTGGAATAAGATTGGTGATAGCCAAATTATGGGTCCTGATATTGTAATGGAAACCACAGACAAAGTGTTCAAGATTAAGGAACGATTGAGAGCAGCCCGAGATCATCAAAAGAAGTACACTGATAGAAGGCGAAAGCCCCTAGAATTTCAAGTGGGCGATAGAGTGATGCTAAAAGTGGCGCCATGGAAAGGCACGGTAAGATTTGGCAAGAAGGGCAAGTTAAGCCCAAGATACATTGGACCATTTGAAATATTATCGAGAGCTGGTCCGGTAGCATACTAGTTAAGGCTACCCTAAGAGCTGATCTATGTACATGACACTTTTCATGTGTCCAACTTAAAGAAGTGTTTCGTTGATAAGGCCTTGGAACTCCCATTGAAAGATGCCAAAATCACTAACAAGTTGAAGTTTGTGGAAGAACCCATAGAGATCACCGACCGACTAGTCCAGAAACTCAGACGAAGCCTAATACCCAAAGTGAAAGTAAGATGGAACTCTAAGCGAGGACCTAAATTCACATGAGAATGAGAAGATGTGATGAAGAAGGAGTATCCACACCTCTTTAAGCCCACTCGTTCAGAATCCAATTGAAGCTAAAATTTCGGGACGAAATTTCCTAAACGATGGGTGAACGTAACAACCGACTCCTAGGTCCAACTCCCAGAATCTAATGTGATTTAGCTTTGTATTATTGCATCATCTCATTTCATGTATGTAGCTCCTTTTGTTTATGGTTAATGAACTTCTATGATTTATGCAACCCTGTTTGACTGTTGTTTGACATGTTTAAGCCTAGAACTTGTTCCCGAGGCTAGAAAATTCACTTAATTGACCTTATCCTTTGATAATTATACATAAAATTTAAATCCGAGTATTCCTTATGAAAAATTTTCCCTAGGCGCTTCAAAACTATTTAGGCGCCTCACAACTATTTAGGCGCCTCACAACTGTTTAGGCGCATGACAACTATCCAGGCGCATTTGGCAGTTAGGCGCATCGCCACTGTTTAGGCGCATGAAGACTATTCAGGCGCCCTGAAAGTGGGCGCATGAGCACTGTTCGGGCGTTTTAGCCACACTTAGCATTTTAAAAATGTCCGAACCCTTCTAGAAGCTTTTGACCTGGTATGCGCACCTCCAAACCAGCCAATGCATGGATTGTTGCCATGCATTCGGCCGTTCCACCCTCCAACCAGACCACTCCTCGGTTTTCATTAACCCGAATCCACATTCCACCAAAATTCTTACTTCCTTTCAAAAACCAAATTCCCCATTTCATTTCACTCTTTCACTCTCTCAAATTCTCTTTATACTCGGTCTCTCTCTCTCTCGGCAATCTCTTTCACCAAAACCCGAGGACTTTTCCGAAGACTTCATCAAGCAGGAACTTGATTAGCAAGCTTCAACTCTAGACTCTCGAACCAATAGTTCCTACACTCTCTAAACCATCTTCAATCCCAAAACATCTTGTGTGTAAGTCTCTTGTACCCGAACAAACCATTATCAATGTTTTCTCTCCTTTCTATTCTGTGAATCCTACCTTTCTTGTTCCGTGGCAGAATTTCCGTGACCGGGTTGACTTCGTTGTGTGATTTTCAGAACTACAAGAGGTACACATTCCTTCATACATGTTTACCTTGTAATATTTCCATGAATCTACCCGAAGACCTCTTTTCATGGGTTTTCAGGGCCATCCAACCATCTGCCATGATTCTAAACCTCATTCCACACTTAAAAACTTGTTTAAAACACCTTGTAATCAATTTTTATAACCTGGACATATCGAGTATTTAGAATAAATTGGTTGTTTAAACCTGAGAATTCATGTTACTAATGTGTAAATGATGACTTATGTGTCCAACCATGACCTTGTTACCTTAGGTTGCTTTGCCCGTGGGTAAATCTGAATTTTCAAAATGTTTGATGATGTTCAACTGTTTTTATATTGGGATGGATATGTTGGTATGATGAATTGGACCTTAGAATGCTTGTTAGGGACCCGAATAAGTGATAGATGTAGCTTAACATAGCCAAATTCATGACAACTTTTTAGATACAAAATTTTCAGGCCCTAAAACTATTAAAACAGTGGCTAAAATCGGACTTGGTGAAGTTTTTGGGTTAACATGTTAATTCCATGAACTTACTTGGCTTAAGTGGGTCTAACCGGGGGATTCTTGGATGAAATCTTAAGAAATAATGTAACAAGCATAAAAACCTTTAAGGCCTTAATATTTCAGAAAGTTAAAGGACCATAAACTCATATTTTGAGGAAAGGACTTACAGAAAATGAAATAAAGTATTGATTTCAGGTAAAGACGGGTTTTAACGGGTTAAATGTTGGAAACAAGATTTTATGCAAAGGACCCCATAACTCTTTGTAAAATTGGTCTAAAAGTGATATGAGGACCCCTAGAAACTAGTAAGGGCCATAGTGTGTCAAGTAATGGAAGGAACCAACTTCGGGGTAAAAATTGTAATTTTGGAAACTTGAGGGACTAAAAGTGTAAATTTGGAAAAGTCGACCATATTCCAGTAAATTTATGGCCAGAAACTATTTTTATACCAATCTTCATATAAGAACTTGTGAGAAACTAAAGACGGGTCATATTACACCAAAAACCCAAACTTTCCTAAAAAGGAAACTTTTTGACACAAATTTCTAAGGGATGTGGTCATATGTACTTTTAAACACCAATTACCCTTGATTACACCCCCAATAGTATAAGAAGCTATAGCTTATATATGTATCTTGCTCTTAGGGTGCTAAGACCTGAATCTATCTGTGATTAAAGAATCCTTTATCTACTCAAGGTGAGTTTCTCGTGTCCCCTTTTTACTACTATTTTGGGGTGAAACATGCTCTGTTTGAACTAAACTTTATTGGATACTATTATGCGATGCTATTGTATGTTGTGGCTATTGTTTGAACCTGCATCTTTGTATCACAATCATTAATTCTATGTGAACCGCTTGATTATATGGGTAGATCTACTTGGGGAAACCCCCACGCACAGTGCCTTCCGATGAGAAGGTTACCAAACTGAGATCCTGCGGGGTCGTTGCGGCATGTAACAGATTTTGTAAGATACTATGGTGTACCATCCGGCATGTATGGTATGCTGCTATGAGGCTCAGTTTCCCTTATGGGATTACCGGCAACACAAGTTTAGAAGAGGCTAGCCGGGGCTGAGTGTAGGGTTGATTTGTGATCCCACAACTGTGATACTATGCTTTTTAAACTATACTATGGGTTCAATGAGCACTTTTTTTTTTGAACTTCAAGTACTTGAACTCACCAACTTTTTAGTTGACACAAAAATCTTTTTGAGCATGTTTCAGGTAATCCTCGTTGAGCTTGGACCTTATGAAAGACTCCAAAGATGACTTAGCACCGTGACTACCTAAATGGCATTACTAGGATTTTTAAATCATTTGAACATTCAGTTTCTAATATGTATGTTTTAGGATAGTATTGTATTAGATGCTTCCATTGTTAGGGTTGACGGTGTTAACCTGGATAACATTGATGTAATATAATGCCATTATGATTTCTCTCCTTGTGCGCTCTTATGTGGTTCTGTTTCCACTGCCATGTATGTTGCTAGTCTGAAACGTCCCACCCTCTTCTGGGCCCGGGGTGTGACAAAGTGGGACTCATCCGATGTTCTATGTATTTCGTCTATGAAAGAGCTCAATCGATGAGGAGATGATTGTGCCACTAAAGGACACTGTGATGGATTAAAGATTCAACTACGTTAAGGAACTGATGGTCGTTTCTGATGGAAGGAAGTGATGGACTAAGGAGGATGGTGGCTTCACTTGTGCGAGTGCAGTGGAGCCCATAAGGGATCCAAGCCTAAGTGTAAGATCAAGGAAGATGAGAGACAGCGTTACCCGTAACTGTTCGAGAAGCGATAGGTTTTGGGGATGAAACCTATATAAGGGGGGTGGACTTGTAACACCCCGAAATTCTATTTAAAAAAAAATGAAAGGAAAAGTATCTAGAAGGAAAAGATAAAGGATACAAGTTGAAGGGGGTAAAGTGTACAAAGTACAAAACTTTAATATATTATTAATAAAATGGGTATGGCCACCCCCTTCAAGGGAGATCTGCTTTTTGGCCCTCGGCCAAAGCAGAAAGAAAGGGGAGAAATCGGGTTTTGGAGAAGAAGAAGGGAAGAGGAAGCTGCAAAGGTTAGTTTCTTGGGTTTATATTCGGTTTTAGCTTAGTTTGCAGCTTGTAACCGAAGTTCTCGGTGTTTTAAAAGGTTGTTCTTGGGATTTTGAGGCTAAAATAGCAAGTGAAGGTGTTTGGTTTGAAGAGCTGCTTCAAGGTGAGTTTCTAGATCCCCTTTTTACTGGTTTTCTAAGTGTTTGGGGCTGTTATGCATACCGGGCAGATGGTTTCTAAACCAAACCGTGAGTTTCAGCATGATGTTCGATTGTGTTCTATTGATGTATGTTTTTAGGTGTTTTCCTAAGATGTGTATGATGTTTAGTTTGTTCTAAGTGTGTAGTATGACAGATCTATGTTAATAATGTATGGGAATGAGGTTTTAGAACTGGTTATAGCATAAGTCTCATTTACAGGTCTGATGGTTCATCCGCATTTACACTGTGATAATTGCCTAAGTGATTTGTTCACCCGCATTCACTTTTGTTCACCCGCATTCACTTTTGTTCACCCGCATTCACTTTTGTTCACCCGCATTTGCAGTTGGTCACCCGCATTTTCCTTAATTCAACCAAAGTGTTCATCAGCATTCCTTTTGTATATCCGCATTTGCTACAGTGTCCGCATTTGTTCTATCAGCATTTATTTGGACACTTGGATATTTTTTGAAGACCTTCATCCTCATTGTTCATCCGCATTTGCTACAGTTCCATCCGTACTTGCTACAGTGTCATCAGCATTTCTTTGGATACTTAGAATATTTTCTGAAGGGTATTTTCTGATGACTTTCGTCCACATTTGTTCTTGCTCATCCGCATTTCTTTGGGGACTTAGGTTTCTTTTTCTGGAATTTTGGGAAGTAGAATTTAAGTGCTAAGAAATGATGTTTCGGGGCGGTTTATGCTCATTTATTTTGTGTTTTCTTTGTGTGCTGCCATGATGATGTTGTTCCATGTTATGTTTATGTTGTGACTTTAACTGGTATGATGTATGATTATGTACGTAAAGTATTATGTAATGAAGTGAAAGATAACGATAATGAAAAGTGGAACGTAAAGAACGAATGAAAGTCTTGCAAGCAATGAATGGAGGTTCACAACCATGGGTTGTTAGCTCAACTGTGTGCGGTTTAGCTAACCAATGAGGATGCACATAGGGGTCTTGATATAGACTAATATGTACGAAACGGGATCCTTGTCGCGTACCCGGTACTGTGTCAGTCTTCGGAAATGAGTTGGGGGTTTGTTTTCAGGCCCCGGCACAGTATTAGTCTTCGGACATGAGTCGGGGGTATTGCATGAGACAGGATCTAGATAGAAGTGAAAGATAATAATAATGAAAGTTCGAAACATACGAAATTAAAGAAAGAGAAATGAACGATGATGTACGTTGAGAAAGATAAATGAATAATAATATTATCAATGTGTACGTGTGATGTGTGATCGCATACGATTTCGAAGGTTATGTTTTAACGAAAGTAAAGTATTTTATTTATAAAACTAGAACTCACTCAGCGTCGCTGACTTTTTGTATGCATGATAGTTGGTAGGTATTTTGTTGATGCTGAGGAGTTGCAGGCATGGATGCATACGCTACTGGGAACGTTTTGAGTCTGGCATCCACATTTTGACACGTTATTGTATTTTGATAGTTAAACGATTTATGTAACGAGATAACATGTTTTAATTATTAATGAAAGTTTTTAAATTCTGCTGCAAAAGAAATGTTTATTTTGAATATTTTTTGCGATGACGGTAGCGTCCCAGGAATGGGGCCTTACAATGTATAGTAATGCGTATGATGGTGAGCCATGCAAGATTTGGTAAATGATTATTAAGAAGATATCCCGTTTTAGTAAATTTTTATAAAAGATATACTAACATATGAATACATTCATGTGTTTTATTAAAATATAGGTAGCTTTGGATGCAAAAATATATATGAACATATTTTTATAAAAATAATCATGCGTTTTTGTCGTAATTACATAAAGTGGACTATAAATAACAAAACAATGACTTACAAAATAAGAACTGTGTGACATCCGGTAATTTTCCATTACCAAACTCCATTACTCTCGCTAAGTCTTGCATACACGTGTCGTGAGCGCACACTAGTTTTCGTTAGACGTTGATGACCTAATAATACTAACCTTGCATAATAAGTAACAATTTAATTAATAAGATGATTATAAACACGTGATTATACGATTCATGAATTGTAAGTATTATTTGATAATTTTGCTTTACAACGTGATGACATGTGATATGTGACTTATGTGAAGAGTTATTCTAGTTAGAATGTATGATTGTTATTAGAAGATAATGATTCATTATTTGTCTTGTTAAAACTAGTAAAAAGTGTAAAAAAAAGAATTAGTTTTACAAATTATTATCAAAGGAGGGTTTATTTGTGAAATTGTAATTACCAAATATAATCAAAATCAAACCCTAGCCAACCCCCCCCCCCCCCCATTACCCTTATCGTGGCAGAAGCACCCACACACACACCTTGCTATTTTGATCGTGCAACAACAAGTTTCCATCGATTTCTAGTGTCATTCAAGCATTAGAAGTTATTAGCAAGTGTTAATCATCATCATTACACGTTTAAATGTAAGTTCTAACAAGATTTTTATGGTTTTTGTTACTTGATGAACCCTAGTTTGAAAATTGTGAAGAAACGTTGAAATTGATGACTGTTTGATGATGATATGTTGTTAGTTATGTTATATAAATGTTGAATTATGATGATTATGCAAGAATTCCATGGTTTGATCATATAGTTCATACATTGCCTAAAGTAGAAACTTTTCTTCATGGGAATTCATATTTGATGATTTGTGTATGTTAAATGGGTTATTATGGTTGCTATGAACTAGATTAAGGATGTTATTGATGAATCTATGAACAAAATTTGTTGAAAGTTTAGTTTTTGGATGCCACATTCCTTAAGGGGAAACTTTGTTGATGTGACTTGCATGATTTTGAGACTTAATCATGATTAGGATGTTGGGAGCATGGTAGAGTAATCGTGGATGATGTCTAATGTGTTAGATTATGATAATTGGGTCATTTGGTTAATTGATGAATTTATGAGAAAATCTAGGTGTTCTCGGAAAATGTGCAAGTATGGCATTATGTACAAGATTATGAGTTTGTGATGCAATATAGTAATTGAATATTATAAAGTTGGATACTACCTTGCATGAATTCCATTTGGGTATGTGATAATGGGTATCATACACGCGTGCGAATCTGAGGCCCCTACTTTGTAGGATTGGCAGAGTTTAGGGTGTCTAGCCGTGAGTGGCTTCACATGGCACGTTGTAGGTGGCTAAACCCAATGTGTACTGTAGAGGAATCTAATTATGAACATGTTTAGTATGATTAATTGGTTTGCATGTGTTGTGTGATAACCTAAGTTAACTGGAGGATCATGATGAGACTTAAGAGTTGCGTTGTGGCTTATGTGGATAACTTGTATGGTAGTCTGTGATGGTATGATGATTTCTGAATTACTGTACTTGGTCAAACAAGAATCTAACTTGACATGTCACCAACGGGTCAAATGGGTCAACTAGGTCAAAAAAAATTATTGTTTACCATATCACTTGGGCCAACCTGTGTATTGAGCTCTTAGGATCTGTTAAGCCATTCTGGTCTTATGTACTTACAAACTCACGTGTTCTAGGTAACCTTTGACAGGTTGTCTTTCCGTTCCTTCGTAGCTTGCATTATTATGTTATTGAAGCACCAGGTGAGTTCATGCCCCACTTTTTATACACTCTCTTTCGGGGGAGATAGCATACTCTTTTACAAATGCTTTGTTATATAAGTTGGGTATAGTATAACATAGTGTAATATACCACTAAAAGACCTCACACTTTTGGATCATTAATTAGGAAACTAGCGGAAAATCTTAGGTAGTACTACTGGGTCTGACAAGCCCCATCCGTAAGACTAGCTGTCAAGCTGGTGCAATATTGTCCTAAACAACAAACATTCATCCCGACCTGGTATGTTGTGGCGGGAGGCAAACAAACAAACATAGTTAGTTTCGATCGTGAAATCACTATTCTTATTACTTATGAATATAAACTAGCTATCTATTTTAATACACTTACTTATGTTTTACACTGCAATGGTTTATGATAAACTCATCTCTTGAACTCACCAACTGTTGTGTTGACACTTTAGTATGCTATTCTCAGGTCCTTAACTCTAGTTGCCAGTAGGAGCACATCACAAGTCGAGCATGCATTTTAAAGCTTCATATTATGTCTTGACATTTGGTTTTCATTTTATATGCTTACAAACAATGGGTTGGCATGTGTTTTGCCAATGCTACACTTTTAGTGCTTCGGGTTTGACTTATTTACAAGACACTTCCGCACAGTTTTAAAGTTTTAAACTCTGGTTTGCTTTTAAATGTTTTATATAGTGTCATTCTGAGTAACTAATGACTTAGATCCAGGTATGTTCACACTCCTCGCGGTAAAACCCCTCACGTGGAATTTGAGGGTGTGACAAACTGCTTATAAAATATGTTCATATATATATATATATATATATATATATATATATATACATATATATATATACATACATACATATATATACATATATATACATATATATGTATATATATATATATATATATATATATATGTATATATATACATGTATATTTGTATATAAATGTTGAATACTTTTATAAAAATATTAAGGTTAATGTCCGGAATCACAAAATAATGTATTTTAAAATAATAATGCATCATATAATACATTTAGATGACAACTATATAATTCTTGAAATGCAACTTGTATGCTCATGTATTTACTTGTACTACATCGGGTGTTATATTTGTCATTATGCCGTCATCACTGATCATGAAATATAAATATACGCATTGAATTTCAATATTTCGTAGTGCATAATATTTTATTGACTTATTTTGACTTCACTAAGTCTTAATAGCATATTTATAGAAATTTAAAATAGATAAGCATTATGATCAAGACCTAATAAATTAATGGTTATCACAATGGATATATCTAAATTTGTAGCATTTATATCAGCTTCGTGAGTGGACTCTTTAGCATGAAATCGAATAGGCGAATTATGAAATTAGCCAAAGGCTTCTTCATGTTGAACATTAGAATCAAAACCACTCTTATAGGTTTCTTCATGTACATTTACCCCCTGATCAGGAGTTTCTAGACCAGGTGCAGTTTGTTAGAGATGATTAAGGTGAAGTTGTCTACGCATTGCTTAGACCAGCTTCAATTGAAGCACTTTTAACTGATGTTTGTCTTGGAGGATTAACAGTTAATGGAATAATTGAAGCTTGAGAATGTGAAGATGATGGTGGCGTTATAGGGAATTCATCTTTCTTCACTTCAATTGATCCGTTTGATTCATTTAATGGAAAAACATCTAAATTTGACAAACATTTGTTGATTTGGGATAGGAATGTTCATTGAATTCAACATTTGTTGATTTGGGATAGGAATGTTCATTTAATGGAACAGTTGAAGCTTGAGAATGTGAAAATGATTTTGCTAAAAAGTCAATATCAAACAACCATTCAAGATCATTTGTTGATTTGGGATAGGAATATTCATTAAATTCAACATTTGTTGACTCATAAATTAATTTTAATCTAGGATTAAAAACTCTAAATGCTTTAGAGACTGATGAATATCCAACATAGAATCCTTCATCTGATTAAGTGCAAAATTTTCCAAATGATCTTGGGTGTTTGATATTAAAACTAGACACCTAAATGATTTAAAAACCCAATAAAAGGTTTTCTATGAAACATAAGTTCATATGGAGTTCTCTTGCTCTTTTTAACCAATAATATTCCATTTTACACATAATAGACTGTGTTTATAGCTCTACCAAAAAGGTGATTGGCAGTTTAGCATCCACCAACATGGATCTTACTACCTCATTTAGTGCTTCGTTTCTTCTTTCAGCTAGTCCATTATGTTGAGGAGTTCTAGATGTATTAAATTGATAAGCAATACCCTGGTTAGTGCAAAATGACTGTAAATCATCATTTTTAAACTCAGTTCCATTATCATTTCTGAGTGATTTTACATTGAAATCCAATTGATTTTTAATCTTAGTGAAAGAATCTTTAATACTTTATGTTGATTCATTTTTATGAATTAGAAAGAATATCAATGTAAGCCATGAAATAGTCAACAATTGTAATTAAGCAATACTGCTTTTTGCCTATGCTCATGATGTAGTTAGGCCAAAAAGATATATATAAAGTAGCATCAATGGAGTATTGTTTGAATTCACAACCTTAGGCTTGTGGCACGCTTTGTGTTTTTTTCCTTTGAGGCAAGTAGTAATGGAGTATTGTTTGAATTCACAATCTTAGGCTTGTGTGAAGTTTTGTGTTGTTTGCCTTTGAGGCATTAGAAGAACGGACAATGTAGTGAAATTACTTATGAGGTAAACCAATAACATGGTTTACTTTGAACAACTTGTACATGTTTTTGAAAAATTTATACCCTAAATGCCTATGCCATAGTTGTGATTTATCACCTGATGCTTTTGAAAGTAAACACATTTCTTCAATTGGTGCCTATGCCATAGTTGTGATTCATCACCTAACGCTTTAGAATTAAGGTTAAGAACATAAGTGTTATTTCCTATGTGTTTTTAACACAACCCACTCTTTAAGAACTTTAAATCATGGTTTTACGAAGTAGCAATGAGAATCTGTGAAAAATGTACAAATTTATGACACCCTCAGCAGATTAAACTTTAGTTGTTCATAGTAGTTGACTTTGTTAAAGCTCAACTGGACATTTGTCACTGTCCCTTCACCATTAATTCTACCACCTTGTGTGTCACACCCCAAAAAAGGGGCTAATCGTGACGACCGAATATGAACAAACACAACGGAAACCATATATTTAATAAAACAGAACCATTAGTTTACACGAATAATAATACAATATGTGCATTCTATTATAACTTTCCATGTGTAACTAAATCAAAAGTAAAGGTCATAGCGCTATTTTCGTAAAATCGTCAAAGTAATCTTCTTATATAGGTCGCCTAGCTTCTCGTTCAGGTCTTTTAGAGTGAGTCTTCTAAAGGAAATCAATCTTGTTCTCAAAGTTGTAAACCCAATACCTAAGGTGTATGATGTGCTTTAAATTAAATATAAGTTATATAAATATTTCCTAGACTTTAAATAGTTTTTTGGGCTAGTTTTTACGGACATGTTAATCATGATAAGTTGATATTTGAATATTTAAGATTTTAAAAGACCGTGAGCTAAAATAATATATATTTTTACAAAACTCGACAAGTGATTAATACCATTAATCTAAGTGACAAATTTACTTGAATTATAATACGTCTAAAAGTAAAATAAAATTAGTGACATCTTAAAATAGGTAACACTGTGAACTAGTATTTGAGGTTTTTAATTTTGGTTCGTATATTATAGTATGGATTATTTGTTGAACCATAAAAGCTCACAAGTGGAGTTTAAAATGCAGGCCACGTTTAAATTAAAGGATTATGAGGTCACCAAGTGACAAGTGTTAATTTAATGTGAGTGAACTGGGCTTAAAGCCCAAAACGTAGAAAATCGAGATGTGCAAAGGAATTGAAAAAATAAAAGATGATAACCTAATTTTATATATATATATATATATATATATATATATATATATATATTAGCTTTAGTTACCCGTGTATTACATGAAAGTGTGAAGACTTAATCATTAAATAACATAAAAACAAAAATAAAATCAAGTGTGTTATATATTCAATAAGATATAACAAGTGTTGATTATAAGATCACAAATGAACAAAAACATAATCTATCTTTACTCTTAACTTGTGACAAGATGCCATAAAGCTGATCATGTGTAAAAATAGGTTTTTTCAAGTATAAATCGACACTTGACAGAAATTGACCTAAACTTTTGTTTATTGTCATAGCGAAATACACAGTCAAATAAAATCGTCTTCTTTTAGACTTAAAAGAAATACTTTGACGGGTCAAATCGTGAGCTAGATATTAAGTGGGTGTGAGGATATTAGTATGAAGAAATTAAGTTTGAATAATATACACTAAAAAGTTATGTGCAATAAATAGATCAATTTCGAATATTTTGACCCTATAATCAAATATAGAGATATAGTATTGAATCGGGTCGGATCGGGCTATTAATGTTCATAATATCTCTGATTAGTTGTTGATTATTATTTATTTAATACTAACTTTAGTAAACCTATGTATTATACGGGTTGAAAAAATTAAATAAATATAATAAATTTTTATGAAGAATAAAATGATAATCCAAAATAAGATATTATTAAAATTACATATGAGTAATAACTATTAGTAATAAAATAACAATATCAATTTTTAAACTTTTTTTTTTAACTTTCTTTCCAAAAAAAGTAAAACATTTTTTAAAACAAACCATATTAAAAATGTTATTATTTAAATTTTTTTATTATAACTCCTAATTTTAATTGTTTTTAGTTTATAAAAAAATTTACTTTTTAAAAATACCAATTTTAAAATATTTTATATTTTAAAAAAAGTTAGATGTTTTAGAAAATTTTTAATGTATAAAAAATTGTTTTCTAAAAATAAAATTAATAAAAAGACATATTTCTTACTTTATTAAAAAATTTAATCTAAAAAAGAATTAAAATTATTTAATATTTCTTAATTTAGGTAATTATTTAAGAGGAGAGAGAGGCAAAAAAAATAAACTTAGGGGGCCTAGAAATATGCCTAATGTCCCCTAAGTTACTCTTTTAGTATTATATTTAGATATATATATATATATATACATATATATATATATATATGTATATATATATATATACATATATATATATATATATACATATATATATACATATATATATACATATATATACATATATACATATATATATGTATATATATACATATATATACATATATATACATATATATACATATATATGTATATATATGTATATATATGTATATATATGTATATATATATATATATATATATATATATATACATATACATATATATACATATATATATACATGTCTATATATATGTATATATATATATATATATCTATTTATATATATACATATATATATATGTATATATATATATATATATATTGCAGGATCGGTTTTGAATCTAAACACAAAACTTACTATTAATTGATGAAACACAGAATCTCAAACTAAAGTTGATAATAATATACGAAGTTAATGAACAAGAGAATGGTTTTCAAGATACTTGTATATATTACTTCTCAACTCAGCATTACAAAACTCTTAAGCTCATGCTACATAAGTTACAATGAGAAACTATATATACTACTATCTATAGCCGGTTATACTTGGAAAACCAGCTGGAATCTACTACTAGACAAATACTACATTGCTAGAAGTAAAGTATCAAAGATAAAATAATATCCTAGATAAGGTAGTCATGACAGGTCCATGACTTATCTTTGGGCACCAACTAAGAATGGTAATTATACTAAGTTGAAAAGGTGAACAGTGAATTAAAGTATGGTCAACTACATGGGTTAGAAAAAGCACCGTGTAGTCTATCAGTCAGACCATACTTTTTTCCACTGGTTCATAGTTGATTCTTCCAAAGCTAAATGGCTTCGAAAGAATAAGTTCTTCCGAGGCCATTTATACTTCGGAAGAAACAACTTCTTCCGAATCTTCTACAGGTCTTTATGACTTTATTCTTCGGAAGACTTTATCTTGGATCTTCTAAGTGTGAATACTTTGGAAGGAGAACTGCTTGGTCTTCGGAAGACTTTGTTGTATCATTCGAAAGTTCTTCATATACTTCGGAAGGAAAACTACTTAGTCTCAGAAGACTTAGTTTTTCCTCCGGAAGCTCTTCAGACATAATGCTTCGGAAGATCTTTGACATAGCTACGGAAGAGTAGTTTTGTCTTCAAAAGACTTCTTCAACTTGTACACAAAATTGTTCTAAGTGTTGTTTTGGTTGCACCAGCCTCATATGATCCAACAAACTCCCCTTAGGCTGATGCTACCAAAACTTCACTTCCTCTTGCTCTTCAACGCCTTCAACACCAGAGAAAGCAGATATCTATCTGTCTCTTTGTTTTTTCTGATGCGGTGGTCAGGAGTTTTTATAGGTCATTTGTAGATAATAAATCCAGTCGATTGCTCTGAATGACATGTACTCTTTACTGCATCCCTCTGAAGATAGTTAGTTGATGGGAAAGGTAGTCATATTCCCATCTAACTATAGGATCTGAAGTGGAGCCCTCAACCATTTGTAGAATGGTCTTCCGTTTTATGGTTGTGCCTTCTTCAGAATCTTGTTCTCTCCTTTTCAACTCTTCTTCAATCTTGGCCTTCTTTGTGAGCTCGGCTAGATGAAGGCTACTTAAATAATTTCTGATGTGAGCAGCTATCTCAGAGTTGGAGGGATTGGAGAATGGCTTCTCTTCTAACTCAGCAATGTCAAATCTGCTGGAATGTAGCAGAGATGAAGTGTCAGCCCTGGTAACTTCACCATTCTCCCTTTCCATAGCAAAGCTATGGGAATCTTCATCGAACCTCCACTGGACAATTTGCTTTCTAGGATAGAGGGGTTTTGTTGGTAGTTTGTCCCTTTTCCTAGTGTCCAGCAAAGTCACCAGCATTCTTCTTAACATCTTCTCTACTTCATTGAGAGTATCTGAATTTGTTGCAAGAAGTTGAAGAGCTTGGTCCAGTGTTCCTATAGGAAGATCAAGGAATGCATCTCTTATGAGGGAATGGAAGAGCCATCAATGAAAGTTAACTGGATGGACTCTTCCGCACAAGAGATATCGCTCAGTGTTGTGCAATTTATGAGCTTCTTCTTTATCTCCTTGAATTCTTCCAAGGTCAGGGGTTTTGATGGATCAGAGGATGGTTTGGTTTTTGAGTGGGTTCTTGGTTGTGTTTTGGGTTGTAGGATAGGTGGTGGTGGTGGTTGGTGGCATGTAGTGGGTGATGGTATAGGTAAGGTTGATGGAGAAGGTTCAGGGGTGAAAGGTTCTGTTTTGATGGGGAAGGGAGACGGTATAGGTTGTGTTGTGGGTAGTGGTTTGGGTGTTGGTTTGGGTGCCATCCTCTGAACACTAGGAGTTTGTGCAACCTCATGCCTTCTTCCTAAGTGAATATCAGCTTTGATGTCATTGATATGTCACTGTAGGGTCTTGATCGACATGGGACCCACTTGCCTACCGGAGAAGACATGAGCTTGAAGATAGGATTTCATCCAATCCTTGTCTCCCACCTTTTTGCAGCCGCAAGTTCTCCCTTTACCTCTTTCTTTCTCTTTTCTCTCAACTTCTCCCTAGCAGCCTTCTTCTTCTCCTTGTTGATTAGATCTTGTTCTTTGTGAAAAAGAAACAAGATCATGTCATTTTGGTGAGGTGCCAGCTCCTCTTGAGAATAGCCTTTATTGAAGAGAAAGGCTATTCTCTCCATCCTCTCCCTTTCCATGGCTTCTTCCTTCTTCTTTCTTCTTTCCTCCTCTTTGGCCAACCTTGCTGCTTCTTCCTTTTCTTTGTTCAGCAAGGTTGCCTTTTCTAGTTTCACAAGCTCATCAGTTGGGAGTAGAAGAGTGTCTTTGTTGGCTACTCCCAGGCTGATGAGCCTGTCAATGATTTCCACCCTCCTTTTATTGTTGAGACTTGCTTGGGCTGCTGTTGCTGCTTTGCTACTTGCAGCCAACAACTTTCCAGTATCAAGTCTACCTTTCTTCTTTAGCTTCTTCAATCTTTCCTCTTCTAGTAGCTCCTCAATAGTAAGCTTTCTCTTCCCCTTAGGATCAGAGGAAGATTCAGCCTTTGGGAACTCAAGTTCAGAAGATTTAGGTTGGAGTGAGGGTGTTTGAGGTGGTGGTTCTTAAAAGAGAGGGGTTATAAGGAAGTCCTCACTGTTAATCTCAGAGGCTAGTTCAAGGATTGCCTCTATGATGAACAGATCACTGGATAATGAAGACAGTCCAATTATTCCTTCGGCAACTTGGATTTCTGCCTTGGAAGTAACTGGAACTGCATCACCTGTCCCATCCAAATCAGTTGCTGGGCCATCAGTCTATACATTCTCTTCAAAGTTAATCTTGGGTTCAGTAGAGACCTTAGGTTGACCTACTTCCTCTTTAGAGGTAGGTGGTGCATTCAGCCTTTAAAGCTCTTCAGCTTTAAAGTAGGTAATAGCTAGATCAGGGGAGGGCTGTTCAATGGAGGAGCTCAACAGAAATTCGGTTAGAAACCTATTGAGATCTATAAGCATCTTTTGGTCCACTTGAAAGGTAATGGGAGCTGGTTGAGGGAAGAGTGTTGTAGGGTGATGTTGTTGGGGGTAAAAGATAGATAGGGCATCAGGAGAGGTTGTTGCTATGGGGTAAGTGGGTTCCTCATGATGTTGTTTCTATACATTCTCCCCCTTTTTGGTAGCATAATCTTAAGAAGTAGATGAGCTGGAGGAAGAACATAAAGAAAACTAAATAGGTACGTGCCTGATAGACTTCTCAATCTATGTCTCAGCTAGTTTAGCCTTGAGATATTCAATCTCAAGTTGCTGACTGGCAGATCTGTCCTCTAAAGTATTAACCTTTGATTCAAGGTTTGAGACTTTAGAAATCAGGTCTTTTATAATGAGCTATAGTCTAACCTCATCTTCTTTTGAAGAATCATAGGGAGATGAGATAACATGCCTGGCATGTTCATCATCCCACCAGTTATGGTTTCTCGGCGCCCTTGATACCCTTCCCTACTGATGTCCTTTTCAGAAACATCAATTGGCAAGGTTGCCGTAGACTCAGTCTCACTGATGTCACCACTTTCCTGAGAGGCCAGTGAGACACTCTCAGTAGTGGTGGCTAAGCCTACACGAGTCACCTCCACACCAATTGGACTCACCTTAGTTTGGCTGATCTGATGTTGGCTAGATATTAGAGGTTCCATGGGGCTCAGTTGATCTTGAGAGAGGTATTGTAGATCAACATCATGGCCCTGATGGAACATAATATCGTCATCAGGTTGGATTAAAAGGTCAGTGAAGGATAGAGGTTAATTCTAATGACCTGGGACCTTGGTCAGCTCCTAATGGCTCTTCTGCAATAGCAGATGTGCCAATGATATGGCTGTCCCTTTTTGGTTGCTCAGGGGAGTGTTGGGCCTCACCCTGAGAGCTAATGGCTTGGGTTTTGGGCTCATCAGGTTGAGACTGAGGAGTCTCAACACTGATATTGAGGTCGATGGTGGAGGAAGGTATGACCTCTGGCTGAATGGGAGCCTTGAGTTCCACTCGAGCCTTTTTGGTGTGAATAGTGGGGACCTGATCAATCAGAGTAGATTGGTTAGGGGTTCGCTTGGGGCGTCTGGTGTATGTAAATTTAATTGGGTGGGAAGAAGTAGTTGGCATTTGAGTAGGGAGGTCTGGTGTGGGTTCATCGCCTGCTGGGCTTGCAGGGATGTCACCAGGAGCCGTAGGCTCAAGCATACCTGGGAGAAGATCAGTGAATCTCCTCATGAAATTAGTGGACACCTTCTTCAAGGTCTTGAAGATGCTCAGCCTTATGTGTGGGACCATGAGAGTGTCTTCATGTTGTAGTCTACTCTGGTCCTGCTCACAGTTTATGATATGCTGAATGAATTGGGGATACATGAAAAATGAATCCCTGGTAAGGTTTGCTCGCAAATTGTTCAGCACTAACCTTGAATAGTTGAAGCGGAGGCCTTTTACCATTCCATGGACTAGGCATCCCAGATCATATGGGATTTGATCCCAACCCCTTGATTTGTTAGATAGGCAGTGTAGAACGATCTGCAACAAGAATTTCTAGTTGTAAGAGAAATTAAACTTGTAGACAGTGGGCTTGTGCACATCACTACCATATCCCATCTGAGTATATGTGTTTGCTAGCTCAGATTTGGGGAATTCAGTCGGGGTGCCTTCATCATGAAGCTCCAGATGCTCCCTGATGGTAGATTCAGAAATAATGATCTCTTGTCTGCTGATTCTCAACCTGATGACCCTCTCATCGTTCAGAGTTTCACAATGACCGTTTGCCAAAAATTCGGTCATGTGATTAGAGTATATGGTAGGGTATACGGTGAGGGCGGTGAAGTATGTGGAGTGAAACAGAAAATTGATGATGCGGGCAAAGTCAGCATCCTTAGAAGAGTCAAGGATGGCGACTTGGTTATGTTAAGGATTGAGAGCCATTGTAAGAGAGTATGGTTGGATTGAAGGAATTTTGAGAGAGATTGAAGACAATAATGGGAGTATTAGGTTTCAATGGTGGTAAATAGGGTAAAGAAAGAGAGTCAAAAGTTTTAAATAAGGGGTAAAAGACCATGCCGATAAGGTGAAAAGACAGTTTGGGAGTGTCCTTGAGTATGATGGCAAGGTAGATAATTTAAAATATTCCGAAAAGATTTTAATCTTTACACAGTGGGGCCCAAAGTTTTCGTTACACAGTAAAAGTTTTATTCCGAAGGAAAAGTTGCTTCCGAGAGAAAAGACTTCTTCCGAGAGTAAGTTAATAGCCTTCGGAAGTAAATTTGATCTATGATAAAATTTGCTTCCCAGGGTAAAAATTCTTCGGAAGAGAATACTAAAGTGAAGGAATTTACCTTTGGAAGATATAAAGATCTCTTCTGAGAGTAAATTTCTTTTCGGAAGAATTTCCACTTGGAAGAAAAACTTTTAACAACTCTTAGATTATATTTAGACAACATAAACAAGACACATTTTAAAAGGTTTTCAAAAAGAAAAATAAACTAGTCAAGGTTAATCATCCCAATAGATGTGATTAAGTATTTAAATCTTTTTTCATCGAAGGCTTTGGTGAACAAGTCAGCATATTATTCATTTGAATTAACTTTTACTAGTTTAATCAAGTGTTTCTCATGAATATCTAGAATGAAATGATACCTGATGTTAATGTGCTTTGTCTTGGAGTGCTTGACTAGATTTTCTGTAATGGAAATAGCACTCGTGTTGTCTATGTGGATAGGAGTATTCATGAAGTTGAATCCATAGTCTAACATCTGGATTTTGAATCCATAGCAGTTGAGCACAGCAGCTCGTAGCAGTAATGTATTCAGCTTCAACAGTTGATGTAGAGACACATGATTACTTCTTGCATTGCCAGGAAATAATCCTTCCACCAAGAAATTGACATCCTCCTGATGTGGATTTCTTGTTAATGTTACAGCCACCATAATCACTGTCAGAGTACCCATAAAGATTGAAATCCTTATTCTTAGGATACCAGAGACCTAGTTTGGGAGCTCCTTTGAGGTATCTAAGAATCTTTTTGACAGCAATTAGGTGAGACACCTTGGGAGCAGCCTGATGTATTGCATAGATGCAAGTTGCAAACATGATATCAGGTCTACTAGCTGTGAGATACATCAGAGATTCAATAATTGCCTTGTACTGATGCTGATCAGTATCCTCCCCGTCAGAATCAGGACATAAATTATGATTTCTGGGTATAGGTGTCTTGGCTGTCTTACAATCTTTCATCTGAAATCTTTCTAAGATTTCCTTGACATACTTAGACTGATTGATAAAGAATCCTTCTTCCATCTGCTTCACTTGAATCCCAAGAAAAAAAATCCATCTTTCCTATGGAGCTCATCTCAAATTTCTTTTTCAAGATGCTTTCAAAGTCTTTGCATATTTGGTCATTTGAGGAACCAAATATGATGGCATTGACATAGACTTGAACAAGCAGTATGTCCTTCCTAGATTTCTTTATGAACAATGTCTTGTCTATGGTGCATCTGGTGTAGCTGTTTTTGAGGAGAAACTGAGACAAAGTCTCATACCACAGCCTAGGTGCTTGATGCAGCCCATAAAGAGCTTTATCCAGTTTGCACACATAGTTGGGATGCTGTGGGTCTTCAAATCTAGGTAGTTGACACACATAGACTTCTCTATCTATATTTCCATACAAAAATACACATTTGACATCAAGTTGATAGTCCGTGAAGTTCTTGGATGCTGCAAAAGCAAGAAAGATTCGCATAGCTTCAAGTCTTGCAACAGGTGCAAAGGCATCAGTGTAATCTATGCGTTCTTCCTGTGTGTATCCTTGAATAACAAGTCTTGCTTTATTCTTGATGATCAAAGCTCTATCATCTCTTTTGTTTCTAAACACCCACTTGGTGCCAAGAGGGACTTGACCAGGTGGCAAAGGACATAGATTCCATACCTTTTGCCTCTTGAATTAAAGCAATTCCTCTTGCATAGCTTCAATCCAATTGTTGTCCTTGAGGCTTCTTCCACCTTATTTGGTTCCATTTGAGAGAGAAAGCATGAGTACAAGCATACATTCCCATTGTGGGTCTGACTTCTTGTTCTCACACCTTCTGATACATCCCCAATGATATTTTCAGCTAGATGAGTGTTGTGTATCCTGAGCCTAGGAATCACATCTAGTTGCATAGATAGGTCTAGGTTTGAGAAGTTTTGCTTAGAACTTTGAACACCATCTCCAGCTGATGTCTCACATTCATTCAATGAGGACTGATTGAATGAATGAGTGACATCATCAATGTTAGTATGCTATGAAGCAGCATCAACAGGTGCCTGTTCCTCTATGTCACTGTCTTCATCAGCTTGGTGTTGAGTGCTTGAATTGTCAGCTTATGGGTTATGAGGCTCAGTGAGTTGACAATTTATTGAAGCTCCTTTGTTTCCTGAGATACTCATGCTTTCAGGACTTTCAACAGTAGGAGCTTGTTCTTCATTTCTTCTTGGAGAACTGGAAATAGGTCTGGGTAGCTCAAATAGTTGATCTTCGTATGGATCACTTTGAGTTCCTGTTCCAACTGAAACATTCTCACAAGATGGTTTTGAATAGTTTGGAAACAATTCTAAATCAAAAATGTATTCAGGTCCATTCCCTCTAACACAAGGAATGTGCTCATTAACAACAATGTTGGATGATTCCCAAACTGTTGAGTTTTGGTATTATATACTCTATAAGCAATAGAGGTGGAGGAATATCCAACAAAGATAGCATCATCCGACTTTTCAGCAAATTTTGCTAAATTGCCCTTTGTGTTGAGTATGGTACACCTGCTACCAAAGGACCTAAGAAAGCCAATGAACGGTGGCCTCTTGTTCCATAGCTCATAAGGGGTCTTCCCATGAGGCTTAACAATGAGAACTCTGTTTTGCACATAACATGCAGTGCTGACTGCCTCTGCCCAGAAAGTTAGAGGCAGCTTTGAATCAGCTAACATTGTTCTTGCAGCCTCAATAAGTGTCTTGTTCCTTCTCTCAGCAACCCCATTCTGTTCAGGAGTTCTAGGAGCACTATATTGTCTGGCAATCCCTTAATTATAGAATGAGTTAAGAACATGATTCTTAAACTCAGTCCCTTGATCACTTCTAATGATTTTCACCTTGTGATCCTTTTGATTTTCAATTTTAAAAATAAAAGATTTTAAAGTTTTAGCTGTTTCATCTTGTAAAATCATCAACAATCACAAGGCAGTATGATTTCCTTCCAATGCTCATTATACTTGTGGGACCAAAAAGATCCATGTGCAATAAGTGTAATGGAGTGGTGATTGTAAGGCCCCGTTCCCGGAAACCTCACAGTTGGTCAACCACAACATTATTTACATAAAATTACATACATTTAATTAAAACATTGCAGCGGATTAGATTATCAAAAACCATTTATTGCATTAATATTTAATGTTTCCAAATAATACATCAGTGTATAATAGGAGTTACAAAAGAATCATTTAGTTGCATTACAAAACAACATAATTATCATGCACGAATGGATGCTAGTCTTGCCCGCCAAGTAGCTTTCCCCCGCGTGCCATCCAAGCAACAAATTACCTGCTAACTGAAAATGCATAAAAGTCAGCGTTGCTGAGTGAATTCTAGTTTTTAGAATTTAAAGTCCCTTGTTTAAATATATAAAATATAATTTTCTTAAAACGCTTCCTTTTCATAAATCCGTTACTTCCGTACGTGATCACACATCATACGTACAACAAGATAATATTCATTATTATCTTTCATCATTTTTCTCTTTCATTTCGTACTTTTATCATTATTTTTGACTTTCTACCAGACCAATGTGCAATACCCCGAACATTATGCACGAAGCGGGTACTGGGCCGAGGTCTATAAATAGACCCCTAACATTGCGCACCAAGCCTGACCCAGTACCTAGGGCATGCTACAAGGGTCCCGTCAATCTCAAAGATTGACCCAGTGTGCATCCTTCAGGTTAGCTAAACCGCACACAGTTGAGCTAACGACAACATGGTCGTGCACCTCCATTCAATTTGCTTGCAAGACTTACATTCATTCGTTAAGTTCCACTTTTCATTATCATTAGTCTTTCACTTCATTTATGATAATACTTTATGTATATGAGCATAATCATACCACGTAAAGTCACATAATAATACGTAATATGGAACATAAGAACATGCCACAAACAAGCATAACATTAACAAACATAACCACCAAAACATCCCAGGGTTAAACCCTAAATTTCTATTTCCCAAAATTTTAGAAATTTTTTTCTAAGTGTTTTAGGCGCATGAGCACTATGCAGGCGCACCAACACTTAGGCGCATGGAAACACTTAGGCGCATGAGAAATTTTATGGGCGGATGAATACTATTTGGTCGCATGAGGTACACTTAGGCATTTGGGCAGTGGGCGCATGGGCACTATTGGGGCGAATGCGGTGGAACTTAGTCTTTTTGGCTAAGTATCAAGTGCATGAGCCTACCACTTAGGCGCATGGGCAAAAATCTAGGCGCATGAGTAACACTTAGACTACTGGGCAAAATTTCTAGGCGCATGAGGTACTGTTTAGGAGAATAAGAAGGACTTAGGCGTCTGATCTAAATTTCAGGTGCATGAGCCCTATTTGGGCACATAAGAAAGGGACTTAGGTGTTTTAAGCAAATTTCAGGCGCATGAGCATACTTAGTTCGAAACATACACTGTCCAGACCCAAATCATCATCCTAAATGGTTCTCAACCCATAACTAACTTACAAGGCACCTAAAACATGCATAAAACCATACAACACAATCAACCATACACAAACATACATACGGTTACCATACATACAAGTTGTAAAACATTTTTACATGCATATTTAGCCCCAAAGAAGTTTAAAAACACAAAACTGGGGATCTAGAACTCACCTAATGCAGCCTTAAAGTAAAACTCCACCAAAGTTAAGGGCACAAAGAGTCCCAACACCTAAAAACACAACAAAACACACAACCAAGCACAAAGAACACATAAAAATCAGTTTTAAGGTTGAAAACCCAACAAAACCGAACCAAATACACAAGAAAATTCTCACCTTAGCAAAATCAACTTCTTTCTCTCTCTAAAACCAAGAGATCTTCTGTTCTTCTTCTTCTTTCTTTTTTCCAGTCGAAAAGCAGAAGGTAGAGAGGAATGCATTGGCGGCCATACCTTTTAAACATCAAAATAATAAGGTTTTGTACTTTTTACACATTGGCCCCCTCCACTTGTGCTCCTTTTCTTTCCTTTCAAGATACTTTTCTTTTCCTTTCTTTTTACTAAAATTTTCGGTTGTTACAGTGATAGAGTTAACTTCTTTGGATTTGTGAGTGACCTTGTATTGTTTTCCTTTTAAGCAAGCAATACAGTTGTCTTTACAAAAAAACTCCTTTTTAGGCACACCATGTATCAAATTATGTTTACCTAAATTGTTCATGGTTTTAAAATTAACATGGCATATTCTTTTATGCCAAAGAGTTGACTCATCACCATTGGCTTTGGAAAGAAAGCATGATACTTTACTCAGTAGGGAAGCATTGTTCATGTCCAGCTTGTACATATCCCCTCTCTTGGGAGATCTAAGAAGCACCAATTCCTAAGGAATTGTCATCCTGGGTTTGAGAATAATGCACTCATGTTTTGTGAAAAGCATTTGGTGCTTTTGATCACAGAATTGAGAAACACTTAATAGATTGTGTTCAAGCTGCCTGACAAAGTTTACATTGTCAACTTTTAACTTACCATTGGATACACTACCTCTACCAGAAATGTATCCTTCGGCTTCACCTCCAAACTAAACAGGACCTCCACCAAAATGTTCAAATTTTTAAAGAATAGATCTGTTCCCTGTCATGTGCCTGGAGCATCCGCTGTCCACAAACCATATATTTCCATTCTTGTCATATGGATTTCCTTGCACATAAAGTGAGATGATTAGTTACTATTGGAAACCCAAGCCTTGTTGGTCTTGGGTTCTTCCAATGTAGATGATTTAATTAAACCAAAGTATAGGCAAGTGGGTTCAATTTGTGTTTTTGAGGAAGAGGTACTGGCTGCAGCATCGGTTTTGTTCTTCCATACCATCCTATGGTTGACCAGTGTAGATGATCCTGAAGAGGATTGAGCAGCATGACCTTCTTCCGAGACAACTTTCTTTTCGGAAGATTTCAAAGGATTCCTTTTGTTCCTTTGTTTGTCTTTGGCTTGTCTTCCGAAGCTATTTTTTCATCGAAAGAATGATTTTCTTCCGAAACCAACTTAGCTTTGGAAACAAGCTTTCCTTTTCTTTTCACTTAGACCATGTGATAAGGTCCAAATGTGAAACCTTCCTTGACTCCTTCTCTTTTAACATTGGTTGCATAATATGTGCTTGCAGGATTGTAGTAACAATCTTTAGCCGTGTGGTTATGCAAACCATAGATTATGCACTGAATGTTACTCTTGAAGGGGCATGATGGCTGTTGGTTCTTGCACTCCTTTTCTTCAACAACTTTCCCATTAACTTCTGATCCTTTAGTTGGACAGGAATGCTGGTACTACACTCCTTTCCTAGGTCAGAGTTTCCAACCACTTGGAATCATGCTGAAATGAATACACCCTTTTGTCTGGGACCTAGACTCAATCACATTCTTAGCAGTTTTCTTTGTTGCCTTGATTTTGTTCTTTCTCTCTTTGGTGGTAAGGGGTAGGACATCAGCGGTGGGAATGAGGTTTTCTACCTTATTCTTCCCAGTGGTGGTCACCATAGTTGCATCATTCTTTTGTTCATTGGGTAGTGGGTCAATAGTTGGAACCTCTTGCTCATGAGTGCCACATCTTAACTGTCTAACAGACACATAAAAGTGTGGTGGAGCAATTTCATTGGTCTCCAACCCACTTTTGTTTTGATAACACACCTTTGAGTGGTAGGATGATGCAACAATGGTGTTGAATAGCATACTTCTTTGCTTTAGCCTCAGCTATTACTAGTTGGGCTTGAGCCTCAGTTAACATAGAAATTAAATCTTTTATTTGAGTCCTGTAGTTTGTATGTTCATGTTTTAAAGAGGAAACAATTTTCTCTAACTCTTTAATTTTGAGTTTATAGTCAGATTCTGCTTTCTTGAAATCAGATTTTAGGATGTTCAAGGACTCAATATCAGATTTAATTTTGGTGTTGTAATCTTGATAAAGTTTAACCTTGGCAATACAAGCTGGAGTACTTGCTGTCTTCAGTTCTAGCCATGAGTGCTTGAGCAGGAGTGATATCTTGCACCATGAAGTTCAAGTCAACTTCTTGAGCAACAGCCGCAGTTTGTTGCTCAGCAAGTTATGTTGCAGCCCTTGAGGTGGTAGGATGTTGGGAGGCTTGAATTGCTCCAGGATTGGATCTTGGAGCTTTGCATTCCCCAGCAAAGTGACCAAGCTGGTTATAGTTGTAACACTTGGCTTTGCTTTTATCAAATCCAAATTTGTTGTTGGTTGGATTCTGAGGGAACTGCCTTCCTGTTCTTTTCAAGAACTTCTTTGCTTTGTAGGACAGGAGAGCCATCTATTGGACAATGTCCATGTACTCAATGTCATCTAGGCTAAAGCACTCTAGATCATCAAAGCAGAATTCAAAATCTCTAGAGTGTTCACTTCCTGAGACAAAGGCACAATTATCCTGAAAAGGAGTATGTTGAGCCTGTTGAGACCTGGGTGTCTTAGGGAAAGTGATGTATGGCCTAGAGGAAGATGATGGCTGTTGGGAATAGTTCAGGTACAACTGAGGTCGTCTTGATCCTTCAGCAGCATGTAGAGCATTGCTGACAGCAGGATTTGAGGGTCGGTTCATCTGTTGGTTTTTCTGAGTCTCCATTTCCATACGGTATCCATCAAGGATTCCGTACAGTTCCGTCATGGTGAGAGTGTTAAGATTCTCAGTTCTCTTGATAGAAACATAATAGAAAGTCCATTCAGGAGGAAGTGCACTCATGAATTTCCTTACAATGTCTCTCTTCTGAATATCCACTCCAATAGACTGAAGAGAGTTGATCAAGTTCATGTACCTGAAGTATTGTTGGATCAAGGTCTCACTAACGATATATGTGAAGTTTTCACACTTCTACTTTAGTACATCCTTCTTGGACTCATTGGATTAAGTAGAACCAGAATACATCAGCTTCAAAGCATCAAAGAGTTATTTGGCTGACTCGCATTGCTGAAAGCCAACCATTATGGAGTTTGGTATGGCTGTTAGAAGAGCAGTCATTGCTTTGCAGTCAATGTCTATTTTCTTAAAGTCTTCATCAGAGTAGTCTTCAATGGCCTTCTCAATCATAGCACCATTACCCGTTGGGGCTGCTACCTTAGGAACGTAAGGACCATGGGTGACAGATTTCCACATGCGGCTATCTTGGTACTTAATGAACCCTTCAATACGTTTACACCAAGTTCCAAAATCATCAGGAGTGATGATAGGAGCCTTGGCATTGGTTCCCATTTTGGACTCAAAAAATTTCTGGTTAAGATCCACTAAAGTGAGGTGGGTGAGTGAGTGTGAAGAAACAAGGGTGATTTGGGATGGCTAGATCTCACAATCAAGAGCCTGAAGCTCTGATACCAACTACAGGATCGGTTTTGAGTCTAAACATAGAACACATTAAGTCTCACTTGATTCATGAAACACAAAATCTCAAACTAATGTTGATAATAATATACGAAGTTAATGAACAAGATAATGGTTTTCAAGATACTTGTATATATTACTTCTCAACTCAGTATTACAAGACTCTTAAGCTCTTGCTATATAAGTTACAATGAGAAACTATATATACTACTATCTACAGCTGGTTATACTTGGAAAACCAGCTAGAATCTACTACTAGACAAATATTACATTGCTAGAAGTAAAGTATCTAAGATAAAATAATATCCTAGATAAGGTAGTCATGACAGGTCCATGACTTACCTTTTGGCACCAACTAAGAATGGTATCTGTACTAAGTTGAAAAGGTGAACAGTGGATTAAAGTATGGTCAACTATATGGGTTAGGAAAAGCACCATGCAGTCTGTCAGACAGACCATACTTTTGTCCACTGGTTCATAGTTGATTCTTCCAAAGCTAAATGGCTTCGGAAGAAAAAGTTCTTCTGAGGCCATTTATACTTTGGAAAAAACAACCTCTTCTGAATCTTTTACAAGTCTTTATGACTTTATTCTTCAAAAGACTTTATCTTGAATCTTCTAAGTGTGAATACTTTGGAAGGAGAACTTCTTGGTCTTTGGAAGACTTTGTTTTATCCTTCGGAAGTTCTTCATATACTTCGAAAGGAAAACTACTTAGTCTCGGAAGACTTAGTTTTTCCTTCGGAAGCTCTTTAGACATAATGCTTCGGAAGATCTTTGACATAGCTGCGGAATAGTAGTTTTGTCTTCGGAAGACTTCTTCAACTTGTACACAAAATTGTTCTAAGTGCTGTTTTGGTTGCACCAGCCTCATATGATCCAATATATATATATATATATATATATATATATATATATATATATATATATATATATATATATATATATATATATATATATATATATATATAAAACGAGGGTGTGATGGCAGAGGCATATAGGACGGGAAAAAATAACAAAAATTAATAATTTTCATTATTTGAATTCAACTATGGTGTTGATGAGTACGATTAGATATAGTGGGGAACAAGAACTTGAAACAAGGATTGATTCAAGCATTGAAAATTATTAGGTCTTGTCTCGTTTTCGAATATTTTTTCTTTGTTTCATTGTTTCTCTCTTGAATGTTATTAAAGTTGGCAAGTTTATTATTGTTCTTAATATTTATAAACATTAAGAGTAGTTAACTTTTTAGTACTACTTAGGTTTGGTTGAAAACTAGTACATTTTGGTAAATATTTGGTTTTGATTTCGTATATTTGTTTATTAATCTTGTAACTTGATTATTCTCTAAATTTAATATGGACATGTGTATTGTTTTATGCTTAAAAGTCAATGCCATGCTCGTGTAGGCATAATCTTGATTGATTGCATGACATCTAGATTAGGTTATACATGTTAAAATTAATTACTTTGTGTTTTTAATTTAAACTTTGATTAGAGATTATCTTAGGAGTTTTGGCCGTGATTTTTTTAGTA
Source organism: Flaveria sonorensis (assembly GCA_025506505.1). Lineage (NCBI taxonomy): Eukaryota > Viridiplantae > Streptophyta > Magnoliopsida > Asterales > Asteraceae > Flaveria > Flaveria sonorensis. The sequence continues at coordinate 52,641,573 of CM046429.1, forward strand.
TGTGCAATGTGATACCTTATCTAGAATCTAGGGGAGAGATGTTGCTTAAAACCTCCTACCCATTGCTTGTTCGGTAGATTTCGTGAGAGCGTGTTTTACCTTTTATTCGTGGTGTTAGTGTTATAGGGTATTTTTTTAGAATTAATTAAGTTGTCCTTTTTCTTAGCATTGGAAAATATAATCTTAAAGACGTTATGGTTGAAATGTAGGGGTGATCTTCGATTAGACATTTTAATAAACCTATCTTGTGCTTCACACGTGTCTTTGGTTTTCTTAGGGGGTAGCAATATACTTAGTTAATCCTAGATTCGTATTTTTGGAGATAGTCATATGAGACATTGCCTTTGTGTCATTGCATGTTAGTTGGATTCCTACCTAGGAAGTTATTTTACATATTTGATTGTATTCAAGTTTTCAAGTTTAAAATTTTTAATTTTTTTTATTCCAATCGTCATGTATAGATTAATTAATTTTAGTTAAATTGTTTAAATTGTTTATTAAAAGTTACTTAAAATAATTAGGTGTTAGGACTAGATTAATTGTATAGGTTTAGAAGATTATTCATCACTTGTAATAAACTCTTGTACATATTTATCTTTTTGTATGCAAGTTATATATATGTTAACCGAAATTATTATTTGTGTCGAGTATGTGTAATTGCAGGAATACATCATACTTGGTCAAGTTTGAAATTTGACAAAGTACAAGAACATTTCCGGAAGAACAAGTCAAAGAATGTGCATCCGGGATCTCCTACGGAAGCATTGTAACTTCTATGGAAGATCAAGTCTGCTGCTGCTCCTGCGGAAGAAAGCTTGCTCCTGAGAATGAAGTTCAACATGAAGATCAAAGAAACAACTCCTACGAAAGGCTAACTCCTACGGAAGACCAACTCCTACGGAAGGCTATTTCCTACGGAAGAACAAAATACTTACATGAACTCCATTCATCAAGGAAGCTTCATGAAGTCAACAAGTCAAATTCTCTGAAGTGACGTCATCAAGTCAACATCTGCGAAAGACTACACTTCTGTCAGAAACGAATATTGCATGTCACGTCAAGAATTTTATTTGTGTGAATCTCTGCCTATAAATAAGAAAGATACTTTTACCCATGTAAAAAGTGAATCCCTGTGCCTATAAATAGAAGGCATGGGTGCACACTTTTACTACACCCTAGAGCAATCAGATCATTAGCATCAGAAATCAATATCATCATTACACTAACGATACACCAAGAACACCAAGAACACCTAGAACATCACATAGCAATTATCATATCAACAAAGATCAAAACCGATTATAATCAATTCAGTATTAATGGAAATCATTTAAAGTAAATTTGTTTATCATATTACTTTAGCTTGTTATCCATTTCTCTCATCTGTTCTTCATCGATTTACGTTACAATTACAATTTATTAAACAATTAATTAAACAACGAGTTATGATAATTCCGCGATCATTATTTGTTCAATCGAACTGATAATTCCTGCTTCGATCCTTGGATTCACAGGTGGTATCAGAGCCTCATGCTCATTGATCTAGATCAATTGATCTATTAGTATTGATTTGTCTAGTTAGTTGTTAATTCATCAGATCTATCAGTTTTTTATTAGATATGATAATTTTGGCTTAAAATTGCATTTGACTGTTCGTTATAGCTTGAGAGTTCATAACACAGATTTAAGCGTGTTGTTGAACAATTTAATTAAAACACAAGTTGAGTTTAGCTAATCAATATCTAAAAAAGGTATTGTACTCAACGAATTGGTGTAATTGGTTAAAATCATCAAACCCTGTTATATCGATCATCAAGTACTGTTTCATTGCTCGATTAACTCTGATCTACGTTAAAATCAATTTGATTCATGGATTTGTGTTGTTGTTTGATATTTGAAGGTTGTTCAAACAAATTTGAACAGATCGCGTCATCTAAAATCTCAAATTCAAATCATCTGAGAATTTACAGAGAGGTTTGATTAATTTTGACCACAACTGCTTAATCGTCTGATAATTAAGAGTTTGTCAATAATTAGCTTATTCTCAACGAAAGCCATTTATTCAGAGGAATCTTTGTCTTAGTTGATTTGATATAAGTATTATCTATGATTTGTTCTTGCTGTGTGAGTGTGTTTGCATCACGTTTACTTTACACATTCATAGGGTATTAGATCAGTTGATAATTTGATAATTTCCAAGTTAACTAAAATGAGTAATTCAATTGTTGGCTCAGCTTATCAACCCCCAAAACTGGAAAAAAAGCTGATTTAAAACATGGAAAATTAGATTCAGGAACCATGTTAATTACAATGATTTTGATTTATGGGTGTCTATGACTGAAGGTCCCTACATTCCACATACTCTTGGACCTGATTATAATGACAACAATCAACCCATAAGTTTGAAAGATCTATCTCCTGAAGATGTTAAGAGGGTCAAAATTGATATTAAGGCCTATAGTATTCTTACTATGGCTTTACCTAAAGACCTCTTGATCAGATGTGAATCATACAAAACAGCCCACTCTTTGTGGAAGATTCTTCACACTTTGTGTGAAGGAAGTAATGAGATCAGAAGCATTAGGAAGGGTACCCTTCATTCACAATATGAGACTTTTCATCATATTAAGGGTGAATCTATTCCTCAACAACTCCATAGATACATGCAACTTGTTACTGAAATAAACATCTTTGAGTTGAAGTACGGTAATGAGGAGTTGAATAAAGAGATGCTCCATACTTTCCCTGAAAGTTGGACACAAACTGTGTCTATGTTTAAGAATACCCTTGATCTAAATGCAATTGGGCTAGATACTTTGGTAGCAAAGATGGAAGCTCTAGAGTTGGATGACAAAACAAGAAACAAAAGTGTAAAAGCACTAATTGCACCATATCAATTTAAAGAAACAAAGGGTGTTGGAAGTGCCTTTATTTCCAATGTTGATGACGGAAGCTCTTTTGTTGAGAGTGATGATGAAGATGAAGCAGCTTTCTATGCATCAAAGTCCTCTAAATCAAAATCTCAAAGCAATTCAAACAAGAAAGTGAAAGAGAAACATGATGATTCAAAAACCTCAAATGCTACAGCCACAAAGGGATCCACAACCAAAAAAAGCAACACTCAATCTGAACCAATCACTATGGTACTAGAATCATAAGAGCAAAAGGCAGCATTTGCAGCGTTCTCTTCAAGCTTTCAAGCTTATTTGGGTAGTACTTTGACCCCTGCTCACATTTGTCAACAAGATCTTGAAGAACTTCATCCTGATGAAGTGGAGGAAATGGATCTACAATGGCAAATGGTCATGATTGCTTACAAAGCTAAAATGTATTTGAGAAGGAACAAGGGATTGGCAGTTGCAGGGAGAACTACAAAGATTGGTGTTGATAAATCCAAAGTGAGATGCTACAAGTGCAACTTGTATGGTCATTTTTCAAGAGAATGCAATCAGCATTCAATAAGTGACTTGAGACAAGCAAACCAAAGAAACTTCAAGCAACCTCAACTTACAAACTCATCCCCACCAGCAACAAGTTCATCAGCAGGTACAAGTTACACTAAAGAAACAGGGTTAATTATCTTGCAGGATGGTACTTGTGATTAGAGCATGTATGAGAAAGAAGTTTTAGAGGAAAATCAAGCATTGATGGCTAACATGGAGAACAAAGTTCCACCTATGGCCAGAGAGGTAAGGGATAGATTGTGTTCATCCAGATGTGTTGAAGAGGTTGAAAGATATAGAGTCCATGCTCAACAATTGGCTGATAAAGTCAAAGAAACTATGATTTTGAATGATTCTCATATGAGAGAACACAAATTATATCAGGTTAAAATCACTTCTCTACAAAAGGATTTGGATAAACTTTTATCTGAAAAATATAATTTGAAAGTACAAGTTGAGCATCTGACCACCTTTTTAACAAAATCAATGTCTGATCATGCATCCACTGAAGTGAAACTTTAGAAGTTTCAATTATCATCTCAGCAATATGAGAAACTTTTGAATACTCATATTGAAACAAAGAACAGGTTTGTTGCACCCCCATTGAATGATAACTACACCACATTACCTAAGTCAATGACCAATAGTTTGTCAAATCATTTTGTATCAAGCACCAAAAATGAACCAAAAATTGAAATTAATGAATTGATAAGTGGTGAAGATACCGAGGTCAGTGAAACTGATTCATCTGAATCAAAATGTTGAAAGCAAATTGAATTGGAACTTGATTTTGATGATTATGATGACCTGGATGAGTTTGATGAGCTTAATGAGCAAAAATGTGTTGGTCTGGGTAAAGGGAAGAATGTGTTAATTGAACCTATAATTCCCAAAGTTTTTGAGAAGATTAAGCTACCTTATCCTCCCAAACAAAGAAACATGTTGAAGGCCATCTACACAAGAATTGCTCAATTAAATGAAGGAATTCATGAGCTTAACAAGCAGCACAAAACTCATTCATCAAAAAGAACTATTAGATCCATAGAAGAAGAGAAAATCACTTCCGCAGAACACATGCAGAAGAAGAAGACTGTTTTAGAACCATCTGTAGAAAATCCATGGAAGAAGACAAATGTTCTTTCAAAACAATCATCCGTAGATGATCTATGGAAGAAGCAATCATCTACTGAATCACACAATGCGAACAAGAAAGGTAAGCAACAGAGAATTGTGAATCCTAAGCAATAAGAAGATTCTTCAGCTGCAAAGATTGAGAGAGAATTGAAGAAGAAATAGAAGAAGAAAGTGGAGTCTGGAAGTGAAGTTGAAGAAAAATATTGCGAGTGGTGTGACATGCATAACCACAACACAGATGATTGTTACTTTAGCAGCTATTGCTCCATATGCAAAATTGTTACACCCTTAAAATCCGCGTGCGGGGTTTTACCACGAGGCGTGTGACATACCAGGATCTCAGTCATTAGTTACTCAGAACGACTCTATATGTACAAACATTCAAAATTAAAGTTTAACTTTAAATACTGAGGAAGCATTAAATAAAACAGAAAAACCCAAAACAATGTAACATGATTTAAAATACGCAAACAAATGCGCCCAAGCATTATGCAAAACCAAAGCATAAAGTTTAAACAAACATAATCCCAAAAACATTGTTTCATAACATGATGACAACACCATGATGCTGACCCATGTAATGTGCTCCTAGGCAATGGTAACCTCAACCAGAGAATAGCATACTAAAAGAGTCAACAAAAAGGTTGGTGAGTTCAAGAGTTTGTGTTAAACATAAATCAACAACAGTTGCATAATATAAGAAGTGTATTGTAATAGATAGCTAGTCTATAAACAAATAGTAATAATCATAGTGATTTCGCGATTGAAGCTGACTGTGTTACGTTTGTTGCCTCCTGCCATGACTTACCAGGTCGTGACAAATGTTTGTTAGGACAATATTGCACCGGTCTGACCTCGAGTCGCACAGGTGGGGCTCGTCAGACCCAGTAGTACTACCCAAGATTTCCCGCTAATCATCATTATTAACAATCCGAAAGTGTGAGGACTTTCATGGTATTCAACACTATATCATACTATACACAACTCATATAAAGTAAGCGTTTATAAAACCAGTATCCTATCTCCCCCAAAAGAGAGTATGTAAAAGAGTGGGGCATGAACTCACCTGATGCGCGCAAGAAATAACTTAAAGCTTAACTTGAAAGAAAGAGTGGAAAGACAACCTTCAAAGGTCACCCAGAACACATGAGTACATAAGTACGTGTACACAGAATCAATATGAAACCCTAAGCACTCTATAAACCAAGGAACTCAAGGTTTAAGAAAGACAAGACACATTTGACCCAGTTGACCCGTTTGACTCGTTGGTGACATTATAGGTGAAATTTCATTCAAACAAGCATAACAGTACATCACACATGGTTAACATACAAGCTGATCACATATGACACTTCATTACCCACATGTACTACCTAGATCATCATACAACCAGATATCATACAAGTCATGCGAATCTCAAACAATTATCATGCTCAACATAACTACAACACAACCAAAGCACCATACGTAGGATCAGATCATGCACAGCATGCCATGTGAAGCCACTCACGACTTCACACCCTAAACCCTGCCAATCCTACTAAGTAGGGGCCTCAGATTCGCACCCGTGTATGATGATCATCAACATACCATTTAACAGAAATCATATCATCCAAAATGTTCAACCATGATCAACCACAAACCAACAATAGTCCTAACATACCTATATGACCCATTACCATGAATTCCCACAAACAGGCCAAATTAGATAACTAACCAACTAAACATTCATACAACCCAAACAATACATTCTACCACCTTAGAAATCATCTATGAACATGCTAACATGATCCTAATGTCCCAAACATGTTCAAATCCTCATACTCAAGAATTTGTGCAAATAAAGTTTCCCTTTTGGGGAAGCACATCCCAAAATCTATCAAACATCCAAAATTCATGGATTCATCAATAATATACCAATTCAAGCTCATGATAACATCTAGACATGATCAACAACATCCAATTATCACAATTCATCAACCTTCATAGCCAAAAGTTACTATCTTTAGTAAGACATGAACTACAACATTCATTCTTGGATTTCTAGCATTCAAATCAACAATCTAACATCCAATTATCATCACAAACACATCAACAACATCAATTCATCATCAAATCACCATATCCATGCAAATAAAGTTACTATTATTGGTAACCTATGAACAACGCATCAAAATCGCAACTTTCTTGCATAATCAACGTTAACTAACATATATACAATCTAACTAACATAATAACATCAACAAACAATCAAAAAACGACATTCAACACCCAATTTCGAACTTAGGGTTTCGGCCATAAGTAAAAACCATCAAAAACATATAAAAATCCAACCTTTAAACGCGTATTGGCTTGGAATTGAAGATTCTAACGTGTTGTAGCACTTGAAATCGATCAAATCTGTGGTTTATTGCTTGGTTCTTGGTCGAATTCGAAGTGGAGAGGGGAAGAGGGTGTAGGTCGTGGCCGATCAAGGTGTGGGGGCTAGGGTTGGGATTTTTGTTTTATTTAATAATCCATAATTACCCTTTTAACCCTTATAATTTGTATTTTATTAAAACTAAGCTTTTAATTACTTTTTAAAAGGTTTAAACTTAAAATAATAAGCATATAAACTAACAATAATAATCATATGCATTATCTTTACTAGATACAAAACATACGGATTAAACACACACGTTTCCACGTTAAGCGATAGAATTCACAATTAATATTTAAATCGCATATTTACAACTAATAATCAACATAGAAATTGTTTGTTTAATATTATTACTTATTATTAAGTCACCAACATTCAACGACAACTAGTGTGTGATCATGACATGTGTATGCAAGACTTAACGGAACTAACGGAGTTTGGTAACGGAAAATTACCGGATGTCACATTATCCCCATTGCGTTACATGGTGAGTGTTCCATCACTGGTCTACTGCATTGGCATAAGAGGAAAGCTAAACCCTAAACCCTAAACCCTAAACCCTAATTTGTATTTTATTAAAACTAAGCTTTTAATTACTTTTTAAAAGGTTTAAACTTAAAATAATAAGCATATAAACTAACAATAATAATCATATGCATTATCTTTACTAGATACAAAACATACGGATTAAACACACACGTTTCCACGTTACGCTATAAAATTCATAATTAATATTTAAATCGCATATTCACAACGAATAATCAACATAGAAATTGTTTGTTTAACATTATTAATTATTATTAAGTCACCAACGTTCAACGACAACTAGTGTGTGCTCATGACACGTGTATGCAAAACTTAACGGAACTAACGGAGTTTGGTAACGGAAAATTACCGGATGTCACAAAAATGAACAATCACATGACTGTTGATTGTTACTTCAACAAACACTGTGTTATTTGCAACAAGAATAACCATTCAACTCAAGAATGCTACTTCAACAAGAAGAACAAATTAAAAGTTCCAAAGAAGCAACAATCTGAGAATGGTGAATCAGACTCACAATCCACTGAAAGCAAGGCAAGTTCAAAGCAAAAGAAGCAGCAATCAAAATAAAAGGTTCCAAAGACAAAGAAGCCAACATCTAATGATGATCAACCAAAGAGGAAGAAGGAGAAGCAACATTTTCAAAGCAAGACACCTCACAAGAAAGTAGATTTGCAGGAAGAAAAAGCCTTCTTTGACCACTTTGAAAAGGGTAATCAAGTACCACCATCAAAAACAAAAGATGTAGAAACTTTCTCTAATCAAGTATCATCATCAAGTTCAAAGAAAAAGATTCTTAAAGAAGAGGTGATAGAGGAAGTGCTGGTGGATAAGAACAAAGTGCTTCAAGTTCATATTCAATAGAATCATCCTCACCCCAAACAAAACATAATGAATCAAATGAGTCTAAAAAGAACCCTGAGACATCTAGGCTCATCCATAAGGGAGTAACAATTTTAGGTACCAATGGCAAGCCCAAGACCATTAAGGCTTGGGCTCCACGCTCTAATTGATTTCATTATTTTTGTAGGAACATCCATGGAGGGCTGACAACAAGTGGTATGTTGACAGTGGTTGTTCCAGGCATATGACAGGAAACTGTTCTCTCCTCCATCATTTCAAACATAAAAATGCTTTATATGTGGCATTTGGTGGGGATAAGAAGGGAGGTAAAATTGTTGGTGAAGGAATGGTAACAAATGGTGTACTCAAATTTGAGAAAGTAATTTTTTGTGAAAATTTACAATACAACTTGCTGAGTGTATCTCAAATTTGTGATCAAAATTATACCACTTTATTTGATAACACTTACTGTTACATTCTTAAGACAACTTTTCAAATCCCAGCATATTGGATCCTTCTTAAAGCACCAAGAAAAGGAAACACATATTTTTTGGACATGAACAACACCTCTATAACAAGCAATGAAACCTGCCTGATTTCTAAGTCATCAAAAAATGAAGCTCAACTGTGGCATAGAAGAATGGTTCATTCAAACATGAAGAACATGAACAAGCTGGTCAAAAATGACTTAGTCATGAGCCTTCCCAAGAAAGAAGTTTATTGTTCTAATCATTGTTCATCATGTTATAAAGGAAAACAACATAGGGTGTCACATAAGTCCAAAACAATCAACACAAACACAACAACACTCAAAATGCTACACATGGATCTTTTTGGTCCAACCAATGTGATAAGCATTGGAAAAAGGCAATATTGTTTGGTGATTATTGATGATTTCACTAGATTTACTTGGGTCTTTTTCTTAAATTATAAAAGTGAAATATCAGAATCATTAATGGAGTTCATCTCTAAGATTGAAAATCAACTTGATTTTAAACTCGGAATCTTAAGAAGTGATAATGGATCTAAATTTGTTAACCATGTTTTAGACTCCTTTTATAGGAACAAAGGCATAGCCAAACAATTCAGTGCTCTAAGAACTCCACAACAAAATGAAGTTGCTGAAAGAAGGAACAGAACTCTCATTGAAGCAGCAAGAACAATGCTAGCTGACTCACATCTGCCAATGACATTTTGGACTGAAGCAGTGAATACAACATGCAATGTTCAAAACAGGACATTAATTGTCAAAGAACATAATAAACACCCTATGAACTTTCGTTTAAAAGAAAACCTTTTATCAGATATCTTAGAGCATTTGGGTGTCATGTGTCTATTTTAAACACCAAAGATCAATTAGGAAAGTTTTCTGAAAAAGCCTATGATGGTTTCTTTGTTGGCTACTCATCAACATCTAAATCATATAGAGTATACATTCAACATCAAAACATTGTGGAGGAAACTCCTAATGTATCATTTGTTGAATCCTTATTTCCAAAATCTATAAAAGGATCATCTTGGCTGTTTGATATAGATGCATTAACAAATTCATTTAACTCTGGTTATTTGAATGTTGCAGGTCCCTCGGATACATGCTATCCTTATGTACCTCCAAGTATGAGTGAAATTCCATTGACTGCTGATCCTCTAAGATTATCACATTCAAACACTTCAAGTGTTGCTGATCCTGGCCCTTCATCTCAAACAAGTAACGAATATTCTGATGGAAATGAAAATTCAACTTCCATAAAAGCAACTAATACATCAGCAGAAGTTAATCATGCATCCGCAAAAGTTTCTAATGAATCCAGAGTAATGAATAATGCATCAGCAGCAGTTCCTTCTACATCCATAGATGTCCCATCTACTTCCGGAGATGATTTATTACCACAAACTGAAGTTCCCAATCCATCAGGAGATATTCCAACAGTCACATCTACTGAACAACAAACTACAACATCCGTAGTTGTTCCTGTAACTCTCGCGAAAGTTATTCCTACATCTGCGGAAACACAAACTCATGAAGATGGTTTTCATTCAGCTTCAGAAGAACAAAATGATGAGGATTTCGACCACTTTGTTGATTATCCATCTCAGCTGGATCCATCTCCATTATCATTAACCAAAATCTCTAACTTGGAATCATCCATTCCAGTTGAATCAATTCCAACATCAAGAATTCATAAGTATCATCCAATTGAAAACATCATTGGTGATCTTAATGAAAGAACCACAAGAAGCCAAGGGGGAGCTGCTAATATTTGTCTTTTCTCTTGTTTTCTTTCATAAGTGGTTCCTCCTAACATCATTGCAGCATTAAATGACAATAGCTGGATTGAAGCAATGCAAGAAGAACTTCAACAATTTAGAAAGCAAAAAGTTTGGAATCTAGTTGATCTTCTGAAGGCCAATATCCAATTGGTACAAGGTGGCTTTTCAAGAACAAACTAGATGACAGAGGTATCTTTATTAGAAACAAAGCAAGGCTGATAGCACAAGGGTATACTCAAGAAGAAGGGATAGACTATGATGAATTCTTTGCTCTAGTTGCAAGGATTGAAGCTATTAGAGTCTTCCTAGCCTATGCTTCACATAAGAAGTTCACAGTTTATCAGATGGATGTAAAATGTGCCTTCTTATATGGTAAAATTGATGAAGAAGTCTATGTTGCCCAACCACCAGGCTTTGAGGATCCTGATTACCCACATAGGATATACAAGCTTAATAAAGCTTTGTATGGTCTACATCAAGCACCAAGAAAATGATATGAAACATTGTCATCTTTCTTGCTCAAGGATGGTTACAAAAAGGTAACCATTGATCAAACTCTCTTCTTTAAACATGATCATCAAGACCTCTTAGTTGTCCAAATCTATGTGGATGATATCATTTTTGGATCAACAAACAAGAGATTATGTGAAGACTTTGAATCTTTGATGAAATCTAAGTTCCAAATGAGTTCCATAGGAGAATTAACATTTTCCTTGGTTTACAAGTTCATCAGAAATCAAATGGAATTTTCATCAATCAGGAGAAGTTTGTGCACCAAATCTTGAAGAAGTACAACCTTACTGACTCTTCTTCATGCAAAACACCAGCATCAACAATAGATAAGATTGTACCTGATCCTAAAAGGAAATCAGTTGATCAAAGATTGTATAGATCTATGATAGGATCTTTGATGTACTTAACTGCCAGCAGACCTGACATAATGTTTGTTGTGTGTGTTTGTGCTAGGTACCAATCAGACGCTAAGGAGTCACATATGAATGCTGTTAAGAGGATTTTCAGATACCTCAAATGGAAGCCAGCTCTTGGACTTTGGTATAACAAAGAAAGATATTTCAACCTCTATTCATATTCTGATAGTGACTTTGGTGGTTGCAACAACAACAGAAAATTAACAACTGGTGGCTGTCAATTCATTGGACCAAGACTAGTTTCTTGGCAGTGCAAAAAGCAAACAAATGTGTTAGTATCCACAGCTCAGGCTGAGTACATAGCTGCTTTAGCTGGTTGCTCTCATGTTTTGTGGTTGCAAAACCAAATACTTGATTATGGTTACAATTTTCTTCAAACACCAATTTTCATAGATAACTCAGCTGCTATGTTCATAACTGCTAATCCAGTGCAACATAGTAAAACAAAACATATAGAAATTAGATATCATTTTCTGAGAGACAGCTTAGAAAAAGGTTTAATCAAGTTGATCAAAGTGGATACAACAAATCAGCTTGCTGATTTATTCACTAAAGCCTTTGACTCAGTGAGATTTAATTTCTTAATTGAGTCTTTAGGCATCATCAACTTGGATTAGTCATCATCACAAAGAAAAGCATGATCTGTCCTTTATAATTCTCAATATAAAATACCCAAAAACATCCATAAAACATATAAAACTCCAAAAATATTGTCTTCCTAATATGTTTTCTTGAAAAAGCAATTCATATCATGGGAAATGATAGCACACTATACCTTTGTTTACTTGCCTGTTTTTAAAACAAATAATAAAGACTGATCAGATGTGATTTGATATGTGAGTAGGTTCAACTTGAGTGGAAAATAAACAAGTCCATGCTTAACATAATGCCAAGATGACTAATTGTGGTCAATTCTATTTTGAGGAGCAAGCAAGTAAGTCTTATCCTACTGTGATCAACTTAGTCACCTAAGCACACTATGTTCCGACACTTTACAGCCTCTATCTTTGCGCATCATGAACCCTCTGTTTTGCATGAGCAAAGACCTAGTTAATAGGACCCTCTGTTTTGCGTGAGCAAAGACCTGGGTTCTTAGGCACCTTTGTTTTACGTGAGTAAATACCTGGTGACCTGATGCTAATCATCATAAGTTCCAAAAAGGAATAGCTCTAAAAGAATCCAAAGTGATCAAATGTATATTAGCTTAAAGAGCATAAAAATCATATCAACAACATTAATAAGATTTCAAAGAGATCTTAAGATAGAGCTTATGATTTAAGGAAAATAGTTTTCAAGTGTGAAAAAGTGATGAATTGACTCATAAACGGAGGACAAACTCTAATGTGAATTGAATATGGAGTCCATATTTGTCTATCTTTAATCAATACCAAAACATGATAAACAGCATGACAAGTTGAATATATACTCTTGCTTGAATTTATGTGGATCATAATACTTGCAATCAGCATTAGATCTGTGTATACTATCATCATACAAAATGCATCAGGAAGTTGCTTAGTGTCATAATATGATCCCATGTTATGGTTAAGTTGCTTGTAAATATGTTGTGTAGTTTTTGCTTATAAACAAAAATACAAAAAGATTTTGTTTCTGTTCTTTTCTTTGCTAATAAGATGGACAGATAATTGCTTTTCATGCTATTCTCTTCATAAATTTTTGCTAAATGCATAAGTTCATGATTTATCACAAATTTAGGGAGAATAGTCATCAACATGAAAAATTAGTATCAAATGAGTTTCTCTTTTAAATGAAGAAAATTGGAACTTGAGCACTAACTTGGCTGCAGGATATCTGAAATTTTTTAACCAAATCAATCTCTTGCACATTTTCCATGAAGCAAAGTCAACAAGGTCCAACAGCAATCAACAAATGATCTAACAAAATGTTAGGATCATACAGCAAAAACATAACAAGTTTGCCTTCCGTAGATGTTCTGCGGAAGAATTAACTTCTTCCGTGGAAGAATTAATTTTGTGATTCTGCGGAAGATTTAATTTGTGGTACCGCGGAAGAATTAACTTACGGATAAAAGGATTTAATGATATTCTGCCGAAGAGTCATACTCCAAACAACCACGAAAGGGTAATGAGGATTGAGGGTCCCACATCATTAAATAAAAGGATTTAAATATCCTAAGGGAGTACAAATGATGTTCATGACCATTGTCATTCTTATTAACTTTTTCAGACCTAGAAAAATGCTCTCATCCCATAAACCACTCTTTCCGCCAACATTCAAGTTACCCACTCCACACAACCTTCCTCTCTTAAATTTCAACATCATAGCATTGGACATACAACATTTTCAAGATGGCTAACAGATTTGCAAAAGAACATAATGCTTATGCTTTTCTTAATGCCGAAGACCCAGTGACCGAAGGATATAGAGATATAATCAATTATTTGAGAAGATCAAGAATATCTTGTGCATTATCTGTGGAAGCAACCATCTATCAATCCGATATGATAGATTTTTGGAGCATAACACGAATAGAGGAGGAGGATAATGAAAAGGTGATTTATTCAACCATAAGAAATGATGTGTTAAGGGTTGATGAAAGAATCATCAGAAGGGTGTTACAGCTGGGAGAACAAGAAGAGAATCATCCAGACGTGTTTGAGCATGACTACATTGAAAAAATCTTTCGTCTGATGGGATATGAAGGAGATTATAAGAATAGAGAGATCAAGAAAGGTAGGTTGTGCAAACCTTATAGGTTTCTATGCCACACTTATCTAAAGTGTATGTCAAACAGAAAATCTGGGCTAGATAGATTTTCAAGTTTCATATCATCTGGAATAATCAGTGTGTTTGAGGGAAGAAGATACAACTATGCTAAATACATCTTTGGGTGCTTATGTGACCATATCAGGGTACAAAAAGAAGATAAGATGTACATGTTCCCTAGATTTCTCCAACTGATCATCAATGATGTTTTGCCCAGCATTCGAGTAGAAGGTGGAGTTTTTGTTCAATCTCACCTTGGGAGGTCTATGCTTAACAAAATCGATGGGCAATATCAAGGAAGAGATATGGAGATGTTTGCTCATGTAATAGATGAGAATGCAAACATTCCCCAAGAGCTTATGTACATTGAACAACAACAAGCATCACCTGCTGTGTCCTTTGAACCAATACAACAAGAACCACTTTCTCCACCACCAACAACCTTGATAAACCAACCAGAAACACCACCTATTCATCTCAACTCACCAACAAGTGAACACATACAACCCTTCTCTCCTTCTCATTCCCAATCATCATTAAATACTGCTACAGCTGAACCATTCTCACCAGCACATCTATCACCACAACAAGAACCACATTCTCCACCACCAACTCCTTTGATAAATCTACCAGAATCACCACCTGCTCAACTGAATTCACCATCAAGTGAACACACTTAACCTTTCTCCCCTTCCCAATCCCAATCATCACTCAATACTGCTACAACAGAACCATTCTCACCTGATCACCATCAAACACCTTCTCATCTACCAACACAACAAACTTTCTTACCCCCACTTCCTAAACTCACCTCACCAGCTGAAAGCCCTGCACTCACTGAAATTATCAATCTTGAAGATGATGATGATAATGAAATAAAAGATGGTGCAACAGAAGAAATCTATTTAGAAGCTGAGGGGAATAATGAAAAGAAAGTTGAACAACATATTAAAGATGCTTGTGTAGAACAACAAGATGAGAGTGATACTCGCTTTGTTGATATCACTGCTCTTGATGAAGATGATCTAAGAGAAGAAGAGATTAATATGCGTAAAAGATTCCTTGTGGCTAAATATAATAGTCTAATCATCAAAAGTAATCAAAAGTTAGAGAAGTTGAGAGATTTGAAAAGGAAGTTAAAGGAGAAAGATGAAACCATTGCAACTCAAGAAGCAAGTTTTATATTGGTAGATCTACTTGGGGAATCCCCCACACACAGTGCCTTCCTTGATGAGCGGGAAGGGTACCACACTGAGATCCTGCGGGGTCGTTTATGGCATGTGACAAGTTTTAATAAGATACTAAGGTGAACCATCCGGCAGGTATGGTCCACCATATGAGGCTCAGTTCTTCCCTCAGGATTAGCCGGTGTAACATAACTTTGGAAGAGGCTAGCCGGGACTGAGTGCAGGGTTGATTGTGATCCCCACAACTATGATACTATGATCTTTGACTTTTAAATCAAATGTGGATTCTTTTGAATCCTTTTGTTTTTGAACTTTAAGCACTTGAATTCACCAACTTTTTAGTTGACACAAATCTCTTTTGAGCATGTTTCAGGTAATCCTTGATGGGAGTCTCGCTGTTGTAGAAGACCTTGACCTAGCACCGTGATCCATGGCATTGGCTTGTTTGGTTTTTAAACAATTTGAACAATTTACATTTATTATTGTTGGAAACAATTTTTACCGATGAATTAAGTACTTGTATTGGTGGCTAGACCTACTTCTAGCCCGGTTTTTCTTTAAACATTAATGCCATGTGATGTTCTCTCCTTTTGTGCTCTTATGATGGTTTGTTTCCGCTGCCATATGTTGTTGCCAGTCTGTGACGTCCCACCCTACCTGGGCCCGGGGTGTGACATATTTCTCAGCCACAACCATCGAAATCACCTTTGGAACCGCAGTAACTCGATCACCATAAATCGTCACCGAACTCCCATCTGACGCAATCAACTGAATCATCTTCTTGCAAAACACAATATTTGCATCGTAGACTGCTAGCCAATCCATCCCTAGAACCACATCGAATCCGCCTAGGGGCATCACGAATAATTTAGCAGAGAACCTATGGCCTTCCAACTCTATATCATAATTCTCTATCAGATCAGAAATCCTTGTAGACTTACCAATTGCAGTTTCTACATCGAAGGGCTCATCAATCTTTCTACTCCTAACAGGCAACTTAGCACAGAAGGCAGCAGAATTAAAGCTCTTACTAGCACCAGAATCAAATAGTACAGAGGCACAAGTTTGGTTTACTAGGAAGGTACCTGACATAACATCGGGGTCCACCCTAGCCTCCTCCCCAGTCATAGTAAATGCTCTGGCTTTTGCCTTCGTCCCCTCCTCCTCAACCCCCTTTCTTCACCCCGGAGCTCTAGGCCCTTGGCCTCTTGCAATCCCTGCTCCGATGGCCCCCTTCACCATAGTTATAACACCTCATCACCCCACACTCCTTTGCCATATGGCCAGGCTTCCCACATTTGAAGCAGATGTTCGATCCCCACTTATACTCCCCTGGGTGGTCTCTTCCATACTTACCACACTTCTTCATCCTCGTACCTGCCGACACCACCCTTCGATCATCCATCCTTGCCTTCTTGTTGCTCGGTGTAAAACCACCATGACCAAATCATTTCCCATTCCAGCTCCTGTCACCACCACCCTTTTTGTTCACCTCCACCACTGCCACTTCTTCTCTCTCATCATATAACCTCCCTGCCAGATCAACCACCGACCTAAACGTGCTTGGTCGGGCGGCAATCATGTGCCTACGGATATCCACCGGCAGACCCTGTATGTACCTCTTCATCTTTTTGACACCGGCGTCACCTGGTCTGGCACTAGCCTTGCCATCTTGTTGAACTTAGTCGTATACTACTTGTGTGTCATATTTCCCGCCTCTAGCTCTAGGAACTCTCTCTCAATCTTTTCGCTCCCTGTGAGGACAAAACTCCTCGATCACCATCTTCTTTAACTCGCTCTACCTCATTCTCCCAATGGCCCTGCTACCCTCGGCCTGGACAATATTGTCCCACCAGTATAAAGCCGAGTCCATGAATGAGTGGGTAGCAAACTTCACCTTTTGATCCTCCTTACATTTGCTGATGTCCAACACAGCCTCCATTTTTCTCACCCATCGGTGAGCAGCAGAAGCATTCCTATTACCATCAAAAGTCGGGGTTTGCATCTTTGAAATGCCCCATAACTACATCCCTTGGCAGTTTCCTGCATCGCTTCCTCTTCCTCTTTATCACTGGAGACAACCATCTCAGTTTCTGGTTGCTCCCCTTCACCTGAACCTCTTTCTCCGCCCCCTCTTCTAACGGTTTTCTTCCTCTCCTCTTTCTCCTTCTTTTCATCCTCCCTCATAGCACGAATAACCTCGGTCACCACAAACGGCAGGATCGTCTGCATAACCTGATAAACTTCCTCCACTACTGCCTCCTTCATAGAGGCTCTCAGATTAGCACTCTTATCACCGCCTTCATGGTGATGAAGCTCGGGCTCTACAGGAGACGTTTCAGCAGCCTTAGCCTTCTTTCTTGTGACACGTGGTCCAGCACCATGACCACCCTGTACACCTCCTCGAGAAGCCTTCGAAGATCTACCACCCACCATCCTCTAAACACTATAAGATTCAAACACCAACATGCACATTCAAGGTAATAGCTCAGATTATGTCAAGTATAGTAAGTCCCTACTTACAATGGCCAGTTGTGATTAGCCACTTACTTTACTCTTTATCCCCCAAGCATTTCTTATACTGACTACATCAGTATCCAAATCTACTAAGAGCACATAAATCAGATAGCATGTTCACATAATGCCGGTTAACATTAAGAAAATAAATTACCTGATGGCACGTAGCTACTTGGGCTGCATCCTTCTATTTAGTCCCATTCTTAGTTTAAGTTTAGGTTTTGAAAATATTTACCCGTTTCTCTTAAACTTGGGCTCAAATACCAACTTGTAAGGCCTCATTCCCAGAGACCCCATAGTTGGTCACTCACAGCATCATTTATATCAAAACACATTAAGATTTATTAAGTAATAAAAACATTGCAGCTGAATAATTCATCAAATCCATTTCATGCTTTAATAAATGCATTTGCCAAGTAATACATCATTGTTTAAAAGATTACAAAAGATCACTTAGTTTTATTACAAAACAACATCATTATTATTGCATTAGATGGATGCCTGTCCTTGTCCACCAAGTAGCTTCACCCCCGTGCCATCCTCAGCAACAACATTACCTGCCAACTGATAATGCATATAAAAAGTCAGTGTTGCTGAGTGAGTTCTAGTTTTATATAATAAAATAATTTACTTTGAATGAAAACCTTTCCTTTACTTTCATTCGTGATCTTACAACATACGTACATCTTGATAATAATCTGTTATTATCCTTTAACATCGTACATAATCATTTGTTTTGTACTTTATTATCTTTCCTTCTATCCAAATCCCATCTTCGGTGCACAAAGCGACTAACGTCTTGGGGGCAAGTGGTAAGGACCCCGTTTTGCACGTTTCTATCAGTCACAAAGACTGACCGTTAGGTGTGCACTCGGCACACTGTCGAGGTGGCAACCCATAAAGAGTTGTGAACTCCTTTTTACATGCTTGCAAGACTTTCATTCATTCATTATGTTCCACTTCATTAAAGTTTTCTTTCACTTTCGTTATATAATACTTTACATTCATAAGTATAACACATCACGTAAAGTCACATCTTACATAACATGGAACAACATCATACAAAGCATACATATAAACAAGCATAAGCAACCATAAAACATCATTTCTTGGTACTTAAATTCTACTTCCCAAAATCTCAAAAAATTCTAAGTCCTTAAAGAAATGCGGATGAGCAAACAAATGCGGATGAGCAAACAAATGCGGATGAGCAAATAAATACAGATGAACAGACAAATGCGGATGAACACCTCAGAAAATATTCCAAGTGTCCCAAAGAAATGCGCATGAATACTGTAGCAAATGCTCATGTACAAAGCATATGAAAGTTTTCAGAAAATATTCCAAGTATCCAAGGAAGTGCGCATGAACCAAATGCGGATGACTGAAGCAAATGCGCCTGAACACTATAGCAAATGCGCATGAACAAAAGAAATGCGCATGATCACTATAGCAAATGCTCCTGAACAAAAACACTTATGCAAATATTCAAACCTAAATGCAGATGAACGAAACCAACCTACAGTAGCAACTTATGCTATATTTAGTTAAAAATCCTCATTCTTATACATTCTTAGCCCAGATCTAGCATGCTAAACACTTAGAACAAGCATAAACCACACAAATCATTCAAGCATGCAAAAACACACGCCCACATGCAAAACAAGTGCAAAACACAGATCAGTTCATATCTTTGGTTGTAAAGCAGTAGGTAATATGCATTTCAGCCCCAAACAAGTTCAAAACAAATAAAACCGGGGATCTAGAACTCACTTTAACAGCTTACGAGTAAGACTTCTTCAGACCTGTGAGCAACCTAGAGTTCAAACACCTAAACACACAAAAACACACAATCGAACACACAGAAACACACAAGAATCAGTCCAGCAGCTCGAACACAGTTGAAACCGAACAAGAAACGCAAGAAAACCTTACCTACAAGCAGATCTTCCTCCTCTCTCTAGAAATCGATTTGCAGCTCCTCTCTCTCTCTAGCAGTCAAGAAATGTCTGTAAAAGGAGAAGTGTGGGCTGCCATACTTCTTTTAAATCTCATAAAGGGGCAAGTTTTCCACTTGCATCCCCTTGACTTGGGACATTTCACCCATTCTTCTTTTATTCTTCTTTTCTTTTAAATTTCCGGGCTAAAGTAAAGTCTTGTGTTTAACATAAGCATGGCTAAAGTAAAGTCTTGTGTTCATCACAAGCAGGGGTCTGGTCCTTGGGTAGATCCCGAGACATAGTAACTAGGAATTAACAGATAAAGAAGAGTAATAGATAAGAAAGAAGCAAAAGTCTTAATGATAAAGTATTGATAAAGTGATAGTCTGTGTATCGTAATGTTTGTTCTTGTGATGACTACTTTAGAATGATAAAGTCAACATATCTCACGAAAAGATTATATGATAAAGTAAACCTAGAACTCACTCAGCGAAGCTGACTTTTGTATGCATATTAGTTTGACAGGTGAGCTGTTGGGCTTAGAAGGATGGGGGCATGGATCCAAAGCTTCTTGGCAACTAAGGACTAGCATCCCAAATTTAGAAGATTATTAAACACTCTTTTAAGACTTGTTTTATGTATTTAAGACAATGTTAATGTTTTCTTTGAATTATGTCATGATGAGATTGAATCAAAGTAACTTTCGCTAAAATGTTTACTTAAATAAATGCTTTAAATCTTTGATATGCTGTGAATGATCAATTATGAGGCTTCCTAGAATCAGGGCCTTACATAACCTCACTTGGTTGTTTTTCTAACCTTTTTGAATGACATGTAATTGGTTGTTTTTGCGTGTTTTTTTTACTTTTAACCTCTTTTTCGAACTTATCAACATCTTTTTTTAAGAAAATGTCAAAACCAACTTTTGACTTACCTTTGCGTGATGAGTCATTAGTTGCTTTGCTTTTTGAATATATATTAGCTAAGGTTATTCCTTTCAAATATGATAAACCACAGACTTTACCTTTTGAACATGAAGAAACAAAATATTTGCCTATTAAAATGCTTAAATAAACTTGGTGGTGGTGGAGATGGAAATGGTATCTTTGAATTCTTCAATTGAGAAGTTAAGAGAAATGCAGACATTCTTGGAGCCTCGGGAGGTCTCATGAAGTCATCTTCTTTAGTGATAAAAGGCATTCTTAACTGAATGAGATTCTACTGGGAACTTGTATACTTCAAGGACTAAAGATACACCTAGATTTCTGGACTTCTCATAACTCTATTGCTTCAATTTTTTCAACCATTGTATGCTTCAATTAGATTATTAATTATTTTAATTCCACTAAAGTGATTCAATAGCAACAATCTATATTCAATCCAATCTAATCTCACATACACACTGAGTATCAGAGCTGGTGGTTGCTGGACTCATCTATGTTTATGATCTAATTTCAATTTGAGATCTCAAGAATAAAGAAGAACAAAGAAGAAATAAAGAAAAAACATATGTGCATCCTTGATCCTAAGAAGAAATCAACACATCTATTCTAATTTGATGCGTTTTTAGGATGATTACTTATTTGATGATAATCACTTCTAAATTTGTAGTAATTAAGCAGATCCGTATCAAAGAAATGAATAAATTGATAATTTCATTGCATCATGTTCATTGCAATATCATTGAAATAATCGAACAACATATATATGTTGTTATATCATAATCGAATGCTTTTAATCAAAATCATCGGTGGTCTGAATTTTTCAGCTCCAAAACTAAAAGCACCACATGTTGAATCTGTTGTTGATGTGCTCTAGATTATACATAGATAAAAATATTAAAAGCATATCAATCATTCTTAAAACTCTTACTTAAAATAATAAAATTGAACTTAAAAGTGTTAAATTGTGTTTTTAGGCTTTCAAAAGACCAAAATGGATAAAGGAGCATATTAAGAAGAAATTGATGAAAACCAACCTTTGGAGTCCAAGCGTGGGGCCATGCCTCATTAAGAACATCCATATGCACAGCCTAAAATAAACCCCATGCCAAAATTTGCATACCGCAAGGTCGACAGTCTGACAGGATTAAAGTACTACCCTAAAAATGTAAGCACGGGTTCTGCCAGACCTCAAGCATAAGGTTGTGCCCCTTCAAGCACAGGGTCATGCCCAAGAAACTCGACATGCCTGAGCCAAATAACTTTCATAAGCATTGAACTAACACGGGGTCATGCCTTTTAGGAATGGGGTCGTGCTCATACACTCCAGAAACCCTATAAATATGAGTTCATGTGCAATATTTTGAGGAGCTTTTGGGAGGGCCAAACTCTACTAAATTCTCTTAGTAATCCAGACATGATGATCCTTGGGAGGCTCGGGAGGTGCATTTGTCACACCCCGACCGACGACGGAATCATCGAGGCGGACGAATGTGAATCGATTGCTCATAGCACATGGTAGTAAATACGTTGAAATATATTAAATGTCATCTTCACTGAATGATACTAATCAATGATATATTACAATTAAACAATAATCCAAATAAATATAACAAAAGCCTTTTATTAAACTAGTTCCAAGTCCTAATTGAGCATGAAGAAATCCAGTAATCTAGCTTCCTGAAATTATGTGAAAAAGTAACGAGTCAGCTAATGAATTAGCCGGTGAGTAAACACAGGTTTGCATACATATAAAGATTGTTTAAAATGATTGAAAACAACTCAAATCACATGGAAATGTTAAGACTTATAAATGCAATAGTGTAACATAAAATACAAACCAACACAATCAAACCTAATGACTGAATTGACTCGGTCCGCAGACGAAGCCTTATAGAATAAATGATTCCGGTTCCAATTACCACGCGACTTAACAAATGGGGTGGGTTTATCAAACCAATAGATCTATCATTGTTACAATGGTTAAATGAATTAATGATTGTGTTAGCATCAAGTTTATCTAACTATGAACAAATTATTGCAAGTAATAACATAGAATGTCTTGAATTAAATTTTGAAATAGAATAACAATGAATACCGATGAATATCAATGGATATCAATGAATATCAATTATTGAATATTGAATAAAATGATTTTTGCCAATTAATAAAATATGAAAATAGGCTATAAATACTCACTTGGTAATTGTAATCGATTTTAAAATATAGAATGCTAGACTTGACACCAAAAGTTCCTCATGGTTCAACCTATGGTTTGGTTTTTTTTGTTAAAATAATAGTGATTTAAAGACTAAGGATGAATTAGGGTTTCAGTTGGAATTTTTGGTTTTGATAATTAGTTTAAATAAAATAATATAATCAATTATATCTTGATTCAATAAAGATGGAATAAATTGATTAAATAATTAAGACTGGAAATGATAATAAATCAGTATTTAAATTAAATAATTAAATATTATTTAATTTATAATAATTGATTAAATAAAGGTTGAGTACTAAAGTATGAAAAAGAAATAATTAATTTAATAATTAGTAAAATAATGACTTGGTCAAAATAACTAATTATATAATTAATTTATAATATATTGATTTAAAATGATTTGACATAATTTAGATTTGACTTTAAGTGATTTTTAGAAAATTTAAAACTTATAAATAAGTTTTAATAACATTTAAAACCTTAAAATTAAATAAAAAGTGAGATTATAACATTTGAAATTTTCAAAAATTAATAAATAATTTATGATGTAATTTTCTTTAACAAAAAAAAATTATATTAATATAGAGATATTGTTGGTCCACTTGATCGTTGATACAGTGTAATTGATTGATAAACACAAACGATTCCCTCTAATAACACAAAATATCAATGATACTTGTGACAATTATAGATCAAACACTATAAAATGGATTAATATATGAAGAACGCTCAAGAACACCAAATAAACCCTTGTTTGATCTGAATTGATTGCTAAAGATATTACAAAGTGAAAGCCCTTCAATCAATGGCTCATTCAAGCTCCCTAAACCTAATTGTCACTAATCTATATATAGTGATAATATTCACTAATAACATATTAAGCCCCTAGACTTAGACAATTAGAGAAATTACATATAAAACATAAAAATGACTTAAACATATATAAATATATTTTGTTGACACAAAATATATTTATTAACAATAAACTCCTAGTCATTTATATCTTCAACGTCTTGTCTCGGTTCTTCGTCTCGAACGCGTTTGTTTGCCTTTTCCGATGACTTTGACAGTGACGTTGACCTTTGTTGACTTTGACTGTGTTGATAATATAGACTATCCTTATCAGACCCAACAGATATGATAATAATAATTTGTAATTTAGAAGTTATAAAAATTAGTTTTAAAAAAACAATAAAGGTGCTCAGGTTCGAACCCGGGTCGCCTCTATTCTGTGCGTGAATTGTAGTAGGTGGGCTATAGCCCATTATTGGTTTAAATATGCTCTGAAAAAATATAAAAACAAGTTTACATAGTTTCTCCTAAATCCATATGAACCCTAGATTGATTTTGATTCAAATTGAACCCCAAGTTGTAAACAATACCAAACTCAATCATGGGGCTTTTGGTTGGATCATAAAAACGAGTGTGTGAGTGTGTTTAATTACATGGATTGAAGTGTAATTTGATGATGACAGAAGAACAACAGGTTACGATAGGGACGAGTGAAGATGACAATCAAATGTTTGTTTTTGTGTACTTGGAGTGAAATTAAGTGTTGAGGGAGTTTTGAAAGATCGATCAGAGGGTTTCCCCTCCATTTAATAGGTACCTTTCGACTTGAATCGAGTCAATCGGTTTTGATTTGGTCACTGGGGTTTCGACTATGATTCAAGAGTAATTACATGATGTTAATAGCAATAATTTGTTTGTTTGAATTCATCATCATCACGCCGAATGTTTTTAGTCAAACAATTTGATTATTCAATCGACAATCGAGCTGAAACTGATTTTGAATTGATCTTGATATCTCGATTTAGATTGGGCTTGGTCTAACGGTTAAATAACCATTTTTAAACGGTTGTAGGTTCGAACAAGCACACGAGGATGATGGAACGGTTTGATTTGGTTGAAAGCGATATTTTTTGTGAGTTTGGCATCGCTGGAGCTCCGCCGGAGGGTGTCCGGAGCTTGGCTCCCGATTGCGGGGGATCGGGGGGGGGGGGGTGGAGGTGGTTTGGGTAAATTACACCTTGGCCCCTACGATTTATAAATCTATTATTTTATGTAAAAACTTTAAGTTGAGTTTCAAAAATTAAAATTTAACCCCTGGACCTATAAATCCCTAATTTTAAAATTAAATTAAATGTATAAAGGTTTATAAACTTTGTAGAATTTATAAAACATTGAAATTGATTTATTTATTTTAATTAAATATTTAAAATGTCATAAATTTACAAAAAATTATTTTCGTAAATGTTAAAACTATTAAAAATCAAACAAATAACATAATCATTGAATTTGAAACATTAACATAAAGAAACTGATTTAGTTGGTGAATTTGGTTTTCGTGATTGTCTCAAATGGGTTTGAATTTAGATTTTCAAAATGGGTCAAATGTTACAGTCTTCCCTACTTTAGGAAATTTCATCCTGAAATTTAGTCACTAGGAGGCTAATTTAAAAAATACTTGGATATCATGTCGTGCTCCTAATTGAAGTATGGGCACGTCTAAACTCTCAATGAGCTTTGACTAGCGGAATTTGGCTACGCTTGAGTTTTGTTTGATTTCAAACTCATGATTTCACGGGTTTCTTTGACAAAGTACATAGAATCATTAATTTGATTTTTTGACTGGCAAGCTTTTACATTTCAATTGGTGCAAAATGATAGGAGGGTTTTGTTGGAAACAGTCTGCCCAAGACACATATTAAATTGATGTGGCAAGTACGTTATGATCCAAGTCGAGTCATACCCAATAACAAGATAGACAAAAACCTACAATATTTATTTTACGATATGATCATGTAAATAAATATTAGCACTTAAAGTATTTAGAAATTGGGTTTCTAAATATTTGCACTTGTGTTGTGAATAAATTATATGGATAATTTATTTTAGAGAGATTATTCTATATTGTTATTCAAATGGTTGAACAACAATATAGTCTTTTCTCCGCATTTCTTAATTACTCATCCGCGTTTACTAATGCGGATGTGCTTTTGAGGAAATGCGGATGAAGATTACTCATCCGCATTAACTAATGCGGATGAAGGTTCCTCATCCGCAATTACTAATGCGGATGTGCATTTGTGGAAATGCTTATGAAACTGATCGTCCGCATTTACTAATACGGATGAGCATTTGTGGAAATGCTGATGAAACTACTCATCCGCATTTACAAATGCTGATGTACATTTGCGAAATACGAATGGAATTTCTTCATCCGCATTTACAAATATGGAAGGAGTGTTTGAGAAATGCGGATGGGACAAGGGGCTGGTCCCCGCCCACTTTTCTCTCTCTCCTCGTCTGAAATTTCAGTTTCATAGGACATGCAATAAATGATTGCGATCAACCACCCTCTCTGATAACCACCCTCTCTGATAACTTACAAGACACTCAAAAAGTGCACGTCTGTTTTTTTTTGGTTTTCTCTCGATCGGTCGAAGAAAAACCAAGAACAGAGATTCAATTAAGTGTGAAAAATCCTAGCAACCGGGTGTTTGTTGGAAGCTTGAGGGTAGACAAGCTTGAGGCCTCCTTCTTTGGAAGCTGCCATTCATCGATTATCTTCCTCAAACCCATACGAGAGGTAGTCATCTTAACACCCTATGGTTGTTTGTAAGCATGTTTTTCATATAACGATCTATTACGGGTTATAACAGATATATAAAATGGTTAATATATATTAACTGTAACAAGTTTTTAATCTATGATTCTGCTACATTTTTCATTTTATATGCATAAAATGACGATGATAAACTTGTTCAAATCCCAACAATGGCACAAGAGCCGGTTATATGGATACATGCTTCATTTGGACTGAAATCTCGGTTTCTTGCTGTTGATTCACCACCAGACCGAGAGTTTTGGTCAAATGTTTCCCCTGAATTTTTCAAGATTCTACTTTATATGCATATTGTAATCTTGAAAAATTTAATCATTTGGATGATTTAGTTATTTGGACTAGAATCATGATATTCAGTTTGTTTATACATTAACCGAAAATCAGTGGTTCAAGGGGAAGCTCTCGGGTTTTAGCTTACATATTTGGATATGTATTTTGATGTTCATAACCTAACCAAGACCTTATGTTTGGGTATGTTGTGATTTGTATTTGATTATTCAAAAGGGTTGTAATAATTAAATATATTTGTTCTTTCTTTTGGGTATGCAATTTATTTATTTTTCATTTGGTATGTAAGATAAATAGGTTAGTTGCATTTACTTTTACTAGAAAAATGTATTTAGGATATATTTTGTAAAAGAAGATGCAACAAGGTTGTTTTGGGTTTGGGCCAATTTTGAGCCCAAAGGACTGTGTAGCTCTTAATGGGATTTAAGCCTAATAACCGAAAACATATTTTGAAGGCCCAAAGGAGTTTGGTACAGAAACTTAAGCCCATTTGGAAGCCCAAATCGAATGGAAGAATCACAACACAAAGTGGACGCTTGAGGCATTTGGATGCAGGATCAAGTGGGAGTTCACCGACACAAGTGTTGTGTCTATTTTACCCTTAGGAAAGACCTAATTAACTCCCTTGTTTCGGTCAACAAGTGATGTTAAATTAGATGGCTATGGTTATGAACTTGTTGTTGTATGTTATGCTTGTGTGGTTGATTTAATTTTATTGTTTATGTGATATTTGGATATGCAATGTTAAACAATTTAAAATTAACAACAAACTTTAAACGGTTCTTTTGAAAACATTAACATGGGTAATAAAATGGTTTTATTAAAGGTTAATGTTTTCGCAATAAAATTGGGTTTTATTAAAAGAGCCTTGAAAATTGGTTTCACTAATGTACCACTCATTTGAATGCATGCAAATGTAAGGTACAAACTGTTTTCATAACTAGAATTAATGGAAACAAAAATCCTATTTAAACAAGTTTAACACCATCCTTTTATACAACACTCAAATCACTTGGGAACTCTTTGTGGGATAAAGGTCACCAAACCACATTTAGGGAACTTGTGTGTTTGAGGTGGGGTTAACATATTTGTGGGATAAAGGTCACCTAACCACTTGTATGTGTAAACTCACACGTGTGTGTAAGTAGGACGACTTGAGTTGGAAACCATGTGAATAGGGTCACCGAAGCATGGCGTGCAATGGTGTTGATGGGATTAAACATGCCAACTAAACATAAAGATGTTTAACGGATCCCAAAAACTAGAAGTTGCAAAGGGTTGCAACTGTCAAATGTTGACTACCTTGTTAATTTAAACAATGGGATAAAGGTCACCTAACCAATATTTAAATGTAACGTTGGATTCTAAATTTTAATTATTAATTGTCTATGAGACATGAAAGGGTATTAATAATTAAAATTTCATTTTTGTAAATACTAAAATTGAACTTTGTTAATATTGTAGAAATGGCCGCAAACAACAATATGACAACTCACCCAAAACTCACTCGATTTTGATTATTTTATGCCAACGCAGTAGACCAGTGATGGAACACTCACCATGTAACGCAATTTTCGGGACGAAAATTCTTTCAACATGGGGATAATGTGACATCCGGTAATTTTCAATTACCAAACTCCGTTAGTTCCGTTAAGTCTTGCATACACGTGTCGTGAGCACACACTAGTTGTCGTTGAACGTTGGTGACTTAATAATAATTAATAATGTTAAACAATAATTTCTATGTGGATTATTGGTTGTGCTTATGCGATTTAAATGTTAATTGTGAATTTTATCGCGTAACGTGGAAACGTGTGTATTTAGTTGAAAATTTTGTAGCTTGTAAAGATAATACATATAATTGTTATTATTAGTTTATATGTTTATTATTTTAGTTAAAAACATTTTAAAAGAGTGTTTAAAAGCTTAATTTTATAAAAATACTAGTTATAAGGGTAAAAAGGGTAATATTGATAAATTAAATAAAAAAAACCCAACCCTAGCCCCCACACCCTTGATCGGCCGCGACATCCCTCCCACACACACACACACTTCGAATTCAGCCAAGAACAAGCAAGGAACCCTCAATTTTGGTCGATTGCAAGTGCTACAACGCGTTAGAATCATCAATTGCAAGCCATTACACGTTTAAAGGTTAGATTTTTACATGTTTTTAATGGTTTCTCATGTTGGCCGAAACCCTAGTCAAATTGGATGAATTGGAGGTCGATTTTTGATTGTTTGATGATGTTATGATGTTAGTTAGGTTAGATTGATGCTAGTTTACGTCGATTATGCAAGAAAGCTACATTTTTGATGCGTTGTTCATAGGTTACCAATAATAGTAACTTTATTTGCATGGATATGGTGATTTGATGATGAATTGATGTTGTTGATATGTTTGTGATGATAATTGGATGTTAGATTGTTGATTTGAATGCTAGAAATTCAAGAATGAATGTTGTAGTTCATGTCTTACTAAAGATAGTAACTTTTGGCTATGAAGGTTGATGAATTGTGATAATTGGATGTTGTCGATCATGTCTAGATGTTATCATGAGCTTGAATTGGTATATTATTGATGAATCCATGAATGTATTGGATGTTTGATAGATTTTGGGATGCGCTTTCCCGAAAGGGAAACTTTATTTGCACAAATTATTGAGTATGAGGATTTGAACATGTTTGGGACATTAGGATCATGTTAGCATGTTCATGGATGATTTCTAAGGTGGTAGAATGTATTGTTTAGGTTGTATGAATGTTTAGTTGGTTAGTTTTCTAATTTGGCCTGTTTGTGGGAATTCATGGTAATGGGTCATATGGGTATGTTAGGACTATTGTTGGTTTGTGGTTGATCATGGTTGAACATTTTGGATGATATGATTTCTGTTAAATGGTATGTTGATGATCATCATACACGCGTCCGAATCTGAGGCCCCTACTTCGTAGGATTGGCAGGGTTTAGGGTGTGAAGTCATCAGTGGCTTCACCTGGCAGGCTGTGCATGATTTGATTCTATGTATGATGCATTGGTTGTGTTGTAGCTATGTTGAGCATGATAATTGTTTAAGATTCGCATGACTTGTATGAAAATCTGGTTGTATGATGATCAGGTTAGTATATGTGGTTAATGGAGTGTTATATGTAATCAGCTTGTATGTTAATCATGTGTGATGAATTGGTATGCTTGTTTCAATGGAATTTCACCTATAATGTCACCAACAGGTCAAATGAGTCAATTGGGTCAATGTGTCTTGTCTTTCTTAAACCTTGAGTTCCTTGGTTTGTAGAGCACTTAGGGTTTCATATTGATTCTGTGTACACGTACTTATGTACTCATGTGTTCTAGGTGACCCTTGAAGGTTGTCTTTCCACTCTTTCTTTCAAGTTAAGCTTTAAGTTATTTCTTGCGCGAATCAGGTGAGTTCATGCCCCACTCTTTTACATACTCTCTTTTGGGGGAGATAGCATACTGGTTTTACAAACGCTAACTTTATATGAGTTGTGTATAGTATGATATAGTGTTGAATACCATGAAAGTCCTCACACTTTCAAATTGTTAATAACAATGATTAGCGGGAAATCTTGGGTAGTACTATTGGGTCTGACGAGCCCCACCTGTGCGACTCGAGGTCAAACGAGTGTAATTTTGTCCTAACGAACATTGTCACGACCTGGTATGTCGTGGCAGGAGGCAACAAACGTAACACAGTCAGCTTCAATCGTGAAATCACTATGATTATTACTATTTGTTTATAGACTAGCTATCTATTACAATACACTTCTTATATTGTGCAACTGTTATTGATTTATGTTTAACGCAAACTCTTGAACTCACCAACCGTTGTGTTGACTCTTTTAGTATGCTATTCTCAGGTTGAGGTTACCATTGCCTAGGAGCACATTACACAGGTCAGTATCATGGTGTTGTCAGCATGTTATGAAACAATGTTTTTGGGATTATGTTTGTTTAAACTTTATGATTTGGTTTTGCATAATGCTTGGGCGCGTTTGTTTGCGCATTTTAAATCATGTTACATTGTTTTGGGTTTTTCTGTTTTATTTAACGCTTTCCCAGTATTTAAAGTTAAACTTTAATTTTGAATGTTTGTACATATAGAGTCGTTCTGAGTAACTAATGACTGAGATCCTGGTATGTCACGCGCCTCGCGGTAAAACCCCGCACGCGAGTTTTGAGGGTGTGACAGATTGGTATCAGAGCCATTGGTTATAGGGAACTAGGTTGCATACACACTAGACTAGAACCGCACAGTTGTTAGTTACTTGTCACTTATTTCCTTACTGTATACTCATTGGCATACGCAACACGTACTTTGCAGCATGGTATCGTCATCCAGAAATTTAGGCAAGAGACCTGCACGATCTGAGTCACCTCCTACTTCTCCCGTACCTGATAGGGGATTTAACTGGCCCCAACATCCTTATCCTCCTAGCAAGATAGACTGGGATCAGCCTTTCATACCTCCTGAGCTCGATCCTCCGTGAAACTGGGATTTCTACCCCACCTACATACATCGTATGGCTTATAGAGAGCGTGTACCACCTGTAGCTCCTACTCGACCTAGGACTAGGTCATCGACAGCCTCTGCATCGCTTACTCTTCCTATCTTGGACATCCCTCTCGAGCAGGCGTTTGCGGCTTTGGTAGCCACTCTAGACACAGAGCGACAGCGTATCCGAGGACTCACTGATGAGAACTCTGTCTTACGGTCTGAGATGCGTCAGTTGCGCTACTAGGTAGAGAAGATTCCGGAGCGACTCTCGATGGCCATTGGTGGACATCATACCCTGGAAGGCAACGTTGTAGCACTTACTGGGCGCATGGACGCATAGGATCACCATAACATAGTTATCGATGATAGGTTCTCTGATCTAGAGGCACAGCTAGCAGTAATTCAGATTGCTGAAGCCCCTGCACCTTTGGCAGACCCTGATGAGGAAGACCCGGAAGAGGAACCAGAGGAAGCCCTCGAAGAAGAACCAGCAGAGATGGATGAGGACAGTGACGGATCTGACGTGCTGGACTGATTCTACTTTTATATGACTTAGACTATATAGTGTTTCTTTTCTTTGAAACCTATGTGGGAAGGGTTGTTTCCCACCCAACTGACAAACTTAAATTTTGACATTGATGGAATATTTTGTGACTCAATTGCAATTTATTTATCTTTGGTTATTATTTTTGTTATAAATGTTGTGGTTATGGTGAATGCATTATTTCTTATTGTTTACTGTACTTTGATGAGATTAATGTGTTGGATGTTACTCATTATTGTATTTGTGAATTGTAAAGTGAAATATGGACGCACGTGGAAGAGGACGTGGGCGTGGTTGTGGACGTGGCACCGGAGGCCGTGGTGCCGGAGCCATAAACATGACGCCTGCGGAATTGGCTGCTTTAATCAACGAACATGTTCAGGCGGCAGTGGCTGCTGCCCAACCGGGACAACCAGCTAGTAAATAATAATAAGAGGTTAAACTAATTATCCTAGTTATTTGTCTAGGATATCTGACTAATGTTTGGTTGTCGAAACAGGACCACCACCATGTACCTACAAGTCCTTCATGGACTGTAAACCCCATACCTATAGTGGGACGGAAGGGGCTGTGGGGCTTGTAAGGTGGTTTGAGAAGACAGAGTCTGTCTTCACAAAATGCAACTGCCCACCTGTTGATCAGGTGAAGTATGCCACCGGGACATTGGAAGGCGCAGCACTTTCTGGTGGAACGCCCAGGTTCAAATGCTGGGTCAAGCTATGGCCAACGAACTGCCTTGGGATGAATTCAAAGAAATCATGACTGGAGAATACTGCCCCCGCAATGAGGTGCAAAAACTGGAGATTGAGTTCTGGCAACTCAAAATGCAAAGCTCAGAGATTGAAGCCTACACGACCCCCGTACTCGTGAGTTGGCCACACTATGCCCTGGAATTGTGAATGAAATGCACAAGAGGGTTGAGCATTATATACGAGGATTGGTGCCCGAAATTCAGAGTATGGTAACTGCTTTCAACCCAACTACCATACAACAAGCTATCCGAACAGCCCACAGGCTGACTGATCAAGCAGTCGAGCAAGGATGATTACCCAAGCGGGGCGCGATGGAAAGCGTGCCCGACCATAAACGCAAGTGGGATGGGACAGGCAACAAGGGATCATCATCAAGCAACCAATCTCAACCTCAACAATAGCAGCAAAATCAGCAACAACAACGGAGGTTCGATAACAATCGAAGCTTCAACCAGGCGACTCCCTCAAATCAAGGACCCGGTGGGTATGGCGGAAGACAGCCAAAGTGCAACCGGTGTAACTACCACCATGTGGGTCGATGTGATAACTTCAAGTGCCAACGTTGTGGGAAGATTGGTCATGCACCCATAGACTGCCATGGTGAGCTGATGAAAAGCCACAACAGTCCCAGGAAACTCCCAAAGGCTGTTTTGAATGCGGAAAAGAAGGCCATTACAGATGCAACTGTCCCCAACTCAAGAGGAATGGTAATGGCAACAACAACAATGGCAACAACAGCAACAATAACAGTGGCAACAACAACAACAACAACGGTAATGGTAACAACAATGGAGGCAATAATAACAATGGAGCCAAAGGAAGAGCCTCTGTCATTGGCTCAGGTGAGGCTCTAAACGATCCTACAACAGTAACTGGTAAATTTTCGGTTAATGGTCGTTTTGCTATCGTATTATTTGATACCGGAGCTAATAGAAGCTTTATTTCCACTAAGTTTTGTAGTCTTTTAAGTGATATGCCCTCAGCCTTAGAATCTAAATACTCCGTAGAGTTAGCTGACGGTACACAGATTCACGTAACGCATATTCTTAGAGACTGCAATATAGAGCTTGATGGTCATACATTCGCCATAGATCTCATGCCTATTACACTAGGAAGTTTTGATGTAGTAGTAGGCATGGATTGGCTTTCCGATAAGCAAGCGGAAGTCATATGCCATGAGAAGATCATACGGATTCCCATTGGTGAAGAAGTCCTTACGGTCAGAGGTGATGGGAGTGGTGCGGTGATAGGCATCATTTCATTCATGAAGGCACAGAAGTTGTTGTGGAAAGGTCGTCTAGCCATATTAGCACTGGTCACTGATAAACAACCAGAGGAAAGAAAGATGGAGGATATCCCAGTGGTTCATGAGTTTCCCGATGTGTTTCTGGAAGACCTGCCTGGATTAGCGCCTCATCGTCAGGTTGAATTTCAAATTGACTTGACTCCAGGAGCCGCTCTAATTGCGAGAGCACCTTACCGGTTAGCTCCAAACGAACTGCAGGAATTATCTGCTCAACTCCGAATTATCTGCTCAACTCCAAGAACTGTTGGATAAAGGATTTATCCAACCTAGTTCGTTGCCCAGGGGAGCGCCAGTTCTATTTGTCAAGAAGAAGGACGGTACATTTCGAATGTGCATTGACTATAGGGAACTGAAAAAAGTCATGATTAAGAATAGATATCCCTTACCTCGTATAGATGATTTGTTTAATCAACTGCAAGGATCAAGCTATTACTCTAAGATTGATCTGAGGTCTGGGTATCATCAGCAGAGAGTTCGAGAAGAGAACATCTCGAAGACTGCCTTCCGTACACAATATGGTCACTATGAATTTTTGGTCATGCCATTTGGGTTGACGAATGCACCGGCAGTATTCATGGACCTCATGAATCGCGTGTGTAAACCCTATTTTGATTAGTTTGTTATCGTCTTTATTGATGACATACTGATATACTCAAGGACTGAGGAAGAACATGGAGAGCACTTACGTTTAATCTTGGAATTACTTAGAAAGGAACAACTGTACGCAAAGTTTTCTAAGTAGGACTTCTGGATACGTGAGGTGCAATTCTTGGGTCATATTGTCAACGAGAAGGGAATACATGTTGATCCTGCGAAGATTGAAGAGATAAAGAATTGGTCTGTTCCTAAGACACCAAGTGAGATACGACAATTCCTTGGATTAGCGGGATATTATCGACGGTTCATCGAAGGATTCTCTAAGATTGCATAACCTCTCACAGCCTTGACTCACAAGGGAACAGCATATAAATGGGGTGAGAGTCAGGAATCTGCTTTCCAATTGCTGAAACAGAAACTGTGTAGCGCACCAATATTAGCGTTACCGGATGGTAGTGATGATTTCGTAGTCTATTGTGACGCTTCCATTCAAGGGCTTGGATGCGTCCTGATGTAGCAGGATAAGGTGATAGCTTACGCCTCTAGACAACTAAAGGTTCATGAGAAGAACTATACCACCCATGACTTGGAGCTGGATGCAGTAGTTATTGCCTTAAAGATCTGGAGACACTACTTGTATAGTACCAAATGCACTATTTACATCGATCACAAGAGTCTTCAGCACATCTTTGTGCAAAAGGAATTGAACATGAGGCAAAGGCGCTGGGTAGAATTACTGAATGACTATGACTGTGCCATCAGATATCATCCGGGGAAAGCAAATGTAGTCGCTGATGCGCTAAGTAGAAAAGAAACTGCTAAGCCTCGACGTGTATTAGCACACAGTTACCTGAATAAATCCAAGAGGCTTAGACGGAAGTCTTGAAAGCAGAAAACATTGGGTCTGAGTCGTTAAGGGGAATGGTCAAGCAGCTCGAGGTAAAAGCGGATGAAATTCATTATTTCATGGATAGACTTTGGGTACCTTTACACGGAAATCTGAGAGACTTAGTCATGAGTGAGGCACATAAGTCCAAGTACTCTATACATCCTGGATCTGACAAGATGTATCATGGTCTGAAGGCATACTATTGGTGGCCTAACATGAAGGCGGATGTAGCTATATATGTGAGTAAGTGTCTGACCTACTCAAAGGTAAAAGTGGAGTATCAGAAACCATCTGGACTATTAAAACAACCCGAGATCCCTATGTGGAAGTGGGATCAGATATCAATGGATTTTATTACTAAGTTACCTCGAACTTCTGCTGGTTGCGACACAATATGGGTTATCGTGATAGATTAACAAAGTCTGCTCATTTCCTAGCGATAAAGGAAACAGACAAGATGGAGAAATTAACCCGACTCTATTTGAAGGAGATCGTTTCGAGGCATGGAGTACCGATCTCAATTATTTCTGACTGCGATGCTCGTTTCACATCACACTTCTGGCAGTCGTTGCAGAAAGCTTTAGGTCGTGATTGGATATGAGTACTGCTTATCATCCACAAACTGATGGTCAAAGCGAGCGTACTATACAGACTTTGGAGGACATGTTACGTGCTTGTGTGATTGACTTCGGGAATAACTAGAAAGTTCACCTACCATTGGTGGAATTTTCTTACAATAATAGTTATCACACTAGCATAAAGGCGGCACCTTTTGAAGCTTTGTATGGGCGAAAATATAGATCACCAGTTTGTTGGGCTGAAATTGGTGACAGCCAGCTAATGGGTCCTGAGTTAGTACACGAGACTACTGAGAAGATTATACAAATAAGGGATCGTATGGCTGCAGCGCGTGACAGATAGAAAAGTTATACTGATAAGCGACGGAAACCTTTAGAGTTCCAGATTGGTGACAAAGTCTTGCTGAAGGTCTCACCATGGAAAGGTGTGATTCGGTTTGGTAAAGTTAAATCCGAGATACGTTGGACCGTTTGAGATATTGGAAAGAATAGGTCCGGTGGCCTATCGACTAGCCTTACCTGATTCATTGAGTGGAATCCATGATGTATTCCATGTTTCAAATCTAAAGAAGTGCCTAACGGATGAAACGATGGTCGTACCGCTAGAAGAAGTTCAAGTAGACGAACAATTACGCTTCATTGAGGAAACGGTCGAAGTGATGGATCGTGAGGTGAAGACACTTAAGCAAAGCAAGATACCCATAGTCAAAGTTCGTTGAAACTCGAGACGTGGACCAGAATTCATGTGGGAACATGAGGACCAAATGAAGCTTAAGTATCCGCAGCTATTCGAAAAGACTATGTCAGCCGGTGAAGGTACTGAATTAAATTTCGGGACGAAATTTCTTTCAATATGGGGATGATGTGACAACTCACCCAAAACTCACTCGATTTTGATTATTTTATGCCAATGTAGTAGACCAGTGATGGAACACTCACCATGTAACGCAATTTTCGGGACGAAAATTCTTTCAACATGGGGATAATGTGACATCCGGTAATTTTCCGTTACCAAACTCCGTTAGTTCCGTTAAGTCATGCATACACGTGTCGTGAGCACACACTAGTTGTCGTTGAATGTTGGTGACTTAATAATAATTAATAATGTTAAACAATAATTTCTATGTGGATTATTGGTTGTGCTTATGCGATTTAAATGTTAATTGTGAATTTTATCGCGAACGTGGAAACGTGTGTATTTAGTTGAAAATTTTGTAGCTTGTAAAGATAATACATATAATTGTTATTATTAGTTTATATGTTTATTATTTTAGTTAAAAGAATTTTAAAAAAGTGTTTAAAAGCTTAATTATATAAAAATATTAGTTATAAGGGTAAAATGGCTAATATTGATAAATTAAATAAAAAAAAACCCAACCCTAGCCCCCGCACCCTTGATCGGCAGCGACATCCCTCCCACACACACACACACTTCGAATTTAGCCAAGAACAAGCAAGGAACCCTCGATTTTGGTCGATTGCAAGTGCTACAACGCGTTAGAATCATCAATTGCAAGCCATTACACGTTTAAAGGTTTTTGATGGTTTCTCAAGTTGGTCGAAACCCTAGTCGAATTGGATGAATTGGAGGTCGATTCTTTATTGTTTGATGATGTTATGATGTTAGTTACGTTAGATTGATGCTAGTTTACGTCGATTATGCAAGAAAGTTACGTTTTTAATGCATTGTTCATAGGTTACCAATAATAGTAACTTTATTTCCATGGATATGGTGATTTGATGATGAATTGATGTTGTTGATGTGTTTGTGATGATAATTGGATGTTAGATTGTTGATTTGAATGCTAGAAATCCAAGAATGAATGTTGTAGTTCATGTCTTACTAAAGATAGTAACTTTTGGCTATGAAGGTTGATGAATTGTGATAATTGGATGTTGTCGATCATGTCTAGATGTTATCATGAGCTTGAATTGGTATATTATTGATGAATCCATGAATGTCTTGGATGTTTGATAGATTTTGGGATGTGCTTAGAAACTTTATTTGCACAAATTCTTGAGTATGAGGATTTGAACATGTTTGGGACATTAGGATCAGTTAGCATGTTCATGGATGATTTCTAAGGTGGTAGAATGTATTTTTTGGGTTGTATGAATGTTTAGTTGGTTAGTTATCTGATTTGGCCTGTTTGTGGGACTTCATGGTAATAGGTCATATGGGTATGTTAGGACTATTGTTGGTTTGTGGTTGATCATGGTTGAACATTTTGGATGATATGATTTTGTTAAATGGTATGTTGATGATCATCATACACGCGTGCGAATCTGAGGCCCCTACTTAGTAACATTGGTAGGGTTTAGGGTGTGAAGTTGTGAGTGGCTTCACCTGGCAGGCTGTGCATGATTTGATTCTATGTATGATGCATTAGTTGTGTTGTAGCTATGTTGAGCATGATAATTGTTTGAGATTCGCATGACTTGTATGAAAATCTAGTTGTATGATGATCAGGTTAGTACATATGGTTAATGGAGTGTTATATGTAATCAGCTTGTATGTTAATCATGTGTGATGAATTGGTATGCTTGTTTGAATGGAATTTCACCTATAATGTCACCAACGGGTCAAACGAGTCAACTGGGTCAATGTGTCTTGTCTTTCTTAAACCTTGAGTTCCTTGGTTTGTAGAGCACTTAGGGTTTCATATTGATTCTGTGTACATGTATTTATGTACTCATGTGTTCTAGGTGACCCTTGAAGGTTGTCTTTCCACTCTTTCTTTCAAGTTAAGCTTTAAGTTATTTCTTGCGTGCATCAGGTGAGTTCATGCCCCACTCTTTTACATACTCTCTTTTGGGGGAGAAAGCATATTGGGTTTACAAACGCTTACTTTATATGAGTTGTGTATAGTATGATATAGTGTTGAATACCATGAAAGTCCTCACACTTTCGGATTGTTAATAACGATGATTAGCGGGAAATCTTGGGTAGTACTATTGGGTCTGACGAGCCCCACCTGTGCGACTCGAGGTCAAACGGGTGCAATTTTGTCCTAGCGAACATTGTCACGACCTGGTATGTCATGGCAGGAGGCAACAAACGTAACACAGTCAGCTTCAATCATGAAATCACTATGATTATTACTATTTTTTATAGACTAGCTATCTATTACAATACACTTCTTATATTGTGCAACTGTTATTGATTTATGTTTAACGCAAACTCTTGAACTCACCAACCGTGGTGTTGACTCTTTTAGTATGCTATTCTCAGGTTGAGGTTACCATTGCCTAGGGGCACATTACACGGGTCAGCATCATGGTGTTGTCAGCATGTTATGAAACAATAATTTTTGGGATTATGTTTGTTTAAACTTTATGCTTTGGTTTTGCATAATTCTTGGGCGCGTTTGTTTGCGCATTTTAAATCATGTTACATTGTTTTGGGTTTTTCTGTTTTATTTAACGCTTCCGCAGTATTTAAAGTTAAACTTTAATTTTGAATGTTTGTACATATAGAGTCATTTTGAGTAACTAAAGACTGAGATCCTGGTATGTCACGCGCCTCGCTGTAAAACCCCGCCCGCGGATTTTGAGGGTGTGACAAACAATGCTACCTCCCTGACCGGTCATAACCTGTCACTAAGAACTATCCTGGAAAAGGATCATCTCAACCACAATAATTTCATGGATTGATTTCAAAACTTGAGAATTGTTCTCAAGCAAGACAAGAAATCATATGTGTTGGACGATCCTATTCCCGATGAACCCAACGTTGATGATGTTGATGCCTACGACGATTGGGTTAAGCACACTTAGGATTCAATGCAAGTTTCCTGCCTCATGTTGGGAATCATAATTCCCGAGCTTCAAAAGGATTTTGAACACTATGGGGCATACGACATGATTACCCACTTGAAGGAAATGTTCCTTCAACAAGCGAGGGTAGAGCGCTTCGAAACGGTTCGGGCGCTTCATGCATGTCGAATGGAAGAAACTCAATCAGTGTCATCTTATGTGATGAAGATGAAAAGCCACATTGATCACCTCGAAAGGCTGAATTGTCCCGTCTCAAAAGATTGGCCACAGATTTGATCCTCAATGGTCTAACCAAGAAGTTTGAGACGTCAATACTCCTTGAACTTAAGAAGCCAAA
Organism: Flaveria sonorensis; assembly: GCA_025506505.1. NCBI lineage: Eukaryota > Viridiplantae > Streptophyta > Magnoliopsida > Asterales > Asteraceae > Flaveria > Flaveria sonorensis. The sequence goes on from CM046429.1 coordinate 52,681,925, forward strand.
GTGGGACCACCAAAACCGAAGCTTAAGAAGCCAAAGGTTACGGAGAACGATCCATGCTTTGAGTGTGGAGATATAGGACATTGGAAGAGGAATTGTCCAACCTATCTCAAAGAGTTGAGAAACAAGAGGGATGCTGGGCAGACCTCAGGTACAACTTTCATGATCAATATTGAACTTAACGTTATTTCTTCAAACACATGGGTATTGGATACCGGATATGGAACTCATATTTGCAATCTGTTGTAGGGGTTCAAAAGAAATAAGCATTTTAAGAAGGGAGATACTAGTCTCTACATGAGCAACAGAGCAAAAGTTGATGTCGAAGCCCAGGGAGACTATATCTTAAAGCTTCTAAGTGGTTTGGAAGTTATTTTGAAGAATATTTTGTATGCTCCTAGTTTGACTAGGAATATAATTTTTGTTTCCCTTCTAAAACAATATGGTTATGTATTAAAGTTTGTAAACAATGGTATTTGTGTTTTTATGGATGATATACTTTATTTTAAGGCTATGCCTTCTAAAGGTATTTATGAAGTGGTTTATGATGACTCATCCTTTAATAACTCGTTATACCAATCAAGCACCAAGAAACTTAAAATGGGTTTAAGTAAACCATATCTTTGGCATTGTCGTCTTGGTCACATAAACAAGAATCGCATTGAAACACTTCAAAAGAGTGGTTGGAAGCAAATGAAGAGGGTTCATTTGATAAGTGTGAATCTTGTTTACAAGGAAAGATGACCAAGGAACCCTTTAGTGGCACTAATGAAATGGCAAAAGATTTGTTGGACCAAAAGAACCAATGAGCCTGATCAGAAAAACCTTTAAGTCCCACGTACATTACAACAACTGAAGTAGTCTGCAACAGCTGAAGACATCAGCTGATAACAAGGTCTGAAGACAAAGTCTGAAGTGAAAGAGCTAAAGACAAAGTCTGAAGACAAGAGCTGAAGACAAAGTCTGAAGTGAAAGAGCTGAAGACAAAGACTGAAGACCAAGTTTCAGATGATTGTCACAACAACTGAAGAAGACCTCTTCAGTAGTTGTGATGGTTTCCTTTCAGTAGTTGTATTTTTTTCTGTACTTGTAGTTTCAGTAGTTTTATGTTTCTTCGTGTACTTAGAATACTAGAGATGTTCTCAGTTGTTGTGAACATTCTCAGTAGTTTGCTTACTTTCAGTAGTTTGTAATAATTCTGTTAGACGTCACTATCAAGTGACATCAGCAGACGTCACATTCCTTTATATAAGGAATGCTGACCTAATTGTAATGGTGCAGCTTAGGAAAACCTAGCAGCCGCCATACCGAAGCATGTGTGCATGTTATTATCCCAATGCAGAAAACCCTATTTCTATATAACCGTGTACTGTTCCATTGAATATTTATTGTGTTCTTGCTATATTTGCTTAATTCTTGCTCTAATTCCGCTGTGATTCAACTCTAATTGATCAAACTTAGATCACTGATCCTAACAAATGGTATCAGAGCAGGTTAATCATTGATCGGTTTAACAATTGATCATTGAAACTGCTATTTTGATATCTATAGTTTGATCGAATTAGCATATGTGCAAGAATTGGTTATAAAGATTGATTTTCTGCTGCTTCTGGTTATTTAAATTGAGTTTCTTCTTGGTTCTTATTGAGTTTGTTGTGTTTTTGTGCTAAATCTTTTGAAACTTGATTGATTTGGTTTGAATCTGAGAATGACTACTCCATCTAATGATCCTCACAATACTGGCTCCTCAACCAAGCCTCCGATGCTGGTTAGGAGTGAGTATAACATATGGCAACGAAGAATGCTCCATCACCTGTCTGTTAACAGTTCAGGTTGTTGGACATCTGTGGTTCACGGTCCACACAAGCCTATGGTGAACAATCCGGAGACCAATCAAATGGTTCCGAAGAAGAAGGAGCAATACTCAGATGAAGATCGTAAACTGTTTGAGATTGATGCTAAAGCCCATGGAATTCTGGCCATGGCACTGCCGAATGAAATCTATTCTGGGCTTATGCATCATGAAACTGCTCATGACCTCTGGAATGCTTTGAAGGAACAATTCGGAGGAACTGATGAGGTCTTAGCAAACAACAGAGAAATCCTCGCCCAACAATATGAGACATTCTCTCATAGGAAGGGTGAGACACTGACTCAACAGTTTGAGCGTTTCTCCTGCTTGATCTCTGAGCTGAAAATGGTCAAGCATGAGTATACTAACAGCCAGATGAACAACAGATTCCTCAGATCACTGCCTGAGAGATGGGACACATACACCATTGTCCTACGCTCCAGTGCAAATCTGGATAGCCTATCTCTCACCCAACTCCATGGGAAACTGCTTACATTTGAAAGAGAGATAGAGCAGAAAAGGAAACTGGCATCATCAGGAAAGCTCTCTGATGACTTTGTACCAGGTAACACTGCCTTGGTCGGTCATGAGTCAGAATATGCTGGATCAGAAAGTCATTATGATGAGCATATAGATTTCTCTTCAAACAGTTCTGATCATGCATTTGTTGGTGTTGACAGTCATTCTGGGTGTAATAGTGATAATTTATGCTTTATCATGGATGATTTGCAAGGTATTGCTGATGATGATTTAGAAGAGATGGATATTTTGAGCCAAATGGCCCTGATCAATATCAGATCTCAAAAGTTCTACAAGAGAACTGGTAGGAAATTTCCAGGACTCTCTGGCAAAACCAAAGTTGGTTTTGACAAGAGTAAGTTGAGGTGTCACAAATGCCACAGGCTTGGGCACTTTGCAAGAGAGTGTAGATCAACTGGATCTAACTCCTCTGCACCCTTTGTGACCTTTCCAAGCAATAGTTCACAAAACAAAGGGCAACATCCTGCTAGTTCTGGTCATCACTCACAACCTCAATCTCCTGCATACTTTGTCCCTCAGGGTCCAATGCCATATCCTTATCCCTGCTATTACATGCCACAGCCAAATCCAGTTCATGTCCCTATAGCACAACAACCTCAAGCCCTACCTGAGCCTCAACCATCTCCATCACAATCTCAACCTCATCACAGCTTCTTCACACCAGGAGTTGTTGACTGGAGCAGCTTACCAGATGATCTTTCTGGTTTCAATGAGCAATTATCTGCTGGTGCTGGTCAACATGGTGGTGAACATCCTTTTGGGAATCTTGCTCTCATGGCCCTGGAGTCTACTGAGGGTTCCTGCTCCGATGCTTCATCTTCACAGGTAACCCAGGTATCTTCTGAGGCTAAAGCCAAGTTATGTTCTGAATCATGCATAGCTGCCTTTGTCTCTATTAGAGAGGCAAATGTAGCTTTAATCAATCAAAATCTTGAGCTTGAGAAAACTATTTCCAAAAGAAAAGATGAGTATGTGTCTGCACTTAATGACAAAGATGATGAGATTTACAAGCTTAAATGCCAACTTAATGATGAAAAGGCTAAGGTAGAGGTCATACTCGAGAACCACAGAAGTCTCAAAGAGACACTTGCAGCTACCCAAGTTGAGTGTGACCGCTGGGTAACATCCTGCAAGGGATTTGAAATGCTTCTCAGCAAGCAAACAGCTTCAAATGTGAAGTTTGGAATAGGTTACAATCATACTGCACCACCTACTGATTTTACTTCAAAAGTAATAGTAAAATCTGAAGGTGAAAGTAATTTCCAAACCACATCATCATGTGATTCATCCTCAAATGATAATACAAAATTAGAGGATGAAGTCAGTGTTAAGATCTCAGCAATCAATTGCCTGATGGTTTAAATGCTGATAAACACATGAAGCTGAGAAATTCAGATGTTGTCCCTCAAAGTACTCCAAGTACTGAAGGGCAAGTCACAACATCTGAAAAGCATTTCAAATCTGACGAAATAAAAGGAGTAACAACTGCTGAGGAATCTATCATACAGTCTTTCAGGACGGATAGAGAACAGCTGAAGAACAAGTCTTCAGTTGTTACCGATCCTTCAGTACTTAACACAAGTACTGAAAGGAGGAAAGTACTGAAGATCACACCTTCAGTAGTTTCCACTTCAGCAGTTGATCAATCCAAGATGAAGAATAAGCCATGTGAAATATGTGGTAAATTCAATCATCTATCTGATGAATGCTGGTACAAAAAGGGTTCCAAACTCAACAGAGATAAGCTCATTAAAGAAGAGATAAATAAAATGAAAAATGAGTTTGAAACCAAGTTTGTACCACAGTCATCTCAAACTGATAAACCCAAGGCCTCACCAAAATCCAAAAAGAAGGATGGGGTTTATCAGAAAACAGCTGATAGTGTTCTCATGATAAACATCAGACGAAGTCTGTGAATTTCAAGGAGGAAATGGTGGGTCACAGGAACTCATCAAAAACAAGTACTGATGTGTCAAATGAGCTGAAGGCTTTAGCAACAAATCAGACACAACTTGTTATGATGGTTCAGCATTTGTTGGGGAGAGTTAACCAACTAGATGCACCTGTGATCAAACCACTGAAAAGGAAATCCAAGCCCAAATCTAAGAATTCCATTTCAGCACCATCTCCACCTTCATCAGCTGTTAATCATGAGAAACAAGTTATGGTTAAATCTGTTGATGAAAACAGACCCAAAACCAAAAAGGTTTGGGTCTCTAAAGCTAACTAGTTTCTTATGATAAATGCAGGGTTCTTCAGCATGCCAAAGAAGCATCTGGTATGTAGACAGTGGAGGATCTATGCATATGACTGGGAGCAGTTCTCTTCTTAATGACTACTCTCAAGGAAAGAAGGGATTTGTCTCATTTGGAAATGATGCTAAGGGTTACATCATCGGGAAAGGATTTGTGTCAAATGGAGAAATCAGATTTGATGATGTTAACCATGTGGAGAATCTCAAGTATAATCTACTGAGTGTCAGTCAGATGTGTGATAAAGGGCATGTTGCACTTTTCACAAGCCAGAACTGCCGGATTCTGTCTTCCAAAGTTCTGAGGCTGATTGACAAGGTATTGGATGAACATACTCTCCTGAAGGCCAACAGGATAGGAAGAGTATATGCCTTGGATTTGTCAAAGAAGATTGCGTTAAAAGGTCATCCTTGCCTGTTCTCCAAGGCCTCTCCTCAGGAATCTAAACTGTGGCATAGAAGGCTGGGTCATGTTAATCTCAAAAACATGAATCAGCTGATCCACAATAGTTTAGTAAGAGGTCTACCAATAAAGGAGTTCCTCTGTGATGAAACCTGCACTGCTTGTTTAAAAGGAAAACAACACAAAGTCTCATTCCCTCCTATAGAAGAACCAAAGTCCACTGCCTGCTTGCAATTACTGCACATGGATCTCTTTGGTCCTGTGAGAGTAATGAGCATGGCAAAGAAGAAATACTGTCTGGTAATTGTGGATGATTACTCCAGATTTGTATGGACCTTCTTCTTGCATTCAAAGGATGAGGCTGCTCAGACAATTATTAACTTTGTGTTGTATGTTGAGAAGCAGTATTCCCTATCAGTCAAGTGTATAAGAAGTGATAATGGAACTGAATTTAGAAACCATACACTTGATGATTTCTACCTTTCAAAAGGAATCAAGAGGCAGTATAGCATTCCAAGGACTCCAGAACAAAATGGAGTAGTGGAGAGAAAGAACAGGACCCTAATTGAAGCTGCAAGGTCCATGTTGGCTGACTCTGGTTTGCCACTGACCTTTTGGGCTGAAGCTGTCAACACAGCATGCTATGTGCAAAATAGAGCTTTAGTGAATCAGAGGTTGATGAAGACTCCTTATGAAGTTCTACATCATTTGGCTCCTCTAATTTCATTCTTCAGAGCATTTGGGTGTCCTTGTTACATTCTCAACACAAAGGATCAACTCCAAAAGTTTGATTCTAAGGTGGATGCAGGGTATTTTGTTGGGTACTCATCCACTTGCAAGGCTTACAGAGTGTTCAACTGTAGAACAAAGATGGTTGAAGAAACCTTGCATGTGAAGTTCAATGAATCTCCTAAGGACAAAATCCCACAAAACCCTGTGGAGTTGTTTGATCTGGACATACTGCAATATGTTCCTTATCAGCCTCCAGCTGTTGCAGATCATGTGAATTCATCACCTTCTGCAGCTAGTCATCCATCTGGTGGTACTGATGTTCATGATGATCCCAGTACTCACCTATTCAAGTTTAGTGATCAACTGCCTGAGTCTACTCAACTTGATGTTCCTGTAGCTTCAGTAGCACCATCCACAACAAATGCTGATGAGATTTCTGAATCCTCTACTTCATTTGACCTGCCATCTAACACTTGGTTTCAAGAATCTGGATCAACATCTGTTGCTGCTGAGCGTGCTACAAACACTTGCACAGATCTCATAGTGTATCCAGAGCTGAAGAATCACCCAACGTCTCAAATCATTGGTGATATCAATGCTGGTGTCTCAACTAGAAGTCAATTGTCCAACTTCTGCTTCTATGCTCTTTTCATCAGTCAGCAAGAGCCAAAGAACTATCATATTGCATTAAGAGACAATGGATGGGTTGATGCCATGCAGCTTGAGCTTCTTCAGTTCAAAAAGCAGCAAGTGTGGGAACTGGTTCCTCTACCCCCAGGTAAGTGTGCAATAGGCACTAAATGGGTGTTTAGGAATAAAACAGATGAAAATGGGCAAATTGTCAAGAACAAGGCCAGACTGGTTGTCCAGGGGTTTTCACAAGAAGAAGGTATTGATTATGATGAAACCTTTGCCCCTGTAGCCAGACTGGAGGCAATTAGATTGTTCTTAGCCTATGCTGCATTCCACAATCTTAAAGTTTTTCAAATGGATGTCAAAAGTGCATTTTTATATGGTAAAATAAAAGAAGAGGTTTATGTGTGTCAACCACCAGGTTTTGAGGATAATAAACATCCTGATTGGGTGTATAAACTTGATAAGGCTCTTTATGGGTTGAAACAAGCTCCTAGAGCCTGGTATGAAACACTGTCAAACTTTCTTCTTCAGAATAATTTCACTAGAGGCTCCATAGATAAAACTTTGTTCATTAAGAAAGTGGGTCAGCATAAGCTCCTTGTTCAAATTTATGTTGATGATATTATTTTTGCTTCCTCTGATCCACAGTTGTGTGATGCATTTACAAAGTTGATGCAACAAAAATTCGAAATGAGTGCCATGGGAGAATTACAGTTCTTTCTAGGTTTGCAAATCAAACAAAAGGCTGATGGAACTTTCATTCATCAGTCAAAATACACAAAAAGTCTTTTGGCAAAGTTTGATTTACAACACTGTAAGCCCTGTTCTACTCCCATGTGCAGCACCACACAACTGGATGCAGATCAGAAAGGTAAAGCTGTTGATGAAACACTTTACAGATGTATGATTGGGTCCTTGATGTACTTAACAGCTTCTAGACCAGATATTATGTTTGCAACTTGTGTTTGTGCTAGATTTCAGGCTGCTCCTAAAGAGTCTCATTTGATTGCAGTCAAGAGGATCTTTAGATATCTGCAAGGTACTCAATCTCTAGGTCTTTGGTATTCCACTGGGCACTCTTGCAAATTAGTTGCTTTTTCTGATAGTGACTATGCAGGGTGTAAATTAACTAGAAAATCAACTTCTGGTGGATGTCAATTCCTAGGCAACTGTTTGGTTTCTTGGCAGAGTAAGAAACAAACATCTGTTGCTACATCCACTGCTGAAGCCGAGTACATTGCTGCTGCAAGTTGTACATCTCAGGTACTCTGGCTTCAGAATCAATTACTGGATTATGGCATTACAGAGACTAAGACTCCATTACTAATGGATAGTGCTTCAGCTCTTTGTATTGTCAAGAATCCAGTCCAGCACTCTAGGACCAAACATATTGAGATCAGACACCATTTTATTAGGGATTGTTTTGAAAAAGGTCTGATTGATCCAAAGTTTGTTCCTAGTGCTGATGAGCTTGCAGACATATTTACTAAGCCTTTGGACAGTTCAACTTTCCAAAACCTAGTGTTAAGGCTTGGTATGCTGCAGCTAGAATAAGTGACAACTACTGATGATCTCAGTCAACAAGTACTGATGAGCATTCGTATACTACTGTCACAAATAAGTACTGAAGTTCTTTTATCCTCAGTAGTTTTCATAACTACTGAAGACTAAATTACTTAAAAGTACTGAAGTACTCATCTGTTGAAAAGAACTGATGTGGTTACAACTACTGCTGTAGTTACAACTGCTGATGTCAGAATAACAGATAAGTACTGATGACCTATGAAACATCTGAAACTCAGACAAAGTCTGATGAAGTGTTGAGGTCAGAATGAAACAGCTGATGAGCTAAGAATTGACGACAACAGCTGATGAGAAATTTTTCTCTTCAGTTGTTTCTACAACTGCTGCTTCACTTCAAACAACTGAAGCCAAAACCATGTCTTCAGTAGTTTCACAACTACTGATGACTAATACCAAGTCTTCAGTTTACTTCTGAAAGTTAAAACCAGGTCTTCAGTTGTTTTCAAACAACTGATGACAGCACCAACACTTTCAGTCGTTTTATATCAGTTTTTTTTACCCTATAAATACCTAAACCTACTTTCAGACGTTTCATTAGCCGTTTTCCGTCCTTCACTCTCTCAACAATGGCGACCATGAAACTCAAACCCAGACACAACTGTGTTGCCTACCTCTCGAAATCGGCCTTCTGGAACAAATTTGATAACGCCATCGATCTTATGGTAGATTCCCAGTACCGAACCGCGTTTCTTCTGAATCCTACCATCTACCCCGATTCCCTAAGCCAGTTCTGGACCAACGTCTCTGTGCAAACTAGTGAGAATGATAGCCAAATCACTCTCCAGTCGTTGGTCAACCAGAAACAGGTGGTCATCACTCCGGACATCATTCGACAAACCCTAGATCTACATGATGCCACCTGTGTCACAGAATACCCGAAAGGCACAACCGATATGTCTTTCATCAACAACGGGTATGAAGGAGACTTAAGTGCTACCACCATTCTGAAGAAGCACTTCCATGATGCTGAACGTCTTATATTCCACATGGTGAATGTCTGCCTTGCACCAAAAACCTCCTCATGGGATCAAATGTCTTCCCGATGGCAACAGGTATTATACTCTATCTTTGAACGACAAACTTTAAATTTTTCTGAGATAGTGTTTATGGAACTAAAGGATCTGGCCTTGAAACCTGTGGCAAACAGATGGATATTATATCCCAGGTTTCTCATGGCCATAATTTTAACACAGCTAAAATCAGACGGCCTTGTTGGCCTTGGAGTCCCTGCTCCGGCTGTATTGCCTGAAGTATACTCCAGGCACAACTCTGACCCTACAATGAAAGGGGCTGCCCGGCTGCTCAAACCCAAGCAGCGGGAACCCACAGCCTCCACTTCCAGATCCAAAGTCCCCACCAAACCCAAAACCAAAAAGCCCAAAAAGGCTACTCAGGGAGATGAGTCCCCTGAGGATGCCCCTGTAACACCAATACAGGTAACACTTACTGGTTCTAACCCCCCAGTAGTGTCAAAGACTCCACCAGCCCTAGCCGCTCAGGCATCCTCTCAACAGGATCCTGATGCAACCATAATTGGGGATACCACAATGCTGGAACCTATCTCAATTGAGAAGGTTACCATTGAAGAGCACCAGTCACCCCGGGTGCAATCTGCTTCAAACCTATCTCCAAATGCAACCGCCCCTCAAAGCCCAACATTTATTGTTGCACAAGTGTTGAGTCAGCTGCATTCCTCTCCTCCTCCCCAGACACCAATTACAATGGGGAGAACCTCAACAGCTGAGGAAGAGGACCAAAATGCTGCTGATAACCCACAGCACAGGGGTTATAATGTTCAATCTCCCCGTGTAGAGGAGGAGGTTAGAACATCTGGTGAGGCTGCCACTTCTACTGATTCAGCAAATGAACAGGATGAAGTTGGTAACATCTCTAAGACCTCACCAGAGGCAACTGCCGATGAAGGACTCAGTCCTGAGGCAGGAAGTCCCCAGAACCAAGAACAAGGGGCACATGCTACAACTGATCTACACTCAGGGCATGTACATCCTGATTCAATCAGGAGGTCAGATGATTCAGCAAAGACTGATGATGACCTGGGCTTTTTCTTTGATGTTTTAGCCCATAACACAATCCTTGAGGCTGAGGTGAGCAGACTCAAAGAACTGCTTGCCAAAATGTCTCAGGATCAAAGTCCATCTGCCCCAATAAACCCACAGATGGCACCTTCATCTGAAGGTTTACCAAACACTCAGCCACTACACTCAACTGAGCCACCAGCCACTGTTTTTGGCACCACCTCTCAGGGACAGAACCCCTCTGAGCAGATGGTTGCTACCTTTCAAAATTCCTTATCTCTCATCACTCCCATCATCAATGAGATTGTGCATAAAGCCATTGATGAGAGGATTTCCTCAAATCTACAAACACTTGTTGATGATGCTGTGCAAAGGAAGCTTTCTGCCATTCAAACCCCTGAACCCAATGCACCCAAAAAGGGGGAGTCTAAGGCAGTGAAAGAACGAAAAAGAAAGAGTGTGGAAAATGAGAAACAAGAGAAAGAAAAGGAAAAACAGCTGATCACATACAAAAGAAAGAAAAGTGCTGAAACTCAAAAGCCTGATGAAGAGAAATCATTGGAAGATCTGATTAAAGAAGCGATGAAGCTCACAGCAGATCAATGGACAGAATAATAGATCAACTCTTCAGACAGGGCTTTGATACAGCCACATTAGACACTGAGATCAGAAAGCTGGAGATTGAAGAGATACAAGAAAGATGGGCCAGTTATAGTGTGATGGAAAGGGAGAGGTTGGAAATAATGATCAGGTTTACTGCAAAATACTTGGGAAGATCATTAATTGAGATTAAATCATGGACCAGAGACAGTATTCTGGCAATAACCACCAGAATCTGTACTTCTGAAGCATTCAACAAGGGGTTAATTATGAAGCACTAGATGAAGCAGGTGCTGGGAAGAGAACTGATATGGCCAAGCTTTCCAAAGCCAAACTCACCATAAAAATGCTAGATCAGCCTTCCCAAACTCCCTCTCAAAAACAACCAACCCCACAACTCTCCAAATCAACTCAACCCTCAAAACCAACTCCCTTACCCCAAAAACCACCTCAAACCACATCCAGTGATGCACCCAGAAGGAGGAGAAGGGTGTTGAGGATGGTAGAAGAGAAGAAGAAGATGATGAAGAAGATAGTCTGCCAATCTCTGCTGTTCTGAAATTACCTGAGCCCAGAAGTCAACAAATGATCACACCAGACTTTCAGAGGCAAATGGTGAAAGTTAAGATTGAAGAAGAAGAACAGCAGAAACAGCACGATGAGCAACTTTTGAAGATGATTGACAAAGAGTTTCCTCAGTCATCATCTATACAAGCCATGAAGAAACATGCTCAAAGGCTGTATGCTCTCAGGTATACCTTTCAATATCAAAAGGAGAGAGTAAGGATTTGGCCAGACCCCAGGGTTAGTTCTAGAATTCATAAGAAATCCATACCAAGTAGATACAATGGCCAAGTGAGAAAGACCATAGATGCTGCTATTATGTTGGCCATTGTAGTCTCACCCTGGGAAATACTTGAAGACTTCAAGAGAGCCTACAAGTCAAAGATGACCCCTCAAACTCTAATGGAGAACAAAATGGTCAAGAAGGGGTTGTTATACAAGAGGCTTGAAGAGATCAAGAAAAATGAACTCCAGTTGTTATTAGAAGGGACTCACCCAGATGAATTTGCTTACAGAGAGATAACAACTGTTGAGTTGAAAAATGGAAAGACGATAAAGTACTTATCAGAGTACTATGGCCCAGAGTTCTTCTTCGAAGGAGAAGCAGAAGAACTCACTAAGGAGGAACAAGTTGTTCTCCTTGAGGCCTACGTCAGAGAGTCTTATAGACTCATCAATGGGAAGTAGGTTTCATGGTTGGGATAACGGCTCTGTGTCCAGTTCCCCAAGACAGAGTTCCCTTCCATCCTTTGACATTCACATCTACTGAAACCTGTTCCCTGGCCTGTGCTTATCCTATATCTCTAAAGCTGATCAAGAGAGTATTTCTGCCAAGAATAAGTGGGACCTCAATAAGCTTAAAGGTTTTGGCTGCATTGGTTCAGGGGGAGTTTGTTGGACCAAAAGAACCAATGAGCCTGATCAGAAAAACCTTTAAGTCCCACGGACATTACAACAACTGAAGTAGTCTGCAACAGCTGAAGACATCAGCTGATAACAAGGTCTGAAGACAAAGTCTGAATGAAAGAGCTGAAGACAAAGTCTGAAGACAAGAGCTGAAGACAAAGTCTGAAGTGAAAGAGCTGAAGACAAAGACTGAAGACCAAGTTTCAGATGATTGTCACAACAGCTGAAGAAGACCTCTTCAGTAGTTGTGATGGTTTCTTTCAGTAGTTGTATTTTCTTTTCTGTACTTGTAGTTTCAGTAGTTTTATGTTTCTTCGTGTACTTAGAATACTAGAGATGTTCTCAGTTGTTGTGAACATTCTCAGTAGTTTGCTTACTTTCAGTAGTTTGTAATAATTCTGTTAGACGTCACTATCAAGTGACATCAGCAGACGTCACATTCCTTTATATAAGGAATGCTGACCTAATTGTAATCGGTGCAGCTTAGGAAAACCTAGCAGCCGCCATACCGAAGCATGTGTGCATGAATGTTATTATCCCAATACAGAAAACCCTATTTCTATATAACCGTGTACTGTTCCATTGAATATTTATTGTGTTCTTGCTATATTTGCTTAATTCTTGCTCTAATTCCGCTGTGATTCAACTCTAATTGATCAAACTTAGATCACTGATCCTAACAAGATTTATTAGGAACCATACATTTGGATGTATGTAGTCCTTTTAAAGCAATGACAAGGAATGGTGAAAGATACTTCATTACCTTTATCGACGATTATAGTCTTTATGGTTATGTGTACTTGTTAAGACACAAACATGAAGCTTTTGAAATGTTCAAAATCTTCAAAAATGAAGTAGAAGATCAACTCAACAAAGCAATAAAAGTTCTTCATTTGGATAGAGGAGGTGAATACCTTAGTGATGCCTTTCAAGATTATCTCAGGAGTTGTGGGATTGTGTCACAGCTTACTCCACTTGAAACACCATAACATAATGGTATGTCTGAAAGGAGAAACCTAACCCTATTGGATATGGTTCGATCTATGATGGCTAGAAGCACACTGCCTCTATCATTTTGGTGTTTCGCAATGCTCTCCGTGCCCGTATTCTGAATATGGCCCCAACCAAGAAAGTGGATAAGACCCCTTTTGAAATATGGCATGGAAGAGTTCCATCGTTATCATATTTAACAGTATGGGGTTGTGAAGCTTATGTTAAGCAGAACACCCTAAACAAGTTAGAAAGCCGATCCACTAAGTGTATCTTTGTTGGATATCCTAAAGACTCCATGGGATATTACTTCTACAATCCAACAGAGAAAAAGGTATTTATTGCTCAAAAGGCTGAGTTCTTGGAAACTAAGTTCCTTATGGAAGGAACTACCAATAGAACAGTGGAACTTGATGAGGATCGAGAACCACAAGCCGATACACGTTTGGTTGATATTAGCAATCAACAAGAGGTTGTTGATAATGATGTGGTTGATCAACACACACAAAATGTTCACAGATCTGGTAGAACTAGCTATCCACGCAAAAGATATGGATTTTTCATGAATGGATGTTATGTAGTTGACTCGAATGAACCAACTATGTACCATGATGCAATGTCCAATTCCTATTGTGGCAAGTGGCTTGAAGCCATGAACGTAAAGATGCAATCCATGTATGACAACCAAGTATGGGAATTGGTTGTGCCACTGCTTAACACTAAACCGGTTGCATGTAAGTGGGTTTTTCAGAAGAAACCCGATATGCATGGAAACTTGGATACTTATAAAGCAAGACTTGTAGCAAAAGGTTTCACTCAAACTCAAGGGGTTGATTATGATGAGACCTTCTCGCCTATGGTAATGGTAAAGCCATTTAGGATTTATTTGCCATAGCTGCATATTATGACTATGAGATCTGGCAAATGGATGTCAAAATTGCTTTCCTTAATAGACATCTTGAAGAGAATGTCTATATGGTTCAGCCCGATGGTTTTGTCGATCCACAACATCCTAATAAAGTATGCAAGATAAAGAAATCAATCTATGGATTGAAACAAGCATCGATAAGTTGGAATCAACGTTTTGATGATGAGATCAAGAAATTTGGATTCATCAAGAACACTAATGAAGCTTGTGTGTATAAGAAAGCTAGTGGGAGCATCATCACATTCTTAGTATTGTATGTTGATGATATACTACTATTTGGAAATAACATTCCAACCATGGAAGGTGTTAAAACCTGGCTTAGAAGTTGTTTATGCTTCAAAGATCTTGGTGAAGCCGCCTACATTTTGGGAATAAAGATCTATAGGGATAGATCAACGTGGTTGATAGGTTTAAACCAAAGTGCATACATTGATAAAATCTTGAAAAGGTTCAAGATGGAGAACTCTAAGAAAGGTCTGGTACCTATTCAAAGAGGGACAATATTGAGTGCATCTCAATGTCCAAGCGCAAAGGATAAACAAGAGAAGATGAAGGAAGTCCCATATGCATCTGCTATAGGATCCATCATGTATGCAATGATATGCACTAGACCAGACGTGTCATGCGCTTTAAGCATGACTAGTAGATATCAGCAGAATTTAGGAAATAGCCATTGGATGGTTGTTAAGAGTATACTGAAATACCTTAGGAAGACTAAGGATATGTTTCTAATATACGAATCTGGTGAAGAGGAACTCATTGTAAAGGGTTACACGAATGCGAGTTTCCAAACTGATCGAGATGATTCTCGATCACAATCAGGGTATGTCTTCATTATGAATGGAGGGGTAGTGTCCTGGAAGAGTTCAAAGCAGGATGTGGTAGCATTGTCCACTACAGAATTAGAATACATTGCCGCTTCATTGGCAGCACAAGAAGCTTCATGGTTAAAAAATTCATTAGTCTCTACCATTCAAGATCCCCTAAAGATCTTTTGTGACAACAAGGGTGCGATTGCTCAAATCAAGGCCCCCTGTGCACATCAAAAGGCAAGGCACATTGAGCGGAGATTCAACTACATAAGGGATGAAGTTGAAAATGGAGAGATATGTATTCACAAAGTTCACACCGATCAAAATATTATGGATCCACTCACGATGCTCCTTTAAAGGCCAAAGCATGAGAGTCATACTTGTGCCATAAGACTTCGATATTCTAGTGATTGGATTTGATCTATTTAGTATTTAAACAATGGAACAATTGTTATTTTGACTCATATATATAATTATGATACTATGAGTTATGTTCCATTTTAGCATGTTTAGATCCATGAATATGTTTATTATTCTAAATGTCCGTAGTCGGTCATATTTGTGGGAACGAATATGAAGGTAAGACTATTATGAACTTGGATTGGTGGATATTCATAAGGTATGAATATAGAGCAAAAGGTTACTACCAAAGTTCATAGATATTTATGGGATACAAATATTGGACTGACCAGCTCTCAAATGTTACTACATGGAATTATGTAATTGATCATAAGTAAATTTGAGTAAAGGCGAATATCATAGTATCCTTCAACTTGAGATACATATTGGGTTTTGATATTCATCAAATATTATACTTTGATCTAGTTCTTTGCTGTTCTAAAATATGGACAGTACACAAGGCTAGTTTCAGGTGTGATACGAGGTGATTGTGAGAAACGTATGTAGTCAAGATGGGATTTGTTCTTCTTATTTGTTGAGAGTAAGATGTATAAGGCCTGATAAAGTAAAATCAACAGGGAATGATCATTCTGTGTCTCTAGATTTAACATGACATCTGTAACAAAAGGATAAGTGATAGATTCACCTAAATCATTTTCAAGTAAGGGACTAGAAGAAGATGATGTTATTTAATGGCACTTCGTCATGCGTATTAGGAGTAGTAAACCGTTGTTAGGCAGTATTTGCTACTTGCATCAATCCTCTATGTATCTTGTGCAAGTGGGAGACTGTTGGAAATGGTCTGCCCAAGTCTGCAAGTGGGAGATTGTTGGAAATGGTCTGCCCAAGTCACATATTGAATTGATATGGCTAGTACGTTATGATCCAAGTCGGGTCATACCTAATAACAAGCTAGACAAACACCTACAATATTAATTTTATTATATGATCATGTGAATAAATATTAACACTTAAAGTATTTAGAAATTGGGTTTCTAAATATTTGCACTTGTGTTGTGAATAAATTATATGGATAATTTGTTTTAGAGAGAGTATTCTATATTGTTATTCAAATGGTTGAACAACAATATAGTCTTTTGTCCGCATTTCTTAATTACTCATCCGCATTTACTAATGTGGATGTGCTTTTGAGGAAATGCGGATGAAGATTACTCATCCGCATTAACTAATGCGGATGAAGGTTTCTCATCCGCATTTACTAATGCGGATGTGCATATGTGGAAATGCTGATGAAACTAATCGTCCACATTTACTAATGCGGATGAGCATTTGTAGAAATACTGATGAAACTACTCATCCGCATTTACAAATGCGGATGTACATTTAGGAAATGCGGATGGAATTTCTTTATCCGCATTTACAAATGCGAAAGGAGACCATTCATCCGCATCTACTAATGCGGATGAATCTTTGAGAAATGCTGATGGGACAAGGGGCTGGGCCCCGCCCACTTTTCTCTCTCTCCTTGTCTGAAATTTTAGTTTCATAGGACATGCAATATATGATTGTAATCAACCACTCTCTCTGATAACTTACAAGACACTCAAAAAGCAAACGCCTGTTTTTTCTGGTTTTCTCTCGATCGGTCGAAGAAAAACCAAGAACAAAGATTCATTCAAGTGTGAAAAATTCTAGCAACCGGGTGTTTGTTGGAAGCGTGAGGGTAGACAAGCTTGAGGCCCCCTTCTTTGGAAGCTGCAATTCATTGATTATCTTCCTCAAACCCAAATGAGAGGTAGTCTTCTAAACACCCTATGGTTGTTTGTAAGCATGTTTTTCATATAATGATCCATTACGGGTATTAACAGATATATAAAATGGTTTGTATATATTAACTGTAACAAGTTTTTAATCTATGATTTCACTGTGTTTTTCATTTTATATGGATAAAATGACTATGATAAACTTATTCAAATCCCAACAGGTTTTGTAACACATGTGTACAAGGCACATGATCAATACAAGCTCGATTTGATGAATATGAGAAACACATAAAAAAAATATAGTTTTGGCATTAACAAGCAATGACTTAAACTCTAAAGATACAAACTTTTATTAGAAGTGACATCAATAAAGACTAAAGCTTATGGGGGGCGGTGGAGGTGGTTTGGGAAAATTACACTTTGGCCCCTACGATTTATAAATCTATTATTTTATGTAAAAACTTTAAGTTAAGTTTCAAAAATTACAATTTAACCCCTGGACTTATGTAACACCCGGATTTTTTTAGAATAAAAGTGAAGAAAAGAAGGAAATGCAATTAAACCAAAATAGAGGGGTTAAAAGTGTGCAAGGTACAAAATATAATATAATTTTGTACAATAGCAACATGGCCGCCCATGCCATGTTACTTTTCACCTTTTTCTGCTGATTGTAGAGAGAGAAAGAAGCAGAGAAGCTTTCGGGTTTTGAAGAAGAAGAACAAGGAGATCGAATTCAAGGTAAGAATTCATCGTTTTAAGTTGTTCTTGGCCGGCCTATGCCTCGGTTGCATGCTTATGTGTGTTTGTTTGTGTTTGGGTTGTGTTTTGTTGGGTTTTAGGTGTTTAACTCATTGCATTCGGGTTTGAAGGAAGTCTTGCCCGAAAGATTGCATAAGGTGAGTTCTAGATCCCCGGTTTCTATGTTTTAAACCTGTTTTGGGGCAGGAATTGCATGTAACTAACTTTTTAATATGTCTAGTATTTTGTACCTTAAGTTTGGCCCTATTCTTTTAGTAGGTGTGTTAGGGCCTGCATGTTTTGCTCGGTTTATGTGGTTGTATGCTTGTTCTAAGAGATTAGCATGCTAGATCGGTGCGATGAATGTATAAGAATGAGAATTGGGAACTGATTATAGTGTAAGATGCGGTTTCAGGTTAGTTGATCATCCGCATTAAGTTTGAATATTTGCATAAGCGTTGTTCATCCGCATTAGTTAAGTCTTCATCCGCATTTGATGAACACATCGACTATTTTGTTCACCCGCATTTGCTAACTGTTCATCCGCATTTGTTGTATGTTCATCCGCATTTGTTATGTCCATGCGCATTTGCTTCAGTCATCCGCATTTGGTTACTCATCCGCATTTGTCTATTCATCCGCATTTGGTTACTCATCCGCATTTGTTTATTCATCCGCATTTGTCTATTCATCCGCATTTGGTTAATCATCCGCATTTGTTTATTCATCCGCATTTGTCTCTTCATCCGCATTTGTTTGCTCATCCGCATTTCTTTAAGGGGACAGAATTTTCTAAGATTTTGGGATGTAGAGCTTAAGTGTTAAGAAAGGAGGTTTTATAGGGGACTGTGCTTGTTTACGATTTGCATGCTTTGTATGCTGTTGTGATGATGTTGTTCCATGTTATGTTTATGTCGTAACCTTACGTAGTGTGACGTATGACTATGCTTATGTAAAGTAGTACTTAACGAAAGTGGAAGATAACTAAAGAGAAGAAAGAAAGAATGAATGCATGCATTAATGAACGAACGGAAGTAAGAAAAGTCTTGCAAGCACTGTAAGGAGGTTCACACCCAATGAAGGGTGTTAGCTCAACGGTGTGCGGGTTAGCTACCCCAGAAGGATGCACACTAGGGTCTAGTCTTTGTGACTGATCATACGTATGGGACCATTGTTGCTTGCCCCGGTGCTGGTGACCGCCTAGTGCATGATGTTTGAAGTCTATTTATTGTCTTCGGCCCAGTACCCGCCTTGTGCATGATGTTTGGGGTATAGCACATGGCATTGGTCCAAATGATGATACCCCGGTGCTGGTGCCCGCCTAGTGCATGATGCTTGAAGTCTATTTATAGTCTTCGGCCCAGTACCCGCCTTGTGCATGATGTTTGGGGTATAGCTCGAGGCATTAGCCTGGAGCATAGAGAAGTGAAAGTAATAATGAATGAATGAAATGTACGATAAGAAAGAGAATGAATGAATGTAAGTTGACAATGATGAAAGATAATATTGAGATTATCTATTTGTACGTATGATGTATGATCACTTACGAAAGTAAAGTACGGTTTTAAATGAAAGAAAAGTATTTTATTTATAAAACTAGAACTCACTCAGTAACGCTGACTTTTATGTAATTTCCAGTTGGCAGATAACGTTGCTGAGGATGGCACAGGGCAGTTACTTGGCGTTTTTGGGATGGCATCCATTTCATGACAAATGACTTTTTTGTAATGTAATGCAAACAATGAGATTTTTGTAATGGATAACAATGATTGTATTGTCTTGCAAAAGTGGTCATTAATATAAGAAATGGTTTGTTTAGTATTCCGCTGTAATGTTTTAGCAAATGTAAATATATGTTCTATGTTTTATGTGCGATGATTGACCAGCTGTAAGCGTTCCGGTAATGGGGCCTTACAAGTTGGTATCAGAGACAAAGTTTAAGTGAAACGGGTAAATATTTTCAAAAGAAACCTAAACTTAAACTGAGAATGGGACAAAGGTAAGGGATGCCAGTCCGAGTAGCTGCGTGCCATCAGGTATTTTCTTAATGTTAACCGGTATTACGTGCGCATGTTATGTGATTTATGTGCTTCTTAGTAGATTTAGATACTGATGAAGTCAGGATAGGAAATACTTGAGGTATGAAGAGTAAAGTAAGTGGCTAATCACAACTGGCCACTGTAATTAGGGACTTACTATACTTGACATAAACTGAGTTGTTACCTTGAATGACAGTGTTGGTGTTTGAATCTTATAGCATGTTAGAGGATGGCCGTTGGTAGATCCTCGAAGGCTTCTCGAGGTGGAGGTCATGGTGGATGTGGTGCTGGACCACGGGTCACGAGAGGAAGGCCTAGGACTGAAGAGGTGGCTCACGAAGAGCCCGAGACCCCTCATCCGGAGGGTGGTGATAAGAGTGCCAATTAAGGGCCTCAGTGAAGGAGGCGGTGGTGGAAGAGGTTCACCAGGTCATGCAGACGATTCTACCATCTGTGGTGACCGAAGTGATTAAGGCTGTACGAGAAGGAGAGAGGAAGGAAAGGAGGAGACACGCGGAGGAAAGGGAGCAACCGAAGACTGAGACGGTTGTCTCCAGTGAAGAAGAAGGAGAAGAGCCTGTGTAGGAGATAGCACGAGGCTGTAACTATGGGGCATTTCAAAGATGCAAGCCCCCGACTTTTGACGGAAATGGCACTGCGGCTGCTGCTCACCGGTGGGTGAGAGAGATGGAAGCTGTTCTAGATATCAGCGAGTGCCGAGAAGATCAGAAGGTGAAGTTTGCCACCCACTCATTTGTGGACTCGGCCCTATGTTGGTGGGACTATATTGTCCAGGCCAAGGGTAGTAGAGCAATTGGCAGGATGAGGTGGAATGAGTTGAAGAAACTGGTGATCGAGGAGTTTTGTCCTCACCGAGAGCTCGACAAGGTTGAGAGGGAGTTCCTACAGTTGGAGGCAGGAACCATAACACATCAGCAATATACCACCAAATTCAATGAGATGGCACAGCTGGTGCCGGATCAGGTGACACCCTTGTCACGAAAGATTAAGGGATACATTCGGGGCTTGCCGGCGGACATCCGCAGGCACATGATCGCCACCCGACCGAGCACGTTTAGGTCAGTGGTTGATCTGGCAGGGAGGCTGTATGATGAACGGGAAGTGGTAGTGGCTGAGGTGAGTAACAAAGGTGGTGGTGACCGGAACTGGAACGGGAAGAGGTTTGGTAGGGGTGGTGCCCCGACAAACAACAAGCGTGCACGGGTGGATGACCGCCGTGTGGTCACATCTGTTGCGGGGTTGAAGACGTGTGGAAAATATGGAAAGGAGCATTTCGGAGAATGTAGGCGGGGATTGAATGTATGCTTCCTGTGTGGGAGGACATGGCATATAGCAAAGGATTGTCGTATGGCCAGATGTTTTAACTATGGTGGAGAGGGTCACATGAGCAGGGAATACAAGAAGCCAAGGGATGAGAGTTCCGGAGCGAAGAAGACGACCGGAACCGAAGGCCAGAAAGCAAGCGCCAGAGCATTCACGATGACCCAGGAGGAGGCTAGGACGGACCCTGATGTTGTGTCAGGTACAATCCTAGTAAACCAAACTCTTGCCTCCGTGTTATTTGATTCCGGTGCTAGTAAGAGCTTCATTTCTGCTACCTTTTGTGCTAAGTTGCCTTTAAGGAGTAGGAGTATTGATGATCCCTTCGATGTAGAAACTGCCATAGGTAAGTCTACCAGGATTTCTGAGATGATGGAAGGCTGTGTCATAGAAGTAGAAGGTCATAAATTTCCTGTTAGACCATTCGTGATAACCTTAGGCGGTTTCAATGTAGTCCTGGGAATGGACTGGTTAGTGGCCTACGAGGCGAATATCGTATGTCGCAAGAAGATGATTGGACTGACAACGCCTAACGGGAGTTCGGTGACGATTTACGGTGATCGAGTTACTACGATTCCGAAGGTGATTTCAATGGCGGTGGCGGGAATATGTATGAGGCGTGGATGTAGTGCCTACTTGGCGGATGTTGATACGCCAACCCCACAATTTTCTAATGTACCAGTTGTGTGTGACTTCCCATACGTGTTCCCAAAAGATTTACCAGGTGTACCGCCGGACCGTGAGATTGAGTTTCAGATCGACCTGATACCCGGTGCCCAACCTGTTGCTAAGGCACCGTATCGGTTAGCCCCCTCTGAGCTGAAGGAATTGATGGAGCAACTGCAAGAGTTACTTGATAAGGGGTTCATTAGACCGAGTATCTCTCCATGGGGTGCCCCGATTTTGTTTGTAAAGAAGAAGGACGGTAGTATGAGGATGTGTATTGACTACCGCGAGCTGAACAAGTTGACGGTGAAGAATCGGTATCCATTGCCGAGGATTGATGACCTGTTTGATCAGCTCCAAGGTGCCAGTTGGTTTTCGAGAATAGATCTCCGATCTGGTTACCATCAGTTGAAGGTGAAGGAGCAGGATATTCCTAAAACATCTTTTCGTACGCGTTATGGACACTACGAGTTCCTCGTTATGTCTTTCGGTTTAACCAATGCGCTAGCTGCTTTTATGGATCTGATGAATCGAGTGTGTCGGCCGATGTTGGATAAATCAGTGATTGTGTTCATCGATGATATCTTGATTTATTAGAAGAGCGAGGTGGAACATGCCGGTCACATTCGAGAGGTATTAGAGACGTTAAGAAGGGAGAAGTTGTATGCTAAGTTCTCCAAGTGCGCATTCTGGTTGCGCGAGGTTCAGTTTTTGGGTCACGTGGTGAATCCCGAGGGGATTATGGTAGACCCGGCAAAAGTGGAAGCTGTGATGCAATGGAAGTCTCCAAGGACGCCATCTGAGATCCGTAGTTTCTTGGGGTTGGCGGGCTATTATAGGGGATTCATCCAAGACTTCTCTAAGATAGCTTCTCCACTGACCAAGTTGACCCGTAAGGATGTGAAGTTTGTTTGGGGTTAAGAGCAAGAGAAGGCTTTCGAAGAGTTGAAGACGAGGTTGACCCAAGCTCCTGTCTTATCATTACCCGAAGGGAGCGAGGATTTGGTGGTTTATTCAGATGCTTCTTACTCAGGATTGGGTTGCGTACTGATGCAGCGAGGAAAGGTTATAGCTTACGCATCCCGACAATTGAAGGTTCATGAGGTTAATTACCCTACTCATGATTTGGAGCTAGCAGTTGTGGTCTTTGCATTAAAAATTTGGAGGCACTACCTGTACGGGACGAGGTGCACCATCTTCACTGACCACAAGAGCTTGAAGTACTTCTTCGAGCAGAAGGATTTGTACATGAGGCAAAGGAGATGGTTGGAACTGATAAAGAATTATGATTGTGAAATCCATTACCATCCGGGCAAAGCCAACGTAGTGGCGGATGCCCTTAGCCGAAAGGAGAGACCTGAACCAATCCGGGTGAAGGCTTACCAATTGATTTTGACATCCTATGTGATGAAGAAGATCAAGGAGTTTTAAGATGAGGCGTTGAAGGAAGATCATCTTAACTCTGAAAGGATGAGAGGTCTAGTCGTAGAATTGGGTGAAAACACTCTCAATGTTAGAACCCGATTCGAATGAATGTGGATTCCTCGTTATGGGGATCTACGTGGGAAGATCATGGAAGAAGCTCATAAGACTCGATACTCCATTCATCCCGGTGCCACGAAAATGTATCAGGATATGAAGAAAGATTATTGGTGGCCGGGTATGAAGCGTGACGTAGTGGAAGACGTGAGTAAGTGCCTTACTTGCTTGCAAGTGAAGGCGGAGCATCAGAAGCCATATGGTAAGATCCAACCTTTGGATATACCCGAGTGGAAGTGGGAGCATATCACCATGGACTTTATCACGAAGCTACCGCGTACCGTGAAGGGGTACGATGCCATATGGGTGATAGTCGACCGTCTGACGAAGAGTGCTCACTTCCTACCAATCCAAGAGACGTATTCATCTAAGAAGTTAGCGGATCTATTCATCAGGGAGATTGTAACTCGTCACGGTGTGCCGGTGTCTATTGTTTCTGATCGTGACACTCGGTTTACATCTAAGTTCTTGAAGAGATTTCATGATGCAATGGGGACGAGGTTACACATCAGCATGGCTTATCATCCACAGACGGATGGTCAGTCGGAGAGAACCATTCAGATGCTTGAGGATATGCTTCGGGCATGCGTCATTGATTTTGGAGGTAGTTGGGATGACCACTTACCATTAGCGGAGTTCTCATACAATAACAGTTATCATGCCAGCATTGGTATGCCCCCTTATGAGATTCTATACGGTAGGAGATGTAGAACACCCGTTTGTTGGAGTGAGAGAGTTGGGAAGTATTTAAGTGATCGAGGCTACGACTGAGAAGCTTGAAAGGATCAAAACCTATATGAAGGCAGCTAAGGATAAACAGAAGTCATATGCTGATAAGAGACGTAGACCAATTCAGTTCAAGGTGGGAGATAGAGTTATGTTGAAAGTCTCGACGTGGAAGGGGATCATTCGGTTTAGAAAGCGGGGCAAGTTGAGCCCGAGATACATAGGGCCTTTCCGAATCATTGCTCGAGTAGGAGAGGTGGCCTACAGGTTGGAGTTACCTGATGAGTTAAGTGGAATTCACCCTACATTCCATGTATCTCATCTGCGGAAGTGTTTAGCTGACGAAGATATGGTTGTACCACTGGAAGACATTGAAGTTGATGAAAGGCTCAATTATATGGAGCAACCAGTGGCAATCATTGATCGCAAGGACAAGAGGTTAAGGAATAAAATGGTTCCCCTGGTGCGTGTACAGTGGAAGCACAGGAAGGGATCCGAGTCTAAGTCGGAGACTAAAGAAGAGATGAGGCAGTATTACCCACATTTGTTCAAGGAATAACAGGTTTTGGGGACGAAACCTATATAAGGGGGGTGGACTTGTAACACCCGGATTTTTTTAGAATAAAAGTGAAGAAAAGAAGGAAATGCAATTAAACCCAAATAGAGGGGTTAAAAGTGTGCAAGGTACAAAATATAATATAATTTTGTACAATAGCAACATGGCCGCCCATGCCATGTTACTTTTCACCTTTTTCTGCTGATTGTAGAGAGAGAAAGAATGAGAGAAGCTTTCGGGTTTTGAAGAAGAAGAACAAGGAGATCGAATTCAAGGTAAGAATTCATCGTTTTAAGTTGTTCTTGGCCGTCCTATGCCTCGGTTGCATGCTTATGTGTGTTTGTTTGTGTTTGGGTTGTGTTTTGTTGGGTTTTAGGTGTTTAACTCATTGCATTCGGGTTTGAAGGAAGTCTTGCCCGAAAGATTGCATAAGGTGAGTTCTAGATCCCCGGTTTCTATGTTTTAAACCTATGTTGGGGCTGGAATTGCATGTAAATAACTTTTTAATATGTCTAGTATTTTGTACCGTAAGTTTTGACCTGTTCTTTTAGTGGGTGTGTTAGGGCCTGCATGTTTTGCTCGGTTTATGTGGTTGTATGCTTGTTCTAAGAGATTAGCATGCTAGATCGGTGCGATGAATGTATAAGAATGAGGATTGGGAACTGATTATAATGTAAGATGCGGTTTCAGGTTAGTTGATCATCCGCAATTAAGTTTGAATATTTGCATAAGCGTTGTTCATCCGCATTAGTTAAGTCTTCATCCGCATTTGATGAACACATCGACTATTTTGTTTACCCACATTTGCTAAGTGTTCATCCGCATTTGTTGTATGTTCATCCGCATTTGTTTTGTCCATGCGCATTTGCTTCAGTCATCCGCATTTGGTTACTCATCCGCATTTGTCTATTCATCCGCATTTGGTTACTCAATCGCATTTTTTTATTCATCCGCATTTGTCTATTCATCTGCATTCGGTTACTCATCTGCATTTTTTTATTCATCCACATTTGTCTGTTCATCCGCATTTGTTTGCTCATCCGCATTTCTTAAGGGGACAGAATTTTCTGAGATTTTGGGATGTAGAGCTTAAGTGTTAAGAAATGAGGTTTTATGGGGGACTGTGCTTGTTTACGATTTGCATGCTTTGTATGCTGTTGTGATGATGTTTATGTCGTAACCTTACGTGGTGTGTCGTATGAATATGCTTATGTAAAGTAGTACTTAACGAAAGTGGAAGATAACTAAAGAGAAGTAAGAAAGAATGAATGCATGCATTAATGAACGAACAGAAGTAAGAAAAGTCTTGCAAGCACTGTAAGGAGGTTCACACCCAATGAAGGGTGTTAGCTCAATGGTGTGCGGGTTAGCTACCCCAGAAGGATGCACACTGGGGTCTAGTCTTTGTGACTGACCATACGTATGGGACCATTGTCGCTTGCCCCGGTGCTGGTGCCCGCCTAGTGCATGATGTTTGAAGTCTATTTATAGTCTTCGGCCCAGTACCGGCCTTGTGCATGATGTTTGGGGTATAGCACATGGAATTGGTCCAAATGATGATACCCCGGTGCTAGTGCCCGCCTAGTGCATGATGTTTAAAGTCTATTTATAGTCTTCGGCCCAGTACCCGCCTTGTGCATGATGTTTGGGGTATAGCTCGAGGCATTAGCCTGGAGCATATAATAATGAACGAATGAAATTTACGATAAGAAAGAGAAAGAATAAATGTAAGTTGCCGATGATAAAAGATAATAATGAGATTATCTATTTGTACGTATGATGTATGATCGCTTACGAAAGTAAAGTACGGTTTTAAACGAAATAAAAGTATTTTATTTATAAAACTAGAACTCACTCAGCAACGCTGACTTTTATGTAATTTCCAGTTGGCAGGTAACGTTACTAAGGATGGCACGGGGTAGCTACTTGGCGTTTTTTGGATGGCATCCATTTCATGACAAATGACGTTTTTGTAACGTAATGCAAACAATGTGATTTTTGTAATGGATAACAATGATTGTATTGTCTTGCAAAAGTGGTCATTAATATAAGAAATGGTTTGTTCAGTATTCCGCTGCGATGTTTTAGCAAATGTAAATATATGTTTTATGTTTTATGTGCGATGATTGACCAGCTGTAAGCGTTCCGGTAATGGGGCCTTACAACTTATAAATCCATAATTTTAAAAATAAATTAAATGTATAAAGGTTTATAAACTTTATAGAATTTATAAAACATTGAAATTGATTTATTTATTTTAATTAATAATTTAAATTTACAAAATATTATTTTCGTATATTTTAAAACTATTAAATTTTAAACAAATAACATAATCATTGAATTTGAAACATTAACATAAAGAAAATGATTTAGTTAGTGAATTTGGTTTTCATGATTTTCTTAAGTGGGTTCGAATTTAGATTTTCAAAATGGGTCAAATGTTACAGTCTTCCTTATTTTAAGAAATTTTGTCCTGAAATTTAGTCACTAGGAGGCAGATTTAAAAAATACTTGGATTTCATGTCGTGCTCCTAATTGAAGTCTGGGCACGTCTAAACTCTCAATGAGCTTTGACTGTTGGAATTGGGCTACGCTTGAGTTTTGTTTGATTTCAAAACTCATGATTTCACGGGTTTCTTGACAAAGTTCATAGAATCATTAATTTGATTCTTTGACTGGCAAGCTTTTACATTTCAATGGGTGCAAAATGATAGGAGGGTTTTGTAACACATGTGTACAACGCACAAGATCAATACAAACTCGACTTGATGAATATGAGAAACACATAAAAAATGTAGTTTTGGTATTAACAAGCAATGACATCAATAAAGACTAAAGCTTATTGGGTACTGGTTGGGAACGTGACGTTCACTACATCGTTACTGTTTTGAGCTTGATGGGCATTGATGTTAAAGGCATGCCCTTGAGCCACAGGAACAGTGTTGATGATTTGAGGACATTGGTTGTGGAAATGGTTTGGATTGCTGCATTGGTAGCATGCATGACCTTGGGTAATTACCAGAGGATGTTAAATGATAGAGGCATTAACTAGAGTCTTAGCAATATTTCTGTACGTGATGAAAGTATGGCCAAAATGACCACAATTGGTACATTGACATCACTGTGCGTGAGCAGGATAGTGATACTTGCATCTGTTGCACTATGGAAAATGTCTAGTATATGGTTTCTTTGTCGAGGCTTGATTAACAAAATCGGTGGATGAGTTGGTGCGACTTGATTGACTGGAATGGTTGGGGTAACCACAGCGAAGTTTTGAGACTTAACATTCCTCTTCTTGTTCGTAGAAATTATAAACATGAGTTTTAAAAAAAATAATTGGGGTTGCAGTACCAGTTAAGGGTGATGCAACAGTTTCATAAGGTTGGAGAGTTTAACACTTAACAGATCAAATGGGGAACCAACAAAAGAAACTAATAACAAAAGTAAGAACACAAGCAGAACACAAGTATTTGGTTTTCAAGAATGATGTATATTGCTCTTAAGTGTTTTACAATTGTTACAAAACTTTGTCATAAGTATTGGTTACATGAGATACTTTATACTACATCCTACAGCAGGCCATACTTTGAAGGCCGGCTGGTACATTAATCTAGACAACAAGATCAATGTAAAATCAAAAGGCAGGTTGCCTTTTGACTAGTAACTATGACATGCCATAGCTCATATCCTTATCTATTACAAAAAGAACAAAAGTACAAAAGTAGAAAGTGACTAGACAACAAGATCAATGTAAAATCCAAAGGCAGATTGGAAGAAGAAAGTGGTTCAGCTTTTGTCAAAAGCATACCAGAGAAAGCATATATTCTCTGTCTTCTGAAGAAATCAGTCTCTTGGCATCAGAAGTCTTTGTCTTGAAGCTTTAGTAGACTTTATCTTTAGCTTCGGAAGAAATGGTCTTTGGCTACAAAAGATTTGACACTTAGAGAATTTTTAGGTGCTTTTGTCAAATATTCTGAAGTAACTTTCTTGTACTTCTAAAAGCTTGCTAAGAGAACTTTGGTTAGCATCAGCCTCTAAGATTACTCTTACAAACTCCCCCTAGGCTGATGCTACCAAAACTTGAGGATGACTTTGAGTCTTGATCTTCATTTGTTTACAGTCCTCATCAGAATCAAGATCATTCCCTTCTTCATCGGTTGATCCGGATTACTTAAACTCTCAAAGTACCTCCTCATGTTAAAGAGATCATGCATGGAAGGTCAAGCATATTTTGCCAGAAGTATACATCTTGACCTCCTTGATCTTTTATGACATATCATCTATCTGGGTTTATAGAGAAAGCCAAGGACAAGATTAGTCTCTTAGCAACAAGAGGCTCTACTTGAAGTGGAGTTAGTTGAGTAGCCTCTTCTTGTCACCTTTAGGATGTTCTGACTCATCCTAAGGTGTAGAGGTGGATGCCTTAGACTTCTTCTTCTTCTTCCTGTCCCTTTTGATGGCCATCCTCTTCTTATTTCTATATTTCAATTGAAAAGGTTGGTCTTCAGTACTAGATGTTACTTCTTTTCCTTCTCAGTTGGGTCCTTTCCCTTCAGATGTTCAGAAGGAGAAGGTTCAGGACCCTGCTATGGGTCAGAAGATTAAGCTGGCTATGATGCAGCACTAGGTCCAGGTTGTGTTGTCTCTTGGCATTCAACCTTGACCTGCTTCAGGTGCAGCTTGACTTGATGGAGAATGCAAGTCTACCAACTCACCCTTCTTAATATTCTACTTGATCACCCTTATATGCTCATCTTCATTCTGTCAGCAAAATTCTTCTGATTTGCTCTGATTGTGGCTCTTGAGTTAGCAGCCTCTTCCCTTATCTTCCTCTTAGTAGCTTTCTTCTTGTTTAGAACTTCTTGCTCTAGCTGCTTGAGGTACTCAAACTAAATATACTCATATGATAAGGGAAGTAAGTCTGCTTCCTGATACAGGCCTATGGTACTCAGATAGGTTATCATCTTTGTCTATCTTGTTCCATGCCTACCTGAGTTTGTTGTTTAACATCCATAGTCTCTATTATAGGACTTTCTTGAACGTGAGAGAGGATAGGGGCTTTGTTTAATCTTTTTCTCTTCCCATCTTCTTTGATCTTGAGGAGCAATTATGCAGCCTTAACTTCCTTCTTCTCTTTTGACACATTAGTGTTAGCTATTCATTTAACTCATACAAGGTAAGAGAGATTATTTCATCAAAATTATAGTTCCTAGACCCTAAATAATTCAATCTGGCTGCCCATAGCTCATGGTTCTGAGATTTGGCCTAGGGGCGACCCTAATTGCAGCTTGTATGAATGGGGGTCTCACTAGTTCTCTCTCCCCTTTCCTTCCTCTTCCTTTCCCTTTTCTCCTCCTTAATCTCCTCAAAGGTCAGAATCATCTTCCCTTTGTCAATCACTAGCCTATGTGACTCAGGGTGGAGAGAGCTTTAGCCTTCTTGACTTGGTGCTGCACTTGAGCTCTGGAAAGGGAGAGGCTATAAGACACCTTCACCAACTGGTGTCTCACTAAGGGTACTGGGTGCTGAAGTAGTTACAGTCTCAAGGTTCATAGGTTCTACTGTTGGGTGTTCAACTGAGGTTTCCCCTTTAAAGCTAATCTTAGGGTCTGCCTCAATATCTAGTTGACCAACAGTTTTCCCTCCTAGCCTCTGCCTATATAGCTTTGATCTTCTCTTGAACTCTTCAAGTACCCTCAGCTGGATCCTCTTCGCTAACATTTCAGCTTGCCTGTTATGACTTGGGTTGGCAAGTGGCAGGTCAACCAGAGGAAAATTCTCATAGTATCTTAAGTTCAAAAAATTGAATACTTCTTGTTGACCCTGAGATCTAAAGAGTACCAGGGCTCTTTTATCATTGTTATATATTCATCCTACTATTGGTTTGTCAGCAGGGTATGATGAGGTAGACATAGCCCTTGGTACTCTCTCCTCAAATAAACTTTGAACTAAGGCATCCATATTTATGTGGTCCTGAGGAGGTTGTTGAGTATGGACAACTGCAAGTGAGGATGGTAAGGCCTTAATGTCCATACTCTAGGTAGAACTCCCAGGTTCTGTGATTGTAGTTAAGATTTTCTCCCCTTTTTTGATACATCACCCACTTGCAAAAGTGAGCTAAGGGTTAGGTCCACCACATCCATAGGTTCTTGTGGACCTGGTTGATTGTGTCTGGCATGTCTCTTAGCTAGCTTGCCCTTAAGACCAGTGATCTTAAGTTGCTGAGTAAGAACCTGCCTTTGTAAGGTAGCCACCTCAGATTCCAGGTGACCAAACTTAGAGACCAGGTAGGATTGCACCCTTTGTTGCAGACTCCCCTCATCTTCATCAAAAGAATCATGGGGGATGAGAGAACATAACTGAAGTCATCTCCCTCAACGCCAGATATTTGTTCTTGGCTTTTTGATTTCCCTTGCTCCATGATAGCTTCATGAGAAGTGTCAAGGGGTTGGGTTGCTATGGCTGAGGTCTTAATGATGTAATCACTTTCTAAAATGAGAGCCACTTCCATATAGACCTCCTAAACATGCTCCAGAAGATCCACCTCAATTAGGGGTGGATGATGTGGGCTAGATATGGGTGTATCAGGAGCACTCATCTCTCCTTGACCAGGGGAGGAGAAGAGAGACTCATGGTACTCACTGAATCCCATATCTTCATCATCATATAATTAAAGTTCAGGGATTGGTTGTTTAGATCCAAAGGCTGGGGATGGTAATTGTCCCCTGAAGGTTGTTCACCTGAGTTTTGAGACTTAGAGTGAAGGCTTGAAGCTAGGGTAATAAGCTTATCAAGCTGAGCATGAGGAACCTCAGCACTGATCATTGAAAAGATGGGAGTGGTCTACTCCTCAAGGGAACTGGGAGCTCTTTATTCTACTTCCTCCTACATGGGTGAGTATATGGGGGCCTGCTCAATCTGAATGGATTGAGCAGGGGTTCATTTGGATTTTTTGTGGTAGGTGATGGTTATTGGAGGCTATATGGGTGGTGAAGATGTAGAAGGTGTGGGTTCAACATTGGCTGGTGCTGCAAAGTTGTTACCTTGAGCAGGGAGCTATAACATTTTTAAGACCAGGGTTGTTTCTACCCCTAAGAAACCAACAATGGTTTTTCTCATAATTTTGAAAATGTCGGGATTCATCTGTCCCAATTTAAGAGCGCTACCTATTCTGCTCAACTGTGAACCCAGTTCATAGTTGAGAATGTGTTGTACATATCTAGGGAACATGTAGTACTCCAAGGAGTCTAAGATAGCAAGAAAGTTTGTGTAAACAAACTAAGAGTACTTGAACTTGATCTCTTGAACCATCCTATGGACTATATAGGATAAGTCCTTTGTAATTTGATCCCATCCTCCATGTTTGTTTGATAAAGAATGGATTATAACATGGAGGAGGTACTTCCCTTGGAAAAATACCTTACCCTTCTTGAAGGTTTTGACTGAGTAGTCTCCTTCATATCATATCTATCTGAATGATTCATTGACAGCTTCTTTAGAGAAGGAAAGTTCGCCATCTTTATCATCCAGCCTGAGATGGGTGTTGATTGTGGCTGGGATGCATTGGTGCAGAAAGTGCCTTCTCACCGTCCAAGATGACCTCTTGGCAGTTCCTCCTAAATTCCAGTAGTTGTTCTTCATAAAGTGGAGGGTCTTTTGTAAGTGTGGTGAGATAGGATGATTGAGATAGAAAGTGGCAAACGTTTGAGAAACCAGGGTTTTTGGGTGAAGTTAGGGTTAGAAGTTTGCAGATGAAGAGGAAGAATAAAGAGGGGGAACCGTTATATGGGCTATTTATATGCTTAGATTTGAGATAAAGTTAATGCAAAAGGATAAACTTTGAAATCTAGATATCGGTCCCACCTCTAAAAAAGTGCCCAAAAAGGCAGTTATATTGGAAGTTGAAAATCTACCGAAGGTAATTTGCCTTCGGAATTTTATAAAAAAAAACTTTCGAAGCCAATATGACTTTGGAAGATATTCCTTAGTTTGAGAAGAATTGCTTCAGAAGAAAACTACATAGAGTATTTTTCTTCTAAGACATATTTGGTTTCGGAAGATATTAAACTTCAAAAGTATTATTCAAAGGATGAATAAAGCTTTCGAGACTTAATTGCTTTCGAAAGAAAATTGTCCTTCAAAACATATAAGTAGTTAGAAGCATATTTAAGCTTCGAAAAATATATCATAATTTTTTCAGAAGTTAAATTCCTTAGTAAGTAGTTATTAGTTTTGAAGACATAACTTTCTTCCGAAGTCAATTTAATGTCTTCAGAAAGAAAATATATCTTTAATTTTTAAAATTATAAGGAATATTATTTAGAAAAAAAATTTCAAGGTAAACTGGTCTTATCTGAGTGATAAATTTGACAACTTTAAAGACACACATATTTGAAAAAAATATCTTGAAATTTAATTTAAGAAAATCTACTCAAAGTTAATCATCACAATAGCTTATACAAGATATTTAAATATATGTTCATCAAAAGGTTTTGTAAACAGCTCAACATATTGTTCATATGTGTTAACTTTGACCAGTTTTATCAATCCTTTTTCAAAGTTATCTATGATCAAATAATATCTAATGTTGATTTTCTTTGTCTTTGAGTGTTGCAGGGGATTCTCTGTAATAGAGATAGTACTATTATTGTCTATGTGGATAGGAGTCTCTTTGAAGTTGAATCCATAGTCTAGCATCTGATCTTGAATCTAAAGCACTTAAGCACAGCAGCTTGCAGCAGCAATGTATTCAGCTTCAACAGTTGATGCAGACACACAGGATTGTTCTTGAATTGCCATGAGACTATCCTTCCCCTAAGGAATTGACATCCCCCTATGGAGGACCGGTTAAAAGGATTGTCAATAAAATTAGTCTCATAATAAGGAGAGTGTTAGAACACTTAACAGATCAAATGGGGAACTGGGTTTGTGTAAATGATACTAAGAACACAAGTAAATAATAAGACAGAACTAGGAACAAGAACAGAGAAGTATGGTTTTCAAGGATGTTGTATATTGCTCTTAAGTTCTATTACAAGTGTTACAAGGCATAAAAGAAATACAAGGACTTAAGATACTTTATACTACATCTTACAGCCATCCATACTATGATAGCCAGCTGGAAACACAACTCTAGACATCAAGATCAATGTAGAGTCAAAAGGCAGATTGTCTTTTGACTAGTGACTATGACATGCCATAGCTCACTTCCTTTTCTATTATAAAAAGTATAACAGGTACAAAGTAGGAAGTTACAGACCTAAGACCATAATCTATAGTTTACCAAAGCATGGACTTTTTACCAACTTGTATAAGTTGGTGAGTCTTCAGAGTTGTAGTGGAAAGTAAGTTAGCTTTATGAAAAAGTAGATCAGAGAAAGCATGTCCTCTCTGTCTTTGAAAGAAATCAGTCTTCACAACATTTGACTTTGGAAGACTTTGTCTCTGAAGCTTCAGAAGGCTTTATCTTTGTCTTCGAAAGATTTGGACTTTGGCTTCAGAAGATTTTACACTTAGAATATTTTCTAGTGGAGCATGTAAAACTACCGAAGCAACTTCTACCTTGTACATCAGTGCATTCATGCAGGAAGCTCCTTGGTTGTTTTGGCTTTTTTGGTTGCATCAGTCTTCTAATCTTCTAATATAACCTTACAAACTCCCCCATGGCTGATGCTACCAAAACAAAGAAGTTATTCAGATGTTGACAGTCCTTATTAGGATCAAGACCATACCTTTCTTCATCATCTGGTCTGGATCCCTCAGACTCTCATAATATCTTCTCATGTCATGGAGATCATGTAGAGGAAGATCAAGCATGTCTTGCCAGAAATAGACATCTTGACCTCCTTGATCTCTGATGACATACCATTTGTCTGGATTAGCAGCAAAAGTCCAGGACAAGATGGGTCTTCCAGTTGCAAGAGGCTCTACTTGAATTGGAGTTGGTTGAGCAGCCTCTTTTTGCACTACCTCATAATGCTCTGACTCATCCTGAGGTGTAGAGGTGGATGCCTTGGTCTTCTTCTTGGAAACACTCTTCATGGCCATCCTTTTCCTCCTCTTTGAAGTCTTTAACTGAGACGAATGGTCTTTAGCACCAGGTTGTTCTACTATGTCTCTCTCAGATGGGTTCTCTTCTCTCACAGGTTCAGAAGGAGAATGAAGAGGACCCTACTATGGATCAATAGATGAAGTTAGCTGAGATTCAGCTCTAGGTCCAGGTTGTGTTATCTCAGGGGGTTCAACCTTGACAACCTCAGGTTGAGCTAGACTTGGTGGAGAATGCAAGTCAACAAGCTCTCCCTTTTTAATCTTTTGCTTGATCACTCTAATGTGCTCATCCATAGTGGATAGAGACATTAGACCAAGCCTCCTTCCAAAGAATCCATGCAGCTTCAAGAAGCTCATCATCCTTTATCTGTTAGCAGACTTCTTTTGGCTCTTTTGGATGATGGCTCTTGACTTTGTAGCTTATTCCCTTAGTTTTCTCTTAGCAGCCTTTCTTTTTTTGGTAACTTGTTGCTCCAGCTGCTTGAGATACTCAAATTCAACATACTCATATGATAAGGGAAGAAGTGCAGATGCCTGATAGAGACCTGTGGCACCCACGTAGCTAATCATTTTCAGTCTATCAGCTTCCTTGTCTACCTAAGGTTGTGTAGTTGCCACAACCTCTTTCTTAGGACTTTCCTGAACTGGGGAGAGGATAAGAGCATGCTTGTAGAGACTTTTCTGTCTCCTTTCTTCCTTGATTTTGAGGAGCAATGCTGTATCCTCTGCCTCCTTCCTCTCCTTAGATAATTCCTTGTCAGTCAGTTCATTCAGTTCATCTAAGTGGAGAGAGAGTAGTCATCCACATTGTAGTTTCTGATCCCCAAGTAGTTTATCTTGGTTGCCCTCAACTCAACATCTTGAGTGTTTGGCCTGGGGGGCAGCCCTGATAGCAGCTTCCATGAAGCCTAGAGACCCTCTTAAACTCTCTCCCCTTAGCTTCCTCTTCCTCTCTCTCTCTCTCCTCCTCCTCGAGATCCTCAGAGGTCATCTTCCTCTTCCTTTTGTCACGCAAAGGCTTTGGTGACTTAAGGTGGAGAGAGCTTTGGCCTTCATTGCTTGGTAATGGGTGCTGAAGAAGTTCCTGTCTCAAGGTTCACAGTTTCAACTTCTGGGCCTTCAGTCAAGGCTTCCCTTTCGAAACTAATCTTAGGGTCCACCTCAACATCCAGTTGACCAAAAATCTCACCTGCTAGCCTCTGTCTATATAGTCTTGACCTCATCTTGAATTCTTCTAGCACCCTTTCTTGAATCCTATCTGCTAATCTTGCAACTTGTCTGTTTTGACTTGGATTGACAAGTGGAAGATCAATCAGATGGATGCTCCCATAGAAGCTCAGGTTGAAAAAGTTGAAAAGTTTCTGTTGACCCTGAGATCTAGAGATGACAAGAGCTATTCCATCAGTGTCATACCTCCTGTCACACCCCGGGCCCAAGGAGGGTGGGATGTCGTAAACTGGCAAAATACATGGTAGCGGAAACTAACCACTCAATAGCACACAAGGAAAGAAATCACATGGCATTACATTTAGATAGCATATCCGGGCTATGAAAGTCTTGCCCAAACATAAAATCAACACCCATTACAAATTATCCAAATTTAACACAACAATTCGAATGTCATATAACTTGTCATCCATATATCAATAACCCTAATTTTCCTAAAAAAAGGAAACTTTTTGACACAAACTTCTAAGAAACGAAGCCACGTGAACTTATGACCATAAATTACACTTAGTTACACTTCCAATAGTCTAAGAACATTAGCTTACTACTTGTATCTTGATCATAAGGTGCTTGGACTTGAATCTTTTCTGTGACTGAAGAACTGTTGAGTTACCTAAGGTGAGTTCATTGTTCCCTTTTTACTACTATTTTGGGATGAAGCATGCTATGTTTGAACTAAAATTTATTTGTGCACTATTATCTGATGCTATTAGCCACTCCTGTGCCATTCGGGATGTGGGACATTCCTCACCAAGGATGGTGACTTCTCGGGCTCATCGAGAACGATGAGTCCAAAGGGGGGGTGACTGAGACATCCTACATATATCCCACATCAACCGTGGTCAGGAGAGATTCCTGGTTCATAAGGAATGTCTGGTCTCTAATATCACCAATGTGTTTTGGGCGCATTGGCTATGGATGAGAGGAGAACTTCATAGTTAAGCGTGCTCAGGTGGCAGCAATCCAGGGATGGGTGACCTCCATAGGAAGTTTTCACCCGGGCAACCAAAAGCAAATCCATGAGCTCCTCGTTGACGAAGCGGACAATATTGGTGGTATGAGAGGCTGGGTGTTACACCTCCATCCCATGATTGGATTCTTAGAGCGATGAGATAGGGTAGGCATAGATCTGGGAATACCCTCCTCAAACAAACTTTGTACGAGTGAGTCCACATCCATGTAGACTTGGGCAAGTGAGTCCATATTCATGTAGACTTGAGGAGGTTACTGAGTATGGAACATTGCAAGTGAGGGTCATAATTCCTCAAAGTCCATACTCAGTGAAGAACTCCTAGGCTCTGTGATTGTTTGGACTTTCTCCCCCTTTTTGTTAGCATCACCTTCTTGCATAAATGAGCTTGAGGTTGGGTATATCACATCTATAGGTTCTTGTGGACCTGGTTGAGTTCTCCTAAGTGGTCTCTCAGCTAACTTGCCCTTGAGATCGATGATCTCAAGTTGCTGGTCATTGACCCTCCTTTGTAAGATAGTCACCTGAGATTCTAGGTGACTTATCTTTGAGACTAAATAGGTGCATGTTTTTGTCAGTTTTTGCTCCTTTAGTTTTAGACTCCCCTCATCTTCATTAGAAGAATCACTGGGGGATGAGAGAATAGGACCAAAGTCTTCTTCCTCATCACCAGCTGTTCTTGGCTACTGGATTTCCCCTGCATCATGACAGCTTCAAGTGAAGTGTCAAGAGGCTAGGTGCCATGGTTGAGGTCTGAATGATGTAATCACTTGATGAAGTGAGAGCCTCTTCCATATGGACCTCTTGAATAGGTTCAGGGAGATCCACCTTAATAGTAGGTGGATGATGTAGGCTAGACATGGGAGAAATAGGAGTACTCATCTCTCCTTGAGCAGGGGTGGAGAAGAGAGACTCATGATGCTCACTAAAGCCCATGTCGTCATCATCATAGAATTCAAGGCTTGGGATTGGTTGGTTTAGATCAAGAGGCTAGGGATGGTAACTTTCCCCTGAAGGTTGTTCACTAGAGTTTTGAGACTTTGAGTGAAGGCTTAAGGCTATGAGGGTTGTGAAATCATCAGGCTGAGCATGAGGAACCTCAGCACTAATAATTTGTGAGATGGGAGTGGTTTGCTCCTCAGGAGAAGTGGGAGCTCCAGTGTCTACTTCCTCCTGTATGGGTGATGATATAAGGGCTTGCACAAACTAAGTAGCATGTGCAGGGGTTCGCTTGAATTTTCTTTGGTAGGTGTTGGTTATTTTTGGCTGTATTGGTGGTTGAGAAGTAGAAGGTGTGGGTTTAACACTAGCTGGTGCTACTAGGTTGTCACTTTGAGCAATAAGCTCTAACATTTTTGGGACAAGGGCTGTTTCTACCCTTGAGAAGCCAACAGTTGGCTTTCTCATGGTCTTGAAGATGTCGGGCTTCATCTGTCCCAATTTTAGAATATTATCTGTTCCCCTCAACTGTGAGCCTAGTTCATAGTTAAGAATGTGCTGGACATATCTAGAAAACATATAATATTCTAAGGAGTCTAAGTTTGCAAGTAAATTGGTATAAACAAATTGTGAATTCCTGAACTTGACCCCCTGAACCATTCCATGGACTATAAAGGAAAGGTCTTCTGGAATCTGGTCCCAACATCCATGCTTGTTGGATAAGCTATCGATAACTATATGGAGGAGGTACTTCCATTGAGAGGAGACCTTCCCCTTTCTAAAGGTCCTGAATGAGAAGTCACCTTCATAGTAGCAAATTTTGGAAAGGACAAATCACCTTTTACATCATCTAGCTGAAGATGAATGTTTATGGAGGCTGGAGTGATGAAGATTGCCCTCCCCTATACTGTGCCAGACAGTGCCTTCTCCCCATCCATGGTGGCCTCTTAGCAGGTCCTCCAAAATTCCAACAACTGATCCTTATAGAGAGGAGGATCAATGGTGAGGGAGGTGAAGTAGTTCGACAAAGAAAGGTAACAGCAAACCTCTGAGAAACTAGGATCTTTCTCAGAGTCTAACAGAGCAACTTGATTATGTTGCTTGTGAAGATGCATGGAGAAATTGGGTTGGTTTCTACGGTCGAGGTTGGCCATTTAAGGTAGCTTTACAGAAAAGGAAGATAAGAAAAAAGG
This sequence comes from Flaveria sonorensis, assembly GCA_025506505.1. Lineage (NCBI taxonomy): Eukaryota > Viridiplantae > Streptophyta > Magnoliopsida > Asterales > Asteraceae > Flaveria > Flaveria sonorensis. The sequence goes on from CM046429.1 coordinate 52,720,863, forward strand.
CGGTTTATGGGTGAAATTAGGTTAGCGAAAAATGCAGATGAAGAGGATAGTGAGAAGAGGGGGAACCGTTGAGAGAATATATATGAAATGGATTTGAGACAAAGTTAAAGCAAAAGAATAAACTTTTAAATATGAATGTTGGTCCCACCTCTAAAAAAGTGCCCAAAAAGGTAGTTTTCTTGGAAGTTGAAAATCTTTCGAAGGTAATTTTGCTTCAGAAGTTTCTTAAGAAAAAGCTCGGAAGTTATTCTTAAGATTTATGAAAATTTTTCTTCGGATGAAAAATACTTAGAGAATTTTTCTTCCGAGACATGTTTGGTTTCGGAAGAGATTAAAACTTGGGACTTTTATACCAAAGAGATTAAATCTTCCGAGGCTTAATTGCTTTCAGAAGAAAATTATCCTTCAAATACATGTAAGTACTTAGAAGCATATTTAAGCTTCAAAAGATATCTCTGAATTTCTTCCGAAGTTAAATTTCTTATAAGTAGTTATTTGACTTGAAGACATAATTTTCTTTTGAAGACAACTTGAAATCTTCCAAAAGAAAATATATTTGAAAATTTTTTCAAAACTCTAAGGAATATCATTTTAAAGATTTTATTTCAAAATAAACTGGGCTTATAAAGGTGATAAAATAAACAACTTAGGACACACAGGTTTTAGAAATAAAGTTGATTTAAGTTTAAAAAAACTACTCAAAGTTAATCATCCCAATAGCTGATACAAGATATTTGAATCTCTATTCATCAAAAGCTTTAGTGAACAGAGTAGCATATTGTTCATTTGTGTTAACTTTGACTAGTTGATTAATCCCTTTTCAAAGTTATCTCTAATCAAATGATACCTGATGTTGATGTGTTTTGTCCTTGAGTGCTGCATAGGATTCTCTATAATAGAGATAGCACTGTTGTTGTCTATATGGATGGGAGTCTCTTAGAAGTTGAATCCATAGTCCAGTATCTGATTCTGAATCCGCAACACTTGAGCACAGCAGCTTGCAGCAGCAATGTATTCAGCTTCAATAGTTGATGCAGACACACAAGATTATTTCTTGCATTACCATGAGACAATCCTTCTACCAAGGAATTAACACCCCCCAGATGGAGACTTTGTAGTCATGTTGCAGCCACCATACTCACTATCTGTATAGGCATACAGATTGAAGTCAGAATTCTTTGGATACAAAAGGCCAAGCTTGGAACACCTTTGAGATATCTAAGAATTCTGTGGATAACAACCAGGTGTGACATCTTAGGGTTGTCTTGATATCTTGCACAAATGCATGTGGCAAACATGATATCAGGCCTGCTAGCTGTGAGATACATAAGAGACCCAATCGTAGCCTGTAGAGATGTTCATCCACACACTCCCCCTCAAGATCAGGTCTAAGTGAGTGGTTTCTGGCTATGGGTGTCTTTGAAACCTTACAATCAGTCATGTTGAATCTTGTAAGTATGTCTTGTACATACTTTGACTGACTTATGAAGATGCCATTGTCAACTTGCTTCACTTGAATTCCTAGAAAAAAATGAGTTCCCCCACAGCACTCATTTCAAACCTATTCTTCATCAGCCTCTCAAAGTCTTTGCAGAACTTTGGATTAGTTGACCCGAAGATAATGTCATCTATATGTACTTGAACCGGCATTAAGTCATTCCCTGTTCCTTTGATGAAGAGAGTTCCATCTATAGTACCCCTCTTATAGCCATGTTGACAGAGATACTGAGATAGTGTCTTATTCCATTTTCTTGGAGCTTGGTGCAACCCATAAATAGCTTTATCAAGCTTGCAGACATAATCAAGATGATCTAGGTCTGTAAAGCCAGGTGGTTGTTTGACATACACCTCTTCATCAATCACCCTATATAGAAAAGCACACTTGACATCAAGTTGGTAGATCATGAAATCCTTGGATGCAGCAAAAGCCAAGAATATTCTTACAGCTTTAATTCTTGCCACAGGAGCAAAAACATCTGTGTAGTCAATTCCCTCTTTTTATGTGTATCCTTGAACAACTAGTCTAGCCTTGTTCTTGATGACAATTCCTTTAGCATCCTTCTTGTTTCTAAAAACCCACTTGGTTTCTATGGTAGTCTTCCCTTTAGGAAGAGGAAATAGGTTCCAAACCTTTTGTCTTTTGAATTGAAGCAGCTCCTCTTGCATTGCTTCAATCCAACTTCCATCTATCAAGCCTCATCAACTTTCTTTAGCTCTATCTGGGACAAGAAGCAAGAGTATAGACAAACATTTTTGTCATGGGTTTGTCCTCTTGTTCTCACCCCTGTATCAACATTTCCAATAATGTTTGTGGTAGGGTGTGACTTATGGATCCTGAGTTGAGGGATCCTAGAAAGTTGATTAGAAAGACCTTAATTTGAGAAATTCAGATCTGGCAATGGAGAATCACCCACTATGTCAACACACTTATCAAGATAGGCTTGATCCAATGAGTGTGTGATATCATTTATATTGTCTTCTATGGAGTGGTTATCAACATCAAGAAATTCTTGATCACTATCACCACCTCTATTTCCTCTTACATTTGAAGCTCCTTCACTTGAGTTTTGAACCTCTGAGCTGGAAATTGTAGGCATCTCGGATGTATAAGCTGAATTTGTCATGTTTGTACTGATAGGATCTTCACTTGTAGGGTTAGTTACCATTGGAATGGAAGTAGTATTCTTTCTTGGTCTTCTCAGCTCAAATCTTGGGTTAGGATCTCCTGTTGATAAGTTACCTGTAGATCCTGAAACATTCTCACAAGATTTGTTAAAACAGTTGGTAACTAAATCAAGATCAAATAGCCAATCAGGACCAGAACCTTTCATACTAGGAGTGTGCTCATTGAAGGTCACATTGGCTGACTCCTCAACTACTCCAGTTCTGAGATTGTATACTCTATAAGCCGTATCTTGGGAAGAGTTTCCAATAAAGTGTCCATCATCTGATTTCTCAGCAAATTTGGCTACCTGGTCTTTGGTATTCAAGATGGTGCAAGGACATCCAAATGACCTGAGGAAACCAATAAATGGTCTCCTTTTGTGCCACAGCTCATAAGGAGTCTTACCATGAGTCTTAACCACTAAAACTCTATTCTGTATATAGTAGGCTGTGTTGACTGCCTCTACTAGAAGGTGATGGGAAGTTTAGAGTCAGACAGCATGGTTCTTGCAGCCTCAATAAGTGTCCTGTTTCTCCTCTCAGCAACATCATTTTGCTAAGGAGTCCTGGGAGCACTATATTGTCTTGTAATACCTTTTTCACACAAAATGAATCAAGGATTTGGTTCTTAAATTTTGTTCCTTGATCACATCTTATGGTCTTGACCATGTGATCACATTGATTCTTAACTTTCAGAATGAATTTGTAAGGCCCCATTCCCGAGACGCTTACAGTTGGTCAATCATCGCATAAATAATATAAAACAGCTCATTTTGCAGCGGAAATTTAACTTTTCATTAATGAATAAAAACAGGTCAAGTATCACATCATTTTGTTTACAGCCCTAAAAAAATTGTATTAATACATTAACATGTTTAGAATATGGATGCCAGACTCGAATTGTCCCCAGTAGCTTATGCATCCATGCCTACACCTCCCCAGCATCAACAATCACCTGCCAACTGATATGCATATAAAAGTCAACGATGCTGAGTGAGTTCTAGTTTATATAACAAAATACTTTACTTTTGATAAAAACCTTTCCTTTACTTTCATTCGTGATCACACATCATACGTAAATCTTGATAATAACCATTTATTATCTTTCATCATGGTTCATAATCGTTCGTTTTGTACTTTATTATCTTTCACTTCTAACTAGATCCTGCCATGTACTATGCCCCATCATTGGTGCACAAAGCAACTACAGTCTTGGGGACAAGTGGCAAGGATCCCGTTTCGTATGTTTCCATCAGTCACAAAGACTGACCTTTAGGTGTGCACTCGGCACACTGTCGAGGTGGCAACCCATAAAGAGTTGTGAACCCCTTCTTATATGTTTGTAAGACTTTAATTCATTCATTACTTTCCACTTTTCATTATATTTATCTTCCACTTTCATTACAATAATACTTTACGTACATAAGCATATCATATCACGTCAAGTCACATCATACTACATAATATGGAGCATCATCAATAGCCCACAAACATACATAACATCAATAGGCATAAACCACTATAAAACGTCAAGACTTAACACTTAATTCTATTTCCCAAAATTTCAGAAATATTCTAAGTGTCTACAGCGCATGAACAGATATACAACGGATGGCTTAAAACATTACAAGTATCCAATGCGGATGAACAAAATCTAATATGGGTGAACAAAGTCAAATGCGGATAAACAAAGACAAATGCAAATGCACAAAGTAAAATGTGGATGAACAAAGACAAATACAGATGAACAAAGTCAAATGCGGATGAACAAAGTCAAATGTGGATGAACAAAGACAAATGCAGATGAACAAAGACAAATGCAGATGAACAAAGTCAAATGCAGATGAACAAGGTCAAATGCGGATAAACAAATTCCATAGCGCACAACATGCAAAAATTTTCTAATTGTCCACAGAGGACACACCATGTCCAATACAGACACCATACATATCCTAAGTGTCCACAGGGAACACTATAACTATCACCCGCAATGCATCATACGTATTTTCCAGTCTCCAAACATCATTGTTAATTATAGTTAGCATGGATCTAACATGTTAAACACTTAAAACGTACTAAATATCTGCACAACATCACAGAAATCACAAGAAACAAACATTCATCTGTTTCAGTCGTACAATTAGTGAAAAACATGGTTTTCTACAGAAAACAACAGTTTAATATCCATACCAGCCCCAAATAAGCAGAAACATGTAAAAGAGGGGATCTAGAACTCACCTCTAATAGCTTTCGAGTGAAAACTCCTCAAACCCGAGAGCTACCTGGAGTTCTAGCACTAAAACACACAAAAACAAGCTTCTTGAAGATCTTCTTCTTTCTCTCTTTAGAAACTGATTGCAGCTTCTTCTTTCTTCTGTGCAGCCGAAGTGTGTGTGTAAAAAGGAAGTGCGGGCTGCCATACTTCTTTTTAAATCCCATAATGGGAAAGTTTTCCCCTTGTACACTTTTAACCCCTTGTTTTTTAGTGATACTCTTTTTCTCCCTTTTCTTTTCTTTTCTCTCACATTTTTTATTTTACTGAATTTTCCGGGTGTTACAGAAGTTCTTCAAGATCTCAGGAGTCTCATCCTTAGTTCTAAGGAAAGAGACCCAAGTGAATCTTGTGAAGTCATCTGTGATCACCAAACAATATGAGGTCCTTCCTAAACTCATTACACTAGTGGGGCCAAAGAGATCCATATGTAATAAGTGTAGGAGAGTAGTGATGGAGTTCCTTTCCTTTGGCTTGTGAGACACTTTGTGTTGCTTCCCTTTCAGGCATGCAACACAGTGGTCATCACTTGTAAACTCTTTCTTTGGCATTCCAGTTACCAAATCATTCTTAATTGATTTATTCATGTTTTTAAAGTTTACATGGCACATTCTTTTGTGCTAGTGGAAAGACTCATAATTATTTGCTTTGGATAGAAAGCAAGAAACTTCTCCTAAGAGAGATGTTTCCTGCAAGTCCATCTTGTACATGTTCCTTTTCCCGGGGGCTCTAAGCTGGATATGCTCTTGACAATGACCACCCTGGTCTTAAGAACAATGCACTCATGCTCAGTAAAGAGCATGTTATGTCTCTGATCAGAAAATTAGGATACATTCAGTAGATTGTACCCAAGCTCTTTGACAAAATTTACCTTTTCAATGCTAAGCTTACCAAACAGGCCCTCCATCAATTTTCTCAAAATTTTGAACTAGAGAACCATTGCCAGTCATGTGCCTAGAACAACCACTATCAATGATTCATACATTTCTCTTAGTGTTTAGCTATTCCTGCACAAGAAAGAAGTGGTTAGTTACATTTGGAAACCCAAGCCTCATTGGTCTTGGGCTTGTCAAAGTGATTTGAAGACAATGTAATAGTAGTTGATCCTATGTTCAAGCTTTGAAGATCATTAGCTGTTGTTGATGAAGAACTTTCAGTCACTTGGTCTTTCTTCATCTTCCACACTATCTTTGAAAGATTGGACTTGACCTTCAACACCTCGAAAGTTTTAACAACTTCTGAAGTTTTGGAGACTGGACCTTCGGAAAATCTTGCTTTCACTGTAGCAGGCTTCAGTACTTTGGAAACATTCGTTTCTTTCTAGACCAAATTTTCTTCCAAAGGAAAGTTTTCACTTGTCTTCTTTTTCACCTTGGAGCTTTCAAAGGGAAAAGATTTTCCTTCCGAAGCTAGCTTTTCCTTCTTCTTCTCAGAAGTTTTTTTTTTGGATCATGTGAATAGTACTTTTAGGATCATAGATGCAATCCTTAGCAAGATGAGAAGTACTACCACACATGATGCAATCCATTTGCTTCCTTCTGAGAGTCTTCTTTTGAAAGAAAGACTGAACTTGATCACTTTCCACCTCCATCTTCATCTTCACAGATGATGCAGCAAGCTTTTTAGGCTAAGGCTTGCTCTTGGAACTGAGTGGTTCAGGCTGTGTAGCAGTGGTACACAGCTAATCAGCCTTCTTCTCTTTGCTGGAATAAGTTGGACATGAACTAGAACTCCTGGTACTAGAGTTCATAGTTGAGTCTTCAGCCTTCACCACTTCAAATCTAGCAGAGATAAACACTTGTTTCTACTTAGAGTTAAATGTGGCCTTGATCTCTTGAGCCTTCTTGATCTCCTCTTGGCTTTCCAGACCAAGTTCTTCCTTTTAGACTTGATCATCCTAGATTCTTTTCTCTCCTCAGGAGAATAGTGACCCTTCTTAGGATGATCTTCTTCACTCTTCTCAGAATCATCCTTCACTATATCCTCTTCATCCTCTTCATCTATGGGGTCTATGAGGGGAAGCTCATCTTCACAAGTTCCACACCCTGGAGATCTTACAGACAATAGAGTGTGTGGAGGAGCTATCTCAGTAGATCCCAGTCCCTACTTATTCTGATAACAAACTTTTGCATGCAATGATAAGGATATCATGTTCTTGAAGGTCTCTTCTTCAACACGTTTTTCTGCCCTGGCTTTGCTGATCACAAGCTCAGCCTAGCATTGAGTTAATTTGGTGATGAGATCTTTTATCTGAGTCCTGTAGTTGGTATGTTCATGCTTAAGAGTTGAAATGGTTTTCTATAAATCTTCTATTCTAAGTTTGTAATCATTTTTAGCTTTTTTGAAATTAGCTTTTAAGATGTTTAAGGACTCAAGATCAGATCTCATCTCTAAGTTATAGGACCTATATTTGTTAACTTTAGCAATACATTCAGGTTTAAAAAGATGTTCTAATACCTTGGCTTCTTCATGATCAGCCATCAGTGCTTGGTTTGGAGATGCATCCTTAACCTAAAAGCTCCAGTCAAAGCCTCCTTCTTCAACAGTAACTGCAGCTTGCTGCTTGGGCTTCTTATTCTGGGGAGCTCCATCAGGGTAGTTTGGTCTGGTTTATGCTTGGCCACTATTTGTCTTTGTTGCCTTGCACTCTCTAGTAAAGTGTCCTATTTGGTTACAGTTGTAACACTTCACTTTGCTTTTCTCCAGCCCAAACTTTCCACTGGCTGAATTGCTAGGAAACTTCCTCCTTGTCCTCTTGTAAAAACTTCTTGGCTCTATGAGTGAGAAGAGCCATCTGCTGGAATATTTCCATGTACTCTTGATCATCTGGATGGATACAGTCCAGGTCTTCAAGGGTGAAGAGAAAGTTGTCTGTGCTTTCATCAATAGACATAAAGGCTTGTGAAGAGCTTGTCTTTTGGAATGGGCTTCCTTGGATGTAGCTCTCTCTTGGTGTATCCAGGAAGGTGATAAAAGGACCCTTTTGTGAGTTGTTAGGGTAGCAGATGAGATGATGATGTGGTTCTCTGCAATCCCTTTTAACCACATGAAGGGCTGAACTCCATTGATTGTTGGAGTTACTAGATGGATTTTGCATGTTCATCTCCATCTGGTAGCCACTGAGGATACCATACAACTCAGTGAAAGTAAGGGTCTTGAGGTTCTCAGTCCTCTTAATGACCACACAATAGTGTGTCCACTATCTGGGAAGAGAGGACATGAACTTTCTCACAATGTCCCTGTTCTAAAGAGTTACTCCAACATCCATTAGAGTATCCATAATCTCAACATACCGGAAGCACTGTTTAGTCATGGTTTCACCTGTCTTGATAGTGAAGTTCTCAAACTGCTTCTTCAAGAGGTCCTTCTTGTTCTTTTTTGCTTCATTTGACCCCTCATACATCAGCTTAACTGTATCCTATAATTGCTTGGCAGTCTTGCACTTTTTGAAGCCTTTGTAGTCAGAGTTTGGAAGAGCAGTTTGGAGGGCGGTCATGGCCTTCTGATCTATGTCAATCTTCTTCCAGTCTTCATCTATTAGTCAGCCACTTCCTTTGGTATCATACCACCACCAGCAGCAGCTGAAGAGGTGGATGGTACATGAGGTCCATAGACAATAGATCCCCACAACCTGGAGTCTTGAGACTTGATGAAGCCTTCCATTCATTGGAACCAAGTATCAAAGTCATCAGAAGTGATCAGTGGAGACTTTGTCATAGTACCTGCTTCCATATCAGCCTTTGTGATAGCTAGCATTTGAGATGTTAAGTGTTTTATAAAACTGAAGGGATTTTAGATGGTGAGATCTTACAATCAAAAGCCTAAATTGCCCTGATACCAATTGCAGGACCGGTTAAAGGGATGGTCAATACAATCAGTCTCATAATGAGGATAGTGTTAGAACATTTAACAGATCAAATTAGGAACTGGGTTTGTGTAAATGATACTAAGAACACAAGTAAACAATGAGACAGAACTAAGAACAAGAACAGAGAAGTATGGTTTTAAGGATGTTGTATATTGCTCTCAAGTTTTATTACAAGTGTTACAAAGCATAAAAGAAATACAAGGACCTGAGATACTTTATACTACATCCTACAGCCATCCATACTATGATAGCCAACTGGAAACACTAATCTAGACAACAAGATCAATGTAGAGTCAAAAGGCAGATTGCCTTTTGACTAGTGACTATGACATACCATAGCTCACATCCTTTTCTATTATAAAAAGGATAACAGGTACAAAGTAGAAAGTTACAGACCCAAGAACATAATCTATAGTTTATAAAAGCATGGACTTTTCACCAACTTGTATAAGTTGGTGAGTCTTCAAAGTCGCAGCGGAAAGTAAGTCAGCTTTATGAAAAAATAGATCAGAGAAAGCATGTCCTCTCTATCTTCAAAAGAAATCAGTCTTCACAACATTTGGCTTTGGAAGACTTTATCTCTGAAGCTTCGAAAGACTTCATCTTTGGCTTTGGAAGATTTGGACTTTGGCTACGGAACATTTTACACTTAGAATATTTCTGTGGGGAGTGTAAAACTTCCGAAGCAACTTCTAACTTTTCATTAGTGCATGCATATAGGAAGCTCCTTGGTTGTTTTGGCTTCTTTGGTTGTATCAGCCTTCTAATCGTCTAATATAACCTTACACCCTGATATAGACTTTGCAGTCATGTTGCGGCCACCATAGTCACTATTAGTATAAGCATACAGATTAAAGTCAGACTTCTTTGGATACTAACAGCCCAGTTTGGGAGCTCCTTTGAGGTATCTAAGAATCCCCTTAACAGTAACCAGGTGTGATATCTTAGGGTTGACTTGATATCTTGCACATATGCCTATGGCAAACATGATTTTTGGCCTGCTTGCTGTGTGGTACATAAGAGACCCAATCATAGCCCTGCAAAGGTGTTCATCAACACACTCCCCCTCAATATCAGGTCCTAGGGAGTGGTTTCTAGCTATGGGAGTCTTAGAAACCCTACACTCAGTAAGATGAAATCTTGTTAGTATGTCTTGAACATACTTTGATTTGTTTATAAAGATGTCATTGTCAACCTGCTTCACTTGAATTCCTAGAAAGAAATTGAGTTCCCCCATGGCACTCATTTCAAATCTATTCTTCATCAGCCTTTCAAATTCTTTAAAGAGCTTCTCATTGATTGACCCAAACATAATGTCATCTATATAAAATTGAACTAGCATCAACTCATTCCCTGTTCCTTTAGTGAAGAGTGTGCTGTCAATAGTACCCCTCTTGTAACCATTTTGAACTAGGTATTGTGATAGTGACTCATACCACTTCCTTGGAGCTTGATGCAGCCCATAGAGAGCTTTGTGAAGCTTGCAAACACAATCAGGATGATCTGTTTCTGGAAAGCTAGGTGGTTGCTTGACATACACTTCCTCATTTATCACTCCATATAAAAATGCACACTTGACATCAAGTTGGTAGATCTTGAAATCCTTGGATGGAGTAAAAGCAAGGAATATCCTAACAGCTTCAAGTCTTGCCACTGGAGCAAAAACATCTGTGTAGTCAATCCGTTCTTCTTGAGTGTACCCTTGAACAACTAGTCTTAACTTGTTCTTGAGGACAGGTCCTCTATCATCCTTTGTCTTCCTAAAAACCCACTTGGTACGTATTGGCGTCTTCCCATGAGGAAGAGGACATAGGTCCAAACCTTTTGTCTTTTGAATTGAAGTAGCTCCTCCTGCATTGCTTTAACCCAACTTCCATCTTTCAAAGCCTCATCAACTTCTTTGGCTCAATCTTGGACAATAAACAAGAGTGCAGACTAACATTTTCATCATGGGTTTGTCCTCTTGTTCTCACTCCAGTCTTAACATCTCTAATGATGTTTGTGGGGAGATGGGACTTTGTCAGGATCAGTGATATTAAGTTTGATCAATTAGAGTTGAATCGCAGCGGAATTAGAACAAGAATTAGACAAATATTGCAAGAACACAATAGATATTCAATGGAACAGTACACGGTTATAGAGAACGAGGGTTTTCTGCAAAATGGATAATATCTTCTTCAGCTGTTGTGACAACATCTGAAACTTGGTCTTCAGTCTTTGTCTTCAGTTCTTTAGCTTCAGACTTTGTCTTCAGCTCTTTCACTTCAGACTTTGTCTTCAGCTCTTTCGCTTCAGACTTTGTCTTCAGACCTTGTTATTTGTTGATGTCTTCAGCTGTTGCAGACTACTTCAGTTGTTGTAATGTCCGTGGGACTTAAAGGTTTTTCTGATCAGGCTCATTGGTTCTTTTGGTCCAACAAACTCCCCCTGAACCAATGCAGCCAAAACCTTTAAGCTTATTGAGGTCCCACTTATTCTTGGCAGAAATACTCTCTTGATCAGCTTCAGAGATATCAGATAAGCACAGGCCAGGGAACAGGTTTCAGTAGATGTGAATGTCAAAGGATGGAAGGGAACTCTGTCTTGGGGAACTGGACACAGAGCTGTTATCCCAACCATGAAACCTACTTCCCATTGATGAGTCTATAAGACTCTCTGACGTAGGCCTCAAGGAGAACAACTTGTTCCTCCTTAGTGAGTTCTTCTGCTTCTCCTTCGAAGAAGAACTCTGGGCCATAGTACTCTGATAGGTACTTTAACGTCTTTCCATTTTTCAACTCAACAGTTGTTATCTCTCTGTAAGCAAATTCATCTGGGCCATAGTACTCAACAGTTCATTTTTCTTGATCTCTTCAAGCCTCTTGTATAACAACCCCTTCTTGACCATTTTGTTCTCATTAGAGTTTGAGGGGTCATCTTTGACTTGTAGGCTCTCTTGAAGTCTTCAAGTATCTCCCAGGGTGAGACTACAATGGCCAACATAATAACAGCATCTATGGTCTTTCTCACTTGGCCGTTGTATCTACTTGGTATGGATTTCTTATGAATTCTAGAACTAACCCTGGGGTCTGGCCAAATCCTTACTCTCTCCTTTTGATATTGAAAGGTATACCTGAGAGCATACAGCCTTTGAGCGTGTTTCTTCATGGCTTGTATAGATGATGACTGAGGAAACTCTTTGTCAACCATCTTCAAAAGTTGCTCATCGTGCTGTTTCTGCTGTTCTTCTTCTTCAATCTTAACTTTCACCATTTGCCTCTGAAAGTCTGGTGTGATCATTTGTTGACTTCTGGGCTCAGGTATTTTTAGAACAGCAGAGATTGGCAGACTGTCTTCTTCATCATCTTCTTCTTCTTCTTCCATCCTCAACACCCTTCTCCTCCTTCTGGGTGCATCATTGGATGTGGTTTGAGGTGGTTTTTGGGGTAAGGGAGTTGGTTTTGAGGGTTGAGTTGGTTTAAGTTTAGGTTTAGGGATTGGTTTGGAGAGTTGTGGGGTTGGTTGTTTTTGAGTGGGAGTTTGGGAAGGCTGATCTAGCATTTTTGTGGTAAGTTTGGCTTTGGAAAGCTTGGCCATATCAGTTCTCTTCCCAGCACCTGCTTCATCTAAGGCTTCGATAATCAACCCCTTATTGAATGCTTCAGAAGCACAGATTCTGGTGGTTATTGCCAGAATACTGTCTCTGGTCCATGATTTAATCTCAATTAATGATCTTCCCAAGTATTTTGCAATAAACCTGATCATTATCTCCAACCTCTCCCTTTCCATCACACTGTAACTGGCCCATCTCTCTTGTATCTCTTTAATCTCCAGCCTTCTGATCTCAGTGTCTAAAGTAGCTGTATCAAAGCCTTGTCTGAAGAGTTGGTCTATTATTCTGTCCATTGATCTGCTGTGAGCTTCATCAGCTTCTTTAATCAGATCTTCCAATGATTTCTCTTCATCAGGCTTTTGAGTTTCAGCACTTTTCTTTCTCTTGTATGTGATCAGCTGTTTTTCCTTTTCTAACTCCTTTTCTTTCTCTTGTTGTTTCTCATCTTCCACTCTCTTTCTCTTTCTTTCTTTCACTGCCTTAGACTCCCCCTTTTTGGGTGCATTGGGTTCAGGGGTTTGAATGGCAGAAAGCTTCTTTTGCACAGCATCATCAACAAGTGTTTGTAGATTTGAGGAGATCCTCTCGTCAATGGCTTTATGCACAATCTCATTGATGATGGGAGTGATGAGAGGTAAGGAATGTTGAAAAGTAGCAACCATCTGCTCAGAGGGGTTCTGTCCCTGAGAGGTGGTGCCAAAAGCAGTGGCTGGTGGCTCAGTTGAGTGTAGTGGCTGAGTGTTTGGTGAACCTTCAGATGAAGGTGCCATCTGTGGGTTTATTGGGGCAGATGGACTTTGATCCTGAGACATTTTGGCAAGCAGTTCTTTGAGTCTGCTCACCTCAGCCTCAAGGATTGTGTTATGGGCTAAGACATCAAAGAAAAAGCCCAGGTCATCATCAGTCTTTGCTGAATCACCTGACCTCCTGATTGAATCAGGATGTACATGCCCTGAGTGTAGATCAGTTGTAGCATGTGCCCCTTGTTCTTGGTTCTGGGGACTTCCTGCCTCAGGACTGAGTCCTTCATCGGCAGTTGCCTCTGGTGAGGTCTTAGAGATGTTACCAACTGCATCCTGTTCATTTGCTGAATCAGTAGAAGTGGCAGCCTCACCAGATGTTCTAACCTCCTCCTCTACACGGGGAGATTGAACATTATAACCCCTGTGCTGTGGGTTATCAGCAGCATTTTGGTCCTCTTCCTCAGCTGTTGAGGTTCTCCCCATTGTAATTGGTTTCTGGGGAGGAGGAGAGGAATGCAGCTGACTCAGCACTTGTGCAACTATAATGGTTGGGCTTTGAGGGGCGGTTGCATTGGAGATAGGTTTGAAGCAGATTGCACCCGGGGTGACTGGTGCTCTTCAATGGTAACCTTCTCAATTGAGATAGGTTCCAGCATTGTGGTATCCCCAATTATGGTTGCATCAGGATCCTGTTGAGAGGATACCTGAGCGGCTAGGGCTGGTGGAGTCTTTGACACTACTGGGGGGTTAGAACCAGTAAGTGTTTCCTGTATTGGTGTTACAGGGGCATCCTCAGGGGACTCATCTCCCTGAGTAGCCTTTTTGGGCTTTTTGGTGTTGGGTTTGGTGGGGACTTTGGATCTGGAAGTGGAGGCTGTGGGTTCCCGCTGCTTGGGTTTTAGCAGCCGGGCAGCCCCTTTCATTGTAGGGTCAGAGTTGTGCCTGGAGTATACTTCAGGCAATACAGCCGGAGCAGGGACTCCAAGGCCAACAAGGCCGTCTGATTTTAGCTGATTTAAAATTATGGCCATGAGAAACCTGGGATATAATATCCATCTGTTTGCCACAGGTTTCAAAGCCAGATCCTTTAGTTCCATAAAAACTATCTCAGAAAAATTTAGATTTTGTCGTTCAAAGATAGAGTATAATACCTGTTGCCATCGGGAGGACATCTGATCCCATGAGGAGGTTTTTGGTGCAAGGCAGACATTCACCATGTGGAATATAAGACGTTCAGCATCATGGAAGTGCTTCTTCAGAATGGTGGTAGCACTTAAGTCTCCTTCATACCCGTTATTGATGAAAGACATATCAGTTGTGCCTTTCGGGTATTCTGTGACGCAGGTGGCATCATGTAGATTTAGGGTTTGTCGAATGATGTCTGGAGTGATGACCACCTGTTTCTGGTTAACCAACGACTGGAGAGTGATTTGGCGATCATTCTCACCAGTTTGCACAGAGACGTTGGTCCAGAATTGGCTTAGGGAATCGGGGTATATGGTAGGATTCAGAAGAAAAGCGGTTCGGTACTGGGAATCTACCATAAGATCGATGGCATTATCAAATTTGTTCCAAAAGGCCGATTTCGAGAGGTAGGCAACACAGTTGTGTCTGGGTTTGAGTTTCATGGTCGCCATTGTTGAGAGAGTGAAGGACATAAACGGCTAATGAAACGTTTGAAATTAGGTTTAGGTATTTATAGGGTAAGAAAAGGCTGATATAAAACGACTGAAAGTGTTGGTGCTGTCATCAGTTGTTTGAAAACAACTGAAGACCTGGTATTAACTTTCAGAAGTTGCAACAACTGAAGACTTGGTATTAGTCATCAGTAGTTGTGAAACTACTGAAGACATGGTTTTGGCTTCAGTTGTATGAAGTGAAACAGCAGTTGTAGAAACAACTGAAGAGAAAAGTTTCTCATCAGCTGTTGTCGTCAATTCTTAGCTCATCAGCTGTTTCATTCTGACCTCAACACTTTCAGACTGTCTGATTTTCAGACGTTTCATTGGTCATCAGTACTTATCTGTTATACTGACATCAGTAGTGTAACCACATCAGTTCTTTTCAACAGATAGAGTACTTCAGTACTTTTAAGTAATTTAGTCTTCAGTAGTTATGAAAACTACTGAGGATAAAAGAACTTATCAGTACTTATTTGTGACAATAGTATACGAATGCTCATCAGTACTTGTTGACTGAGATCATCAGTAGTTGTCACTTATTCTAGCTGCAGCATACCAAGCCTTAACACTAGGTTTTGGAAAGTTGAACTGTCCAAAGGCTTAGTAAATATGTCTGCAAGCTCATCAGCACTAGGAACAAACTTTGGATCAATCAGACCTTTTTCAAAACAATCCCTAATAAAATGGTGTCTGATCTCAATATGTTTGGTCCTAGAGTGCTGGACTGGATTCTTGACAATACAAAGAGCTGAAGCACTATCCATTAGTAATGGAGTCTTAGTCTCTGTAATGCCATAATCCAATAATTGATTCTGAAGCCAGAGTACCTGAGATGTACAACTTGCAGCAGCAATGTACTCGGCTTCAGCAGTGGATGTAGCAACAGATGTTTGTTTCTTACTCTGCCAAGAAACCAAACAGTTGCCTAGGAATTGACATCCACCAGAAGTTGATTTTCTAGTTAATTTACACCCTGCATAGTCACTATCAGAAAAAGCAACTAATTTGCAAGAGTGCCCAGTGGAATACCAAAGACCTAGAGATTGAGTACCTTGCAGATATCTAAAGATCCTCTTGACTGCAATCAAATGAGACTCTTTAGGAGCAGCCTGAAATCTAGCACAAACACAAGTTGCAAACATAATATCTGGTCTAGAAGCTGTTAAGTACATCAAGGACCCAATCATACATCTGTAAAGTGTTTCATCAACAGCTTTACCTTTCTGATCTGCATCCAGTTGTGTGGTGCTGCACATAGGAGTAGAACAGGGCTTACAGTTTTGTAAATCAAACTTTTCCAAAAGACTCTTTGTGTATTTTGACTGATGAATGAAAGTTCCATCAGCCTTTTGTTTGATTTGCAAACCTAGAAAGAACTGTAATTCTCCCATGGCACTCATTTCGAATTTTTGTTGCATCAACTTTGTAAATGCATCACACAACTGTGGATCAGAGGATGCAAAAATAATATCATCAACATAAATTTGAACAAGGAGCTTATGCTGACCCACTTTCTTAATGAACAAAGTTTTATCTATGGAGCCTCTAGTGAAATTATTCTGAAGAAGAAAATTTGACAGTGTTTCATACCAGGCTCTAGGAGCTTGTTTCAACCCATAAAGAGCCTTATCAAGTTTATACACCCAATCAGGATGTTTATTATCCTCAAAACCTGGTGGTTGACACACATAAACCTCTTCTTTTATTTTACCATATAAAAATGCACTTTTGACATCCATTTGAAAAACTTTAAGATTGTGGAATGCAGCATAGGCTAAGAACAATCTAATTGCCTCCAGTCTGGCTACAGGGGCAAAGGTTTCATCATAATCAATACCTTCTTCTTGTGAAAACCCCTGGACAACCAGTCTGGCCTTGTTCTTGACAATTTGCCCATTTCATCTGTTTTATTCCTAAACACCCATTTAGTGCCTATTGCACACTTACCTGGGGGTAGAGGAACCAGTTCCCACACTTGCTGCTTTTTGAACTGAAGAAGCTCAAGCTGCATGGCATCAACCCATCCATTGTCTCTTAATGCAATATGATAGTTCTTTGGCTCTTGCTGACTGATGAAGAGAGCATAGAAGCAGAAGTTGGACAATTGACTTCTAGTTGAGACACCAGCATTGATATCACCAATGATTTGAGACATTGGGTGATTCTTCAGCTCTTGGTACACTATGAGATCTGTGCAAGTGTTTGTAGCACGCTCAGCAGCAACAGATGTTGATCCAGATTCTTGAAACCAAGTATTAGATGGCAAGTCAAATGAAGTAGAGGATTCAAAAATCTCATCAGCATTTGTTGTGGATGGTGCTACTGAAGCTACAGGAACATCAAGTTTAGTAGACTCAGGCAGTTGATCACTAAACTTGAATAGGTGAGTACTGGGATCATCATCAACATCAGTACCACCAGATGGATGACTAGCTGCAGAAGGTGATGAATTCACATGATCTGCAACAGCTGGAGGCTGATAAGGAACATATTGCAGTATGTCCAGATCAAACAACTCCACAGGGTTTTGTGGAATTTTGTCCTTAGGGATTCATTGAACTTCACATGCAAGGTTTCTTCAACCATCTTTGTTCTGCAGTTGAACACTCTGTAAGCCTTGCAAGTGGATGAATACCCAACAAAATACCCTGCATCCACCTTAGAATCAAACTTTTGGAGTTGATCCTTTGTGTTGAGAATGTAACAAGGACACCCAAATGCTCTGAAGAATGAAATTAGAGGAGCCAAATGATGTAGAACTTCATAAGGAGTCTTCATCAACCTCTGATTCACTAAAGCTCTATTTTGCACATAGCATGCTGTGTTGACAGCTTCAGCCCAAAAGGTCAGTGGCAAACCAGAGTCAGCCAACATGGACCTTGCAGCTTCAATTAGGGTCCTGTTCTTTCTCTCCACTACTCCATTTTGTTCTGGAGTCCTTGGGATGCTATACTGCCTCTTGATTCCTTTTGAAAGGTAGAAATCATCAAGTGTATGGTTTCTAAATTCAGTTCCATTATCACTTCTTATACACTTGACTGATAGGGAATACTGCTTCTCAACATACAACACAAAGTTAATAATTGTCTGAGCAGCCTCATCCTTTGAATGCAAGAAGAAGGTCCATACAAATCTGGAGTAATCATCCACAATTACCAGACAGTATTTCTTCTTTGCCATGCTCATTACTCTCACAGGACCAAAGAGATCCATGTGCAGTAATTGCAAGCAGGCAGTGGACTTTGGTTCTTCTATAGGAGGGAATGAAACTTTGTGTTGTTTTCCTTTTAAACAAGCAGTGCAGGTTTCATCACAGTGGAACTCCTTTATTGGTAGACCTCTCACTAAACTATTGTGGATCAGCTGATTCATGTTTTTGAGATTAACATGACCCAGCCTTCTATGCCACAGTTTAGATTCCTGAGGAGAGGCCTTGGAGAACAGGCAAGGATGACCTTTTATCAATCTTCTTTGACAAATCCAAGGCATATACTCTTCCTATCCTGTTGGCCTTCAGGAGAGTATGTTCATCCAATACCTTGTCAATCAGCCTCAGAACTTTGGAAGACAGAATCCGGCAGTTCTGGCTTGTGAAAAGTGCAACATGCCCTTTATCACACATCTGACTGACACTCAGTAGATTATACTTGAGATTCTCCACATGGTTAACATCATCAAATCTGATTTCTCCATTTGACACAAATCCTTTCCCGATGATGTAACCTTAGCATCATTTCCAAATGAGACAAATCCCTTCTTTCCTTGAGAGTAGTCATTAAGAAGAGAACTGCTCCCAGTCATATGCATAGATCCTCCACTGTCTACATACCAGATGCTTCTTTGGCATGCTGAAGAACCCTGCATTTATCATAAGAAACTAGTTAGCTTTAGAGACCCAAACCTTTTTGGTTTTGGGTCTGTTTTCATCAACAGATTTAACCATAACTTGTTTCTCATGATTAACAGCTGATGAAGGTGGAGATGGTGCTGAAATGGATTTCTTAGATTTGGGCTTGGATTTCCTTTTCAGTGGTTTGATCACAGGTGCATCTAGTTGGTTAACTCTCCCCAACAAATGCTGAACCATCATAACAAGTTGTGTCTGATTTGTTGCTAAAGCCTTCAGCTCATTTGACACATCAGTACTTGTTTTTGATGAGTTCCTGTGACCCACCATTTCCTCCTTGAAATTCACAGACTTAGTCTGATGTTTATCATGAGGAACACTATCAGCTGTTTTCTGATAAACCCCATCCTTCTTTTTGGATTTTGGCGAGGCCTTGGGTTTATCAGTTTGAGATGACTGTGGTACAAACTTGGTCTCAAACTCATTTTTCATTTTATTAATCTCTTCTTTAATGAGCTTATCTCTGTTGAGTTTGGAACCCTTTTTGTACCAGCATTCATCAGATAGATGATTGAATTTACCACATATTTCACATGGCTTATTCTTCATCTTGGATTGATCAACTGCTGAAGTGGAAACTACTGAAGGTGTGATCTTCAGTACTTTCCTCCTTTCAGTACTTGTGTTAAGTACTGAAGGATCGGTAACAACTGAAGACTTGTTCTTCAGCTGTTCTCTATCCGTCCTGAAAGACCGTATGATAGATTCCTCAGCAGTTGTTAATCCTTTTATTTCAGCAGATTTGAAATGCTTTTCAGATGTTGTGACTTGCCCTTCAGTACTTGGAGTACTTTGAGGGACAACATCTGAATTGCTCAGCTTCATGTGTTTATCAGCATTTAAACCATCAGGCAATTGATTTGCTGAGATCTTAACACTGACTTCATCCTCTAATTTTGAATTTTGTATTATCATTTGAGGATGAATCACATGATGATGTGGTTTGGAAATTACTTTCACCTTCAGATTTTACTATTGATTTTGAAGTAAAATCAGTAGGTGGTGCAGTATGATTGTAACCTATTCCAAACTTCACATTTGAAGCTGTTTGCTTGCTGAGAAGCATTTCAAATCCCTTGCAGGATGTTACCCAGCGGTCACACTCAACTTGGGTAGCTGCAAGTGTCTCTTTGAGACTTCTGTGGTTCTCAAGTATGACCTCTACCTTAGCCTTTTCATCATTAAGTTGGCATTTAAGCTTGTAAATCTCATCATCTTTGTCATTAAGAGCAGACTCATACTCAGCTTTTCTTTTGGAAATAGTTTTCTCAAGCTCAAGATTTTGATTGATTAAAGCTACATTTGCCTCTCTAATAGAGACAAAGGCAGCTATGCATGATTCAGAACATAACTTGGCTTTAGCCTCAGAAGATACCTGGGTTACCTGTGAAGATGATGCATCGGAGCAGGAACCCTCAGTAGACTCCAGGGCCATGAGAGCAAGATTCCCAAAAGGATGTTCACCACCATGTTGACCAGCACCAGCAAATAATTGCTCATTGAAACCAGAAAGATCATCTGGTGAGCTGCTCCAGTCAACAACTCCTGGTGTGAAGAAGCTGTGATGAGGTTGAGATTGTGATGGAGATGGTTGAGGCTCAGGTAGGGCTTGAGGTTGTTGTGCTATAGGAACTTGAACTGGATTTGGCTGTGGCATGTAATAGCAGGGATATGGATATGGCATTGGACCCTGAGGGACAAAATATGCAGGAGATTGAGGTTGTGAGTGATGACCAGAACTAGCAGGATGTTGCCCTTTGTTTTGTGAACTATTGCTTGGAAAGGTCACAAAGGGTGCAGAGGAGTTAGATCCAGTTGATCTACACTCTCTTGCAAAGTGCCCAAGCCTGTGGCATTTGTGACACCTCAACTTACTCTTGTCAAAACCAACTTTGGTTTTGCCAGAGAGTCCTGGAAATTTCCTACCAGTTCTCTTGTAGAACTTTTGAGATCTGATATTGATCAAGGCCATTTGGCTCAAAATATCCATCTCTTCTAAATCATCATCAGCAATACCCATCAAATCATCCATGATAAAGCATAAATTATCACTATTACACCCAGAATGACTGTCAACACCAACAAATGCATGATCAGAACTGTTTGAAGAGAAATCTATATGCTCATCATAATGGCTTTCTGATCCAGCATATTCTGACTCATGACCGACCAAGGCAGTGTTCCCTGGTACAAAGTCATCAGTGAGCTTTCCTGATGATGCCAGTTTCCTTTTCTGCTCTATCTCTCTTTCAAATGTAAGCAGTTTCCCATGGAGTTGGGTGAGAGATAGGCTATCCAGATTTGCACTGGAGCGTAGGACAATGGTGTATGTGTCCCATCTCTCAGGCAGTGATCTGAGGAATCTGTTTTCATCTGGCTGTTAGTATACTCATGCTTGACCATTTTCAGCTCAGAGATCAAGCAGGAGAAACGCTCAAACTGTTGAGTCAGTGTCTCACCCTTCCTATGAGAGAATGTCTCATATTGTTGGGCGAGGATTTCTCTGTTGTTTGCTAAGACCTCATCAGTTCCTCCGAATTGTTCCTTCAAAGCATTCCAGAGGTCATGAGCAGTTTCATGATGCATAAGCCCAGAATAGATTTCATTAGGCAGTGCCATGGCCAGAATTCCATGGGCTTTAGCATCAATCTCAAACAGTTTACGATCTTCATCTGAGTATTGCTCCTTCTTCTTCGGAACCATTTGGTTGGTCTCCGGATTGTTCACCATAGGCTTGTGTGGACCGTGAACCACAGATGTCCAACAACCTGAACTGTTAACAGACAGGTGATGGAGCATTCTTCGTTGCCATATGTTATACTCACTCCTAACCAGCATCGGAGGCTTGGTTGAGGAGCCAGTATTGTGAGGGTCATTAGAAGGAGTAGTCATTCTCAGATTCAAACCAATTCAATCAAGTTTCAAAAGATTTAGCACAAAAACACAACAAACTCAATATGAACCAAGAAGAAACTCAAATTGACTAACCAGAAGCAGCAGAAGACCAATCTCTATAACCAATTCTTGCAAATATGCTAATTCGATCAAACTTTAGATATCGAAATAGCAGTTTCAATGATCAATTGTTAAACCGATCAATGATTAACCTGCTCTGATACCATTTG
Organism: Flaveria sonorensis; assembly: GCA_025506505.1. Classification (NCBI taxonomy): domain Eukaryota; kingdom Viridiplantae; phylum Streptophyta; class Magnoliopsida; order Asterales; family Asteraceae; genus Flaveria; species Flaveria sonorensis. Next base: position 52,742,716 of record CM046429.1, read on the forward strand.
TCAGGATCAGTGATCTAAGTTTGATCAATTAGAGTTGAATTGCAGCGGAATTAGAACAAGAATTAGACAAATATAGCAAGAACACAATAGATATTCAATGGAACAGTACACGGTTATAGAGAAGAGGGTTTTCTGCAAAATGGATAATATCATTCATGCACACATGCTTTGGTATGGCGGCTGCTAAGCTTTTCTAAGTTTGCTATAGCTGCTCGTCGCACCTTACAATTAGGTCAACATTCCTTATATAAAGGAATGTGACGTCTGCTGATGTCACTTGATAGTGACATCTAACAGAATTATTACAAACAACTGAAAGTAAGCAAACTACTGAGAATGTTCACAACAACTGAGAACATCTCAGAGTATGCTAAGTACAAGATGAAACTAAAACTACTGAAACTACAAGTACTGATTACAAGAAACATAAAACTACTGAAAGGAAACCATCACAACTACTGAAGAGGTCTTCTTCAGCTGTTGTGACAACATCTGAAACTTGGTCTTCAGTCTTTGTCTTCAGTTCTTTAGCTTCAGACTTTGTCTTCAGCTCTTTCACTTCAGACTTTGTCTTCAGCTCTTTCGCTTCAGACTTTGTCTTCAGACCTTGTTATCAGTTTATGTCTTCAGCTGTTGCAGACTACTTCAGTTGTTGTAATGTCCGTGGGACTTAAAGGTTTTTCTGATCAGGCTCATTGGTTCTTTTGGTCCAACAGACTTGTGGATTCTCATATAAGGAATCATAGTAAGTTGATTAGACAGATGTAAATTAGTGAAATTTAGATCTAGTAATTGAGTATCACCCACCACATCAGCACACTTATCAAGTGTAACTTGATCTAGAAAGTGTGTGATATCATTGATGTTCTCTTCTATGGAGTGGTTGCTAACATCAAGAAATTCTTGATAACTGTCACCACCTCCATCTCCTCCTACGTTGGAAATCCGTTCATTTGAGTTTTATGCCTTATTGCTAGAATTGTGCAGGATCGGTGTTTGTCTCACAACACAAGATATTCTCACAAACTCACTTAATATCACTCGGGTTGATGAACCAAAATCTCTACTAAGTTCACAAGTAATATAATAAGTTAATGAAAGCATAAGAACATAAGACTGGTTTTTTCAAGATACTTGTATATATTACTTCTCAACTCAGTATTACAAGAATCTTACAAACATGGTTACTAAGTTACATGGAGAAACTATATATACTACTATCTACAGAAGGTTATACTTGGAAAACCAGCTGAAATTTACAACTAGACAAATACTACATTGCTAGAAGTAAAGTATCTAAGATAAAGTAATAATATCCTAGATTAGGTAGTCATGACAGGTCCATGACTTACCTTTTGTCACCAACTAAGAATGGCAACTGTACTAAGTTGAGAATGGTGAATAGTGGATTAAAGTATGGTCAACTACATGAGCGTGGGAAAGCGCCATGTAGTATATCAAAGTTGTAGGGGGCTGTCAGACAGACCATACTTTTATCCACTGGTTTATAGTTGGTTCTTCCGAAGGTAAATGTCTTCGGAAGAATAAATTCTTCTAAGGTAATTTTCGCTTCGGAAGAAACAACTTCTTCCAAACTTCTGCAAGTCTTCAGGACTTTATTCTTTGAAAGACTTTGTCTTTAGATCTTCTAAGTTGTATAAAGGAGAACAACTTGGTCACGAAAGACTGAGTTCTTCCTTTGGAAGTTCTTCATACTTTGAGGTTCGAAAGATCTTTGACTTAGCTTTAGAAGAGTAGCTTTGTCTTCGAAAGACCACTTCATTTAGTAGTTCAAGATTCTTCTAAGTGTTGTTTTGGTTGCACAAGCCTCATATGATCCAACGAACTCCCCTTAGGCTGATGCTACCAAAACTTCACTGCTTCCTACTCCTTAAGGTCTTCAATACCAGGGAAAGCAGATATTTGTCTGTCTCTTTGTTTTTCCCTGATATGGTGGTGAGGAGTTTGTACAAGTCATCCGTTGATAGTTGATCTAATCTGTTGCTCTAGATGACATGTACCCTTTGTTGTGTCCCTCTGAAGAGAGTTAGTTGATGGGAATTATAGTCATATTCCCATCTAACTATAGGTTCAAAAGTCGGTCCCTCAACCATCTACAGGAATGTTCTTCCTTTTCTGGTTGCTCCTTCTTCTTCCTTTTCTCTTTTTTTCAAATCTTCTTTAGTTTTGGCTCTCTTTGTAAGCTCATCAACATGAAGACTGCTAAGATGATTCCTTATGTGAGTAGCAATCTAAGAGTTGGAGGTTTGGAGAATAGTCACTCTGCTAACTCAGCAATGTCAAATCTGCTAGAGTGTAGCAGAGCTGATCTGTCAAGCTTGGTTACTTGACCATTCTCCCTTTGCACAACAAAGGTGTGTGTATCTTCATCAAACCTCCACTAGACAATTTGGCTTCTAGGATTGAGGGGATTAGTTGGCAGCTTATCCCCTTTTCTTGTTTCCTACAGAGTCATCAGTCTCCTTCTTAACGTCTTCTCTTCTTCTTTAAGTGTATCCGAATTGGTGGCAAGAAGTTAGAGAGATTGGTCTAGTGTTCCCCTTGGCAGATCAAGGAATGCATCTCTTATAAGGGAATAGGAAGAGCCATCAATGTATTTTAGATTTATAGACTCATCCTTATAAGAGATGTTACTCAGGATTGTGCAGTTGGTGAGTTTCCTTTTGATCTCCATGAATTCTTCTAAAGACAGGGGCTTAGATGGTTCAGAAGATGGTTTGGGTAGTGATTAGGTTCGAGGTTGTGTTTTGGGTTTTAAGATAGGTGGTGGTGGTGGTTGTTGAGAAGCAGGGGGTGAAGGTATAGGAATTGCTGGTGATGTGGGTTTAGGGGTGTAAGGTTCAGTTGTTGGCTAAGTTTTGATTAGGAATGGAAAAGGGGTGGGCATAGGTTGTGGTTTGGGTGCTAGTTTGGGTTTGGGAGTTGGTTTGGGTGCCATCCTCTGAACACTTTGCCTTGGAGGTACCTCCTGCCTTCTTTCTAAGCGAATGTCAGCCTTGATGTCGCTGACATGTTGCTGTAGGGTCTTTAGAGACATGGGACCCACCTACCTACCAGTGAATCCATGGGCTTTAAGGTATACTTTCATCCATTCCTTATCACCCTGAGTCTTGGCAGTTGCAAGTTTTTCCTCTTCCTCCATCTTCTTCTTCTCCTTTAGCTTCTCCCTGGCAGCCTTCTTTCTCTCTTTGTTGATCTGATCTTGTTCTTTGTGAAAAAGTAACAAGATTGTATCATATTCATAAGGGTCTAGCTCCTTTTGAGAAAAGCCTCTAGTAAAGAGAAAGGCTATCCTCTCCTTCCTTTCCTCTGCCTTTGCCTCTTCCATCTTTCTCCTCTTCTCCTCCTTTATGGCCAATCTTGATGCCTCCTCTTTTTCCTTTTGCAGCAAGGTTGCTTTCTCCAGCTTCTCAAGCTCATCAAGTGGGAGTAGAAGTATTTCTTCATTGTTTACTCTCATGCCAATGAGCCTGTCTATGACCTCTACTCTTCTTTGATTATTGATACTTTCTTGGGTGGCTGCTGCTACTTTGCTGCTTACAGCCAGCAGCTTCCCAGTATCAAGACTTCCTTTCTTCTTCAGCTTCTCCAACCTTTCCTCCTCTAGAAGCTCTTCAGCAGTGAGCTTCCTCTTCCCTTTAGGATCAAAGGAAGATTCAGCCTTTAGAGACTTAGGCTTAGAAGACTCATGTTAGGGAGAAGGGGTTTGAACTTGTGGTGCATAGGAGATTGGAGTTGTAAGAAAGTCCTCACTGTTGACCTTAGAATCCAGGTCAAGAATGGCCTCTGTGATAAGCAGGTCATCAGACAAGGAAGATAGTTCAATTATACCTTTCGCAGCTTGGATTTCTGCTTTGGAAGTAATTGGAACTGCACTACCTGTCCCTCTTAAGTTGGTTGCTGGGCCATCAGTCTGTATCTCCCCTTCGAAGTTATTCTCAGGTTCAATAGAGACCTTAGGTTAACCAACTTCCTCCTCAGAGGTAGGTGGTGCACTCAGCCTTTAAAGCTCTTCAGCTCCAAAATAGGCAATGGCAACATCAGGGGAGGGTTGTTAAAGTGAGGAGCTTATTAGAAACTTGGTCAAAAATCTATTAAGGTCAATAAGCATCCTTGGGTCCGTTTGAATGGTAATAGGAGGTGGTTGAGGAAAGATGGTTGTAAGGTGTTGCTGTGTAGGATAAAATGAAGAAATGGCATCAAGGGAAGTAATGGCAAGGTTGGGTTCGTTTCTGAACATTCTCCCCCTTTTTGGTAGCATCATCTTGAGAAGTAGATGAGCTGGAGGAAAAACTTAAAGAAACATGAGTTGGTACATGCCTAACAGACTTCTCAATCTGTTTCTCAGCTAGTTGAGCCTTAAGGTACTAAGTGGCAGACCTATCTTCTAAAGCCTTAACCTTAATTCAAGGTTTGAGACTTTAGAAAGTAGGTCTTTGAAGTGAGTTGCAGACTACCCTTATCTTATTTTGAAGAATCATTGGGAGATGAGATAACATACCTAGTATGTTCATCATCACCACCAGTAGTGGTTTCTTGGCGCCCTGGATACCCTTGCATACTGATGTCTCTTTCAGAGGCATCAATTGGCAAGGTTGCTATAGATTCAGTCTCACTGATGTTACCACCATCCTGAGAAGCTAGTGAAACACTCTTAGTATTGGCAGCTGAATCTACATGAGTCACTTCCACTTTGGTTGAACTCACCTTAGTTTGGCTTAGCTGATGTGGGCTAGACATCAGAGGTTCCCTGGGGCTCAGTTGATCTTGAGAGTGGTGAGGTAGATCAACATCATTGCCTTGATGGAACATGATATCCTCATCAGGTCGGGTTAAAAGGTCAAGAAATGATAGGGATGTTATATCTAATGACCTGGGATGTTGGTTAGCACCTAATGGCTTAGATGCAATAGCAGTTGAGCTAATGATATGGCTATCCCTTTTTGGTTGCTCAGGGAAGTGTTGAGACTCACCCTGAGGGCTTAAGGCTTTGGTTGTGGGCTCATCAGGTTGAGACTGAGGAGACTCAACACTGATATTGAGGTCAATTGAGGAGGATGGTTGGACCTCTGGCTAAGTGGGAGCCCTTGATTCCACTCTAGCCTTTTTGGTTTGAATAGAGGGGACTGGATCAATCAGAGTAGATTGATTAAGGGTTTGTTTAGGGCATCTTTTGTAGGTAATTTTGATTGGGTGGGAAGAAGTAGATGGCATTGTAGTGGTAGTGTCTGGTGTGGGTTCATCACCTGTTGGGCTTACAGGGATGTCACCAGGAGCCATTGGCTCAAGCATACTTGGAAGGAGATCAGTCAATCTTCCAATGAAGTTGGTGGACACCTTCTTCAAAGTTTTGAAGATGTTGGGCTTCATGTGAGGGACCAGTACAACATGGGCAAATTGTAGTTTGTCCTGGTCTAACTCATAGTTGATGAAGTGCTGAATGAACCTACGATACATATAGAATGAATCCTTTGTGAGATTTCTTCTTAAGTTGTTTAGCACAAACCTTGAGTAGTTGAATCTGAGGCCTTTTACCAACCCATGGACTAGGCAGCCCAAATCATATGGGATTTGATCCCATCCCCCTAACTTGTTGGATAGGCTGTGCAGGACGATATGCAGCACTTCCAATTGTAGGAGAAATTAAATTTGTAGACCGTTGACTTGCTCACATCTCCACCATATCCCATCTGAGTGTAGGTATCCTCCAACTCAGACTTGGGGAATTCAGTGAGGGCGCCTTCATCATGTTGCTCCAGATGCTCCCTGATGGTTGTCTCATTTATGGTGATCTCCTACCCATAGATCCTCAATCTGATGACCCTTTCATCGTTGAGCGCTTCACTTTGACCATTGGCCCATAATTCAGCCAAATGGTTTGAGCAGATGGTGGGGTTAACAGTGAGGGCAGTTAAGTATGTCGATTGTGATAGAAATTTGACAATAGGGGAAAAATCGGCATCCTTCAAAGAATCAAGTATGGCGACTTGGTTGTGTTGGGGATTCAAAGCTATTGTTCAAAATGTACTGTTTGATTGAAGGAATTTGAGAATGAATAAAGAAGATAATGGAAATTTAGGGCTTTTGTAGTGGTAAAGAAAGTAAAGAAAGAGAGTCAAAAATTTAAATTGGCGGATAGGGTGAAAAGATGGGTAAAAGAACGGTGTAGGTTTCAATTGGACATAGGCGGCAAGATAAACCATTCAAAATATTCCAACAATCATCAATAAAATCTTACTTTATAAAGAGTGGAGCCCAAAGACTTCCATTACACAGTAACACTTTCCTTCCGAGAGTAAGGATACTTCCGAGAGAAAACACTTGTGTTTCTCAATATTGTCTTCCGAAGCCAATTTTTACTTTCGAATGCAAACCATGTCTTTTATGACAAATTTGCTTCCGAGAGTAAAATATTCTTCCGAGAAAAGAAGTTAGTAAGCTTCAAAAGTGAATTTGATCTATAAACAAATGTCCTTTCAAGGCTAAAAATTATTTAGAAGAGAATACTTATGCAGAGGAATTTGCCTTCGGAAGATGAATAAAGATCTCTTTCGAGGGTAAATTTCTATTTGGAAGCATTCTTACTTAGAAATTTTTGAAGAAAACCTTTTTGTAACAGGGCTTAGATTGTATTTAGACAATATAGACAAGACACATTTTAAAAGGTTTTCAAAAGAAAAAGACTAGTCAATGTTAATCATCCTAATAGCTGTGATTAAATATTTAAATCTTTGTTCATCAAAGGTTTTTGTGAAGAAGTCAGCATATTATTCATTTGAATTGACTTTGACTAGCTTGATTAGATTTTTCTGATGAATATCTCGAATGAAATGATACCTGATGTCAATTTGTTTTGTCTTGGAGTGCTTGACTGGATTTTCTGTGATAGAAATGGCACTCTTGTTGTCTATATGAATACGAGTCTCCATGAAGTTATGACCATAATCCAGCATCTGATTCTAAATCTAAAGTAGTTGAGCACAGCAGCTTGCTGCAACAATATACTAAACTTTAGCAGTTGATGTGGATACACATGATTGCTTCTTACATTGCCAGGAGATGATCCTTCCACTAAGAAATTGACATCCTCCTGATGTGGATTTCTTATTGATGTTGCAGCCACCATAAGCACTGTCAGTGTAACCATAGAGGTTAAAATCCTTATTCTTAGGATACCAAAGACCTAGTTTGGGAGCTCATTTGAGGTATCTAAGGATCCTTTTGGCAGCAATTAGGTGAGACACCTTTGGAGCAGTCTGATATCTTGCATAGATGCAAGTTGTAAGCATGATATCAGGTCTATTTGCAGTAAGATACATCAGAGATCCAATAATTACCCTGTGCTGATGCTGATCAGTATCCTCCCCCTCGGAATCATAACAAAGATTGTGATTTCTGAGTATAGGTGTCTTGGCTGGCTTACAATCTTTTATCACACCCCCGCTTATAGCGGAAACACGAGGATGTAACGGACGAGATCGTCATAACACATTGTTAATTAATAGAGATATATTAAATGATGTATGGCCAACGTGTCATGATGTCACCTGAAAAAAATGGAGACTTATGCCGTAGTTAGTCAATCCCACGACAACATAGTCAAACAGCCAGAAATTTAAGTCCCACAACCCGGGAACAAGTAAACAAGACATGATCAACAAAGGTATTTCCAAACGAACATAATATTAGTAACACAAGACAAGTCTCTAAAATGCATTTCCTTAGAGTCATCGCTAAGGCCAGCAACTCTACTACGCTTAATGGTTGTTACCTGAAAAGATATGCTCAAAAAGGTCAACATATTGTTGGTGAATTCGCAGGTTTATATACTAATCAAAAATTGATGCTGTGGAATAGTTTGGTAGGACACAGGTGCATATAGTTATAAGCAAGCAATATCACATGTAATCATGAGCCTCACAACTAAACCTATGACGTACACACAGATCTTGTTGGAACATATTCACCCTAGGGCCCGTCCGTGGCCACTGTCAGTCCCAACTAGTATACTAACAAACAAGGGTGGGGGTGTCAGCCCAATAGTACTATTAATACCTGTCAGTCGGCTCCAACACCGGAGTTAAATACTTGTGAATAAAGAACCACACAGGCAACTCATGCATGTACTAGATATCAACTTACCAACAGTAAACATAATAGTCCCAAATTGTAAATAAGTTCACAGCATAAAAAGGGTGAGCATACTTTTCCCCCTAAGTTTTATAAATAATTGAAATGAAAACGAGGCCGCGAAACTCACCTTAAGATGATACAAAATAAGATGAACAAAAGCTTCAAAAGATGAGAGCAACTAACGACCGAACACCTATAATTAGTTATAACTTAAGAACTTAAGATGCGTCTAAGAAGATTAGATACATTCGGTCGGTTTTGGGGTCGGTTCGAGTATGACGCGCGACGAGCACACAAAACACACATCTATATACATCCATATATGGATAATTTAGGTATTTACGTAAATAAGTACGTGATATGTTTACATATAATTATTAGTTCATTATATATAATTCACCAATCATACATGTCATGCTCATATTACAACAAAACAATATGTTTTTACTCATATATATAGCATTTGAACACACACAATAATATATACCCAGACACACACATACAATACATCGAACACACACAAGCACACACTAAACAACATAGCTAACATACATGCGACACACACCAAACACACACTCAATTATACATACAAATGTGTACACACACTACTAACACGAACACAAAAAGAAAACACATACAAACACACACAATATCATTTGTACACTCTCACAACAATTATATGTAAACAATAACAAGAACCCACATATGCACACACACTTAATACATACACTCACATAAACAATTCATACACACACGCAACACACCAACACACACATGTTCACACACAAAAACATAGATATATATAATTGTACGCACACACACTTTCAAATATATATATTCATCACGCCCATACATATATACAAACATACACCGTCACAAACGCAGCCATCGACACCACCGTGAACCATATATATACGTAACCATACACATACAACAACCATATATGCATACTATACATATATACATACTAACACCTGCCACGCACCATCGTACCAACACCGAGCATCACCGTAAACCAACCGAATCAACCCGAACCAAGAAGCCGACACCAAACACAACACAAACTATAACGGAAACCGAGCACGTACCTGCGGTATGTATCACGGAGGAGCGAGGGAAGCGGTGCACGGAACGATGGCGGTGAAAGGCTGCTAGTGAGTGATCAAAACAGGGGGTGGGTGTCGCTAGAGCTCAAACACGATGTGGAAGAAACCGTTCTAGGGTTATATATGTGTTTTACCAATTTACATTCTAAACCCTCAACTTTCAATTATTTAATCCCTTAAGTTTACTTAATTTATAATTTAAACCCTAAACTTTTTAATAATAATAATAATAATAATAATAATAATAATAATAATAATAATAATGATAATAATAATAATAATAATATTCATAATACTAATAATAATAATAATAATAATAATAATAATGATAATAATAATAATATTAATAATAATAATATTACCCATAATTATATTAATAGTGATTAATAAAATGATTTGAATTTAATTGTTTTAATCATCATATAATAAGATTAGGGTCAGTGTGCGCAACAATAAGATCAAGGTTCGGTTCGAAACGAATTAATTATGCAAAGATAATAAGTACACGAGGATAGTTAACGAGCTTTGAGTCAATTGACGGACCTGATAGTGATGGATGTCACAGTATCCCCGAGTTAAGAGAATTTCGTCCCGAAATTCAGCTGGAGTTAGATCCCAAAGCTCTATCCGCGAACAGATACGGATATTTAAGTTTCATCTGGTCTTCACGTTCCCACGTAAATTCTGGCCCTCGCTTAGAGTTCCACTCACTCTGACAATTGGAATCTTGCTGAGCTTCAATCGCTTGACTTCCCGATCCATAATTTCTATTGATTCTTCCACAAAGTGAAGTTTCTCATCAATCTTGATTTCCTCAATTGGCACATGAAGGGATCCATCAGCTAAACATTTCTTAAGGTTCGATACATGGAATGTATTGTGCATACCACTAAGCTCTTAGGGTAACTTTAATCAATACGCCATAGAACCAATTCTTTCAGTGATCTCGAATGGCCCAACATACCTCGAAGCTAACTTTCCTTTCTTTCCGAACCATACGATTCCCTTCCAAGGAGAAACTTTCAATAAGACACGATCACCCACACTAAATTCAAGAGGTTTTCGTTGATTATCAGCGTAACTTTTCTGACGGTCTCTAGCTACCTTAAGTCTATCCTTGATTTGGAATATCTTATCAGTCATTTCCTGAATGATCTCTGGACCTGACAATTGACTTTCACCTACATCAGCCCAACATACTGGAGACCTACACTTCCTTCCATACAACGCCTCAAATGGGGCACATCCAATGATTTGTATGATAACTGTTGTTATAAGAGAATTCAATCATTGGTAAATGAGTATCCCAACTCCCACCAAAATCAATCACACATTCCCTAAGCATGTCTTCAAGAGTCTATATCGTATGCTCACTTTGACCATCTGTTTGTGGATGATATGCAGTACTTAAATCAAATCGAGTACCCATCGCCTTCTATAGAGTCTGCCAGAACCGTGATGTAAATAGACTATCATGATCGGATATGATTGACACAGGCACCTCATGCCTAGCCACAATCTCATTTACATATATTCTTGCTAACTTGTCCATCTTATAATCCTCGCGAATCGGTAAAAAGTCAGTGGATTTTGTCATTCGATCCACAATAACCCAAATCGAATCATGCCCGCTACTTGTTCTAGGCAACTTAGTGATGAAGTCCATTGCTATATTTTCCCATTTCCATTTGGGAATTTTCGGTTGTTGCAATAGTCCTTAAGGCTTCTGATGTTCGGCTTTGTCTTTCAAACATGTCAAACATTCACTTACATACGTGGCAATGTCCTTCATACCTGGCCACCAATACAATTCTTTAAGATCTTGGTACATCTTGTCTGCACCACGATGAACAGAATACTTCAATTTGTGTGCTTCATTCATAACTAGGAATCGAACATTTCCCAACTTAGGTACCCATATGCGGTCTACAAATTAGTGTACCCCATCCTCCTTACAATTCATTTGCTTATCCAGACCATGAAACTCCTCACCAACAATTTTCACTTCTTTTAACACTTTAGTCTGTACCATTAGGATTTGAACCTTTAGGTTCGATTGTATGATCATTCTCAAGGCTCATGCGCGTAAGGGTTTAACACGTTCCTTCCTGCTCAAGGCATCAACCACTACATTCGCCTCCCTAGATGGTGTCGAATCCAACAATCATAATCACTATAAAGTTCAACCTATCGCCTATGACGCATGTTCAATTCCTTTTGATCAAAGATAAGTTGGAGACTATTATGGTCTGTGTAGCTAACACACTTCCATACAGACAATGGCTCCACATCTTAAGTGCAAACACTACAGCACTGAAATCCAAATCATACGTCGTATATTTGCTCTCGTGATTTTTAAGTTGTCAAGAGGCATAGGTGATTACCTTATCCTTCTACATTAGAATGCAACCAAGCCCTTGATATGATGCATCATAGAGTGCACAAAATCATTTGACCTCTCAGGAAGAGTCAATAATGGCACAGCAACTTACACTTTAACGTTTGAAAAACCTCTTCATGCTTAGATCCCTAATCGAATTTATTATTCTTTTAGGTTAACATTGCCAAAAGTTGGGCAATCTTTGAGGAATACACAATGAACTATTACTAGTATCCAGCCAATTCCTAGAGTTGTCAAGTCTCCAAAGGTGTCTTAGGTGTATGTCACTTATTTACTTCTTTAATCTTTCCTTAATCAACATAAATTCCCTACTCATTGACGACGTGATCTAGAAACTTCACATCACACAACCAGAACTCATATTTGGAGAATCTGGCATAGAGTTTATCTTCTCCCAACAACTTTAGTATTACCACAGATGTTGCTCATGCTCTTCTTTTAATGGTGAATAGATGAGGATACCATTTATAAACATAATCACAAACTTCTTCAAGTACGGTTTGCATACTCGGTTCATTAAGTCCATGAATATTGATTGAGCATTTGTCAAACCAAATAGCATAACTAAGAGCTATCTTTGGTAAATCCTCTTCGTGAACCCTCAACTGGTGATAGTCTGACCGAATATCGATCTATGGGAAGTACGTTGCTTATTGCAACTAGTCAAATAGATCATCAATTCTAGGGGAGATGATATTGGTTTTTAATGATCAACCTGTTCAACTCTCGGTAATCTGTGTACATCTAGAATGACCCATCCTTCTTTTTAACCAACAAGGTCGATGCTCCTCACAGTGAGTGACTAGGTCAAGTAAAAATTTTTATCCAAGAGATCTTGTAGTTGACTTGATAGTTCCTGCATTTTTGATGGTGCAAACCAATAGTGTATCTTTGCAACAGGGGTTGCTCCAAGGATCGGATCATTCTAGAATTCTACTTGATAAGGAGGGGGCAGTCCCGATAAGTCATTAGGAAAATCCTTTGGAAAATCACGTACCATAAGAATATTCTTCAACTTTTTTCCTTCTATTTTCTTTTTTACCATGTGTACTAAAAATGTGTACCAAAGCTTATTTAGGCATCGACAAATCATTCTAAAAGAAATAAGTCTTAAATCCTTTCAAGGTTTGAATCTTAACAACTTTGCCATTTGTTAGAGAATTACGTACTACCTTCCCCCAACGGACTATCTCGGCTTCATGTTTTGATAACTAATCAAAATAATATTAAGTCTATGTCAAAGACATGATCTTCTTGTACTTATGTACAACCTCTAATGATTACCATTGGCCATCTCAACCGACTAACTAATCTCTAAGCAACTGGGGTTCATGCCAAGAAGAGGAGTAATTTCAGATGAATCAAAGCTATCATCTGCCCCGGTATCAAGTAACACAGATGCATGATAGTTATTGAGGATATTCGCACCCGTACCAATGGTTAGTTCTTAGCAAGCGTCCTCCGCTCTGACCGCAAATGCACGACTACGTGCCGGATTTCATGATTTTCATGAGCTTGATTTTTGTAGTTTTTCCGATCCCAAATTTGCGGTGATAGCCATCTATTTGTTCCCTACTTGTTCTCGTGCCCGATTCAGCCTAGGACATACATTACAATTATGACTCACACCTTCATCTTCTTGTTTTAAGTATAGTTGCTGATATCCATTACACTTTCTATTTTTCTCAATCTAACAGGTCAGGCCTATTGCTTCCCCTTTCTTGTCATACCCTTTTGACTAGCACGTCAAGAATTTCTTGTATGTACAACCAATCTTGTCTTTAGTATCATTGCCGATGACATTATCATTTCCACCATTTCTTACTCCAATCCATCAAGATCATCACATGGCCCAGTTCAGGCACATTCTTAATATACTGGTGATGCTTATATATAGGGTTCCCCGCGGCGTTCCCACCACATCCACGATATAATGAGAATAGTGCTTAAACTGGTTACGTGACATCCGATTACTCCATTAAGGCATAATGGTTGAATGTTCAAACTGCTAACGCACCAAGTCTTTAAGATCGTTCCAATGAACAAAGCAATACATGTGCAGAGAATATCACCACTTTGATAAGAGTAAAGGTTATAGATGTTCCTTGATGTTAATGAAGTCTTTTAAGGACTAAGACTCCTCTGAGCGAAACTATAGAATGAAATGTTTGTACCAACTATGACCGTTATCTCAAGGCAGGGATGCGCCGCAAATTGCAATTACGTGTACACCCGTGATTGAAATTTGCTTTGCATGGTCAACCCTAGCTCATCCCACCAGAGTTAAATTGTCTTGTCAAGTACAGAGTGCTATCCATGAAAGGAGTATCAAGGGTATAGAAATTAACCAAGAGTTGCCAAAGATGAATTATGGAAACAATTGAGAAAGAATTCACTTGGGAAAAGAACAGTAAGAGGAATCCATTTAGCATTGCTACGAATCGGACAGAGTTGTCATCTTCCTTGAGTGCATCTTGTCTCTTGTCTACTGGTGTCATGTTAGTCAATGTGTTTGTCGTTCAAGATTCAACCCAACAAGTTGTAAACAAGGATGTCTATAACAAATGTGACACCGACGAACATACGAAATAGAGGTTGGCTTAACATCCTAAGTCCTTTAAAGAATTCTTATAACAACACTTATCAATCCAAACCGAAAATAAGTCAATTACCAAATGAGAGGATGCGCTTATTGAATACTTTCTTAAGGTACAAATAGATAATCCATTGACCACAATTTCCCAAATAAGTATAAAAATAATAGCATGCAGATAGGGTACTAAGCATAGCCAATAATGCACTTAGAACATTCACATGTATATCATTGCACACATAATCCTATTATGAATACTACATGTGGGTACTTAGGTTATAGTCTAGGTTGAGTGTTCCACCTAATTCTCTATAACCAATGGCTCTAAAACCAATCTGTCACACCCCCGCTTATAGCGGAAACATGAGGATGTAACGGACAGGATCGTCATAACACATTGTTAATTAATAGAGATGTATTAAATGATGTATGGCCAACGTATCATGACGTCACCCCACGACAACATAGTCAACCAGCCAGAAATTTAAGTCCCACAACCCGGGAACAAGTGAACAAGACATGATCAACAAAGGTATTTCCAAACGAACATGATATCAGTAACAGAAGACAAGTCTCTAAAATGTATTTCCTTAGAGTCATCGCTAAGGCCAGCAACTCTAGCTACGCTCAATGGTGGTTACCTGAAAAGATATGCTCAAAAAGGTCAACATATTGTTGGTGAATTCGCAGGTTTAAATCATAATCAAAAATTAATGATGTGGAATAGTTTGGTAGGATATAGGTGCATACAGTTAAAAGCAAGCAATATCACATGTAATCATGAGACTCACAACTAAACCTATGACGGACACACAGATCTTGTCAGAACATATTCACCCTAGGGCCCGTCTGTGGCCACTGTCAGTCCCAACTAGTATACTAACAAACAAGGGTGGGGGTGTCAGCCCAATAATACTATCAATACCTGTCCGTCAGCTCCAACACCGGAGTTAAATAGTTGTGAATAAAGAACCGCATAGGCAACTCATGCATGTACTAGATATCAACTTACCAACAGTAAACACAATAGTTCCAAATTGTAAATGAGTTCACAGCATAAAAAGGGTGAGCATACTTTTCCCCCTAAGTTTTATAAATAATTGAAATGAAAACGGGGCCGCGAAACTCACCTTAAGATGATACGAAATAAGATGAACAAAAGTTTCAAAAGATGAGAGCAACTAATGACCAAACACCTATAATTAGTTATAACTTAAGAACTTAAGATGCGTCTAAGAAGATTAGATATATTCGGTTAGTTTCGGGTCGGTTCGAGTACGACGCACGACGAGCACACAAAACACACATCTATATACATCCATATATGGTTAAATTAGTTATTTACATAAATAAGTAGGTGCATATGTTTACTTATTAATTATTTGTTCATATACCCCTATTAGTATTCGCCTTTATATATATATATATATATATATATATATATATATATATATATATATATATATATATTTCACCAATCATACACGTCATACTCATATTACAACAAAACAATATATTTTTACTCATATATATATAGCATTTGAACACACACAATAATATATACCCAGACACATACATACAACACACACAAACACACACTAAACAACATAGCTAACATAAAAGCGACACACACCAAACACACACTCAATTATACATACAAATGTGTACATACACTACTAACACGAACACAAAAAATAAAACACATACAAACACACACAATTCAAACACACACAATATCATTTGTACACTCTCACAACAATTATATGTAAACAATAACAAGAACCCACTTATGCTCAGACACTTAATACATACACTCACATAAACAATTCATACAGACACGCAACACACCAACACACACCTGTTCACACACTGAAACATACATATATATATATTTGAACGCGCACACACTTTCAAATATATATATTCATCACACCCATACATATATACAAACATACACCGTCACAAACGCAGCCATCGACACCACCGTGAACCATATATATACGTAACCATACACATACAACAACCATATACGCATACTATACATATATACATACTAACACCTGCCACGCACCATCGTACCACCCCCGAGCATCACCGTAAACCAATCGAATAAACCCGAACCGAGAAGCCGACACCGAACACAACACAAACCATAACAGAAACCGAGCATGTACCTGCGGTATGCGTCACGGAGGAGCGAGGGAAGCGGTGTACGGAACGATGGCGGTGAAAGGCCGCCAGTTAGTGATAGAAACAGGGGGGTGGGTGTGGCTGGAGCTCAAACATGATGTGGAAGAAACGGTTCTAGGGTTATATATGTGTTGTACCAATTTACATTCTAAACCCTCAACTTTCAATTATTTAATCCCTTAAGTTTACTTAATTTACAATTTAAACCCCAAACTTTTTAATAATAATAATAATAATAATAATAATAATAATAATAATAATAATAATAATAATAATAATAATGATAATAATATTCATAATACTAGAAATAATAATAATATTAATGATAATAATAATAATATTAATTATAATAATAAAATGATTTGAATTTAATTTTTTTAATCATCATATAATAAGATTAGGGTCAGCATGCGCAACAATAAGATCAAGGTTTGGTTTGAATCGAATTAATTACGCAAAGATAATAAGTACATGAGGATAGTTAACGAGCTTTGAGTCAATTGACGGACCTGACAGTGACAAATGTCATATCTTTCATCTCAAATCTTTCTAAGATGTCCTTGACATACTTAGATTGATTGATGAAGAACCCTTCTTCCATCTGCTTCACTTGAATTCCAAGGAAGAAGTCCATCTTTCCCATGGAACTCATTTCAAACTTCTTCCTCATGATGCTTTCAAAGTCTTTGCACATTTGGTCATTTGAGGAACCAAATATGATGTCATCATCATAGACTTATACAAGCAACATGTCCTTCCCAGACTTCTTTATGAACAATGTCTTGTCTATTGTGCCTCTAGTATAGCCATTCTTGAGAAGAAAGTGAGACAGTGTCTCATACCATAGCCTAGGTGCCTAATGCAACCCATAAAGAGCTTTATCAAGTTTGCACACATAGTTAGGGTGTTGTGGGTCTTCAAATCTAGGTGGCTGATACACATAGACTTCTCTATCAATATCTCCATACATAAATGTACATTTGACATCAAGTTGATAGTCTGTGAAGTTCTTGGATGCTACAAAAGAAAGGAAGATTCGCAGAGTCTCAAGTCTTGCAACAGGTGCAAAGACATCTGAGTAATCTATGCCTTCCTCCTATGTGTATCCTTGAACAACAAGTCTTGCTTTGTTCTTAATGATCAAACCTCTATCATCTTTTTTGTTTCTAAACACCCACTTAGTGCCTATAGGGACTTGGCCAGGTGGTATTGGACACAAGTTCCATACCTTTTTCCTCTTGAATTAAAACAACTCCTCTTGCATTGCTTCAATCCAGTTGTTGTCCTTGAGGGCTTCTTCCATCTTCTTTGGTTCCATTTGAGAGAGAAAGCATGAGTACAAGCAGACATTCCCATTATGCATCCGACTTCTTGTTTTCACACCTTCAGAGACATCCTCAATGATGTTTTTAGCTGGATGAGTATTGTGTATCCTAAGTCTAGGAATCAGATCTAGTTGCATAGATAGTTCCAGTTTTGAGAAGTTTTGCTCAGGATTTTGAACACCATGACAAGTTGTTGTCTCACACATATTCAATGAGGACTGATTCAATGAATGTGTGACAGCATCAATGGTATTTTACTGAGAAGCATCATCAACAGTTGCATGTCCCTCTAGATCACTGTCTTCATCAGCTTGGTGTTGAGTACTTGAGTTGTCAGCTATTGAGTTATGAGGCTTAGTAGGCTAACAACTTGTTAAAGCTCCAATGTTTCTTGAGATATTCAAGCTTTCAGGACTTTCAGTTGAAGGAGCTTGATCTTTATTTCTTCTTGGAGAACTTGGAATAGGTCATGGTAACTCAAACATTTGATCTTTATAGGGGTCACTTTGAGTTCCAGTTCCAGCTGAAACATTCTTACAAGATGGGTTAGAATAGTTTGGAAACAATTCTAAATTGAAGATATAATTAGGACCATTGCCCTTAACACAAGGATTGTGCTCATTGACAACAATATTGGATGATTCCTTAAATTGTTAATTTTTGATATTATACACTCTATATGCAATAGAGGTTGAGAATATCCAACAAAGATAGCATCATCCAACTTTTCAACAAATTTTTCTAAATTGTCCTTTATGTTAAGTATGGTGCACCTGCTGCCAAAGGACCTAAGAAAGCCAATGAACAGTGGCCTCTTGTTCTATAGCTCATAAAGGGTCTTTCCATGGGGCTTAACAATGAGAACCCTGTTTTGCACATAACATGTAGTGCTGACTACCTCTGCCCAGAAAGTTAGAGGCATTTTTGAATCAGCTAACATGGTTCTTGTAGCCTCAATAAGTGTCTTGTTCCTCCTCTTAGCAACACCATTTTGTTGAGGAGTTCTAGGAGCACTATATTATCTGGCAATACCTTTTGAGTTACAGAATGAGTCAAGAACTTGATTCTTAAACTCAGTCCCTTGATCACTTCTAATGATTTTTACCTTGTGATCTATTTGATTTTCAATTTTAAGAATAAAAGATTTTAGAGTTTCAGCAGTTTCATCTTTAGTTATTAAAAAGAAGACCCAAGTAAATCTTATGAAATCATCAACAATCACAAGGCAATATGATTTCCTTCCAATGCTCATTATACTTATGGGACCAAAAAGATCCGTGTACAATTAGTGTAATGGGGTGGTGACGGAGTTAACCTCTTTGGATTTGAGAGAAACCTTGTGTTGCTTTCCTTTCAAGCAGGCAACATAATTATCTTTACAGATAAACTCCTTTGCGGGCACACCATATACCAAATTATTTTTAACCAATTTATTCATGGTTTTAAAATTAACATGGCACATTCTTTTATGCCAAAGAGTTGACTCATCACCATTTGCTTTGGAAAGAAAGCATGATACTTCACCCAGTGGGGAAGCATTGTTCATATCCAGCTTGTACATATCCCCTCTCCTAGGAGATCTAAGAAGCACCAATTCCTAAGGAATTATCATCCCGGGTTTGAGGATGATGCACTAATGTTCTGTTAAAAGCATTTGGTGCATTTGATCACAGAATTGAGAAACACTTAAGAGATTATATTCAAGCTGTTTGACAAAGTTTACTTTGTCAACTTTTAACTTACCATTGGATACACTACCTCTACCAGAAATGTATCCTCTGGCTTCACCTCCAAACTAAACAGGACCTCCATCAAAGTGTTGAAACTTTTGTAGGAGAGATTTGTTTCCTGTCATGTGCCTGGAGCATCCACTATCCACAATCCAAACATTTTTGTTCTTGTCATATGGATGTCCCTGCACATAAGGTGTAATGATTAGTTACTATTAGAAACCAAGCCTTGTTGGTCTTGGGCTCTTCCAATGTAGATGATATAATTGAACCAATATGTATGCATGGGGTTTCAATTATGGTTTGTGAAGAAGAGGATTGGGCTGCAGCATCTTTTCTGATCTTCCATTCCATCCTATGGTTGATGATCCTGAAGAGGCCTGTGCAGCATAACTTGCTTTCGAGGCTTCTTTCTTCTCAGAAGAAGTTGTCATCACCTTTTCTTCCAAAGCAGTCTTCTTCTTGGAAGGTTTCAAAGGATTCTTTTTGTTCCTTTGTTTGTTCTTTGGCTTGTCTTCCAAAGCTATTTTCCTTTCGGAAGAATGAGTTTCTTCCAAAAGCAACTTGGCTTTGGAAACAAGCTTTCCTTTCCTTAACACTTAGACCATATGGTAAGGTCTAAATGTGAAACCATCCTTGACTCCTCCTTTCTTAACATTAAATGCATAATGAGTGCTTGCTGGATTGTAGTAACAATCTTTAGCCATGTGGTTATGCAGACCATAGATTATGCATTCAATGTTAATTTTGATGGGGCATGTTGAATGTTGTTTCTTGTACTTTTTTCTTCTTCAACAGCCTCCCCTTTCAATTTTTGGTCCTTCATCTGGATAGGAGTGCTGGTACTACACACTTTTCCTGAATCAGGATTTCCAACCACTTAAAATCCAACTGATATGAATACACCCTTTTTCCTTGGGTCTATCTTCAACTTAGTCTCACCCACCTTCTTGGCAGTTTTTCTTGTTGCCCTGATTTTGTTCTTTCTGGCTTTGGTAGTTAAGGGTTGATCATCAGGACTTTATTCTTTGGAAGACTTTGCCTTTGGATCTTCTAAGTTGTATACTTCGAAAGGAGAACAACTTGGTCTCGGAAGACTGAGTTCTTCCTTTGGAAGTTCTTCATACTTTGAGCTTCGAAAGATCTTTGACTTGGCTTTGGAAGAGCAGCTTTGTCTTCGGAAGACCACTTCATTTAGCACTTCAAAATTCTTCTAAGTGTTGTTTTGGTTGCACCAGCCTCATATGATCCAACAAATTGGTAGGCACCTCAGATGTATTAGCTGAAGAGTTTGTCATGGTTGTGCTGATAGCATTTCCACTTGTAGGGTTTGTTACCACTAGAGCTGAAGGAATTTTGTCATTTGGTCTTCTCAGCTCAAATCTTGGATTAGGATCTCCTGCTGATGTATTACCTGTAGATCCTGAAACATCTTTATAAGATTTGTTAAAATAGTTGGTAACTAAATCAAGATCAAATAGCCAATCAGGACCAGAACCTTTCACACTAGGAGTGTGTTCACTGAAGGTCATATTGGCTAACTCCTCAACTACTCTAGTTCTAAGATAGTATACTCTATAATCCTTAGCTTAGGAAGAGTATCCAATGAAATGTCCATTATCTGCTTTCTCAGCAAACTTGGCTATATGATCTTTGGTATTCAAGATGGTGCATAGACATCTAAATGACCTAAGGAAACCAATGAAAGGTCTCCTTTTATGCCATAGTTCATAAGGAGTCTTACCATGAGTTTTGACTACTAAAACTCTGTTTTGCACATACCAGGTAGTGTTGATTGCCTCTGCCCTAAGGTGATGGGTAGTTTAGAGTCAAAGAGCATGGTCCTTACAGCCTTAATAAGTGTCCTATTTCTCCTTTTAGCAACACCATTCTGTTGAGGAGTTCTATGAGCATTATATTATCTTGTAATACCCTTTTCATCACAAAATGTATCAAGGATTTGGTTCTTAGATTTAGTTCCATGATCATATCTTATGATCTTGACCTTGTGAAGTTCTTCAAGGTTTCAGGAGTCTCATCCTTACTTCTAAGAAAGAAGACCCAAGTATATCTTATGAAGTCATCTATGATCATGAGGCAGTGTGAAGTTCTTCCTAGACTCATTAAACCGGTGGGGCCGAAGAGATCCATATGTAATAAGTGTAGGGGAGTAATGATTGAGTTCTTTTCCTTTGCCTTGTGAGACACTTTATGTTGCTTTCCTTTCAGACATGCAACATAATGGTCCTCACTTATAAACTCTTTCTTCGTCATTCTAGTTACCAAATCATCTTTAATTAGTTTTTTCATGTTCTTAAAGTTTACATAGCACATTCTTTTTTGCCAAAGGAAAGACTCATCACTATTGGCTTTAAATAGAAAGCAAGAAACTTCTCCTCATAGGGAGGTTTCCTATCAATCCATCTTGTGCATGTTGCCTTTCCTGGGGGCTTTAAGCTAGATATGCTCTTTAGGAATGACCATCCCGGGTTTGAGAACAATGCACTCATGCTCAGTGAAAAGCATTTTATGTCTCTTATCACAAAAATAGGATACACTTAAGAGATTGTACCCAAGCTCCTTGAAAAAGTTTACCTTTTCAATGCTAGGCTTACCATTTGTGACTCTGCCCTTCCTATGATGTAACCACCTGACTCTCCTCTAAAAGCAACTGGCCCTCCATCAATGTTCTTAAAGTTTTTAAGCAAATATCCATTACCAGTCATGTGCATTGAATGGCTACTATTAATGATCTATACATTTCTCTTGGTCTTCAGCTGTTCCTGCACATGAAAAAGAGTTGGATAGTTACATTTGGAAATCCAAGCCTTGTTGGTCTTGGTTTCATTAAAATGAACTGAAGATAGTTCAATAGTTACTGATCCTATATGCAAACTTTGAGGATCATTTGTTGTTGTTGATGAAGAACTTTCAATTACATCCTTCATCTTCTGCACCATCTTTGGAAGATTAGACTTGGCATTCAAAACTTTGAAAGTTTTGATGATTTCAGAAGTTTTGGAGACTGAACCTTTGGAAGCTTTTGCATCCACTACAGCAGACTTCAGTGCTTCGGAAGCATTTCTTTCTTCCGAGACCAAACTTGCTTCCGAAGACAGTTTTCCACCTATCATCATTTTGTTCACCTCGGAGCTTCCAAAGGAAAGTGGCTTTCCTTCCAAAGCTATTTTCTTCTTTTTCTTCTCATAAGTTTTCTTCTTGGTCATATGGATGGTACTCTTGGGATTGTAGATGCAATCCTTAGCAAAGTGAGTAGTACCATAACACATGATGCATTCAACATGCATACTTCTGAGAGTCTTCTTCTAAGGAGAAGGCTAGTCTTGATCTCTTCCAGTTCCTTCTTCAACTTCTTAGATGATGCAACAGGCTTCTGAGGGTTTAGCTTGCTCTTCGAGGTAGATGGTTTAGGCTGTTCAGCAGTGGTGCACATTTGTTCATCCTTCTTTTCTTAACCAATATGGTTTGCACTTGAACAAGGACTCCTAGTACTAGAGTCCATTGGTTAGTCTTCTTCTTCACCACCTTAAACCTAGCAGAGATAAAGACTTGTTTTTTTGCTTGGGGTTGAAGGTGCGTTTGATCTCTTGGGCTTTCTTTGATCTTCTTTTGGCTACCCTGATCAAATTCTTCCTAGCTGACTTGGCCATCCTTGGTTCTTTCATCTCTTTAGGAGTATAATGACCCTTGTAAGGTTATACTTGAAAGGCTGATATAACCAAAGAAACCAAAGCAACCAAGGAGCTTCCAGCTTGTATGCACATTATGTAGAGTAGAAGTCATTTCGGAAGTTTTACACTTCTCACAGCAAATTATTCTAAGTGTAAAATCTTCCGAAGCCAAAGACCAAATCTTCCAAACCCAAAGATGAAGTCTTCGGAAGCTTTAAAGACAAAGTCTTCCAAAGCCAATAAAGTGAAGACTGATTTCTTCCAAAGACATAGAGGACGTGCTTTCTATGATCTACTTTTGTATAAAGCTGACCAACTTTCTGCTGCAACTCTGAACACTCACCAACTTGCATGAGTTGGTGAAAAGGTCCATGCTTTTGTAACTGTAGATTATGATTTAAAGTTTTTAACTTTCTACTTTGTACCTTTTATCCTTTTTGTAATATATTAGGATGTGAGCTATGGCATGTCATAGTCACTAGTCAAAAGGCAATCTGCCTTTTGTCTTTACATTGATCTTGTTGTCTAGAATAGTGTTTCCAGCTGGCCTTTAAAGTATGGCCGGTTGTAGGATGTAGTATAAAGTATCTTAGGTTCTTGTATTTCTATTCATGCTTTGTAACACTTGTAAAAGAACTTGAGAGCAATATACAACATTCTTGAAAACTATACTTATTCTTTTCTTGTTCTTAGTTCTATCTCATTGTTTACCTGTGTTCTTAGTATCATTCATATAAACTCGGTTTCTTATTTGATCTGTTAAATATTCTAACACTCTTCTTATTATGAGACTGATTGTATTTACCATCCCTTAACCGGTCCTGCAATTAGTATCAGAGCATTTTAGGCTCTTGATTGTAAGATCTCACTATCTTAAATCCCTTTAGTTTCACAAACACTTAACAACTCAAATGGCAGCTATCGCAATGGCTGTTATGGAAAGCGGTACCATGACAAAGACTTCGCTGATCACTCCTGATGATTTTGATACTTGGTGCCAAAGAATGGAAGGCTTCATCAAGTCTCAAGACTCTAGGATGTGGGAATCTGTTGTCTCTGGACCTCGTGTACCATCCACCTCTTCAGCTATTGCTGGTGGTGGTATGATACCAAAGGAAGTGGCTGACTATTCTGAAGAAGACTGGAAAAAGATAGATATAGATCAGAAAGCCATGACCACTATTTAAACTGCTCTTCCAAACTCCATCTACAGAGGCTTCAAGAAGTGCAAGACTGCTAAACAACTATGGGATGCACTGAAGCTTATGTATGAGGGATCCACTAAAGTAAAAGAGAATAAGAAGGACCTTTTGAAGTAGCAGTTTGAGAACTTCACCTTCAAAACAGGTGAAACCATGACTCAATAATACTTCATGTATGTTGAGATTATGGACACTCTAATAGATGTTGGAGTAACTCTTGAGAACAGGGACATTATGAGGAAGTTTATGTCCTCTCTTCCCAGACAATGGACACACTATTGTGTGGTCATCAAGAGGACTGAGAACCTCAAGACCCTTACTCTCACTGAGTTATATGGTATGCTTAATGGCTACCAAATGGAGATGAACATGCAAAATCCATCTGGTAACTCCAACAATTAGCAAAGTTCAGACCTGCATGTGGTTGAAAGGGATTGCAAAGAACCACAGCATCATCTCATCTGCTACCTTGACAACTCACAAAAGGGTCCTTTTATCACCTTCCTGGAGACACCAAGAGAGAGCTATATCCAAGGAAGCCCATTCCAAGATACAAGCTCTTCACAAGCCTTTGTGTCTTCTGATCAAAGCATAGGCAACCTTCTCTTTACCCTTGAACACCTGGACTGTATCCATCCAGTTGATCTGGAGTACATGGAAATAGTCCAGCTGATGGCTCTTCTCACTCACAGAGCCAAGAAGTTTTACAAGAGGACAGGGAGGTAGTTTCCTAGCAATGTAACCAGTGGAAAGTTTGGGCTGGACAAAAGCAAAGTAAAGTGTTACAACTGTAACCAAATGGGACACTTTGCTAGAGAGTACAAGGCACCAAAGACAAATAGTAGCCAAGCAAAAACCAAACCAAACTACACTGATGGAGCTCCCCAAAATGAGAAGCCCAAACAACAAGCTGTAGTTGCTGTTGAAGTAGGAGGCTTTGACTGGAGCTTTCAGGTTGAGGATGCATCTCCAAACCAAGAACTGATGGCAGATCATGAAGAAGCCAAGGTATTGGAACATCTTTTTACACCTAAATGTATTGCTAAAGTTAACAGATATAGGTCCTATAACTTAGAGATGAGGTCTGATCTTGAGTCCTTAAAAGATCTCATCACTAAGTTAATTGAATGCCAGGCTGAGCTTGTGATCAACAAAGCCAGTGTTCTTGAAGAAGAGACCTTCAAGAACATGATATCCTCATCTCTGCATGCAAAAGTTTGTTATCAGAATAAGCAGGGACTGGGATCTACTGAGATAGCTCCTCCACACACTTTATTGTCTGTAAGATCTCCAAGATGTGGACCTTGTGAAGATGAGCTTCCCCTTATAGACCCCATTGATGAAGAGGATGAGGAGGAGATAGTGAAGGATGATTCTGAGAAGAGTGAAGAAGATCATCCTAAGAAGGGACACTATTCTCTTGTGGAGAGAAAAGAATCTGGGATGACAAAGTCTAAGAGAAAGAACTTGATCAAAAAAGCCAAGAGGAAATCAAAGAAGGCTTAAGAGATCAAGACCACTTTCAACTCTAAGCAGAAACAAGTGTTCATCTCTGTAGGATTTGAAGTGATGAAGGCTGAAGACTCAACTATGAACTTTAGTACCAGAAGTTCTAGTTCATGTCCAACTCATTCCAGCAAAGAGAAAAAGGCTGATCATCTATGTACCACTGTTACACAGCCTGACCATCCAGTTCCAAAAGCAAGCCTCACCCTAAGAAGCTTGCTGCATCATCTATGAAGATGAAGATGGAGGTGGAAAGTGATCAGGTTTAGTCTTTCTCTCAGAAGAAGGCTCTTAGAAGGAAGCAAATGGATTGCATCATGTGTGGTAGCACTTCCCATCTTGCTAAGGATTGCATCTACAATACTAAAAGTACTATCCACATGATTAAAAAGAAAACTTCTGAGAAGAAGAAAGAAAAGCTAGCTTCGAAAGGAAAATCTTTTCCTTTCGGAAGCTCCAAGGTGAAGAAGAAGACAAATGAAAACTTGCCTTCGGAAGAAAGTTGGTCTCGGAAGAAAGGAATGCTTCCAAAGTACTGAAGCCTGCTGCAGTGAAAGCAATATCTTCTGAAGGTCGAGTCTCCAAAACTTTCAAAGTTGTCAAAGCATCCAAAGTGTTGAAGGTCAAGTCTAATCTTCCAAAGATGGTGTGGAAGATGAAGGAAGACCAAGTGACTAAAAGTTCTTCACTGACAACAGCTGATGATTCTCAAAACTTTAACATAGGATTAATCATTGTTACATTGTCTTTAAAGCACTTAGATAAGCCCAACACCAATAAGGATTAGGTTTCCAAATGTAACTAAACACTTTTTTCTTATGCAGGAACAGCTAAAGACCAAAAGGAATGTATGGATCATTGATAGTGGTTGTTCAAGACACATGACATGCAATGGTTCTCTACTTAAAAATTTTGAGAAAATTGATAGAGGGCCAGTTTCTTTTAGAGGAGATGCTAGAGGTTATATTACTAGAAGGGGCACGGTCACAAATGGTAAGCTCGGCATTGAAAAGGTAAACTTTGTCAAAGAGCTTGGGTACAATCTACTGAGTGTGTCCAACTTTTGTGATCAGAGACATAACATGGTCTTCACTGAGTATGAGTGCATTGTTCCTAAGCCCAGGGTGGTCATTCCTCAAGAGCATATCCTCCTCAGAGCCCCCAGGAAATGGAACATGTACAAGATGGACCTGCAGGAAACATCTTCCTCGGGAGAAGTTTCTTACTTTCTATCTAAAGCAAATAGTGATGAGTCTTTCCTCTGGCATAAAAGAATGTGCCAAATGTGCCATGTAAACTTTAAAAACATGAATAAATTATTTAAGAATGATTTGATAACTGGAATACCAAAGCAAGAGTTTACAAGTGATGACCACTGTGTAGCATGCCTGAAAGGGAAGCAACACAAAGTGTCTCACAAGCCAAAGGAAAGATACTCTATCACTACTCCCCTACACTTATTACATATGGATCTCTTTGGCCCCACCAGTGTAATAAGTCTAGAAAGGACCTCATATTGTTTCGTGATCATAGATGAATTCACAAGATTCACTTGGGTCTTTTTCCTTAGTACTAAGGATGAGACTCCTGAGATCTTGAAGAACTTCATTTTAAAAATTGAGAATCAATATGATCACAAGGTCAAAACCATAAGATGTGATCAAGAAACAGAATTTAAGAACCAAATCCTTGACATATTTTGTGATAAAAAAGGTATTACAAGATAATATAGTTCTCCCAGGACTCCTCAGCAAAATGGTGTTGCTGAGAGGAGAAACATGACACTTATTGAGGCTACAAGAACCATGTTGTCTAACTCTAAACTACCCATTACCTTTTGGGCAGAGGCAGTCAACACAGCCTGCTATGTGCAGAAAAGAGTTTTAGTGGTTAAAACTCATGGTAAGACTCCTTATGAGCTGTGGCATAAAAGGAGACCGTTTGTTGGATTCCTCAGGTCATTTGGATGTCCTTGCACTATCTTGAATACCAAATATCAAATAGCCAAATTTACTAAGAAATTAGATGATGGACCCTTTATTGGATACTCTTTCCAAGCTAAGGCTTATAGAGTATACAATCTCAGAACTAGAGTAGTTGAGGAGTCAGCCAATATGACCTTCAATGAGCACACTCCTAGTATGAAAGATTCTAGTCCTGATTGGCTATTTGATGTTGATTTAGTTACAAACTATTTTAACAAATCTTATGAGAATGTTTTAGGATCTACAGGTAACTTATCAACAGGAGATCCTGACCCAAGATATGAGTTGAGAAGACCAAGCAAGTATACTACTCCAGCTCCAGTGGTAACTAACCCTGCAAGTGAAGATCTTATCAGCACAAGCATGACAAATTCAGCTGATACATCTGAGGTGCCTACAAATTCCAGCTCAGAGGCTCAAAACTCAAATGAAGGAACTTCAAATGTTGGAGGAAATAGAGGTGGTGACAGTGATCAAGAATTTCTTGATGCTAATAGCCACTCCATAGAAGACAACATAAATTATGTCACACACTCATTGGATCAAGCCTCTCTTGATAAGTATGCTGATGTGGTGGGTGATACTCCATTGCCAGATCTAAATTTCTCAAATTTAGATCTTTCCAATCAACTTGCTATGATCCCTCAACTCAGGATCCACAAGTCACACCCCACCACAAACATCATTGGAAACGTTGATATAGGGGTGAGAACAAGAGGACAAACCCATGATAAAAATGTTTGTCTATACTCTTGTTTCTTGTCCCAGATAGAGCCAAAGAAAGTTGATGAGGCTTTGAAGGATGGATGTTGGGTTTAAGCAATGCAAGAGGAGCTACTTTAATTCAAAAGACAAAAGGATTGGAACCTATGTCCTCTTCCTCAAGGGAAGCCTATAATAGGAACCAAGTGGGTTTTTAGAAACAAAAAGGATGATAAAGGATTTGTCATCAAGAACAAGGCAAGACTAGTTGTTCAAGGATACATACAAGAAGAGGGAATTGACTACACATATGTTTTTCCTCCTATAGCAAGACTTGAAGCTGTTAGAATATTCCTGGCTTTTGCTGCATCCAAGGATTTCAAGGTCTACCAACTTGATGACAAGTGTGCTTTTCTATATGGGGTGATTGATGAAGAGGTGTATGTCAAACAACCACCTGGCTTTGCAGACCTAGATCATCCTGATTATGTCTGCAAGCTTGATAAATCTCTTTATGGGCTGCACCAAGCTCCAAAAAAGTGGTATGAGACACTATCTTAGTATCTCTATCAACATGGCTACAAGAGGGGTACTATAGATGGAACTCTCTTCATCAAAGGAATAGAGAATGACTCAATGCTAGTTCAAGTATATGTAGATGACATTATCTTCGGGTCAACTAATCCAAAGGTCTGCAAAGACTTTGAGAGGCTGGTGAAGAATAGATTTGAAATGAGTGCCATGGGGGAACTCAATTTTTTTCTAAGAATTCAAATGAAGCAAGTTGAAAATGGCATTTTCATAAGTCATTCAAAGTATGTACAAGACATTCTTACGAGATTCAACATGACCGATTGCAAGGTTGCAAAAACTCCTATAGCCATAAACCACTCCCTTGGACCTAATCTTGAGGGGGAGTGTGTGGATGAACATCTCTACAGGGCTATGATTGGGTCTCTTATGTACCTCATAGCCAGCAGACCTGATATCATGTTAGCCACATGCATTTGTGCAAGATATAAAGCAACCCCAAGATGTCACACCTGGTTGCTGTCAATAGAATTCTTAGATATCTCAAAGGTGATCCTAAGCTTGGCCTTTGGTATCCAAATAATTCTGACTTTAATTTGTATGCCTATACAGATAGTGACTATGGTGGTTGTGTAACACCCGGAAAATTTTTAAAGACGAGAAGAGAAGAATAAATGTGCATAAAAGAAAGAAAACACAATTTAACCTAAGTTGAGGGGCTAAATGTGTCAAAAGGACAAAAAGAATAAAAGTGGGTGCATAAAGCAACATGGCCGCCCACACTTCCTTGCACACTTCTTTTCATCCGGATTTTTTTAGAGAGAGAAAGAGCAGAGCTCTCGGGTTTTGGAGAAGAAGAACAAGGAGATCAAATTCAAGGTAAGAATTCATCGTTTTAAGTTGTTCTTGGCCAGCCTATGCCTCGGTTGCATGCTTATGTGTGTTTGTTGTGTTTGGGCTGTGTTTTGTTGGGTTTTAGGTGTGTGAACTCATTGCATTCGGGTTTGAAGGAAGTCTTGCCTGAAAGATTGCTAAGGTGAGTTCTAGATCCCCGATTTCTATGTTTCAAACCTGTTTTGGGGCTGGAAATGAATGTAAATAACTTTTTAATATGTCCAGTATTTTGTACCGTAAGTTTGGCCCTGTTCTTTTAGTGGGTGTGTTAGGGCCTGCATGTTTTGCTTGGTTTATGTGGTTGTATGCTTGTTCTAAGAGATTAGCATGCTAGATCGGTGCGATGAATGTATAAGAATGAGGATTGGGAACTGATTATAGTGTAAGATGCGGTTTCAGGTTAGTTGATCATCCACATTAAGTTTGAATATTTTCACAAGTGTTGTTCATCCTCATTAGTTAAGTCTTCATCCGCATTTGATGAACAAATCGACTATTTTGTTCACCCGCATTTGCTAAGTGTCCATCCGCTTTTGTTGTATGTTCATCCGCATTTGTTTTGCCCATGCGTATTTGCTTCAGTCATCCGCATTTGGTTCATGCGCAATTCTTTGGGACACTTAGAATATTTTCAGAGGTGTTCATCCGCATTTGGTTACTCATCCGCATTTGTTTATTCATCCGTATTTGTCTATTCATCCACATTTGGTTACTCATCCGCATTTGTCTATTCATCCGCATTTGGTTACTCATCCGCATTTGCTTATGGGGACAGAATTTTCTGAGATTTTGGGATGTAGAGCTTAAGTGTTAAGAAAGGAGGTTTTATGGGGGACTGTGCTTGTTTACGATTTGCATGCTTTGTATGCTGTTGTGATGATGTTGTTCCATGTTATGTTTATGTCGTGACCTTACGTGGTGTGACGTATGAATATGCTTATGTAAAGTAGTACTTAACGAAAGTGGAAGATAACTAAAAAGAAGTAAGAAAGTATGAATGCATGCATTAATGAACGAACAGAAGTAAGAAAAGTCTAGCAAGCACTGTAAGGAGGTACACACCCAATGAAGGGTGTTAGCTCAACGGTGTTCGGGTTAGCTACCCCAGAAGGATGCACACTGGGGTCTAGTCTTTGTGACTGACCATACGTATGGGACCATTGTCGCTTACCCCAATGCTGGGCCCGCCTAGTGCATGATGTTTGAAGTCTATTTATAGTCTTCGACCCAGTACCCGCCTTGTGTATGATGTTTGGGGTATAGCACATGGCATTGGTCCAAATGATGATACCCCGGTGCTGGTGCCCGCCTAGTGCATGATGTTTGAAGTCTATTTATAGTATTCTGCCCAGTACCCGCCTTGTGCATGATGTTTGGGGTATAGCTAGAGGCATTAGTCTGGAGCATAGAGAAGTGAAAGTAATAATGATCGAATGAAATGTACGATAAGAAAGAGAATGAATGAATGTAAGTTGACGATGATGAAAGATAATAATGAGATTATCTATTTGTACGTATGATGTATGATCGCTTACGAAAGTAAAGTACGGTTTTAAACGAAAGAAAAGTGTTTTATTTATAAAACTAGAACTCACTCAGCAACGCTAACTTTTATGTAATTTCCAGTGGGCAGGTAACGTTGCTAAGATGGCACGGGGCAGCTACTTGGCAATTTTGGATGGCATCCGTTGTTTGAATCATAATGTTTTTGTGATGTAATGCAACGAGTGATATTTTGTAACAGTTAACTGCAATGTATTATTTTGCAAAAGCAATTATAATGAAATGGTTTGTTTAAAAGAATTCCGCTACAATATTTTGGTAAAGTTAATGTATGTTTTATGCTTTGTGTGCAATGATTGACCAGCTGTAAGCATTCCGGGAACGGGGCCTCACAGGTTGCAACATGATAGCAAAGTCTGCATCTGGGGGGTGTTAATTCCTTGGTGAAAGGATTGTCTCCTGGCAATGCAAGAAAAAATCCTGTGTGTCTGCATCAACTGCTGAAGCTGAATACATTACTGCTGCAAGCTGCAGTGCTCAACTGCTTTAGATTTGGAATCAAATGCTGGACTATGGATTCAGCTTCAAAAATACTCCCATCTATATAGAAAACAACAGTGTTATCTCTATTGCAGATAATCCTATGCAGCACTCAATGACAAAAACATCAACATCAGGTATCATTTGATTAGAGATAAGTTTGAAAAAGGATTAATCAAACTAGTCAAAGTTAACACAAATGAACAATATGTTGATCTGTTCAACAAATCTTTTGATGAAAAAAGATTCAAATATCTTGTATCAGCTATTGGGATGATTAACTTTGAGTAGATATTTTGTTAAACTTAAATCAATTCTATTTCCAAAACCTGTGTGTCCTAAGTTGTTTATTTTATCATCCTCGTAAGCCCAGTTTCCTTTGGAAGAAAATTTTTCAAAAGATATTCCTTAGATTTTTGAAAATTTCAAACATATTTTCTTTCGGAAGACATCAAGTTGTCTTCGGAAAAACATTATGTCTTTAAATCAAATAACTACTTATAAGACATTTACCCAGAAGAAATTCTAATATATCTTTCGAAGCCTAAATATACTTCTAAGTACTTACATGTATTTAAAAGAAAATTTTCTTCCAAAAACAATTAAGTCTCAGAAGATTTATTCTCTTTAGAATAAAACTTCCAAGTCCTGATTTCTTCCGAAACCAAACATGTCTCGGAAGCAAAATTTTCAAAGTATTTTCCTTCCGAAGCAAAATTTTCACAATCTTACGAATATCTTCTGAAGCCAAATTGGCTTTGGAAGCTTTTCTTAAAAAACTTCCGATGACAAAATACCTTCGGAAGATTTTCGACTTCCAAGAAAACTACCTTTTTTGGCACTTTTTAAAGGTGGGACCGACATTCGGATTTCAAAGTTTATCCTTTTGCATTAACTTTGTCTCAAATCCATTTCATATATATTCTCTCAACGGTTTCCCTCTTTCACTATCTTCTTCATCTGAAAATTCTCTAACCTAAATTCACCCACAAACCGCCTTTGTTCTTATCTTCCTTCACAACAAAGCTATCTCAAAATGGCCAACCTTCATCATAGAAACCAACCCGATTTCTCCATGCAGCTTCACAGGCAACATAATCAAGTTGCTTTGTTGTGCTCTGAGAAAAATCCTGGTTTCTCAAAGGTTTGTCGCTTTCTCACTCTATCAAACTACTTCACCTCCCTCACCATCGATCCTCCACTCTATGAGGATCAGCTGTTGGAATTCTGGAGGACATGTCAAGAGGTCACCATGGATGGGGAGAAGGCATGGTCTACCATAGTGCATGGGAGGACAATCTTCATCACTCCATCATCCATAAACTTACATCTAAGGTTGGATGATGTCGAAGGTGATTTGTCCTTCCCCAAGTCTGTTGTTAACTGCTCCTTTGGTCAGATGGGCTATGAAGGGGATTTCTCTGTCAAGACCTTCAGGAAAGGTAAGGTTTCCTCTCAATGGAAATACCTCCCCTCCTCCATGTTGTCATTCACAATCTATCTAACAAGCATGGAGGATAGGACCAAGTTCCAGAGGACATTTGCTACATAGTCCATGGGATTGTTCAGGGAGTCAAGTTTAGGTATTCATAATTTGTGTATATTAATTTACTTGCAAACTTGGACTCCTTAGAATATTACATGTTCCCTAGATATCTCCAGCACATTCTCAAGTATGAACTGGGCTCTCAATTGAGGGGAACAGGTAATATTCTAAAATTGAGACAGATGAAGCTCGGCATCTTCAAGACTATAAGAAAGCCAACTGTTGGCTTCTCAGGGGTAGAAACAGCCCTTGTCCCAAAAATATTAGAGCTCATTACTCAAGGTGACAACCTAGCAGTACCAGCTAGTGTTGAACCCACACTTTCTACTTCTCGACCCCTTATGCAGCCACAAATAACCATCACCTACCAAAGAAAATCCAAAACAACCCCTGCACATGCTACTTAGTTTGTGCAGGTCCCTATATTACACAGGAGGAAGTGGACACTAGAGCTCCCACTTCTCCTGAGGAGCAAACCACTCCCATTTTACCAATGATCAGTGTTGCGGTTCCTTATACTCATCCTGATGAGCTCATAACCCCCCAAGCCTTAAGACTTCACTTAGAGTCTCAACACTCTAATGAACAACCTTCAGGGGACAGTTACCATCCCCAGCCTCTTGATCTAAACCAACCCATTCCAAACCTAGAATTCTATGATGATGAAGACATGGGATTCAGTGAGTATCATGAGTCTTTCTTCTCCTCCCTTGCTCAAGGAAAGATAAGTACTCCTATTTCTCCCATGTCTAGCCCACATCAACCACCTACTACTGAGGTGGATCTCCCTGAACCTGTTCAGGAGGTCCATATGGAAGAGGCTCTCACTTTAATAAGTGACTACATCATTAAGACCTCAACCCAGCCCATTGACACTTCACTTGAAGCTGTCATGGTGCAGGGGAAATCCAGCGGCCAGGAACAAAGTGTTGGTGATGAGGAAGAAGACTTAGATCCTATTTTCTCACCCCCTCATGATTCTTCTGATGAAGATGAGGGGAATTTGAGACTAAAGGTGCAAAAGCTGACTCAAACATGCACCTATTTAGTCTCCAAGGTTAGTCACTTGGAATCTCAGGTGACTACCTTGCTAAAAAGGGTCCATGATCAGCAACTTAAGATTTCTGATCTCAAGGAAAAACTAGCTGGGAGACCTTTAAGGAGGACTCAACCAGGAACACGAGAACTTGTGGATGTGATAGACCTAACCCCTAGCTCACCTATGCAAGAGGGTGATGCTACCAAAAAGGGGGAGAAAGTCCAAGCAATCACAAAACCTAGGAGTTCTTCACAGAGTATGGACATTAAGGATTCACCAACCTCACTTGCAATTGTCCATACTTAGCAACCTCCTCAAGTACATATTAATATGGACTTACTCATTCAAAGTCTATTTGAGGAGGGTATTCCAAGAGCTATGTCTACCCAACCCCATGATGCTAAGAATGAAATACTTAGGTGGAGGTATGATGCTGACAGGAGAGCTCTGATTTTGCATAGACTTCAGGGGCAGCAAGTGGTTTTCAATTTTCAGACCCTAAAGTTCTATGACAGTCTTCCTCTAGTCCACATGCCACTTGCCAATCCTAGTCAAAACAGGCAAGCTGGCAGACTGGCTGAGAGGATTCAAGACAGGATTGTTGAAAAGTTCAGACAAAGAAGAAGACAAAGGCTAACAGGCAATGTCATTGGTCAACTAGATGTTAAGGTGGAACCAAAGATTAGCTTTGAAGGGGAACCTTGACTGAAGGCTCGGTGACAGACCCTATGAACCTTGTTACAAGAACTGCTTCAACATCATCAACCCTCAGTGAGGCACTAGCCGGTGAAGGTGCTTCACAACCTCTCTCTGTGTCAGTGCTTGACTGCTGAACCAAGCAATGAAGGCTAAATCTCTCTCCACCCTGAGTCACCAAGGCCTGTGCGTGACAAAGGGAAGAGGAAGATGACCTCTGAGGAGATTAAGGAGGAAGAGGAAGCTAAGGGGAGAGAGTTCAATAGGGTCTCCAGGTTTCAGGCTAAATACTCAGGATGATGAGTTGAGGGTAGCCAGATTAAACTACTTGGGGACCAAGAATTACAATATAGATGAACTCATCTCTCTTCCCTTAGAAGAACTAAATGAACTGGCAGACATAGAGCTATTAATGGAGAGGAAGAAGGCAGAGGATGTAGAATTGCTCCTAAAAATCAAGGAAGAAAGGAGAAAGAAAAGGCTCTACAAACATGCTCCTATCCTCTCCCCAGTTCAGGAAAGCCCTGAGAAAGTGGCAATGGCAACTGATCAACCTTAGGTAGAAAGGAAGCTGATAGACAAAACATGATTAGCTACCTGAGTGCCACAGCTCTCTATCAGGCATCTGTACTTCTTCCCTTATCATATGAATATGTTGAATTAGAGTATCTTAAGCAGTTGGAGCAACAAATTATCAAAGAACGAAAGGCTGCTAAGAGAAAAATAAGGGAAGAAGCTACAAAGTCAAGAGCCATCATCCAAAAGAGTCAAAAGAAGTTTGCTGATAGGTAGAGGATGATGAGCTTCTTAAAGCTGTATGGATTCTTCGGAAGGAGGATTGGTCCAATGTCTCTATCCACTATGGATGAGCACATTAGAGTGATCAAGCAGAAGATTAAAAAGGGAGAGCTTGTTGACTTGCATTCTTAACCAAGTCAAGCTCAACCTAAAGTTGAGGTAAAGGTTAAACCATTGAGACAACACAACATGAACCTAGAGCTGCATCTTAGCCAACTTCATCTTCTAATCCATAGCAGGGTCTAAATCCCTCTCCTTCTAACCTTGTGAGAGAAGAGGACCCAACTGAGAAAGACACAACAGGTCAACCAGGTGCTGAAGGCCAGTCTTCTCAGTTAAAGACTTCAAAGAGGAGGAAAAGGATGGCCATGAAGAGTGTTTCCAAGAAGAAGTCCAAGACATCCACCGTTACACCTCAGGATAAGTTAAAGCATCCTGAGGTAGTGCAAGAAGAGGTTGCTCAACCAACTCCAACTCAAGTAAAGCCTCTTACAACTAGAAGACCCAACCATTCCTGGACCTTTACCACTAATATAGACAAGTGGTATGTCATCAGAGATCAAGGAGGTCAAGATGTCTATATCTGGCAAAACATGCTTCATCTTCCTCTGCATGATCTCCATGACATGAGAAGGTATTATGAGAGTCTGAAGGATTTTGATCAGTTGATAAAGAAAGGAATGATCTTGATCCTGATGAGGACTGTCAATATCTAAGTATACTTCTCTGTTTTGGTAGCATCAGCCTAGGGGGAGTTTGTAAGCTTATACTTGAAAGGTTGATGCAACCAAAGAAACCAAAACAACTAAGGAGCTTCCATCTTGCATGCACATTGTGTAGAGTAGAAGTCACTTTGGAAGTTTTACACTTCTCACAGCAAATTATTCAAAGTGTAAAATATTTCAAAGCCAAAGACCAAATCTTTCGAAGCCAAAGATGAAGTCTTCCGAAGCTTTAAAGACAAAGTCTTCTGAAGCCAATGAACTGAAGACTGATTTCTTCTGAAGACAAAGAGGACATGCTTTCTCTGATCTACTTTTATATAAAGCTGACCAACTTTCTGCTGCAACTCTGAAGACTCACCAACTTACATGAGTTTATGAAAAGATCCATGCTTTTATAACTATAGATTGTGGTTTAGAGTTTGTAACTTTCTACTTTGTACCTTTTATCCTTTTTGTAATATATTAGGATATGAGCCATGGCATGTCATAATCACTAGTCAAAAGGCGATCTACCTTTTGACTTTACATTGATCTCGTTGTCTAGATAAGTGTTTCCAGCTGGCCTTCAAAGTATGGCCGGCTGTAGGATGTAGTATAAAGTATCTCAGGTTCTTGTATTTCTTTTCATGCTTTGTAACACTTGTAAAAGAACTTGAGAGCAATATATAGAATTCTTGAAAACCATACTTATTTTGTTCTTGTTTTTAGTTATGTCTCATCATTTACTTGTGTTCTTAGTATCATTTATTAAAACCCGGTTCCCTATTTGACCTGTTAAGTGTTCTAACACTCTCCTCATTATGAGACTGATTGTATGGACCATCCCTTAACCAGTCCTGCAACCCTTCTTAGGATAAACCTCCTCACTCACTTCTGGTTCATCCTCCACTATCTCCTCTTCATCTTCATCCTCTTCTTGGATAGGGTTAATAGTGGTATCTCATCTTGACTAGTTCCACACCTTGGAGATCTAACAGATAATAATGTGTGTGGAGTAGCTATCTCATTTGAACCCAGTCTCTTCCTTTTTTGATAACAAATCTTTGCATGCAAGGATGAGGATATGATGTTCTTGAAGGATTCCTCTTCAACAATGCACTTTTCTGCCTTGGCTTTGCTGATCACAAGCTCAGCCTGACATTCAGTTAACTTGGTAATGAGAACTTTGATTTGAATCCTGTAATTTGTGTGCTTATGCTTAAGAATAGAAATTGTTTTCTCTAAATCTTCTATTTCTAGTTTATAGTCTTTTTCTACTCTTTTGAAATCAGCTTTTAAAAATATTCAAAGACTCAAGGTCAGATCCCACTTCCAAGTTATAGGACCTATACATGTTTACTTTAGCAATGCATTCAGGAGTACAAAGATATTATAATACCTTGGCTTCTTCATGGTTAGCCATCAGTGCGTGATTTGGAGAGACATCCTCTACTTGAAAGCACCAGTCAAAGTCTCCTTTGTTAACAGCAACAACAGCTTGTTATGTTGGTTGGTTTGGCTTCTCAGATCTAGGAGCTGCATCAGTGTAGCTTGGTCTGGATTGTGCTTGCCCACCATTTGTCCTTGGTGCCTTGCACTCTCGAGCAAAGTGTCCTATTTGGTTACAATTGTAACACTTTACTTTGCTTTTATCCAGTCCAAACTTTCCACTGGTTACATTGCTTAAAGACAACAAATCTCCACATCCTACTGTCTTGTGACTTGATGAAGCCTTCCATTCTTTGGCACCAAGTATCAAAGTCATCAGGAGAAATCAATGGAGATTTGGTCATAGTGTCGGTTTCCATATCAGCCTTACTGAGAGCTGCCATTTGAGCAGGCAAGTGTTTTGTGAAACTGAAGAGATTAAAGATGGTGAGATCTTACAATCAAGAGCCTAAAAATCTCTAATACCAATTCAATGACTAGTTAAGGGTGATGCAACAGTTTCACAAGGTTGGAGAGTTTAACACTTAACAGATCAAATGGGAACCGGCAAAAGAAACTAAGAACAAAAGTAAGAACACAAGCAAAACACAAGTATTTAGTTTTCAAGAATGATGTATATTGCTCTCAAGTGTTTTATATTTGTTACAAAGCTTAGTCCTAATGACTGTTAACATGAGATACTTTATATTACATCCTACAGCCGACCATACTTTGAAGGCCAGCTGGAACACTAATCTAAACAACTAGATCAATGTAAAGTCAAAAGGTAGATTGTCTTTTGACTAGTATGGAGATATCAAAAGGATAAAAGTAAAAAAGTAGAAAGTTAAAAACTCTAAAACCTTAATCTACAGTTGACAAAATTATAGAGATATCACCAATTTGTATAAGTTGGTGAGTGTTCAGAGGTGGTAGCAAAAAGTGGTTCAGCTTTTGTCAAAATCATGTCAGAGAAAGCATGCCTTCGGAAGAAATTAGTCTCTTGGCTTCGAAAGACTTTTTCTTCAAACTTCGGAAGACTTCATCTTTGGCTTTGGAAGAAATGGTCTTTGGCTTCGAAAGATTTGACACTTAGAGAATTTCTTAGTGCTTTTGTCAAATCATCCGAAGTAACTTTCTTGTACTTCTGAAAACTTGCTGAGAGAACTATGGATTGCATCAGTCTCTAAGACTACGCTTATAGGGGTGCCCGAGTTCGAACCTGGGTCACCTCTATTGTGTGCATGAGTTGTAACCAGTGAGCTATAGCCTAATTCTGGTTTAAATATGCTCTAGAAAAATATAAAAATGAGTTTACACAGTCTCCCCCAAAATCCATATGAACCCTAGATTGATTTTTATTCAAATTGAACCCCAAATCGAAAACAATAAAAAAATTCAATCTTAGGGATTTTGGTTGGATCATAAAAACAATTTTTTGGTGTCTTTAATTACCTAGATTAAAGTGTAATTTGATTATAATAGAAGAAGAACAGGTCACGACAGGGACGGGTGAAGATGACGATCAAATGTTTGTTTTTGTGTACATGGAATGAAATTGAGAGTTGAGGGAGTTTTGAAAGATCAAGCAGAGGGTTTCCCCTAAATTATATAGGTACCTTTCGACATGAATCGAGTCAGTCGGTTTTGATTTGGTCACGGGGGTTTTAAGTATGATTCAAGAGTAATTACATGATGTTAATAGCAATGATTTATATGTTTGAATTCGTCATCATCAATCGGACATTTTTAGTCAAACAATTTGATTATTCGATCAAGAATCGACTTGAAAATGATTTTGAATTGATCTTGATATCTCGGTTTCGATTGGGCTTGGTATAACAGTTAAATAACCATTTTGAAACGGTTCTAGGTTCGAAACAAGCACGTGAGGATGATGGAATGATTTAATTTGGTTGAAACCGATATTTTTTTGTGTGTTTGGCATAGCCAGAGCTCGGCCAAAGGATGGCCAGAGCTCGCCTACCAATTGCCGGGGGGTGGTTTGGGTAAACTACACTTTGGCCCCTACGATTTATAAATCTATTATTTTATGTAAAAACTTTTAAGTTATGTTTCAAAAATTACAATTTAACCCCTGGACTTATACATCCCTAATTTTAAAAATATATTAAATGTATAAAGGTTATAAACTGTATAGAATTTATAAAACATTGAAATTTATTTATTTATATTAATTAAATATTTAAAATGTCATAACTTTACAAAAACTTATTTTCATAAGTTTTAAAAATATTAAAAATTAAAAAAAATAACATAATCATTGAATTTGAAACATTAACATAAATAAAATGATTTAGTTAGTGAATTTGGTTTTCATGATTGGCTCGAAGGGGTTCGAATTTGGATTTTCAAAATGGGTCAAATGTGCAGCATTCAACACTTGAAAGAAACTCGAGATTGTTTAAACATCATCCATTGTGGATCACCAGTATGATTGTTTCATTTCACTAATGATTTTGT
Organism: Flaveria sonorensis; assembly: GCA_025506505.1. Lineage (NCBI taxonomy): Eukaryota > Viridiplantae > Streptophyta > Magnoliopsida > Asterales > Asteraceae > Flaveria > Flaveria sonorensis. Next base: position 52,783,465 of record CM046429.1, read on the forward strand.
ACTTATCTTCTATATTAGTTGTTGTTATATTCAAGCTTATTATGAACTAAACTCTTATTATTATCCTATGAAACTTATGTAATTTGTGATGAACTAATGATGTAATTTATGTTATGCTAATGTTATGGTAATATTGGGTAAACTTTGATGGGTAGCATCTACATTTGAATGGGAAGTTATAAACTTATAATCTGTAATTATGAATGTATACAAGATTAAAATAACATATGAACTAAGTTTTATTCGCGAAACTAGTCTTCATAATATATCCATGGCTAGTGAACTAGTAATGGTTATTAGAAATCATATCACCTTAACTTTCTGATCATTTACGGGTTCCCTTTTATTAGTCTAAGAAATCTACCATAATTGTTATGGTTTTTTTAAAATTAATGGTATGTTAAAAAAAACTTGATAAAATCTCTTCCAAATATTTAGTTATGTTTTCAAAAATAGTATGTTAAAATGATGCATAATTATTACCTACATCACTAGATGCTCGGTGGTTGTGACATAAGTGACTCGATGCAACTTTCCTTGTTACTACGGAGCTGGTTTACGATAACTCACGTTGGCTCGTGTTTATAAACATCAACATAACTCTTTTAATCTATATCTTTAATCACACCACGTAATTTATTACAGTTACATAAGTGTAATCTAAATTAGGATAATATCCTTAATTCCATGTTTTATCCTCAAAAGTCTCAAACTTTACTTTTTTATTTGACTTTAAATTATTGTTTTAAAATTTTCAACAATTTGGTTACATTAATACAACTTATCACATTCTTAAATTAAAACTAATCTTGATTGTCAATTACAAGGGTTGTTGAGTAGTCTCGGTGTGTCCACGGATTGATATTCAGTTCTTACCAACACTATATTAATGCACGACATGTACACTTTCATTTTCGATATGTAGTTTAGTATAAGAAATAACCAATTAAAACTGAATTTGTGCGAAAAAAATCCTATCAGTATATGTACCTTTCATACGCATCATGTTATTTGTGTCGTTTCTGAGGACACATAGCAGTTTTGAAACACAATTTTTACTATCTTATTAATGTATTTTGTTTTAACTTTGATTTATCTTATTTAGTTAGATTAGTTTGTTTTAGTTAGTTTAGTTACATTTGTCTTATTCATTCTAAGCCTTAGTATATGTTTTCGTAAGTTAGTGTATGTCCGACTCGTCTAGCCAAAACTTGTTTCACCACTTTCGGAACCCGAATGACTTTTTCGTCAAAGGTTAAGCGAAAGATCATGACAAGAAGCCACAATCATCGAAGAAGAAGTTTTTCAAGGTACACCATCTGAAGAAGATATGGCTAACCAAGATGAGAAAATGAAGATGACACACTATATCACGCCGTCAATCGATGGTTATGAGTCTAGCATTGTCCAACTAGCAACAGCTGCCAATAATTTTGAGATTATGTCTCGCATTATCTAACTTGTAGAAAACTCAAATTCAGTTCCAAGGATGGCAGGATGAAGATCCAAACGCTCACATCTCTTAATTCCTTGTATCTGTGCAACTTTCAAAATTAGTAATTGTTTAGACGATGCAATTAGACTAAGACTTTTTACATTTACACTTTGGGGCCATGCCATTGACTAGCTTGATTCGCTTCCTCCCGGTTCCATCACGACATGGGCAGAAATGTATGAAGAATTCCTCTTGAAATACTTTCTACCCGATCGCACTAGCAAATTGAAAAGCAACATCACTAGCTTGCACCAAGAAGATGATGAATCATTACACGTAGCATGGGAAAGACACAAAGGTCTCCTTCAGAGATGCCTACATCATGGACTTGATCTATGGCTGCATTGCCAAACCTTTTACAATGTAATCAGTGAAGTACACAAACAAGCTATTGATCAAAGTGGGGGAGCAGCTTTCGAAAGTGTCACGCCAACCGAAGCATACCAAGCCTTAGAAAAAATAGCTAAGAAAATCTTTGCTTACAATCCCTTAAGAAAAAACCCCATTTTTAAAGGCATTCATCAAGTAGGCTTTGAAACCCTAGTTGCAGCCCAATTAGAAGCCCTTACCAAATGAGTCGAACAATTGCAAGTTGAACTGAAAAAGACTCCAACATGATGCAACACATGCAGAGATTCTTACAAGACCAATGAATGTCCATGAAGCATGATGATGGTTGAAGATGTTGACTACATAGGAGGCCCAAGTAATTCATTCAACAACAACTCAACTTGGAGAAACAATTCAAATTATAAAGAAGGATGCAACAACCAATCATCCTTTGGATTCAGTCAAAGGCCATCCTACCAACAACAGAAACCACCATACCAAGGTCCAAGAAGCAGTAACCAAGACCATGGGCATTATCAATGGAAGATTTCTTGCAGCAATGTTAATAACCACATAAGCCACAAATGAGTACATCTGGAAATTTGATTGAAGAAACAAAGAAACGTTTCAAAGAAACAAAGCTGAAATCAAAAGCAACAAGGCATCCTTGCAAACCATTGAACAGCAAGTGGGTTAGATAACACAATAGTCATATGAAAGACCCCAAGGTGCTTTGCCAAGAAACACTATGACAAACCCTAATGCACAAGTGAAAGTCATCACCACAAAACGTGGCAAAACCACCAAATGTGATGACCTGCATTACAACCTATCTTTGAAGAAGTTGAAACCAAAACTCCAAGTAATGCAAGTGAAAAGCAAAGGCAACATGTTGCTGTTGAAGAAGCAGCCAAGAAATACATACCACCACCACCCTATGTTCCGCCACCTGCATATCCTGGTCGTTTAAGACACAATCAATGAAGGCATAAAATGAAAGTTCCTAGGGTTGTTAAAGCAACTCCACATTAACATCCCATTGGTGGAAGCCTTAGCTCAAATGCCAAATTCCTAAAAAAGGTGTTGTCAAACAAAAAGAAACGGGAGGAGTTATCACACGTAGTTTTGAATGAGGAATGCTCTGCAGTCCCTCAAAACAAACTACCTTAAAAGATGACTGGTCCATGAAGCTTTACCATACATTGCTTAATATGAAATATGTTTGTTGGTAACGCATTAGCTTACTTAGGTGCTAGCATTAACCTAATGTCTTATGTGGTTTTCAAAAAGTTAAACTTAGGTGAACCTAGACCGACCTGTTTGAGTATCCAGTTAGCTGATCGTTTCGTCAAATATCCGAGGGGCATCATAGAAAATATTCTGGTTAAAATCAACAAATTCTTATTTCTTGTTGATTTTGTGATCCTTGACATGAATGAGTACAAGAATGTTCCTCTCATGTTAGGTCGACCATTCCTAGCAATCACTCGAGATCTCATTGATGTTTTCACCGGCAGACTTCCACTTCGAGTGGATGAGCTGGAAATAACCTTGGACATAGGACGATCGATGAAACATCCTCAATATTACGATTACTCACTTTATTACATTGATGTTTGTCATTCAATCATAAACTGTCATTTGAGAGAACTCTCGAAAATAAAGCTTGCAACAAACAATTAATAGAAGTCAAAACGAATGAACCCATCTGTGAGGAACAAGCCATTCCAGAACTAGAAGTTGAAGAGGCATCATCTCATCAGCCTATTTAAGACACGCATCAAAGGTTGTGGGTCTGAACACCATACGTTTGAAATTGATTGCAAAAGGATCCTTGAGAGGTGATGTTCAAAAATATAATAAAATCATTGTATGGTTTATCTCGTACACAAATCTTAACAAATCCAGCCTTCTTTTGTAAACATTAAACATTAAACATTAATATTTATGATAATAGTTTGTTTGTTATTATTATTATGTTATTTTCATTTATGAGACATTAGACTCTACGTTCTTTTTCATGAATGACGCTTTTTTAGCATCCTCGAAAGACAATGACGAATGTGAAGGTTTACGATTTATACTTCACATTTAAATTCTCTTCGAGGATCATTTATCGTATCACCTATAGTATACAGTTATGCTCACAATTGTAACGTATTGTTGTTTGGACTATGCTATTTGATAGCTTTTGGTTTTCACATTCGTTCATTTAAACTATTGATTTTCTTGCTCCACAGACACTTTATGATATTGTATTAGATACTACTAGCAATCCTTATAAATAGTAGCAATCCTATTGAAAAAATATCACATGTACCTTATATGTAAGTAGAAAAAGAAACAAAATCTAATATTATCAGAGGTATGCTTACAGATTTGTGGCAGGAAGCCAAGTGGATGAGGCAATGTTCGACCGTTGCATGTACCAGCTTTGGTGAGAGGCTTTTCTTTCTTTTTCATGGCTAAGTGTTTTGTTTATTTAATTACTTATAGTTACATTCACGTCCATCTGTTTTCTTTTATAAGTTATAACTTTTTAGAAATATAACATTGTCTAAAATTTCAAAAAGCCGTTACGATATACGATATATTCTTTTTACCAAAACCAAGCTTAGTGAATTATAATATGTATTTGCTTTTTTATATTCAATATTTATGACTCGTAATTTTATATTTGTGCTTTTACAACTTTCAAATACGATTAGGATTATGGTGTCCCTAACTTTTTTTCATTTTTTTTCAATTTGATTCCCAATGCACCGCCCTTGGGAATTCCACTTTGTTGAAAACAAATATCATTAACCTCAATTCCCACGATACCACTAACTAGACTCACTTCCGTTCATTAAGTAAGCATCAACATTGTTCATTGTCCCCATCAAGAATCTCCGACCCATATTCCTAAACTGCCTTACTTCAAATTGATCATATCTGTTAGTTACATAAAATTTACAAAAACCATTTAACTTACAATCAGATTCCTAGATCAAATGAAGGAGAACCCAAAAAATCCAAATCTTGGATTCTCGGTTTTTCATTGGCCGTGTTTGGTCTGGATCTCAATTGTTTGGAAGCTTCCTCCTCCAATGCATCAAGATCAATCCCTTGATAGAACTCGTCGTCGTCATATCCATCAATCTGCCACGTCAATTCTTTACCAGCAGTTTCAGGTTTCAAAAAATTTTCCTTTTCCAAGTTACGCACCGGAAGGGACCCACACCCACCTTCAGAAAAACTCGACTTTCGTCTTTTGGCGTCCTTGGTGGTGCCCACAGAGTTCTCAGACAACCTTTTGGTATTCAAATGGGTAGATGACGAATCCCCAAATGGACCTGTTGTCCCTGCTGCACTTCCGTCATCATCGGCTGGAATGTCAGGACAGAAATCCACTATTGGTGATTGAGTGAGTAAAGACCGCCTGCAATAGAAACATGCCCTAAGTAACTTATGTGCAGCAATTCATTACACATAGCAAACTTTGATCCAAGAATGTACTGCTGACATCCTAACTACTAACCAAGGTTCCTCCACATAACTCTAACCTTTTTAGAGGTTTAATTTAACCACTCAAGTTTCAATTTTGAGAAATTGTGTTTCTAAACTGAAGGGCAATGTGTATAATCTGCTTAAAATGCCAGCATGGCATGTCCATTGTGTGTTAATCACATGTTGATGTTGAATCAAACTTTTAAACACTCACATATATATATATATATATATATATATATATATATATATGTGTGTGACACACACACACTGAAATCTTGCATTATATCATATTTATCCAACCAAAAAAATTAATATCAAGTATACCCGTTCAAAATGCTTAAGATTTCATATTTATCCCTTTTATCATATACAATAAATGATATGACCATTATATCCTTCTCTTTCTCCTTACACTCTAAACTCTGATCTCCTAATACAAATTCTAAAGAAACCATATATATCATTAATTTTGAAAATGGATGACTTTGTGCGGGGTATACATGATATTATAACAAGTTTAAAAGACGTATGAAATTATCCATAAATTAAACTTCTAAGTATATGCTCAAGCACATGGAACAATTTTGAAACTTGGTTAGTAATACTGTTTAGTGACATTGCCACAGATTATACTGCAAATCGTGAACATTCAACAAAAAAAGGAAAGTTTGCAATAAATAGTAACTGGGCTTTGACATGTAACTTTAAATCTATTAAACGTTCATTAGGAAAATTTTTCAGGTTTCCTTGTTAATAAACAGTGTTGTAAAAATCTTAAGGCGCTAGTCGGGCGATGAGGCACCGACTAGCGATTAATCAGATTGGAATTTTATATATAAATTTCAGTTTTATAGATAAATACACAAATTTTAAGTCTTTTTTATAAAAAATATTCAGTTTTATATATATGTACACATATTTGGCCAGAGTCTCTAAGTTTAGGCAGTAATTTCCCACATTTGGCCAGAATTTTTACAGGTCACCAGAATTTTTTCTGGTCGCTGGAATCTCGCCGGGATCACGAATTTTTGACCAACTTTGACCGATTAGCGACTAATGGCCCAATCAAATTTGAAAAAAAAGGGGGTGGTTTGGAAAATGGACCTATAAATGGCCATCATGTCACATTGAACGGTTTCTGCCTGTGTGGTTGCCATTGTCGGATCTATTCTGTCATCTATGAAACTACCACCATAAGAATCTTCTCCATTGTCAACTTCCTCATCATCATCAGATGCTCCTGAAGATGCCCTGAGATTTTGTCAACAAATAAATTGAATTTAATAACATGTTCAAGCACTTTGATGGATGAGAATGAGATGTCCATAAAACAGTTTGTCCACATTAATGATCCAAAAAAGTAAAATAACATTCTAAAGAAATCAAAATTTCAAAGAACAGATGATATAACATTATTGATTTAAGCATATGTGCATACTCGGCTTCATCGTCGATAAAAACACAGGCATCCTTTAACAGCTTCCTGCCACCTGGAAAACGAAATAGATTCTAATTGGCACTAAATTTATAATGCATGAAATCCATTGCGGTTTTTGATGTGTATTTTAAAGGGAATTTATTTAACTGAACAATAAAAACAATTTAATCAGACATTAATAATCGCTTTCCCCTAAAACCAAACACCCCCTATATAAATTCTAGCTTCGAGATTACAACCAAACAAATACAATTTACCTCCACCATGCTTATCAAATTCATGATACAATGGAGCACAAGATCTACCACCAGAAACTGATGAAAGACCTACAATTTCTTCTTTCCCGCTTTTGATATCACAAAACTTTCTCAACCTTTTAAGCTTTTTCTTCGGTTGACTGCCTGATTTTTCACCAGAACTTAAAATCCAATCTTTACTACAACTTTTATCAGAAAAGTTTGTCAGAGGTGTTTGGAATCCTCCCAGAAATTTGGAACCAGAAGCACCCTTTTCTATAGAAGAATTCAGTGAATCAGTTTGTGGAAGTTCTATTTCTTTCTTAGGAGTACTCTCCTTAACTACCTCATCATTTTTACTTTGAGACAAAGATATGGTGGTATTATCAAGATCTAGAGCCACATAATAACCTTTCGCTGTATTTGAAGTGCCTGCAAAATCTCAAATATGGAAAAAACTTCAAGATTGTTCATCATCAAATTTAACAATTAGAAGTGTCAAAACAGGTCAATTTTTGCAAACAGGCTTTTTGTCCACATTTGTGTATATAAATGACTAATGTCAAGTATGAATGCAGATACTATATTGTTTTTTAACAATCTAAGGTTTAACATAAAACTATTTACGTGGTTTTATGCATTATAAATGAACTTTGGGTGATTTTAACCTGTTTGACTGACCCAGTGAACCGTTTTCTTTTCAGCTCAACATTTTGATTCCTCATATATAAAACACAAACCCAGGCTTCACTCATTCATGATTGTGTCAAAAATACCACCTCAAATAATAATGCTCTTCAGTATCATCGTAAGAATAATAAAATCATATCGTATCAAGTTGTAAACTTCCTGGATTTTCAGATCTGGAAGCAGCTAACAGTAAAATGATGCTTCCAGCATAAAATAACAAGAAACTATACACAACTTCCTACGTTAGCAAACAAACTACAAAAAATCACTAAAATAGAAGCAAATTATATGCCCAAAGTAGCAAACATTTTAGATTTTACCCGTCAAGAGGTCTGTTTAATTATAGAGTTCTTCTATTTTCCAGTAATTTGTTTACTTTGAATTAAATAAATAATACTTATTATTACCAAAAAGTGAAAAATTAAATCACATAAAAAACAAAGACAACCTACTAAACTTAGAATCAGGCAGTCTTCCTATTCTTGCAAAAAATAAAAAGCTTGCAATTCTAGAGAAATGGATTAGTTGATTGCTAAAATTAATAATAAAGGCATAGAATCTTGCAATGTTATGCAAAATATCCATACAAAGAAATCAGAGGATTAGGGGGTGAAACAGAAAAATAAAAAAATAATAAATAAATAAAAATAAAAATAAAACCTCACCGTCATGTATTGGGGACTCTGGAACGACACCACTTATCAAGAGATTAGTTAGGCGAGGACTGAGATCATCAGCTTTAACTAAATGAGGATCATCTACAACAACGTTAGGAATCACTGTGCCATTTAATATCTCTGAATTACAAACATCTCCATCTACTTTGTCTCCTTGCAAATCATTAAAAGATGTCACAACAAGATCATAATCATTTACATCCAATGCTATCTCTGGATGCTCTTCGCTTGAAGCTTTTGAATGACTAAATTTAGCAGACTGTAAACAGTTGTGAAACAGAGTATTCTCTGGAATTGAACTTTTAGTTGGAGAAAACTGCTTTAGAGAGAAAAAGGGTACAGACAGAATCATAATATTTCCATTTAAATCAACAGTTGTATAATGCGACCCAAACAAGAAGGAATGATGTTTTTCCTTGGTTTTCGAATTGTCCGTAAGAGATAATGTGTCAGTTTCTGGTTCTTCTCTTGCCAGGTCTTCTGCAATATTGTGAAATAGGATATGAAAAGTGTAAAAACATGAACCAAAATTTACAGATTGAATGTATCTTTTATCAGAAATTCAACATTTAAATTCCTGAATGTCAGAAATATACTAATAACTAATAAATATATATATATATATGTGCGCGGGCGCGGCGCGGGGGGGGGGGGGGGGGGGGGGGGTGGGGGGGGGGGGGGCGCGTGCGCGCGTGTGTGTAAACCAAACATTCTCAAGCCTTTTCTGTTACCTCTTGTATTGATATTGTGATGGTCAACAGTTTCAACTTTGAAAAACTCTTTTGAAGTCTCTTCATCCTGAAGTAGAAGCATCCGATACAGGTCAAAATAAGTGGGGTAAAGTTGCCATATGCTCAAGGGTTGAAACCTCCTAAACCGTTTTAATAAAGCACATTTGTTATTTTTTTTGTTCTTGTATTCATTTTTGATAGATCAATTATTTATGAAATACAGTAAACTTACAAAAAATTATTGGCAAGTCAAGCCAACCTGTTTTGACCCAGCCTGAAAAACTCTCTTTTTGACCCATTACCCAAATTCCCGACCAACCCATTTTGCACCTAGAATTTTGCCAGATATATGTCAACGGACAAACATAGAGGTGGCAAATTCAATCCATCACTCGGTAACTATTTTACGCCCAAAGGGTCAAACGTACAAAAGTAGCTAAAAATTAATTGGTTTAAATGGATTAAACACATCAAATGTGAGTCTTGAGATGCTTACAATGTCTTATGTCGTTTTATCTAAAAGAAATCAGCTTAAAATCTTAATAGCATAGTTCTCCCAGCTATATACGTTGATTATATATAAGATACTAAGTATGAAAAAAATTAACCATGCAGACTCAACCCATTACATACCAGGCCATTAAAGGATAATCCTTGCAAATACTGCATTGTATCAATAAGCATTGTTGTTCTCATGGAATGAGCAATTTTATTTACTCTTGATGGAAATGATTGAAAGTGTGGAAAAACAATAAGAGAAGGTCTCCAATAATCTTCTCTTTCAGGGTCAAAATACTTTTCAAGAAGATCAGTCTCAACATCTGTTAGTTTAACTTTATATTTGGGTATTTGAATTGCATCATCTTCTTTGACTTTCTTTCCACGTGGAACAAATTCTTCAATTGAAAATTTAACCAGCTTTTTTTCAGGTATGAAAACATGTGGAACCTGTGACAATTAAATCACAAAGCAATAACAATTTAACAAATTCCAGGTTAAGCTAATTATGATCAAAGGTAGCAAAATGAGACGGTCAAGCAAGTTGGGTAATCAGTAGTGGTTATGGATGAAAACAGATCTGGGTCGAATAGTACACACTACGGGTAAGGCTTACACACAAACACTTTTTGTAGGAGCATGGAAAACTTGTTTAAACCAAAAAGCCAGACCAGCAGCTGTTATGTATGGCTTGGTTTTCTATCAATGATACATCAGAAGACGCCATTCTCGACCCAAACCCATTTGGTCCCCTACTTTTTTGATAATTTATTACTTCTTTAAAAATATTTTAATGTGTTAAATATGAAACCCAAAAACTATACATTACACAAAATTTATTTGACCAGTAAGAGATAAAACATTACCCAAATCAACCCATACATATGTAAATGGATCCAAATTGGCACCTCTAATCACAATGTTGGCATTTCTAAAATCCAAACCACAAATCTTACCATCCTTAGACTAGTGTGAAAACGAAAACTTCTTCCTGCATTTAGCATATGTTTATTAACAACCTTACCCTTCGCTTGCTTGCTCTTATAACCGTTTAACTCTATACCTTCACAAGCTAAGACCAGTTTGCTTGTTAAGCCAACTCTTATATAACAATATCAGATGGAAACATACATGGTTCGGTTGGTTGGGTAACTGGTCAAACGGTTAATATTTTAGGGCAGATCCAGACGCACCCATTGTTGTCAAAGGCCCAAGGCTCACTCAAGGCGCAACAGCTGAGCTTTGGAGGCCTAGGAGCAAGGCGCTTCAAAAGCGAGGATTTTTTTTTTTTTTTTTTTTTTTTTTAGTGAGACTAAAAACACCATTTTTGGAGGTTTTAGACATGTTTTAGGCTAGTTTTAGGTTGATTCCAAGCTTGTTTAGGGCTAGTGTAATTGTTTCAGACCTTTCAGACAATTTTTGGCAGAATTTGGCTGGAACTTGGCCTAAAAAGGCACTTAATGAAAATGGGGCTTTTGAAGCGAGGTGACAAGCCTAGGCTGGGCTTTGCGTAAGGGCCTACACGTGCACCAAGCGGGCTTTTGACAACAAAGGACCCACCAAAACATTTTTTTCAATTTATTCTAGTTCTATAAACAATTACTGCATTTACAAAAACTATATGGTTTAATCTATTTGTTTAAATGAAATAAGAAGTGGCAATTTCAAGTCATTTACATATGAATGGGTAAGATTCAATGTTATTAGCGTGTAAAATCATTGTGGCAAGCCGGCCCTAGACATAGTTATTTTTGGGATAGATTTTGTATAGCAATCATAATAGAAATAGGACTATTCTCTTGTATTATAAATAGGGCAGAAGCCTGTCAAATAAGATTCATTCAGAGAATTACCAACTATCATCTCTTTTATGGTGTCAGAGCACCATCTGATAACCTAAACCCTTCTGCCCTCTTGCTACCATCACCTCTCTTCCTCCCCTCTGCCGCCACTAACCCTTCATCCCTACTCACCGACTTTCAGCCTCTCTTCAAACTCCAACAGCACCATGACGGATAAACTTCACCCTGCCATTACAGTTACTAACATTCGCAACTTCATCCCCTTCAACCCGGAGATGGAGAGTGGGCAGTACGTATCCTGGGCCGAGCCATTCAAAATCCACTGCAGAGCATTCGAGTGCCTGATCATCTCACCTCTACTACCTCCATCGATAAAGAAAAACCTTTTCCTTCTACCTCTAATCTGGAAACTTGGAATCGAGTTGATGCCATTGTCCTACAATGGATCTATGGCACAATCTCCAATGACCTACTTCATACCATACTCAAACCAGATTCTACTGCCGCTTCTGCTTGGAAAGCCCTTGACAATATATTCCAGGATAACCGGAATTCTCGGGCTATTTATCTTGAAAACAAGTTTTCTACTCTCAAACTTGACAATTTTCCAAACGTTTCAGCCTATTGTCAGTCCATGAAGATGATCTCTGACCAACTCGCTAATGTTGGTTCACCTGTTACAAATCACAGACTTGTTCTCCAATTAATCAGTGGTCTAAACGACCAATATGATGGTGTCGCAATGATGATACAACAATCTGATCCTCTTCCAGATTTTTATGAAGCAAGATCGAAACTTATACTGGAAGAAACAAGAAAAGCAATCCAGACCCCATCTCCTTCTAGCGAAACAGACCTCAATGTCTTCTAGCGAAACAGCCCTCAATGTCTCCACTACTGATTCACAAACTAAACAACAGCCAATATCACATACAAATCAAGACCGTAATGCTCGATCTTAGCCTCACCGGAACAACAACCACCCCAACCGTGGTCGTGGACGGGGCAGAACCCAGTACCCAACAGCCCCGGGTTGGTCTTTTTCTCCCGGACCACAACCGTGGAACATGCACCAGTGGGCAGCACCCTACCCTCCATCATCTTGGACCACTCCTCCATGTCCTTACCCTACTACTGGTCCAAACCGCCCATGGCAATCACCCTCTCCTACAGCAGGCCCGGGCATTCTTGGTTCCAGACCACATCAAGCACATGCAGCCTATTCTACTGGCTACATGCCAACCGACATTGATCAAGCTTTTCAAGCCATGACCTTGAACCCACCAGATCAACATTGGTACGTGGATAGTGGAGCTACATCTCACATGACAAACTCGGGAGCTAATTTCTCATCCTATTTTAATATGGTTTGTTCTCGAAATTATCGTTGGCAATGGTTCTAAAATTCCAATTGTTGGCGTCAGTACACAAAACCTTTCCCCACCATTCCCCCCCTTAAAACTTTCAAATGTTCTTCATGCCCCTAATCTTATCAAAAATCTCTTATCTGTTCGTCAATTAACAAAAGATAACAATATCTCTATTGAATTTGACGCTTCTGGTTTTCACGTGAAGGATTTCAAGACGTAGACACCTATCATTCGATGTAACAGCACCGGAGATTTGTACCCGCTAACCTTCTCATTAGCCACTTTTGTCACCACTCCTTCCGCCTTTGCTACACTCACTCAAGATCTTTGGCATTCCTGTTTAGGACACCCGGGATCTTCTATTTTAAATTCTATACATTCTGTTCTCAATTATGATAGACCTAAACGTTCTAGTATTTGTTCTTCATGTATTTTGGGAAAACATATTAAATTGCCTTTTCATGATTCTACCACTCATACTTCATTGCCATTTGATTTAGTTCATAGTGATGTTTGGACCTCACCCGTTACAAGTTCAAACGGACACTGTTATTATGTATTGTTCTTAGATGAAAAATCTAATTTTCTATGGACCTATCCAATGACTCACAAATCTCAAGTGTTTGAAATATTTAAAAATTTTCATACACTCATCAAAACTCAATTCAATGCCCGTATAAAAACCCTTCGATGTGACAACGGAAAAGAATACAACAATCATTCTTTTCACAATTTTTTAACAATAACGGTATCCAATTTCGTTTCTCTTGTCCCCATACTTCCCCTCAAAATGGAAAATCCGAAAGAAAAATCCGTTCTATAAATAATATAATCCGCACAATTCTCGCTCATTCTTCCGTACCTTCACATTTTTGGCATCATGCCCTAACCACTTCCACATACCTTTTAAATATTCTACCTAGCAAACTCCTCAAAAACCTAACTCCCACCACCCTTCTATACCATCGACAACCTGATTACTCTCATCTTCGAGTATTCGGTTGTCTTTGCTACCCTCTAACACCATCTATCTCCATTAACAAATTACAATCTCGTTCTAGCCCATGCGTATTCCTTGGATACCCATCCAATCACCGGGGGTACAAATGCAACAAATTGTCCACCCGTAAAATAACCGTATCTCGCCATGTCATCTTTGACGAGACCACCTTCCCATTCTCCAACACATCTAACGCAAACCATCCTATGATTTCCTAACTTCCGATCCACATCCATCTATGTGGACACACATATCCTGTCCCCATCCCCTTCTCAACCTAATACTTCCCCTCATCCTCCTTCTCCCTCTTGATTTGGCAAAACATACCAACGCCACCCCAAAACAGCCAAGCCTCCTAACCTTGCCACTAACTCCCCGCAACCCACCTCCCCGTCCAACCAGCCCACACATCGGCCACCTGCCACGCCTACTGGAACTCCAATTCAGCCCACACATCAACCCAATCACAGCCCTCAACTAAGTCCCAACCAGCCCATTTTTCAGCCTGCTGAACAGCCCGCTGGACAGCCCCCAGTTCAGCCCACTTCTCATTCTACTCCTGTTTCAGACCCTCCCCCCACATCGTCACTCATCCCCCCAAAACCTCCCTCCCGCACCATGACAACCCGTACCATGTCGGGTGCCATGTCGTCTAAAAATTACTTTAGACTCTCCACTAACCCTGAAATCTCCCCAACACCAAAAACATTACCTGATGCATTACGATGCCCTCATTGGAAAAAGGCCATGGTCGACGAATTTGAGGCCCTTGTTGATAATAGCAAGGGAAATTAGTTCCCCGAGACCCGGCCATGAATATCATCCGTTGTATGTAGATTTTTCGACATAAAACTAATGCTAACGGTTTACTTGAGCGATACAAAGCTCGTTTAGTTTGTGAAGGCAGGTCCCAACTGGTCGGTGCGGATTGTGGCGAAACCTTCAGCGGTCAATACACGAGCTTTGTATCGCTCAAGTAAGGGCCTCAAATGAAACAGTGTACATGCATCAGCCACCAGGGTTTCTCAGTATTGCACTCTCACATTCATGGTCAATACACCAACTAGACGCCAAGAATGCCTTTCTACAGTGTACATGCATCAGCCATCGGGGTTTTGAGATTCACGATATCCTGATCACATTTGTCTCCTTCAACGTTCTCTATAAGGCTTGAAACAAGCCCCAAGGGCTTGGTACCAGCGATTCGCTGACTATGTTACCTCCATTGGCTTCTCTCACAGTCAGTGCGACCATTCTTTGTTCATCTACAGAAAGGATAATGAAGTGGCTTATATTCTACTCTACGTCAAAGACATTATTCTCACCACCTCTACTATGGCTCTACATAACCATCTCATGGATTTGCTTTCCAATGAGTTTGCAATGAAGGACTTAGGACCTCTCAGCTACTTTCTCGGTATCTCTGCTACACGTACGGATCAGTCACTATTTTTATCTCAACAGAAATATGCTATTGAGATACTTGAGCGAGTCGGAATGTCCTCGTGTAATCCTGTCGCGACACCCGTTGATACCAACGCAAAATTGGGTGTCAATGATGGGGACCCGGTAGACAATGCAATAAGTTACCGCCAACTGGCAGGTGCACTCCAGTATCTGTCATTCACTCGTCCCGATATTTCTTACGCAGTCCAGCAGATTTGCATGTATATGCATAGCCCCTGTACTTCTCACTTGCATGCTTTAAAGCAAATCCTACGTTACATTCGGGGTACACTTGATTTCGGACTTACTATTACAAAATCGGGTACGAAGTCCATGATTGCTTATACAGACGCTGACTGGGGCGGGTGCCCCGACACACATCGTTCCACATCTGGATACTGTGTATACTTAAGGGACAATTTACTTTCTTGGTCCTCAAAGCGGCAGCCCACCTTATCTCGTTCGAGTGCTGAAGCCGAATACCAGGGAGTCACCAACGTTGTATCTAAAATATGTTGGCTTCGTAACCTATTATTGGAACTTCATCACACGCCAACACATGCCTCTATTGTCTACTGTGACAACGTTAGTGCAATCTATCTCTCCAGTAACCCAGTCCAACATCAACGCACAAAGCACATTGAGATGGACATTCACTTTGTTCGGGAGAAAGTAAAACGCGGCCAAATTCGAGTCCTTCATGTTCCGTCTAGATATCAAATTGTTGATATATTCACCAAAGGACTTCCGCGCATACTCTTTGATGATTTCCGATCCAGCCTCAATATCCGACAACCTCTTGCTTCGACTGCGGGGGTATATTAGCGTGTAAAATCGTTGTGGCCAGCCGGCCCTAGACATAGTTATTTTTGGGATAGATTTTGTATAGCAATCATAATAGAAATAGGACTATTCTCTTGTATTATAAATAGGGCAGAAGGTTGTCAAATAAGATTCATTCTGAGAATTACCAAATATCATCTCTTTTAGATGTGTTTTATCTCAAAAGAGCCAAATGGGTAGAAGTAGAACAGGTCAAACAGGTCTACATATACCTTCAACCCGTTTTACATGTTTTTTTTTAAACAAATTTTATTATTTTAGCCATTTGATATATTAAGACTAAATTATAACCTACATCAATCTATATTCAGGTAAATGTCATATTGTCACTTATGATTATGCTTAAATTTAATGACATCAAAGTGGTTAACAAAACATGTACATAAAAGGATATCAACTCGTCCTTTGCTCTTCCTACCCGTTCTCCCCATGCGTTGAATCATCCGTAGAGGTGAAATATTAGCATCAAAACATATAACAAGATCAACTTCCATGATATCTAGACCTTCTTCTCCAATTGATGTTGAAACAATAACATTGTATCCACCAGCTCGAAATTTCTAATAATGATTTAAGATTAAACAAAAGTAAATTAACAAAAAAAGATATGAAGAAGACGAAGGCTGTATAGAAGTCGGACACGTTACCTGTAAAACAGCCTGCTGAACCTTTTGCGATTGACCCTTTGATGTTTTACCTATGTAATGTATAACAAGAAATTCATAGTGTTCATCACATCAATATAGAAAAAAAAAATATAAACTAAGAGTGAACTTCATGTAACAAGCAAAAGCATACTGGTAATGTTTCTAACTTCTATTACTGAAGCTGTCAACAACTGAAAAAGAAATCTGACCTGAATTTTGACCAACAAATTCTGTAGCTTTAACATATTCTCTAATAGTGTCTAGGGATGACATTATGTCCCTGCAAAAAATAAGGATGTTTTGAAAATACAAATGAGCTAAAAATTTCATTGCCAAGCTAAAGCATGTTTATTGCATAAATCAAAATAGATTGGAGATAAAAAAATTACATATCTTGACCTTACACTCTCTCTAAAATGTGAGAAAATGATCACTCTTGACTTCTGGGGATCATGCTTTTCTGCATATACAGAACAACTGTCAGAATCTACAAAAAATATTTATCAATCCTCATAAAATGATTTCCATAACATCTCACATGAGAAATAACCATTTCGCTAAGTTTCTTTGCGTCCTGAGCCTTGCATGGCCATGTATAGGATTTTTTTTCCTCTCTACAAGCCTGGTTTTCTAGTCAATGTGGTTATCACATAGTTGTGCTTTTTGTTGGGCTTGGGTGTTTTCTTCTCTTAATGACTATCCTTCTGTGTGTGTGGTGTGTGCGCGTGTGTTTTTTTTTTTTTCTTTTGGGTTGGGGGAGGGTGGGGGTGGGGGTGCTTTATCTACTCCTGAGTCTCTTCATTTTTTTCACTGAAAGTGCCAGGGCATCATCCTCTTGACCAATAATTTACCGGTTTTATGCTCTTTATGTGAAGTGAGAGTTTATACCTTTAAGTTCATTACATAAGCATATGAAGTAGAAAAAGAAATAACAAAAGATCACGCATCATACTGAAGTGTTCAACTAGTACTTCTAACATCTTTGAGAACTTTGGACTATGAGCACCATGAGACAAGTTTTGTTGCATTATAACCTTTGCTTTGTGAATGATTTCGTTTCTAATCAAAAGGCGAGCAAAACACCTGAAACTTGATATATGTTAGCATGCTTTTATAATATTAATATTTAGTTATTTACTTGACAAAAGTATATGTAGAACAGAATAAGATTGACAAAAATACCCTTGCTTCAATTTATCAACAAGCATCTCAAATGCTGGTCGTATGCCATGAGCAGAAAGCAGCTTCCTTATATGATATAAGGTGATGAGAACTCCAAGACTCCCTTCTACCTCAGCATATTTAAGTTGGGCCAGATCTTGTGGCGGGGATTGGCGAAACTTATCCCTTGCATTTAGAAAATCAACTGGGCTGAGCTGTCAAATTAAGATGAATATCAGCAGTAGTATTGTGCAGACAATGACAAGACGCACAGAGTTTAAAAGTTAAAGGTAGCACAAAGCCTAAAAGGCCAGAATGGGTTTGAGTCAAAGCAGTCTGGTAATCCGATTCATGTTGACATGCTAATATCCTTTTTGTCCTTTTTTTTAAATAATTAATGTGATCGTGATTAGAAAACAAAATAATTACAATAATATTCTAAACTTTGAATAAAATGAGGGGGTTTTTTTGCATAAAACATAGGCTTGCAGCCAAGTTCAAATTTGGTTGACCCAGTTGACATTCCCCTTGTAGCTATAAGAAAAAATCTAATAAAACACCATCTAAATCAACTCATCTATACTCCTATATAATACATATTAGAAGGATAAGATGGTTATTTCATTCAGAGTGTAAGACACCTATACAACATTTTAATCTATACTACTATATAATACATATTAGAGGATAAGATAGTAATTTCATTCAAAGTGTAAGACACCTATACAACATTTTAAGCATAGAGTACAAGTGCTTTATGCAATAGTTCCACTTTTGCTCCCATTTAATTAACTTCTAATTATTGTATTATTTAATACACAGTATTAATACATTATTTAATAATGTGATATTATTTAATTCACTTCATTAAATTTTATTTTATTTATAATAATATAAATTGACATTTAAATTTATAGTTACTGATCATATTTTATAACTAAATAATATTTAAATTAAGTATTATTTTACTTAAATACTTATATCTATACTATTATATAATACATCTCTTTAAATATTTATATCTATACTACTATATAATACATCTCTTTAGATATAGATGTAATTTTGCCAAGCATACAATACAAGTTTTGAAGCAACATGTACAAAGGAGTGCAAGGCATTTAAGAGAGGTAGAATAGAGAATTGATTAAGATTTTAAGATACTTTAGGGGCAATATGGTAAATTTATCCATTAAATTTTATATACCTTGACATTTAATATTTACTAATTATATTTTTATAACTAAATACTATTTAAATTAAGTATTATTTTATTTAAATATTTAAGTATATAACTTATATATATCTTCATATTTATAATAACTATAATACTAATATTTTTCTAGGGGCATATTGTGAGTTTAATAATTTTAATATTTATCTATGTCTTTTATAATAAAAATGAAAGGAGAATAGAATGATAATTTTACATATGGATTAAGACACCCATATGAAAAGTCATGCTTAAATTTCAAATAATTAATCATTTTATTCCATTTATGCCTTTATAATAAAGTATAACATATGATGCTTATAATACAAATGCTAAAGCATATACACATCCAAACAAAACCGTCATTTACTTTCAATGTCGTTCATTCATTGCGGTTGTGCACTAATCCCTCTTCCTCGTTCCCTTGCCGGTTATTAACAGCTCAGTAACAATAAAAATGGTAATTTGTGGTGACAATTTCTCTATTAACTTTCTCCGGTCCAAACAAATCATCACCGAAAGCTGCCTCCGATGATCATAAAACTTTAACCTACATTCATAAAACGAAACACCCCCCCCCCCCCTAAAATCTAGGTAATAAGTGATTACCACCCATGATTTCACTAATCTTATTGGGATAATATAGTTGTCTTAAAAGACTTTTGTAATATACGTAATTGTTTTCTTTCATTCAATTTTTTCAATAATTATATTTTGATTTTTTAATTTACGTCATAACGCACCGAACTGATACCGACTAAAATTGAATTCCCAAAAAATCGCACAACAGTCGCACCGCCGCAACGCGCGGGCATTTCCACTAGTTTATAAATAAATGGTAGAAATTTCCAACTTTACTTAAATATTATTCAACCAAATTAAAAAGCTTGTACCCATTTAGACAATTCTGAAGAATACGTACTAGATGGTATAAATAGAATCAAAATAAGAAAACAAAATACTAAATTTTAAATGTTTGCATAAAAAAATTCAGTTTTTAATTACTCCATTACTTAGATCAGTAACTAGTTCTAGATAACCAGTTCATACCAGTTGCAACAAAACCAATGATAACATGTATAAGAAAATTACTTACTGATCCCTTCTTTAAGCCTAATTTAATATACTAATTCCATTCACAAACCATCTCTACCTTTTCACAAAATATCGCTTTTTGTCAGTTTATTAATTTATTAAATAAACAAAATTCACCAAACACTGAAACATCTAATTATAACAGCTTCAAACTACAGAAGTGTGTCCGTACACAACTCTCCACATCCCATCTATCGGTTTATCTAACTTTGGTTTTCAATATCACATAAACACTTGCAAAAAGAACACTAAAACACACCCCTACTTTAACTGAACATCAAAAAAAGAAGCCTAAAAGAGCACAAATATTGGGCAGAACTGCATCCATAAAGAAGGAAAGGATGGAAACCCAAATATATTCCCAATAAAAGCATACAAGAGTCCTACAAAGAAGAAACCTTACTGTTTGGGGGTCTCTTTTTGGAAGAACTTTAAGGTCAGAAAGCTTTCTATGATGTACACGAATTACATCCATTAGCAGCTTATTTACTTCAACAGCATCTTTTCCCATCTCAACCTACCACCATTGTAGGAATAATCTTGAATGCATTATAAATGGCGTATGGGTAGAAGTTTCAAAGCATTTACTTATAAAACAAGTCAGTTTGGGTTACTTCTACTCTAACGGGTCAAGCGGGTGAAAGCACACAAAAAATACCTTAAAAGGAGTCAAAAGGTTTTTAAGCAGTCGAAAACTTTTGAATGTATAAAACCTAAATTATTTTATCCAGATAGTTAGATTATAGCTAATACAATATAACTTTTTTGAATAGCAAGCTCACACTCCCTGAATTCCACACCTGTGTCTCAGCTCTCAAGTGAGACTTGAACAGTTGAACCCACTACCACAAAGAAAGAAGAACACCTTAAATAACATCTTGATACTGCCAGTCCAAAGGCTCTTTGGTTTGATGCAAAATAATTGTTGTAATCATATTTGAAACGCTACTTAATAGTAAGAATCAATTTTCTTAATGAAATACTGTACAGGGCTCATTTTGACATGTTACCAAACCCGTCAGACTTGCACAATTTAGCACCTATAGGTTTGACAGTTTTGGAATGTACCTGTATTAGTTCAACCTTCCTATCATGCACATAAGGAATCACATCAAAATCACTCTCACTTCGATACTCAAGAGAAGATATTTGCAAGTTATCAATAACTTGTTGCACACTTTGATGATTACCTGTATTTCAGTTAAAAAATACATGCATTAATAGAGTATAATCCTTACAAGATAACTTTGTGAAGGTCAAGCTAAATTAAAGGTGACTTACATCCTGGTGTTGCAGTAAGAGCTAATATTCTCAAATGTACTGGAACAGCCATCAACTACAAGTAGACAGAAAGCACAACCTCTTAAAATCATTTGTTGGAATCAGCCCCAAAATCGACAAAACTAACACCAGAATTTTGAGCAACTGCTTGACTCTTTCTTTATTATAATTCAATCAAAAAGGAACTAGGTGATGGCAATAAAAACATGGTAGGGGTCAAGGAAGTGGTTTTCGATAAATATAAAGAAGAAAGAGTTGTGTCCCAGAGTTGAATCACAAACCAGGTTGTTATAGTGTGTCTGTGTGTGCTCGATCCAATTAATTGCCAACAATTGGTATCAGCAGCAGGATCAGGCAGCAATCAAAGGGCTGATCACGATCCATGTGATCAGGCCGATAGCAGGAAGAAGCAAGGGGCAGCAGGTTAGTCTCTGAATCAGTATAATGTAACAAGAAAATCAGCAAGAATAGAGCAAGAACGAGCAAGAATAAAGCAAGAAAATCAGCAAGAACGCAGCAAGATAAGCAAGAAAGAAAGAGGTCTCAACAAGAGAAAAAAAAAGGGCAGCAAGAACGAAAGAAAAAAATAAGATCAAGCAAGAAAAAGCAGCAAGAATGCAAGAACCCGCAAGAACGAAGCAAGTAATAAACAAGAACAGCAAAATTCAAAATTAAAGCAAGTCCGGTAGCAAGTTTAGCAAGATCAGAAGCAAGATTCGCAGGTTTATAAAGAAGATCAGCAAAAGCAAGTTCAGAAAAAAGGTAAGCAAGAAAGCATTGGCAGGGAACGCAGTTAACAACGCAATAGTACAAATCCATGAGCAAGGGAGCTTCTCCCTACAATGTCCAAATTTGACTTAATCAAACTACACCACGTGGGCAATTCTAATGCAGACGTTTTCAAATGCTAATGGTCTTTGAGAAGCAATTGATCCAGCAACAGCACTAGATGAGAAGAAGGGTCTTACAACGAAAGCAATGATCTTCCAAACGTTGCCAAAAGACCATTTGCTATAAATTGCACAATACTAGAACAGAAAGGAGGTAGGGGATTAGATTAAGGTTCAGTACCTAGGAGCTGATCTAGTTTAAAAAGCACATCGACAAACCTTGAGGAGCGAGCTAGACTTAAAGATGAAAGAGAACAAACCATGAATGACTTTGTTGATAAGTTGAGCAACACAACAATATAATTTTTTGAATAAAACAAATTTAAAGTCTCAATTCTAGTCTTAAATTTATATTTATTGTAAGAAAATAGCGTAGGTCATTTCCAAAGAAGTTTCTACAGAGAGCGCATCTATCAAGCAGTATTTAGATGTTGACAGTGGGAAGAATTAAAGCGTATCAAGAACGACTCAAAAGTCATGATTACCTGGGGAGAATAATCAAGCTAAGCTTTTTATGGCAAGTTCAAATAATCAAAGGATAAAAGCGTATGAAGAACAACTCAAAAGTCATGATGACCAGGGGAGAATAATCAAGGTAAGCTTTTTATGGCAAATTCAAATAATCAAAGAAATGATGATCCATTATGGAAAGGTGTGATGGCAATCAAAGTGTGGTAGGGGTGAAGGAAATGGTTTTCGATCAATATAAAGAAGAAAGAGTCGTGTCCTAGAGTTGGGTTACAAACCACGTTGTCACTGTGTGAGCTCGATCCATTTAATTCCAAACATCATTGATACATTTTGTATTACTGGTGACAAAATGGGCGGATCAAACACATTGAGCAACAAGCCAAATCATGTGATTGCTTTGGTTTGGCTTACGTTAGGCACTTCTTGCCAAAATTTTAAAAAACAATAATAATAAGGTTACAAATATTTTATAAAAGTTAATAATAATAAGATTACAAATATTACGTTATTTCAACAACATATTTTTTAATAATATCAATTAATAGTTTCCATGCATTGAAAATACACTTTGTTTGAAGTGGTTCATCCCATCTCAACGCTTTCCTTTTTACCTACCTTTTTTAATATGCCCAGTTCATCTATTAGATATAAAGAATAGCCAGAATCGACCCATTTATAAATAAATGTGTCGAAATCGCCACCTTTAACGTTTTATGTATTGGTTGCATAGTAAAATCCAATTCACTCTGAATATACCTTACGAACAACAACACAGTAAGAATAGTTTCCAGATGCACGATGAGCCTCATCAATCACTAAACACACTAGTTGTTTCATCGGACATGATCCTGTATTGTACGATCTCCATAAGAAACTGAAGAAAGAATAACATTTTTACAATTTCCTGAAAAACTAAAGAATTGGCAATAAAGATGGCAATATGGCGTGTGAGTTAACAGGTCTAAACATGTTCATGACTAGGTAATGTTTTATCCATTTTTTGAGTTAATAATGAATGTATCAGTTATACCACTATTAGTATACTTTTATATATAAATTTATGGTTGTAAAAATCGTTAGGCACTAGTCGGGAGGTGGAGTACCGCCTAGTGATTAAGCATATTAATCGGATTGGAATTTTATATGTAATAAATAAATATATATATATATATATATATATATATATATATATATATATATACACACACACAGACATATATAATTAAATTCATAAAATTTAAACATTAATATATTTTGACCAATATTTGACTGATTGTGACCAAAATTTGGCCAACTTTGACTACTTTGAAAGAAATTTGACCGATTAGGTTCGACTGGGTCTAATTTTTCCTACTAGGTCCAATTTTTTCCGACTAGAACCGACTACCAATTAACCCTCCGATTATGCGAAATCGCCAAGGTTGGTAGCAGATTTCCGATTAATCCTGACTAGGACCGATTTTTGCAACAATGTATAAAATGACGTAGAATAATGCCTTAGAAACAAATTTTTAATGACTCTCAACCCCTTATGCTCGTTTGACCCCCAAAAAGCCAAAAAAATACTTTTTTTTCTAAAGACTGTCCGTTTTTTATTTATTTGCTGGTTCATTTTAGTATTTCTCATTACCAACCAGATAAAAAAAACTATGACCAAAATTTATATTAAACCCTAAAAAGGCGTTTCACGCTTTATGTTTTGGAACCATTCATGTTATTTGGAAACTATAATAAAACAAAAGGGAATTGTTTAGTAATGTTTCCTTATGTCAACGACTGCTTAGTAATAAATTAGGATAAAATTAAAGAGATCAAAACCAAAGACGTGATAACCAAAAATGTCATAAACCAAAGAGGTCATAACCAAATACGTTAGGAACCAAAACCTAAAAACCAAAGAGAAAATGAGAAACTGATTAGAATACCGAAAAATCAAACATTGTAAACTGAAAACTGAGAAACCAAACCTAAATGCCTTGTAGGTACTATAAATTTAATATTTTGGTTTGGTTAAAGTTTTAAGCCAAAACCAAATCAAACTAGACCATGATCACCCCCAAACTAAACCGGTTCCCATTATAGCTACATTTTATGCTTGAACCCTTTGGGTCGTTTGATATGAAAGACAAGCGAGGTAGATCCATTCATAAGTAAACGGGTTGAAATTGCGGCATCAAAAGACAAAGCTTATAGATATGACTTTGTATCTCCTGCTTGAAGAAATTTTTTTACTAAAAACCAAGGACCAAAGCTAAATTCAAATTCAAACACAATTAACAAAAATCAATTCATCTATAAGTGTATACGTGGATTATAGAGACTTGCCAGATTGTATATCCTTCTCAAGAACCTGTGGGGTCACGAAGAAGATTTGCTTATCTTTCCACAGTGAAGCTCTTTTTAAAGGATTTGTTTGTCCTGTCAAATCAATTGTCCGTTCCTGTAACAATATTGTTGAAAACACAAAACTTTAGAACTTTAATTGTGTAATTCAGAATTTATACTGAAAGAAATTATAGGTGATGGCTCACTTGTGGAATTCCCACAATATTATGGCATGCTTCTATTTGTTGCATAACAAGGGGACGTGAAGGAGCAGCAAATACAATCTTTCCTGCAATTAGAATACCTAATTAAACATTCAATCCAGATGTGGAGACACGTGTTTGATTCGACTTGCAAAACTTTATTATTATCAAATGATACAAGTCTCAATGAGGTGAACTGTCATATATGATAACTAGTTTAAAGTAATGAAGTAGCAATTGGTAAGTAGGCAACTTGCTAACAAAGCCTGAGATGAGACGGAATTGCAAACATGATCATCAGTCATCACCTTTAGGAAACCATCGGTAGTAATTATACATGACAACAGCAGCAATAAGGGTTTTCCCTAGTCCTGTAGGCAGAGAGACCAATGTGTTTTGAAATAAAGCTGTCTTGGTAATAGAAACTTGATAATCACGAACAGGGGGGTATTCTGTCATGCCATGCCATGAAAGATTAAGAATGTAAGCTTCAAATTACAAGTAATAGCAATCGTTGTCGTTGTATAATGAAAACCCCAAAAAAGATGATTGTAAGAAGATAAAGATTCAAATACCTGGGTATAGCCAGGTTTTTGCGGCCTCGGGATCAATACGAACGCTTTCATCATCATCATCATCATCATCATCATCATCGTGGGGATCAATAGGAACGCTTTCATCATCTTGGGGGTCGATACGAACGCTTTCATCATCATCATCTTGTGGATCACATTGATTGGCGGATCTCAGTCCAATGTATCTATCAAGCGTCAACTGGCGACAAGAACCCATACGTGAACTACCAGCCTTCACTTCTGCCTCTGCAACCCTAACCAAATTCAAAATCAATAAAACCTCTTAATAATCATTTACATGTCATGCATAGTATTTGCGTTGTCCGCGCCCTCTCAATTTAGTTTTCAAATCCGTCTTATATTTTCCATTGGATGTGTTAAAACCCGAATTCACTTTCCTGTTTTGAATACCGAAACCCTAATTTTGATTAACAACCTCGAGCACTCATTCGAGAACCTCCAGATTCACCCAAATGTAACCATCGAACCTAGATATCTGCAAAATCCATCTTCCAACCGATAACCATGATACGGAATCATGTTAAACACCAATCGATCTTTTGAATCTTGCAGAATTTTCCTCCTAAAAGGTATGTTTTCTGTCAATTTTCGATATTCATTTGACTATGATGGATGCTTCGAGCTTGTGATCAGTCGATGCTTGTTTAGGCTTTATATCAAAAAACTTATTTTATCACTGGGGCTTGATTTCAATACAATATACTTTCAATTGCAGGTTTGTCCTTTTTTGTGATTTGAGATATTTGTTATTTTTCTACAAGTGAAATAAGGTTTCATTTGTTCACAGTGTGTTCCTCCATTCTCCATTTTGACATTCTGTTTTTGTTTCCATTCACATTAAGTGAACTAAACCCACAATCAAATCTTCATATTTTCTCATGTAATAGAAATAGAAACTGAATCACAAATGAAAATGTTAAATGGACAATATGGATGGAGTTCTTCCATAAGGATTGCAATTACAAAAATGTTCTTGGTTGGTTTAAGTGTGCTTAAGCAATTAATACTATTTTATTATTCTAAAATATGAATCATTGGCGGGAGGAGAGGAAGGTCCCACATCTATGTGTTGAACAGGATTTCAAGAAGGTGAGGATTTGAGCTAAATGAATCTTGTCACCCCATAGTCCCTTCATATACTATTTTAAAGTTTGACTGAATAAATAAATCCCTAATTGAACAACTTCTTCGCATAGCTTGTGCAATCGAGCAAACTGTTCTGCACCTTTCACCCTGTAGTATCTATAGTTACCAAGTGCATGTCAAGAAAATATGTGTTTTTGTTGACATGTAACATGACAAGTGCACCATGGTTATTTAGAATCAATCTAGAATGCTAAAGGCACGTGGTAAGGCTATGAACTACCACATATGAGTTTTAGAGGTTATGTTACCATACATTGGAATGGTGTTTTATCAGACTACTAACAAGTGTCTTGAAAATTCAAGTTTCTTGATATTGGGTGAGAATGAATGAATGAACTCTTTACATTCTCATTCCCACTCTTTTTCTATTATTCGGATACGTATTTATTTACTCTGACGACATTTTCTTATCTTTAGTTGCTCAAACTAGTGAAAGTCTTTAGGTGTAATACACGGGTCTATAATCTAGTTTTATAATATTTTCATACGACGTTCACCGATTCTTAAACTGGAACTTTAAATATAATAGATACGACTATGAGTGTTGATAGGATGGTTACACATAAATGTCCACGACATAAGTTTGTTTTAATGAAAAGTGATAGATCGTAAATTTTATCATTATTGTTATCGATATATTATCCATTCTTTTAATGATACTATAACTACTACATTCCTTAACGTTTCTATACATAATACGCTTTATGCTAGTTATGATAGTATTAATCATATTATTATCAAGAAAGAATTTTAGTTATCCATACTATTATTTCTATTATGTACACTAATAGAGATATCTCTAAAAATTATGCATATTGATGTAACGTGTATACATATTGATGTAACGTGTATTACTAATAAAATCTCAAAATCTCAAGACTACAATTTTTATACATATTGATGTAACGTGTATACATATATTGACGTGTGTGTGTATATATATATATATATATATTATTTTAAGGCAATATTATTAATATTACTACCACTATTTTTGGCATAACATTATCTTTAACACTAGTATTATTACTTTAAATATTACTTAATTATTAGTGTATGTAAATTAGAATACTAGCGTCTATAAATATTAGACATACGAATCAGTATGTATGTACATGAAAACAAAACAATTAATTTATTACCTATAATAAAAGACTAACTATGAGTACACATGGCCCATTTCTAGCCCGTCCACCTAAGCGTCATGTCTGCATTGACACATGTCGCTACATCCTTCAATATTGTTTTACAATATTGTTTTATAATGAATTTAAAAACTATTAACTCATATTAATTACAACGAATATTATATTTATGATCACTTATTACTTTTAAATTATTTGAAATTTTTCCAAGAATTATAAGAAATTCTAATTAAGTTAACAAATAATGATTAAGTTATTTATCTTTATATTACCGTTAACAATTTTTTGTTTTATTAAATGTGACATCCGGTAATTTTCCGTTACCAAACTCCGTTAGTTCCGTTAAGTCTTGCATACACATGTCGTGAGCTCACACTCGTTGTTATTTAACGTTGGTGACTTAATAATAATTAATAATGTTAAACAAATAATTTCTATGTGATTATTAAGTGGTGTTTATAGGTTTACGTGATTTAAATATTTAATTGTGAATTTTATCGCGTAACGCGAGAACGTGTGTATTTAATTTGTGAATTTTGTAACTTGTAACAATAATGCATATGATTATTATTGTTAGTTTATATGCTTGTTATTCTTAGTTAAAAACCTTTTAAAAAGATTTTAAAAGCTTAGTTTTTATAAAATACAAATTATAAGGGTTTAAATGGTAAATATGATTAATTAATTAAAACAAAATCAAAACCCAACCCTAATCCCACCCCTACGGCCGCGACCAACTTCAAACACACACATACACTTCGAAATTCAGCAAGAACAAGCAATTCCTCTCGGTTTTGGATCGATTTCAATGGTACAACACATTGGAAACATCAAATCTTGTTGATTACACGATTTAAAGGTTAGATTTTGTGTTCTTTTGATGAGTTTTGTACATGGCCAAGAGCAATGGTTCGAATATTGCAATTGAAGGTTGATTTCTTGATGTTTGTTGATGTTATTGTGTTAGCTAGGTTGTATATATGTTAGTTAACGTTGAGTATGCAAGAAAGCTTTGATTTTGATACGTTGTTCATAGGTTACTAATAATAGTAACTTTATTTGCATGAATATGGTGATTTGATGATGAATTGATGTTGTTAATGTGTTTGTGATGATGATTGGGTGTTAGATTGATGATATGAATGTTAGAAATCCAAGAATGAATGTTGTAGTTCATGTCTTACTAAAAGTAGTAACTTTTGGTTAGAAAGATTAATGAATTATGATGATTGGATGTTGTTGATCATGTTTAGATGTTAACATGAGCTTGAATTGGTATATTAGTTATGAATTCATGAATGTATCGGGTGTTTGATAGATTTTGAGATGTGCTTTCCCAAAAGGAAAACTTTATTTGCACAAATTCTTTAATATGATGGTTTGAGTATGTTTGGGACATTAGGATCATGCTAGTATGTTCATGGATGGTTTCTAAGGTAGTAGAATGTATTGTTTTGGGTGTATGAATGTTTATTGGGTTAATTGGTAGGTTTGGCCTATTTGGGGGATTACATGGATATGGGTCATAGGGGTTATGATTGTTGGATCTTATATGCCCAAGACACATACAAGATTGATGTGGTTAGTACGTCATGATCCAAGTCGGGTCATACCCAATAACAAGCTATCCAAACACCGATAAATATTTATTTGCTGATATGATCAAGCAAATAAATATTGACACCAATTTAGAAAATGGGTTTTCTAAAATTATTGCATTTGAGATAGAACAAACTATATGGATGTTTTGTTCATGAGATATCATTTGTATTGTTATTTAAATTAGTTAAATAACAATAAGTAAAAATGTGTTTAGGTTATAAAATTAAAAGGGGTTTAATTTTATAAACTTGTAACTTCTAATTAAAAGTGAAAATTTTAAAATGGTGGGAAACCATTTCAAAATCTCGGCCGCCCTCTTTGGTGTCTTGGGATTCCTTGTCTTGTTTTAATACAAGACTTTAATCACTTGGAAGTAACACTCAACCACACACTCTCTCTCATACATGCAAGAACTCTTTCTTCTCTAATTTGGCTCTCCTCATATGCACGGATCTAGAGCTTGATAAAGAAGGTTTTGGGTGTTAACTTCCTAACTAGTTTGGTGCTTTGCAAGAGCTTGTGGGTATACAAGCTTGAGGTCTTCTCTTTTGAAGACTAGACATTCAAGAAACATCATCTCCCTCCTCTCATCCGTATCTAACTTCCTTGTTCAAGAAAGGTAGTATTCATGTACATCCTATGGTTGGTTTTGATAGCACTTCTTTTCACATATATATGATCCTTGTTCTTGGGTTTGTTTTCTTGAACATATAAATGTTTATTTTCAGAATATAAAACAAGTTTTAAACCCCTTATATCCGCTGCGTTTTGTTGTTTAAATGGTTAAACATCTTTGTTAAAACTTGTAAGAACCCAACAATGATAGGCTATTGTTTAGATTGTAGTTGATCATGGTTGAACATCTTGGGTGATAATGTAGGAACCTCTGAAGTTATGAGGCTGATGCAACCAAAGGATACCAAAACAACCAAGTCTTCCAACATGCACTAAGGAACAAAGAAGAACTAGCTTCGAAAGTTTTACACACTCAAGAAAAATGCTAAGTGTAAAATCTTCCGAAGCCAATGTTCAGAAGAAACTGTTGGGTTTTCACAAGTTAAACAGATCTATTTTATCCTTATGAAATAGAAGAACGCAGTGGAATATATGATTTAAAACTTGTTAAAGTGAGCTAATATATATATATATATATATATATATATATATATATATATATATATATATATATATAACATTTTTATATAAAATCAGTCAAAATCAGTCAAAACCCATATGGATCGATATATGAAAGCATGCTTACAAACAACCATAGAAGGTACAAAGAACTACCTTCAATAATGAGGTCGGCAGGAGGTGAACGAGGATGGCAGCTCCTAAAGCAAGAAGCCTCAAGCTGGTCTACCCACGAGCCACCAACAAGAACACCGGTTGCTAGGATTTTCACTTATACAACTCCCCTTTTCTTTCTCTAGACCGATCAAGAGAATAAGGGGTTCTTACACCTTTCGTGTTCTCAAGTCGTGTGTTTTGAGAGATCTGCAAGCAATCTTATATTGCATGTCTTTGGAAACATAAAGTTCAGGAGAGAGAAAAGTGGGTGGGGCCCAGCCCCTCAACCCATCCGCATTTCTCAGAACAACATCCGCATTAGTTAATGCGGATGAAGTTGTTCTCCCGCATTTGTAAATGCGGGTGAAGTAATTCGTCCGCATTTGCAAATGGTCATCCGCATTAGTTAATGCGGATGTATGTTTCCATCAGCATTTCCAGAAATGCTCATCCGCATTTGTTCCAAAACAAATGCGGACAGTGATTGTTCATCCGCATTTGTAAATGCGGATGAGTAAACATCATCCGCATTTGTTCAACCACATCAAATGCGGTTGTGTAAAACGAATGCGGATGAATTAATATTCCTCTCTCTTTGAAATAAATTATCCATATAACTTATATACTACACAAGTGTAAATGTTTGGAAACCCAATTTCCAAATATTCTAAGTGTTAATATTTATTTATATGATCATATAATAAAACAAATATCTTTGGTGTTTGTCTAGCTCGTTATTGGGTATGACCCGACTTGGATCATGACATACTAGCCATATCAATTCAATATGTATTTTGGGCAGATCATTTCCATCAATCTCCCACTTGCACAAGATACATAGAGGATTGATGCAAGTAGCAAATACCGCCTAACAACGGTTTACTACCCCTAATATGCATGACTTAGTGCCATTTAATAACATCATTCCTTTCAAGTCCCTTACTTGAACTGATTTAGGTGAATCCAATCATATATCCTTTTGTTTCAGATTTCATGTTAAATCCAGGGACATAGAACGATCATTCCCTGTTGATTTAACTTTATCAGGCCTTAGACATCATACTCTTAACGAATAAGAGGAACAAATCCCATCTTGACTACATACGTATATCACAATCACCTTGTATCACACCTGAACATAGATTTTATCAATGTATGCACTTTGGTTTAAACCTATCAACCGTCTTGATCTATCCCTATAGATCTTTATTCCCAAAATATTGGCGGCTTCACCAAGATCTTTTATGGAAAAGCAACTTCCAAGCCAGGCTTTAACACCTTCCATGGTTGGAACATCATTTCCAAATAGTAGTATGTCATCAACATACAATACTAAGAATGTGATAATGCTCCCACTAGCCTTTTTATACACACAAGCTTCATCAGCGTTCTTGATAAATCCAAATTTCTTGATCTCTTCATCAAAACGTTGATTCCAACTTCTCGATGCTTGTTTCAATCCGTAGATTGATTTCTTTAACTTGCATACTTTATTAGGATGTTTTGGATCGACAAAACCATCAGGCTGAACCATATAGACAGTCTCTTCGAGATGTCCATTAAGGAAAGCGGTTTTGACATCCATTTGCCAAATCTCATAGTCATAATATGCAGCTATGGCAAATAATATCCTAATTGACTTTAGCATTGCCACAGGCGAGAATGTTTCATCATATTCAACCCTTTGAGTTTGAGTGAAACCCTTTGCTACAAGTCTTGCTTTATAAGTATCCAAGTTTCCATGCATATCGGTTTTCTTCTTGAAAACCCACTTACATCCAACCAGTTTGGAGTTAAGTGGTGGTTCAACCAATTCCCATACTTGGTTGTCATACATGGATTGCATCTCAACGTTCATGGCTTCTATCCATTTGTCACAATCCGAATTGGACATTGCATCATGGTATGTAGTTGGTTCATCCGAGTCAACCACATAGCATCCATTCATGAAAAATCCATATCTTTCAGGTGGAATGCTAATTCTACCAGATCTGAGAACGTTTTGTGTGTATTGATCAACCATTTGATCATTATCAACAACCTCTTGTTGATCGCTAATTTTAACCAAACGTGTAGTGGCTTGTGGTTCTTGATCCTCATTAATTTCCATTGTTCTATACGTCGTTTCTTCCATAAGAAACTTAGTTTCCAAGAACTCAGCTTTTCGACCAATAAATACCTTTTGCTCGGTTGGATCAAAGAAGTAATATCCCATACAGTCTTTGGGATATCCAACAAATATATACTTAATGGATCGACTTTCTAACTTGTTTTGGGTGCTCTGCTTCACAACCCCATACCTTTAAATATGATAGTGATGGAACTCTTCCATGCCATATTTCAAAAGGTGTCGTATCCACTTTCTTGGTTGGGGCCATATTCAAAATACGAGCCGTAGAGAGCAATGCGAAACCCCAAAATGATAGAGGTAGTGAGCTTCTAGCCATCATAGATCGAACCATATCCAATAAGGTTCGGTTTCTCCTTTCAGACACACCATTATGTTGCGGTGTTCCGGGTGGAGTAAGTTGTGAGACAATCCCACAACTCATAAGATGATCTTGAAAAGCATCACTCAGGTATTCACCTCCTCTATCTGAATGAAGAACTTTGATTGTTTTATTGAGTTGATTTTCTACTTCATTCTTAAAGATTTTGAACATTTCAAAAGCTTCATGTTTGTGTGTCAACAAGTACACATAACCATAACGACTATAATCGTCGATAAAGGTAATGAAGTATCTCTCACCATTCCTTGTCATTGTCTTAAAAGGACCACATACATCCGAATGTATGATTCCTAATAAATCCTTTGCCCTTTCGTTAGTACCACTAAAGGGCAACTTGGTCATCTTTCCTTGTAAACAAGATTCACACTTATTAAATGAACCATTTTCATTTGTTTCCAAAAGACCATTCTTTTGAAGTGTTTGAATCCGATTCTTGTTTATATGGCCAAGACGACAATGCCAAAGATATAAATCACTTAAACCAATTTTAAGTTTCTTGGTGCTTGTTTGGTATAACGAGTTATTAAAAGATGAGTTATCATAAACCAATTCATAGATACCATTATAAGGCATAGCCTCAAAATAAAATACATCATCCATAAAAACACAAATACCATTGTTTACAAACTTTAATACATAACCATATTGTTTTAAAAGGGAAACATAAATTATGTTCCTAGTCAAACTAGGAGCATACAAGATGTTTTTCAAGACAACTTCCAAACCATTTGGAAGCTTCAAAACATAGTCTCCTTTGGCTTCAACATCAACTTTCGCTCCGTTGCCCATGTAGAGACTTGTGTCTCCTTTCTTGAAATGCTTATTTCTTTTGAACCTCTGCAACAAATTGCAAATATGAGTTCCACATCCGGTATCCAATACCCATGTGTTTGAAGAAATAACATTCAGTTCAATATGAATCATAAAAGTTATACCTGAGGTCTGCCCAGCATCCTTCTTGTTTCTCAACTCTTTGAGATAGGTTGGACAATTCCTCTTCCAATGTCCTATCTCACCACACTCAAAGCATGGATCGTTCTCCGTTACCGTAGGCTTCTTAAGCTTTGGTTTTGGAGGTTCAGTTCTTGCCTTTCCCTTACCCTTTCCTTTGATGTATCCCTTTCCTTTAGCAACATTTGCCTTGGGATCGGGGTGTTGCCTTTTCTTATTGCCTCCCTCATTGATCGTGAGGATGGGTAAAACCCTTTTACCCATCCCCGCCTTGGCCGTTTTGAGCATTGCGTGAAGCTCACCAATGCTCTTGTCCCCGTTCATGTTATAATTCACGATGAACGTCTCAAACCTTTTAGTTAGGCCATTAAGGATCAAATCAGTGGCCAACTCTTTTGAGACGGGACAATTTAGCCTTTCAAGGCGATCAATGTGGCTCTTCATCTTAAGTACATAAGATGAAACTGATTGAGTTTCTTCCATGCGACATGCATGAAGCGCTCGAACCGTTTTGAAGCGTTCTACCCTTGCTTGTTGAAGGAACATTTCCTTCAACTGGCCATTTCTACAAACAAAGTTCATTTTTAGTATTTCCGAAAATAAAACTTTAATTATTAATACCCCTTTCACATCTCATAGACAATTAATAATTAAAACCTAGAATCCAACGTTACATTTAAATAATGGTTAGGTGACCTTTATCCCATCATTTAAATTAACAAGGTAGTCAACACTTGACAATTGCAACCCTTTGCAACTTCTAGTTTTATGGGATCGGTTAAACATCTTTATGTTTAGTTGGCATGTTTAATCCCATCAACACCATTGTACACCATGCTTCGGTGACCCTATTCACATGGTTTCCAACTCAAGTTGTCCTACTTACACACACGTGTGAGTTTACACATACAAGTGGTTAGGTGACCTTTATCCCACAAATATGTTAACCCCACCTCAAACACACAAGTTTCCTAAGAGTGGTTAGGTGACCTTTATCTCACAAATAGTTCCCAAGTGATTCGAGTGTTGTGTAAAAGGATGGTGTTAAACTTGTTTCAAAAGGGATTTTAGTTTTCATTAATTCTAGTTTTGAAAACTATTTTGCACCTAACATATGCATGCATTCAAATGTGTGGTACCCAGTGTGAAACAATTTTCAAGGTTCTTTAAATAAAACCAACTTTATTGTGAACACATTAACTTTTAATAAACCCTTTTATTACCCATGTTAATGTTTTATAAGAACCAGTTTTATGTTTGTTGTTGATTTTAAATTGTTTAAACATGCATATCCATATATCACAAAACAATAATAAAACAACCACACAAGCATCACATGAATCCATAACCGTAGCCATCTAAGCTTAACATCACTTGTTGATCGAAACAAGTGAGTTAATAAAGTCGTTTCTAAGGGTGAAAATGACACAACATTTGTGCCGGTGAACTCCCACTCGATCCCGCATCCAAATGCTTCAAATGTCCACCTTGTTTTGTGACTCTTCCAATCCATTTGGGTCTCCATTTAGGCTTTGACTTCAGCACCAAACTCCTTTGGGCCTTCATCTTCTCCTTTCGGTTAAAACCGAGAAAGATAGTCTTGTTGCATCTTCTTTTACAAAACATATCCTAAAAACAATTTTTCTAGTAAAAGTAAAGTGCAACTAGCCTATTTATTTTACATACCAAATGAAAAAATAAATAAATTACATACCCAATAGGAAGAATAAACATGTTTAATTATTACAAACCATTTGAATAATTAAAACAAATCACAACACATTCATCCATAGGTCTCGGCTTTGGTTATGAACAAATAAAATACATATCCACATATGTAAGCAAAATCCAAAAGCATCCCCTTGAACCATAGATTCTCGGCTGAAGCATAAATAGCCGAGAACCACGGTTTTGTTTCCAAAACAAAATCATCCAAATGATATAAATTTTACAAGATTCCTATATGCATGTCTAAATAGATCTTGAAAAATAAGGGATACTAGGGCTGAAGCCTCTTGGCCTTTTGGTGAATCATCACCAAGAAACCGAATTTTCAGTCCAAATGAAGCATGTATCCATATAACCGGCTCTTGATGCCATTGTTGGGTTTTCACAAGTTAAACAGATCTATTTTATCCTTATAAAATAGAAGAACGCAGCGGAATATATGATTTTAAACTTGTTACAGTGAGCTAATATATATATATATATAACATTTTTATATAAAATCAGTCAAAACCCATATGGATCGATATATGAAAGCATGCTTACAAACAACCATAGAAGGTACAAAGAACTACCTTCAATAATGAGGTCGGCAGGAGGTGAACGAGGATGGCAGCTCCTAAAGCAAGAAGCCTCAAGCTGGTCTACCCACGAGCCACCAACAAGAACACCGGTTGCTAGGATTTTCACTTATACAACTCCCCTTTTCTTTCTCTAGACCGATCGAGAGAATAAGGGGTTCTTACACCTTTCGTGTTCTCAAGTCGTGTGTTTTGAGAGATCTGCAAGCAATCTTATATTGCATGTCTTTGGAAACATAAAGTTCAGGAGAGAGAAAAGTGGGTGGGGCCCAGCCCCTCAACCCATCCGCATTTCCCAGAACAACATCCGCATTAGTTAATGCGGATGAAGTTGTTCTCCCGCATTTGTAAATGCGGGTGAAGTAATTCGTCCGCATTTGCAAATGGTCATCCGCATTAGTTAATGCAGATGTATGTTTCCATCAGCATTTCCAGAAATGCTCATCCGCATTTGTTCCAAAACAAATGCGGACAGGGATTGTTCATCCGCATTTGTAAATGCGGATGAGTAAACATCATCCGCATTTGTTCAACCACATCAAATGAGGTTGTGTAAAACGAATGCGGATGAATTAATATTCCTCTCTCTTGGAAATAAATTATCCATATAATTTATATACTACAGAAGTGTAAATGTTTGGAAACCTAATTTCCAAATATTCTAAGTGTTAATATTTATTTATATGATCATATCATAAAACAAATATCTTTGGTGTTTGTCTAGCTCGTTATTGGGTATGACCCGACTTGGATCATGACATACTAGCCAGATCAATTCAATATGTATTTTGGGCAGATCATTTCTATCAGAAACTACTGAGGAAACTTTACACTAAGTGTCAAGTCTTCCAAAGCCAAAGACTCAACTCTTCCGAAGTATAAAGATGAAGTTTTCCGAAGCTCTCAAGTCAAAGTCTTCCGAAGCTAAATAAATACAAGACTGATTTACCTTTAGAAGAGAGAGAAAAGTCACATTTTCCATCAACTTTATCATAAAGCAACCATCTATCCGCTGCCCATTCCGGTGGTTCACCAACTATCATCAGTTGGTGAAACTCCCATGCTTTATGATAAAATAGATAAGGTCTTTGTCTGCCTTGTGTTGTGACTCTTCCAATCCATTTGGGTCTCCATTTAGGCTTTGACTTCAGCACCAAACTCCTTTGGGCCTTCATCTTCTCCTTTCGGTTAAAACCGAGAAAGATAGTCTTGTTGCATCTTCTTTTACAAAACATATCCTAAAAACAATTTTTCTAGTAAAAGTAAAGTGCAACTAGCCTATTTATTTTACATACCAAATGAAAAATAAATAAATTACATACCCAATAGGAAGAATAAACATGTTTAATTATTACAAACCATTTGAATAATTAAAACAAATCACAACACATTCATCCATAGGTCTCGGCTTTGGTTATGAACAAATAAAATACATATCCACATATGTATGCAAAATCCAAAAGCATCACCTTGAACCATAGATTCTCAGCTGAAGCATAAATAGCCGAGAACCACGGTTTTGTTTCCAAAACAAAATCATCCAAATGATATAAATTTTCCAAGATTCCTATATACATGTCTAAATAGATCTTGAAAAATAAGGGATACTAGGGCTGAAGCCTCTCGGCCTTTTGGTGAATTATCACCAAGAAACCGAATTTTCAGTCCAAATGAAGCATGTATCCATATAACCGGCTCTTGATGCCATTGTTGGGTTTTCACAAGTTAAACAGATCTATTTTATCCTTATAAAATAGAAGAACGCAACGGAATATATGATTTTAAACTTGTTACAGTGAGCTAATATATATTTATATATAACATTTTTATATAAAATCAGTCAAAACCCATATGGATCGATATATGAAAGCATGCTTACAAACAACCATAGAAGGTACAAAGAACTACCTTCAATAATGAGGTTAGCAGGAGGTGAACGAGGATGGCAGCTCCTAAAGCAAGAAGCCTCAAGCTGGTCTACCCACGAGCCACCAACAAGAACACCGGTTGCTAGGATTTTCACTTATACAACTCCCCTTTTCTTTCTCTAGACCGATCGAGAGAATAAGGGGTTCTTACACCTTTCGTGTTCTCAAGTTGTGTGTTTTGAAAGATCTGCAAGCAATCTTATATTGCATGTCTTTGGAAACATAAAGTTCAGGAGAGAGAAAAGTGGGTAGGGCCCAGCCCCTCATCCCATCCGCATTTCTCAGAACAACATCCGCATTAGTTAATGCGGATGAAGTTGTTCGCCCGCATTTGTAAATGCGGGTGAAGTAATTCGTCCGCATTTGCAAATGGTCATCCTCATTAGTTAATGCGGATGTATGTTTCCATCAGCATTTCCAGAAATGCTCATCCTCATTTGTTCCAAAACAAATGCGGACAGGGATTGTTCATCCGCATTTGTAAATGCGGATGAGTAAACATCATCCGCATTTGTTCAACCACATCAAATGCGGTTGTGTAAAACGAATGAAGATGAATTAATATTCCTCTCTCTTTGAAATAAATTATCCACATAATTTATATACTACACAAGTGTAAATGTTTGGAAATCCAATTTCCAAATATTCTAAGTGTTAATATTTATTTATATGATCATATCATAAAACAAATATCTTTGGTGTTTGTCTAGCTCGTTATTGGGTATGACCTGACTTGGATCATGACATACTAGCCACATCAATTCAATATGTATTTTGGGCAGATCATTTCCATCAGAAACTACTGAGGAAACTTTACACTAAGTGTCAAGTCTTTCGAAGCCAAAGACTCAACTCTTCCGAAGTATAAAGATTAAGTCTTCCGAAGCTCTCAAGACAAAGTCTTCCGAAGCTGAATAAATACAAGACTGATTTACCTTTAGAAGAGAGAGAAAAGTCACCTTTTCCATTAACTTTATCATAAAGCAACCATCTGTCCGCTGCCCACTCTGGTGGTTCACCAACTATCATCAGTTGGTGAAACTCCCATGCTTTATGATAAAGTAGATAAGGTCTTTGTCTGCAAGTTTTTGTATCTGTTTCTTTTTGAACTTTTGTAGTAGAAAAGTAAAGTTAGTTATGGCCTATCATAGTCACTAGTCAAAAGGCAATCTGTCTTTTGACTTTAGGCTGATCTTGTTGTCTAGATTAGTCACATCCAACTGTCTTTCTGCATATTGACGGTTGTAGGTTTAGTATAAAGAGTCAAAGGTTCTTGTATTTCAAATATCAGTGCAAACACTTGTAATAGAACTGAAAAAGCAATATACTACTACCTTGAAAATTATTTTCTTGTGTTCTTGCTCTTACTTGTCTTGTGCATTGTATCATCTGTTTAAAGTTCTAAGTTCCTTATTTGAACTGTTAAGTGATATTAATATCCTCCTAAGTGTGTTAACTAAGTGTTTTGAACCCTCTAACAGTCTTGCATTTGGCATCAGAGCATTCCAGGCTCTTGTTTGCAAGATCTCACCATCTTCAAAACCTCTTAGTAACACACATCACTTAACTCTTTAAATGGCAGCTATCTCCAAAGTTGATATGGAAACTGGAACAATGACAAAGTCCCCACTGATCACTCCTGAGGATTTTGACACTTGGTGTTAAAGAATGGAAGGCTTTATCAAGTCTCAAGATTCCAGGATGTGGGAGTCTGTTGTAGATGGACCTCATGTACCATGCACCTCTTCAGCTGCTGCTGGTGGTGGCATGATACCAAAGGAGAGGGTGACTTTTCTGATGAAGACTGGAAAAGAATTGACATTGATCAGAAAGCCATGACAACCCTCCAAACTGCTCTTCCAAACTCCATCTACAGAGGTTTCAAGAAGTGCAAGACCGTAAACAGCTATGGGATGCACTGAAACTGATGTATGAGGGTTCAAATGAAGTCAAGGAGAACAAGAAGGATCTCCTAAAGCAGCAGTTTGAAAATTTCACCTTCAAGACAGGTGAAACCGTGACTCAACAATACTTCAGGTATGTTGAGATTGTGGATACTCTGGCTGATGTTGGGGTAACTATTGAGAACAGGGATATTGTTAGGAAGTTCATGTCCTCTCTTCCAAGACAATGGACACACTACTGTGTGGTCCTTAAGAGGACTGAAAACCTCAAGACCCTTACTCTCACTGAGTTGTATAGGATACTCAGTGGATACCAGATGGAGATGAATATGCAAAATTCATCTGGTAGCTCCAACACTCACTAGAGTTCAGCCCTTCATGTGGTTGAAAAGGATAGCAGAGAACCACAACATCATCTCATCTGCTACCCTGAGACTTCACAAAAAGGTCCTTTCATCACCTTCCCTGAGACACCCAGAGAGAGCTACATCCAAGGAAGTCCCTTTCAAGAGACAAGTTCTTCTCAAGTTTTTGTCTCCACTGATGAAAGTATAGGCAACTTTCTTTTCACTCTTGAAGACATGGACTGCATCCATCCAGATGATCTGGAGTACATGGAGATAGTCCAGCAAATGGCTCTTCTTACTCACAGAGCCCAGAAGTTCTACAAGAGGACTGGAAGAAGGCTTCCTAGCAATGCTGCCAGTGGCAAGTTTGGACTGGACAAGAGCAAAGTCAAGTGTTACAACTATAACCAGATGGGACACGTTGCTAGAGAATGCAAGGCACCTAAGTCAAATGGTGGCCAAGCTTCATCCAGGCCAAACTACATTGAAGGAGGGAACCAGAATGAGAAGCCAAGATAGCAAGCCGTAGTTGTTATTGAAGAAGGAGGCTTTGATTGGAGCTTTCAAGCTAAAGATGCATCTCCAAACCAAGCACTCATGACTGAACACGATGAAGCCAAGGTACTTGAACATCTTTGCTCTCCTGAATGTATTGCTAAAGTAAATAGATACAGGTCCTACAACTTGGAAATGAGATCTGATATTGAGTCTTTGAATATTTTAAAAGTTGATTTTAAAAGAGCTGAAAATGACTATAAACATAAAATAGAAGATCTAGAGAAAACAGTTTCAACTCTTAAACATGAGCAGACAAACTACAGCACTCAAATTAAGGATCTCATTACCAAGTTGACTAAATGCCAGGCTGAACTTGTGATCAGCAAAGCCAGGGCAGAAAAATGTGTTCTTGAAGAGGAAACCTTCAAGAACATGACAACCTCATCTCTGCATGCAAAAGTATGTTATCAGAACAAGCAGGGACTGGGATCTAGTGAGATAGCTCCTCCACACTCTCTACTATCAGTTAGATCTCCAAGGTATGGAACTGGTCAAGATGAGCTTCCATCCATAGACCCTAGTGATGAAGAGGATGAAGAGGAGAAGGTGAGGGATAACTCTGAGGTGAGTGAAGAGAGTAAATCCAAAAAGGGTCACCATGCTCCTAAGGAGGAAAAAGAAGCTGGTTTGAGCAAAACCAAAAGGAAGAACTTGATCAGAAGAGCAAAGAGAAGATCAAGAAAAGCTCAAGAGGTCAAGACCACCTTTGATCCCAAACAGAAACAAGTGTTTGTCTCTACAGGGTTCAAGGTGATAAAAGCTGAAGATCCTGCCAAGAATTCTAGTACCAAGAGTTCTACTTCAGCTTCAACTCACTCCAGCAACAACAAGAAGATTGATCAGCTGTGTCACTGCTACACAGCCTGAACCATCCATTTTTAAAAGCAAGCTTCACCCTAAGAAGCCTGCTGCATCATCTGAAAAGGTGAAAGAGGAAAAGAAAGTGTTCAAGCTTAGTCTTCTTTGGAAAAGAAGGCTCTCAGAAGAAAAGATATAGACTGTGTTATGTGTGGTAGTACCTCACATCTGGCTAAGGATTGTCAATACAATCCAAAGGGCACTATCCACATGATCAAGAAGAAAACTTCTGAGAGGAAGAAGAAACAAACAGCTTCGGAAGGAAAATCTGTTTCCTTCGGAAGCTCCAAAATGAAGAAAAAGGCAAATGAACCATTGCCTTCGGAAGGAAAATTGGTCACGAAAGAAAGGAATGCTTCCGAAGTACTGAGGCCTGCTACAGTGAAAGCAAGATCTTCCAAAGGATCAGTCTCCAACGCTTCCGAAGCCACAAAAGCTTTCGAAGCATTGAAGGTCAAGCCCAATCTTTCAAAGGTGGTGTAGAAGATGAAGGAAGACCATATGGCTAAAAGTTCATCATCAAAAACAACAAAAGATCCCCAAAACCTGAACATAGGATCTATTACTGTTTTATTGCCTTTAACTCATTCTAATAAGCCCAAGACCAATGAGGCTTGGGTTTCCAAATGTAACTAAATCATCTCTTTTGTGCAGGGACAGCTAAAGACCAACAAAAATATCTGGATTGTTGATAGTGGCTGCTCCAGGCACATGACTGGCAATGAGTCCTTGCTTTAAAACTTTGAAAGGACTGATGGAGGACCAGTTGCTTTTGGGGGAGATGTAGGAGGGTACATTACTGGCAGGGGCAAGGTTACAAATGGTAAGCTCAGTATTGAGAAGGTAAACTTTGTCAAAGAGCTTGGATACAATCTTCTGAGTGTGTCCCAGTTTTGTGACCAAAAACATCATATGCTCTTTACTGAGCATGAGTGCATTGTTCTCAAGCCTGGGGTTGACATTTCTCCTGAGCATATTTTGCTTAGAGCCCCCAGGAAAGGAAACATGTACAAGATGGACTTGCAGGAAGCATCTCCATCTAGAGAGGTTTCTTGCTTTCTATCTAAAGCAAATAGTGATGAGTCTTTTCTTTGGCATAAGAGAATGTGCCATGTAAACTTTAAAAACATGAATAAACTGATTAAGAATGATTTGGTAACTGGAATACCAAAGAAAGAGTTTATAAGTGATGACCACTGTGTTGCATGCCTGAAAGGGAAGCAACACAAAGGGTCTCACAAGCCAAAGGAAATAAACTCTATCACTACTCCCCTACACTTGTTACATATGGATCTGTTTGGCCCCACCTGTGTAATGAGTCTAGGAAGGACCTCATACTGTTTAGTGATCACAGATGATTTCACAAGATTCACTTGGGTGTTTTTCCTTAGAACTAAGGATGAAACCTCTGAAATCTTGAAGAATTTCATTCTGAAAATTGAGAATCAATCTGATCACAAGGTCAAAATCATAAGATGTGATCAGGGAACCGAATTTAAAAACCAAATCCTTGATACATTTTGTGATGAGAAGGGTATTTTAAGACAATATAGTGCTCCCAGGACTCCTCAGCAAAATGGTGTTGCTGAAAGGAGAAACAGGACACTTATTGAAGCTGCAAGAACTATGTTGTCTGACTCTAAGCTGCCCATCACCTTCTGGGCAGAGGCTGTCAACACAGCCTGCTATGTGCAGAACAGAGTTTTAGTAGTTAAGACACATGGTAAGACTCCTTATGAACTGTGGCACAAAAGGAGAACATTTATTGGTTTTCTCAGAACATTTGGATGTCCTTGCACCATCTTGAATACCAAAGATCAAATAGCTAAGTTTGCTAAGAAATCAAATGATGGACACTTTGTTGGATACTCCTCTCAAGCCAAGGCTTATAGAGTATACAATCTCAGAACTAGAATCATTGAGGAGTCAGCCAATGTGACTTTCAATGAACACACAACCTGTGTGAAAGGTCTCACAAAGGGAAGCAACACAAAGGGTCACACAAGCCAAAGGAAATAAACTCTATCACTACTCCCCTACACTTGTTACATATGGATCTGTTTGGCCCCACCAGTGTAATGAGTCTAGGAAGGACCTCATACTGTTTAGTGATCACAGATGATTTCACAAGATTCACTTGGGTGTTTTTCCTTAGAACTAAGGATGAAACCTCTGAAATCTTGAAGAATTTCATTCTGAAAATTGAGAATCAATCTGATCATAAGGTCAAAATCATAAGATGTGATCAGGGAACCAAATTTAAAAACCAAATCCTTGATACATTTTGTGATGAGAAGGGTATTTTAAGACAATATAGTGCTCCCAGGACTCCTCAGCAAAATGGTGTTGC
Organism: Flaveria sonorensis; assembly: GCA_025506505.1. Classification (NCBI taxonomy): domain Eukaryota; kingdom Viridiplantae; phylum Streptophyta; class Magnoliopsida; order Asterales; family Asteraceae; genus Flaveria; species Flaveria sonorensis. The sequence continues at coordinate 52,828,290 of CM046429.1, forward strand.
TGAAAGGAGAAACAGGACACTTATTGAAGCTGCAAGAACTATGTTGTCTGACTCTAAGCTGCCCATCACCTTCTGGGCAGAGGCTGTCAACACAGCCTGCTATGTGCAGAATAGAGTTTTAGTAGTTAAGACACATGGTAAGACTCCTTATGAACTGTGGCACAAAAGGAGACCATTTATTGGTTTTCTTAGAACATTTGGATGTCCTTGCACCATCTTGAATACCAAAGATCAAATAGCTAAGTTTGCTGAGAAATCAAATGATGGACACTTTGTTGGATACTCCTCTTAAGCCAAAGCTTATAGAGTATATAATCTCATAACTAGAATCATTAAGGAGTCAGCCAATGTAACTTTCAATGAACACACATCCTGTGTGAAAGGTTCTGGTCCGGATTGGCTATTTGACCTTGATTTAGTTACCAACTGTTTTAACAAATCTTGTGAGAATGTTTCAGGATCTATGAATAATAGGTCAACAGAGGATCATGACCCAAGATTTGAGCTGAGAAGACCAAACAAGAAAACTACTTCAGCTCCAATAGTGACTAACCCTGTCATTGAGGCTCCAATCAGCACAAGCATGACAAATACTGCTGATTCAACTGAATTACCCTCAAAGTCCAGTTCAGAGGCTCAGAATTCAGGTGAAGGAACCTCCAATGCAGGAGGAATGGATGGTGGTGACAGTGATCAAGAATTTCTTGATGCTGATAACCACTCCATTAAAGACAACATTAATGATGTCACACACTCATTGGATCAAGTTTATCTTGATAAGTGTGCTGATGTGGTGGGGGACTCTTCTTTGCCGGATCAAAATTTCTGTAATCTTGATCTGTCCAACCAACTTGCTGTGATCCCTCAACTCAGGATCCACAAGTCACATCCCACCACAAACATCATTGGAAATATTGACTCAGGGGTGAGAACAAGAGGACAAACTCATGACAGCCATGTTTGTCTACATTCTTGTTTCTTATCTCAAATTGAGCCTAAGAAAGTTGATGAGGCTCTAAAGGATGGAAGCTGGATTGAAGCAATGCAAGAAGAATTGCTTTAAATCAAAAGACAGAAGGTGTGGAACTTATGCCCTCTTCCTCAAGGGAAGACTGTCATAGGTACCAAGTGGGTATTTAGGAACAAGAAGGATGATAGAGGGATCATCATCAAAAACAAGGCTAGACTGGTTGTCCAAGGATACACACAAGAAGAAGGAATTGATTATACTGATGTCTTTGCTCCTGTAGCAAGACTTGAAGCTGTAAGGATATTCCTGGCTTATGCTGCATCCAAGGATTTTAAGGTCTACCAGCTTGATGTGAAGTGTTCCTTTCTTTATGGGGTGATTGATGAAGAAGTTTATATTAAACAACCACCTGGCTTTGCAGACCCAGATCATCTTGATTATGTCTGCAAGCTTGATAAAGCCCTTTATGGACTACATCAAGCTCCAAGAAAGTGGTATGAGACACTATCAACATACTTCTGCAATCATGGATACAAAAGTGGTACTATTAATGGGACTCTCTTCATCAAAGATACAGGAAATGACACATTGCTAGTTTAGATATATGTAGACGACATCATCTTTGGTTCAACTAATGCAAAGCTCTGCAAAGACTTTGAGATGCTGATGAAGAATAGATTTGAAATGAGTGCCATAGGGGAACTCAATTTCTTTCTGGGTATTCAAGTGAAGCAAGTTGAAGATGGCATCTTCATAAGTCAGTCAAAGTATGTTTAGGACATACTCATAAGATTCAAGATGACTGACTGTAAGGTTGCAAGGACACCCATAGCCAGAAATCACTCCCTTGGTCCTAATCTTGAGGGAGAGTCTGTTGATGAGCATCTCTACAGGGCTATGATTGGGTCACTTATGTATCTTACTGCTAGCAGGCCTGATATCATGTTTGCCATATGCATATGTGTAAGATATCAAGCAAACCCTAAGATGTCACACCTAATCACTGTTAAAAGGATTCTTAGATATCTCAAAGGTGCTCCAAATCTAGGCCTTTGGTATCTAAGGAATTCAGACTTTAATCTGTATGCTTATACAGATAGTGACTATGGTGGTTGCAACATGACTGCAAAGTCCACATCTAGGGGGTGTTAGTTTCTTGGTGGAAGGATAATCTCTTGGTAATGCAAGAAGCAATCCTGTGTGTCTGCATCAACTGCTGAAGCTGAATACATTGCTACTGCAAGCTGCTGTGCTCAAATGCTTTGGATTCAGAATCAGATGCTTGACTATGGATTCAACTTCAAGGAGACTCCCATCCACATAGTCAATAACAGTGCTATCTCTATTATAGAGAATCCTGTGCAGCACTCAAGGACCAAACACATCAACATCAGGTATCATTTGATTAGGGATAACTTTGAAAAGGGCTTGATAAAACTAATCAAAGTTAACACAAATAAACAATATGTTGATCTGTTCACAAAGGCTTTTAATGAACAGAGATTTAAATATCTTGTATCAGCTATTAGGATGATTAACTTTGTCTGAAATAACTTAATCAAATTTTTCTCCTAAAAATTGTGTGTCCTAAGTTGTATATTAGCTCACCTCATAAGCCCAGTTCTCTTTGGAAGAAAATAAAATTTTAAACTGATATTCCTTAGAATGATAAATTTTTTTTTTACTTTCGGAAGAAGTGAAATTGTCTTCCCAAGAAATTTATGTCCTAAAAATCCTTCAACTTGTTTATCTAAGATTTACCTTCGGAAGAAATTCTTGAAGTATCTTCCGAAGCTTAAGTCTCTTATAAACAATTTAATGTATTTTAAGAACAAATTTCTTCCGAAAGCAATTTAGTTTCGGAAGACTTACTCATTTCTTCCGAAGTCAAAATTTTCAAAATCCTTAGGGATATCTTCCGAAGCATAATTTACCTTCGAAAGCTTTGTTTAAAATCTTCCGAAGCCACAATTGTCTTCGGAAGTTATTTTCTACTTCCAAGAAAACTAACTTTTTGGGCTCTTTTTTGAAAGTAGGACCCACATCCGGATTTCAAAGTTTATCTTTTCAATTAACTTTGTCTCAAATCCAGTGTATATCTTTCCAAACGGTTCTCTTTCATCTCACCTCTCTCATTGATCTTTAACCTAACTTACCCCCAAATTTCATCTTCTTCTACCTTCCTTCACTACAAAGCTTCCAAATGGCCAACCCTGATCGTCGTAATGACCAGGATTTCTCCATGCACCTGCATAGGCAACACAACCAAGTTGCTCTATTAGACACTGAGAAGGATCCAAGCTTCTTAGACGTTTGTAGGTTTCTTTCTTTGTCTCATTACTACACCTCCCTTACAATCGATCCTCCTCTCTATGAGGATCAATTGCTTGAGTTCTGGCGGACCTGTTAAGAGGTTACTATGGACGGGGAGAAGGCATTGTCTGCCATAATGCAGGGGAGGACACTGTTCATCACTCCAGCCATCATAAACACCCATCTTCAGCTGGATGATGAAGAAGGTGAAATGTCCTTCCCAAAGACTGCTGTAAACCATTCCTTTGAGCAGATGGGATACAAGGAGACTTCACAGTCAAGAACTTCAAGAAGGGGAGGGTCTCATACCAATGGAAATACCTCCTCCATGTCGTTATCCACAGCCTATCCAACAAACATGGAGGATGGGACCAGATTCCAGAAGACCTTTCCTTTATTGTCCATGGGATGGTTCAAGGGGTCAAATTTAGGTACTCTCAGTTTGTTTTTACAAATTTACTTGCAAATTTGGACTCCTTAGAATATTACAGGTTCCCTAGGTATGTTCAACACATTCTCAACTGTGAATTGGGACCACAGTTGAGGGGAACAGGCAATGTTCTTAAACTTGCACATATGAGGCCCGACATTTTCAAAACAATAAAAAAGCCATATGTTGGTTTCTCAGGGGTAGAAACAGCCCTAGTTCCGAAAATGTTTGAGCTCATTGCTCAGGGTGAAATCCTAGCAGCACCAGCTAGTGATGAACCAACACCCTCCACTTCTCAACCACCATCAAGGCCAAACATTACCATCACTTACACTAGAAAATCCAAACGAACCCCTGCACCTGCTATTAAGCATGTGCAGGCCCCCATATCATAACCTACACAGGAGGAAGTGGACACTAGAGCTCCCACTTCCCCTGAGGAGCAAACCACTTGTAAGGCCCCGTTCCCGGAGACCTCACAGTTGGACATTCACAGCACTATTCATAAAGCACTTCATAACTCATTATCACGATGCAGCGGAATTTAAACATTTAAAAGCCATTCATTAATTCGTAAACGCTGTTGCTAAGTAATACATGTTCGGTACAGTTATAAAAGATCATTAGTTTGCATTACAAAACAACAATGTTATATTCATGAATGGATGTCAGCCTTGTCCCGACGAGTAGCCTCCCCGAGTGCCATCCTCAGGAATATTACCTGCTAACTGAAAACGCATAAAAGTCAGCCTTGCTGAGTGAGTTCTAGTTTTAAAATCATAAAAATATCTTGATAGCTTTGTATACAAAATACTTCTTGAAGAAAATATCTTATCTTTCCTTCGGATGTGATCACACATCATACATACAAATCATATCCATTACATTATCACCATTCTCTTTCTTGCTTATTATTATTATCTTTCACTATCGATATGGACCAAAGTGCTATACCCCCCATAAAATGCGCATAAACCTGGTACTGGGCCTTGAAGTCTATAAATAGACTCCATTCGTGGTGCACATATGCTGGCACCAGTACCGGGGCAACAACAGTGGTCCCCTGAATCTTAAAGATTGACCCTGTGTACATCCTTTAGGTTAGCTAAACCATACACAGTTGAGCTAACGACAACATGGTCGTGCACCTCCTGTAAATTTTAACTTGCAAGTCTTTCATTCTTTAAGTTCCACTTTTCGTTAATATTAATCTATCACTTGATTAATAATACTTCATAATTACGAACAAACCACATAAGGCCACACAATAGTATCATAATAGGCACATAACGGCAACCCACATCAGGCATAAGATAACCAAATAAAAGCATCAAGTCAACCGTGGTCAAATCCTAATTTCTGATCTTCCAAAATTCCAGAAAATTTCTTAAGTCCTAAAGAAATACGGATGAACAGAACCAATGCGGATGAACAACTTGCAAACGCGGATGAACAAAACTAATGCGGATGAACAACTTGCAAATGCGGATGAACACTTGGTAATTATTCTGTTGTAAAAGAAATGCTGGACACTGTAGCAAATGCGCATGTATAAAAAGAAATGCTGATGAACACTTAGGCTGAATTTAGGCAAATGCGGCTGAACAAAGGTGAATGTGGGTGAACAAAACACTTATGCAATTATCACGGTGTAAATGCGGATGAACCATCAGATCAGTAAATGATACTTAGGCTATAACCAGTTCTAAAACCTCATTTTCATACATTCTTAACATCGATCTATCATGCTAAACTCTTAGAACAAGCTTACAACCTCATAAAACACAGAAATTCATACACATACGTAAGCAGTCAACATACATGACGGTTGTAAAACATTTTAAATGCATTTTCAGCCCCAAAGAAGTTTAAAAACAGAGAATCGGGGTCCTAGAACTCACCTAATGCAGCAAACAAGTGAATCTCCTCCCAACTTGCGTGCACAAGAGTTCAAACACCGAGAACAAGCCAAAACAAACACCAAACACCAAGAACACATAGAAATCAATTTCTAAGGTTAAAACCTCACAGAAACCGAACCAATTAATCATAAAAACCTACTAACCTTGAGGATTATTCTTCTTCACAATTCTACCGAGAGAAAACACAAAACCCAGCTTTCTTTCTTTCTTTTCTTCTTCGGAAAGCAACAGCAGAAAGAGCATGGGTGACCATGCTCTTTATACACCCACTTTTGACTTTTGTATTATATTACACTTTTCACCCTTCAACTTTGACCTTTATAAAAAAATTCGGGTGTTACAAGTCTACCCCCCTTAAAGAGGTTTCGTCCCCGAAACCTGTCACTCTTCGAATAACTGTGGGTAATGCTGTCTCATCACTTCTTCGGTCTCCCACGTAGACTCGGATCCTTTTCGGTGTTTCCACTGTACCCGCACAAGTGGAACCACTTTATTTCTCAATATCTTCTCATTTCGGTCGATGATTGCCACTGGTTGCTCCACATAATTGAGCCGTTCATCCACTTCAATATCATCCAATGGTACAATCATATCTTCGTTAGCTAAGCATTTTCTTAGATGAGATACATGGAATATCGGGTGAATCCCACTTAACTCATCGGGCAATTCTAGATGGTAGGCCACTTCTCCTACTCGTGCAACGATTCGGAAAGGCCCTATGTATCTTGGACTCAACTTGCCCCTCTTCCGGAATCGGATGATCCTTTTCCATGGTGAGACCTTTAACATAACTTTATCACCCACGTTGAACTCGATGGGTCTACTCCTCTTATCGGCATACGACTTCTGTCTATCCTTCGCCGCCTTCATAAAGGCTTTGATCTTTTCCAGCTTCTCAGCTGTAGCCTCAATCACCTCGATGCTTCCCAATTCTTTCTGCCTAATGTCTCCCCAACACACGAGCGTTCTACACCTCCTACCGTACAGCATCTCGTATGGTGGCATACCAATGCTGGCATGATAACTATTGTTGTACGAGAATTTTGCTAACGGTAGGTGATCATCCCAACTCCCTCCAAAGTCGATCACACATGCCCGGAGCATACCCTCAAGCATCTGAATTGTCCGTTCAGACTGACCATCTGTCTGAGGATGGTAAGCCGTGCTAATGTGTAGTCTCGTCCCATGGCATCATGGAATCTCTTCCAAAACATCGATGTGAACTGGGTGTCACGATCTGACACAATAGACACCGGCACACCATAGCGAGCTACAATCTCTTTGATGAATAGCTCCGCCAGTCTCTCGGAGGAATACTTCTCGCGGATCGGTAAGAAGTGAGCACTCTTTGTCAATCGGTCAACTATCACCCAGATGGTATCGCACCCCTTCGCAGTACGGGGTAGCTTCGTTATGAAGTCCATGGTGATGTGCTCCCACTTCCACTCGGGTATATCAAACGGTTGGGTCTTCCCGTATGGTTTCTGATGTTCTGCCTTCACTTGCAAGCAAGTAAGGCACTTACTTACACACTCTGCCACGTCACGTTTCATACCCGGCCACCAGTAGTCTTTCTTCATGTCTTGATACATCTTGGTAGCACCGGGATGAATGGAGTATCGAGTTTTATGAGCTTCGTCCATAATTCGCCCACGTAGATTCCCATATCAAGGAATCCATATTCAACCAAAGCAGGTTTTAACACCGTGGGTATTCTCCCCTAATTCTGCAACTAGACCTCTCATTCGTTCGAAGTTGAGGCGATCTTCTTTCAACGCCTCTTCCTGAAATTCTTGGACTTGCGTCATCGTATCCGGGGTCATTATTAACTGATACGCCTTCACCTGAATCGGCTCGGGTCTCTCCTTCCAGCTAAGGGCGTCGGCCACTACGTTGGCCTTGCTCGGGTGGTAATGGATCTCACAATCGTAATCCTTAATCAGCTCTAACCACCTCCTCTGCCTCATGTTGAGATCTTTCTGCTCGAAAAATATTTCATGCTCTTGTGATCCGTGAAGATTGTGCACTTGGTCCCGTATAAATAGTGCCTCCAGATCTTCAACGCAAAGACCACCGCAGCCAATTCTAAATCATGAGTGGGGTAATTAACTTCGTGGGTCTTTAACTGTCGGGACGCGTAAGCTATCACTCGTCCACGTTGCATTAGCACGCAACCCACTCCCGAATAAGATGCATCTGAATACACCACTAAGTCTTCACTTCCTTCGGGCAAGGTCAAAATAGGAGCTTGAGTTAATCTTGCCTTTTACTCCTCAAAAGCATCCTCCTGTTCTCGTCCCCACACAAACTTCACATCCTTGCGTGTCAACTTAGTCAAAGGTGAGGCTATCTTTGAAAAGTCTTGGATAAACCTTTGGTAGTAACCCGCCAAACCCAAGAAACTACGAATCTCGGATGGCGTCTTTAGAGACTTCCATTGCATTACCGCCTCAACCTTTGCCGGGTCCACCATAATTCCTTCGGTATTCACCACATGACCCAGAAATTGAACTTCCCGCAGCCAAAAAGCACACTTAGAGAATTTAGCATACAACTTCTCCTTTCTAAGTGTCTCCAACACTTCACGTAGGTGGCCGGCATGTTCTTCCTTGCTCTTCGAATAAATCAGAATATCATCAATAAACACAATCACTGATTTATCTAACATCGGCCGACACACTCGGTTCATCAAATCCATAAAGGCAGCGGGCGCATTAGTTAAACCGAATGACATAACGAGAAACTCATAATGTCCATAACGCGTGCGGAACGCTGTCTTCGGGATATCTTGTTCCTTTACCTTCAGCTGATGGTAGCCAGATCGAAGATCTATTCGGGAAAACCAACTGGCACCTTGAAGCTGATCAAACAGGTCGTCAATCCTTGGTGGGGGCATCTGTTCTTCACTGTCGTTCAACTCCCGGTCGTCTATACACATTCTCATACTACCGTCTTTCTTCTTTACGAATAATACCAGAGCACCCCAAGGAGAGATACTCGGTCTAATAAACCCCTTATCCATTAGTTCCTGTAGCTGATCCATCAGTTCTTTCATCTCGGTCGGAGCTAACCGATACGGTGCCTTGGCAACGGGTTGCACACTAGGTATCAGGTCGATCTGAAATTCTATCTCATAGTCCGGTGACACACCTGGTAGATCTTCGGGAAACACATCCGGGAAATCACGTACTACTGGCACTTCCGATAATTGTGGTATCGACACGTCCACATCCTTTACGTATGCCAAGTAGGAACAACATCCGCGCCTCATACCCTTCTCTGCCACTGCCATCGAAATCACTTTCGGAACCGTAGTGACGCGATCACCATAAACTATCACTGAACTCCCATCGGGTGCAACTAACAGAATCATCTTCTTCCGACACACGATGTTTGCCTCATAGGCTGCCAACCAATCCATCCCCAGAACTACATCAAATCCTCCTAAGGGCATCATAAATAGTTTAGCAGAGAACCTATGGCCTTCTAACTCTATGCCACAATCCTCAATCATATCAGAAATTCTGGTAGAATTACCAATAGCAGTTTCTATATCAAATGGCTCATCAATTCTTCTACTACTACAGGCAATTTAGCACAAAAGGCAGCAGATATGAAACTCCTACTAGCACCAGAATCAAATAATACAGAGGCACAAGTTTGGTTTACTAGGAACACACCTGACACGACATCGGGGTCTACCCGGGCTTCCTCTCGGGCCATCGTGAAGGCCCTTGCACTTGCCCTCTGCCCTCCTTCTTCCGGCCTCTTCTTTAACCCAGAACTTTCGGCCTTTGGCTTCTTGCAATCCTTGTTCATATGGCTGACTTCACCACAGTTAAAGCACCGTAGGGCTCCACACATCTTTGAAATGTGACCGGGCTTGCCACATTTGTAGCAGACATTCATTCCCAAGTGGCATTCCCTGCTATGTTCCTTCCCACCCTTATCACACTTCCTCAACCCCGAGCTTGCAGTAACCACTCGGCGATCATCCATCCTCGGCCTTTTACTGTTCAGGTTGAAACCACCGCGTCCGAATCTCTTCCCGTTCCAACTCCTGTTATTACCACCCGTCTTCTTCACCTCCACCACCTCCACTTCTCTTTCATCATACAGTCTCCCAGCTAAATCCACTTCCGACCTAAAAGTGCTCAGTCGGGCAGTGATCAAGTGCCTATGGATGTCCGCAGGCAACCCCTGAATATACCGCTTGATCTTCCTTGAAGCCGGTGTAACTTGATCAGGCACTAGCCTCGCCATTTCGTTAAACTTGGTGGTATATTGCTGGTGGGTCATGGTTCCAGCCTCAAGTTATAGGAACTCTCTCTCTATCTTGTCGAGTTCTCGATGGGGATAGAATTCCTTAATCACTAACCTTTTTAGTTCACTCCATCTCATCCTTCCGACAGCCCTGTTGCCCTCGGCTTGGACAAGATTGTCCCACCAACACAAAGCCGAGTCGACAAATGAGTGAGTGGCAAATTTCACCTTCTGATCCTCTCCGCACTCACTAATATCTAACACTGACTCCATCTCTCTAACCCAGCAGTGGGCAGTAGCAGCGTTACCGTTGCCGTCAAAAGTAGGGGGTTTACACCATTGGAATGCCCTCTGGCTGCATCCCCTCACGGTTTCCCGTACCTCTACATCTTCTTCATCACTGGAGGCTCCCCTTTCGACATTTATCTCCTCCTCATCATCATGATTTTCCTCATTCTCCCTTCTCCCGATAGCAGCCCTTCTCTCTTCCTCCCTTTCTTTCCTCTCATCCTTTCTTACGGCCCGGATCACTTCAGTCACGACAGATGGTAGGATCGTCTGCATGACTTGGTAAACCTCCTCCACCACTGCCTCTTTCACTGAGGCCCTCAAATTGGCACTCTCATCCACTCCCTCCGGGTGATGAAGCTCAGGCTCAGCAGGAGCTGTCTCTGTAGTTCTTGCCTTGTTCTTTACGGCCCGGGGTCTGCCAGCACGACCACCCCGTACACCACCTCCAGAAGCCTTAGATGATCTACCTCAAGCCATCCTCTAACACTATAATATCTAAACACCAACACTGTCATTCAAGGTAATAGCTCAGTTAACGTTAAGTATAGTAAGTCCCTAATTACAGTGGCCAGTTGTGATTAGCCACTTACTTTACTCTTCATTCCCCGAGCATTTCCTATCCTGACTACATCAGTATTCAAATCTACTAAATCACATAAATCAAATAGCATGCGCACATAATACCGGTTATCATAATAAAAGAAATACCTGATGGCACGTAGCTACTCGGGCTGGCATCCCTCCATTCGGTCCCATTATCAGTTTAAGTTTAGGTTTTTGAAAATATTTACCTATTTCTCTTAAACATTGGCTCTGATACCAACTTGTAAGGCTCCGTTCCCAGAGACCTCACAGTTGGACATTCACAACACTATTCATAATGCACTTCATAATTCATTATCACGATGCAGCGGAATTTAAACATTTAAAAGCCATTCATTAATTCGTAAACGCTGTTGCTAACTAATACATGTTTGGTACAGTTACAAAAGATCATTAGTTTGCATTACAAAACAACAATGTTGTATTCATGAATGGATGTCAGCCTTGTCCCGACGAGTAGCCTCCCCGAGTGCCATCCTCAGCAATATTACCTGCCAACTGAAAACGCATAAAAGTCAGCCTTGCTGAGTGAGTTCTAGTTTTAAAATCATAAAAATATCTTGATAGCTTTGTATACAAAATACTTCTTGAAGAAAATATCTTATCTTTCCTTCGGATGTGATCACACATCATACATACAAATCATATCCATTACATTATCACCATTCTCTTTCTTGCTTATTATTATTATTATTATTATTATCTTTCACTGTTGATATGGACCAAAGTGCTATACCCCCCATAAAATGCGCATAAACCTGGTACTGGTCCTTGAAGTCTATAAATAGACTCCATCCGTGGTGCACATATGCTGGCACTAGTACCAGGGCAACAACAGTGGTCCCCTCATTCTTAAAGATTGACCATGTGTACATACTTTGGGTTAGCTAAACCGTACACAGTTGAGCTAACGACAACATGGTCGTGCACCTCCTGTAAATTTTTACTTGCAAGTCTTTCATTCTTTAAGTTCCACTTTTCGTTAATATTAATCTTTCACTTGATTAATAATACTTCATAATTACGAACAAACAACATAAGGCCACACAATAGTATCATAATATGCACATAAGGGCAGCCCACATCATGCATAAGATAATCAAATAAAAGCATCAAGTCAACCGTGGTCAAATCCTAATTTCTGATCATCCAAAATTCCAGAAAATTTCTTAAGTCCTAAAGAAATGCGGATGAACAGAAACAATGCGGATGAACGACTTGCAAATGCGGATGAACAAAACTAATGCGGATGAACAACTTGCAAATGCGGATGAACAACTTGCAAATGCGGATGAACACTTGGTAATTATTCTATTGTAAAAGAAATGCTGGACACTGTAGCAAATACGCATTTATAAAAAGAAATGCTGATGAACACTTAGGCTGAATTTAGGCAAATACGGCTAAGCAAAGGTGAATGCGGGTGAACAAAACATTTATGCAATTATCACGGTGTAAATGCGGATGAATCATCAGATCAGTAAATGAGACTTATGCTATAACCAGTTCTAAAACCTCATATTCATACATTCTTAACATCGATCTATCATGCTAAACTCTTAGAACAAGCTTACAACCTCATAAAACACAGAAATTCATACACATACGTAAGCAGTCAACACACACGACGGTAGTAAAACATTTTAAATGCATTTTCAGCCCCAAAGAAGTTTAAAAACAGAGAATCGGGGTCCTAGAACTCAACTATTGCAGCAAACAAGTGAATCTCCTCCCAACTTGCGTGCACAAAAGTTCAAACACCTAGAACAAGCCAAAACAAACACCAAACACCAAGAACACATAGAAATCAGTTTCTAAGGTTGAAACCTCACAGAAACCGAACCAATTAATCACAAAAATCTACTAACCTTGAGGATTCTTCTTCTTCACAATTTGACCGAGAGAAAACAAAAAACCCAGCTTTCTTTCTTTCTTTTCTTCTTCGGAAAGCAGCAGCAGAAAGAGCATGGGTGACCATGCTCTTTATACACCCACTTTTGACTTTTGTACTATATTACACTTTTGACCCTTCAACTTTGGCCTTTATAAAAAAATTCGGGTGTTACAAGTCTACCCCCCTTAAAGAGGTTTCGTCCCCGAAACCTGTCACTCTTCGAATAACTGTGGGTAATGCTGTCTCATCACTTCTTCGGTCTCCCACGTAGACTCGGATCCTTTTCGGTGTTTCCACTGTACCCGCACAAGTGGAACCACTTTATTTCTCAATCTCTTCTCCTTTCGGTCGATGATTGCCACTGGTTGCTCCACATAATTGAGCCATTCATCCACTTCAATATCATCCAATGGTACAATCATATCTTCGTCAGCTAAGCATTTTCTTAGATGAGATACATGGAATGTCGGGTGAATCCCACTTAACTCATCGGGCAATTCTAGATGGTAGGCCACTTCTCCTACTCGTGGAACGATTCGGAAAGGCCCTATGTATCTTGGACTCAACTTGCCCCTCTTTCGGAATCGGATGATCCCTTTCCAAGGTGAGACCTTTAACATAACTTTATCACCCACGTTGAACTTGATGGGTCTACGCCTCTTATCAGCATACGACTTCTGTCTATCCTTCGCCGCCTTCATAAAGGCTTTGATCTTTTCTAGATTCTCAGTCATAGCCTCAATCACCTCGATGCTTCCCAATTCTTTCTGCCCAATGTCTCCCCAACACACGAGCGTTCTACACCTCCTACCGTACAGCATCTCGTATGGTGGCATACCAATGCTGGCATGATAACTATTGTTGTACGAGAACTCTGCTAACGGTAGGTGATCATCCCAACTCCCTCCAAAGTCGATCACACATGCACGGAGCATATCCTTGAGCGTCTGAATCGTCCGCTCAGACTGACCATCTGTCTGAGGATGGTAAGCCGTGCTAATGTGTAGTCTCGTCCCCATGGCATCATGGAATCTCTTCCAAAACATCGATGTGAACCGGGTGTCACGATCTGACACAATAGACACCGACACACCATGGCGAGCTACAATCTCTTTGATGAATATGTCCGCCAGTCTCTCGGAGGAATACGTCTCGCGGATCGGTAGGAAGTGAGCACTCTTTGTCAATCGGTCAACTATCACCCAGATGGTATCGCACCCCTTCGCAGTACGGGGTAGCTTCGTTATGAAGTCCATGGTGATGTGCTCCCACTTCCACTCAGGTATATCAAACGGTTGGGTCTTCCCGTATGGTTTCTGATGTTCTACCTTCACTTGCAAGCAAGTAAGGCACTTACTTACACACTCTGCCACGTCACGTTTCATACCCGGCCACCAGTAGTCTTTCTTCATGTCTTGATACATCTTGGTAGCACCGGGATGAATGGAGTATCGAGTTTTATGAGCTTTGTCCATAATTCGCCCGGGTATCAGGTCGATCTGAAATTCTATCTCACGGTCCGGTGGCACACCTGGTAGATCTTCGGGAAATACATCCGGGAAATCACGTACCACTGGCACTTCCGATAATTGTGGTATCGACACGTCCACATCCTTTACGTATGCCAAGTAGGCACAACATCCGTGCCTCATACACTTCTCTGCCACTGCCATCGAAATCACTTTCGGAACCATAGTGACGCGATCACCATAAACTATCACTGAACTCCCATCGGGTGCAACTAACAGAATCATCTTCTTCTGACACACGATGTTTGCCTCATAGGCTGCCAACCAATCCATCCCCAGAACTACATCAAATCCTCCTAAGGGCATCACAAATAGTTTAGCAGAGGACCTATGGCCTTCTAACTCTATGCCACAATCCTCAATCATATCAGAAATTCTGGTAGACTTACCAATAGCAGTTTCTATATCAAATGGTTCATCAATTCTTCTACTACAACAGGCAATTTAGCATAGAAGGCAACAGATATGAAACTCCTACTAGCATCAGAATCAAATAATACAGAGGCACAAGTTTGGTTTACTAGGAACACACCTGACACGACATCGGGGTCTACCCGGGCTTCTCTCGGGTCATCGTGAAGGCCCTTGCACTTTCCCTCTGCCCTCCTTCTTTCGGCCTCTTCTTTAACCCAGAACTTTCAGCCTTTGGCTTCTTGCAATCCTTGTTCATATGGCCGACTTCACCACAGTTAAAGCACCGTGGGGCTCCACACATCTTTGAAATGTGACCGGGCTTGCCACATTTGTAGCAGACATTCATTCCCAAGCGGCATTCCCCGCTATGTTCCTTCCCACACTTATCACACCTCCTCATCGAGCTTGCAGTAACCACTCGGCGATCATCCATCCTCGGCCTTTTACTGTTCGGGTTGAAACCACCGCGCCCGAATCTCTTCCCGTTCCAACTCTTGTTATTACCACCCGTCTTCTTCACCTCCACCACCTCCACTTCTCTTTCATCATACAGTCTCCCAGCTAAATCCACCGCCGACCTAAAAGTGCTCAGTCGGGTAGCGATCAAGTGCCTACGGATGTCAGTAGGCAACCCCTGAATATACCGCTTGATCTTCCTTGAAGCCGGTGTAACTTGATCAGGCACCAGCCTCGCCTGAGCAAGATAACATCACTAGGACCTCTACCATGGCAACCCAGCCTCTTGACACTTCTTTTGAAGATGTCATTAGGCAGGGGAAATCCAACAGCTAACAAACCTATGCTGGTGATGAGGGAGAAGACTCAGGTCCAATCCTCTCATCCTCCTATGATTCTTCATCTGAAGATGAGGGGAGTCTGCAAAAAAAGGTGCACAAACTTTCAAACATATGCACCTACTTTGTGTCCAAGATAGCTCACCTGGAATCTCAGGTGACTATCTTACAGAAAAGGGTCAATGACCAGTAACTTAAGATCACCGATCTCAAGGGTAAGCTAGCTGAGAGACCAATAAGATCAACTCATCCAGGTCCACAAGAACCTGTGGATGTCATGGATCAATTCCCAGCTCACCTATGCAAGAGGGTGATGCTACCAAAAAGGGGAGAAAATCCTAACAATCACAGAACCTGGGAGTTCCTCTAAGAGTATGGACATAGAGGACTCACCATCCTCTCTTGCAGTTGTCCATACTCAGCAACCTCCTTTAGACAGTGATCTATATTTGTTAATACTACAACTGTTTGAGGAGGGAGTACCAAGAGCAATGTCTGCCCCTTCTGAGAACCCAATCTGGGGTTAGGGGTATGACAGTGAAAGGAAAGCTCTTGTACTCTCTAGAGCTCTGGGTCAACTTGAAATCTTAAACATTTCAAACCTGAGTTTCTATGAGGGTATAAATCTGGTAGATCTGGCACTTGTCAACCCAAGCAATAACAGACAAGCTGCCAGACTAGCCAGTAAAATTCAAGATTGGGTGCTGGAAGAATTCAAAAGGAGATCAACACTATATAGACAGAGGCTAGCAGTGGAAGCCTTTGGTCAACTGGATGTTGAGGTGGACCCTAAGATTAGCTTCAAAGGGAAAGCCTTGACTGAAGGCCGAGAGGCTGAAACTGTGAACCTTGAGACAACATCTCCTCCAGCACCCCATACCCTCAGTGAGGCACTGGCTGGTGATAGTGCATCACAACCTCTCTCTGGCCAGAGCTTATCTGCTGAACCAAGCAATGAAGGCCAAAGTTCTCCTCAGCCTGTGGCAGACAAAGGCAAAAGAAAACTCACTGCTGAGGAGATTGAAGAAGAAAAAAGTGAGAGGAAGAGGAAGCTAAGGGGAGAGAGTTCTAGTGGTTCCCCAGGATTTATGCAAGCTGCAATCAGGGCTGCCCCTATTCTAAACACTCAAGAAGATGAACTAAGGGCAGCCAGACTCATTTATCTGGGGACCAGGAACTATAATGTTGATGAACTCATCTCTCTCCCCTTGGATGAGTTAAATGAACTGGCAGACATAAAGTTGTCAAAGGAGAGAAAGGAAGCTGAGGATGCAGCCTTAAACCTCAAACACAAAGAATAATTGAGGAGGTAAAGGCTTTATAAGGACATTCCTATTCTCTCCCCAGTTCAGGAAAGTCCTGAGGAAGAGACTGTGGCTGCTGAACAACCTTAAGTAGTTGATGAAGAAGAAAGATTAAAGATGATCAACTACTTGAGTGCCACATGTCTCAATCAGGCACAAGCACTTCTTCCCTTGCCATATGACTACATCTTATTTGAATATAACAAGCAGCTAGAAGAGAGAGGTAAAAGAGAAAAACAAGCTGCTAGAAAGAGGCAAAGGGAAGAGACTGCTAAATCAAGAGCCATCATCCAGAAAAGTCTGAAAAAGTCTACAGATAGGCAAAAGATGATGAGCTTCTTGAAGCTTTATGGGTTTCGAAAGGAGGCTTGGTCCTATGTCTCTATCTACAATGGATGAACACATAAGGATGATCAAGCAGAAGATTAAAAGGGGAGAGCTTGTGGATCTTCATTCATCATCAAGTCAAGCTCAACTTGAAGTTGAGGTAAAGGTGGAACCTACAGAGACAACACTACCTGCACCTAAAGCTACACAATAGCCAACTTCATCTTCTGACCTATAGCAGGGTTCTCCTCCCTCTCCTTCTGAACCTGGGAGAGAGGAGATCCTAACTGAGAGGGAATCCACTAAAGAACCTGGTAGAGAAAACCAACCCTCTCAGTCAAAATCATATGAGTTGTGTATAGTATAATATAGTGCTGATTACCATGCAAAGTCCTCACACTTTCGGATTGTTAATAATGATGATTAGCAGGAAATCTTGGGTAGTACTACTGGGTCTGACGAGCCCCAGCTGTGCGAATCGAGGTCAAACGGGTGCAATTTTGTCCTAACACAGACATCGTCACGACCTGGTAAGTCGTGACGGGAGGCAACAAACGAAACACAGTCAGCTTCAATCGTGAAATCACTATGATTATTACTGATGAACATAGACTAGATATCTATTTCAATACACCTCTTATATTTTGCAACTGTTACTGTTTTATGTTTAACGCAAACTCTTGAACTCACCAACCATTGTGTTGACTCTTTTAGTATGCTATTTTCAGGTTGAGGTTACCATTGCATAGGAGCACGTGCACGGGTCAACATCATTGTAGTCGTCAGCATGATTGACACTTGTTTTGGTTTGTTATTAAACATTTAAGTAATTGTTGGTATTACTTTGGGCGCATGTGTTTGCGCATTTTACATTATATTGTTTTACTTTGGTCTTTATGGTTTATTAAATGTTTCCGCATAATTTAAAGTTAAACTCTGATTTTGAATGTTTGTTCATATAGAGTCGTTCTGAGTAACTAATGACTGAGATCCTGGTATGTCACATGCCTCGCGGTAAAACCCCGCACGCGAATTTTGAGGGTGTGACAGATTGGTATCAGAGCCATTGGTTATAGGGAACTAGGTTGCATACACACTAGACTATAACCGCACAGTTGTTAGTTACTTGTCGCTTACTTCCTTACTGTATACTCATTGGCATACGCGTCACGTACTTCGTAGCATGGCATTGTCATTCTGAAATTTAGGCAAGAGACCTGCACGATCTGAGTCACCTCCTACTTCTCTGGTACCTGATAGGGGATTTAATTGGCCCCGACATCCATATCCTCCTGGCGAGATAGACTGGGATCAGCCTTTCATACCTCCTGAGCTCGATCCTCTGCGGAACTGGGATTTCTACCCAACCTACATAAACCGTATGGCTTATAGAGAGCATGTACCACCAGTAGCCCCTACTCGACCTAGGACTAGGTCATCGACAGCCTCTGCATTGCCTACTCTTCCTACCTTGGGCATCACTCTCGAGCAGGCGTTTACAGCTTTGGTAGCCACTCTAGACGCAGAGCGACAGCGTATCCGAGGACTCACTAATGAGAACTCTGCCTTATGATCTGAGATGCGTCAGTTGCGCTACCAGGTAGAGACGCTTTAGGAGCGACTCTCGATGGCCATTGGTGGACATCATACCCTGGCAGGCAATGTTGTAGCACTTACTGGGCACATGGACGCGCAGGATCACCATAACATAGTAATCGATGATAGGTTTGCTGATCTAGAGGCACAGCTAGCAGCACTTCAGATTGCTGAAGCCCCTGCACCTTTGAGGAAGACCCTAATAAGGAAGAACCAGAAGAAGATCCGGAGGAAGAACTGGATGAAGTCCAGAAGCTGGAGGCTTTTTGGGAATTAAAGATGGAAGGAATCTGAGATCGAGGTTTACACCACAAGGTCTCACGAGTTGGCAACGCTTTGCCCAGGCATGATTGATCCGCCAATCAAACGAATTAAGCTTTATCAGCGTGGCTTGGTTCCGGAGATACAAAGCATGGCGACTGTTGTGAACCTCACCACTATCCAGCAAGTTATTCGATTGGCTCACAAGCTTACTAACCAAGCAGTGGAGCAGGGAAAGCTACCCAAACAGGGCGCGGTTGCTAGTGTGTCTGACAACAAACGAAAGTAGGAGAACATTAGTAACAAAGGTTCATCCTCCCGCAACCAGCCACAACAACAGCAGCAACAGGTACAACAACAGCAGCAACCTCCCCAGCAACAAAGGAGGTTTGATAACAACTGAAATTTCAATTAGTCATCCTCGGCATCACAGGGACAAGGAGGCTATATGGGGAAAAGTCCCAAGTGCAATCGATGCAACTACCATCACACCGGCAGGTGTGACAACTTCCGATGCCAACGCTGTGGTAAAGTTGGGCATGTAGCGAAGGACTGCTGGGGTGAACTGATGATGAAGCCTCAATAATCTCAAGAAACTCCGAAAGGTTGTTTAGAGTGCGAAAAAGAAGGCCATTACAGATGCAATTGTCCACAGCTTAAGAGAAATGGACATGGCGGGAACAACACTGGCAATAACAACAACGACAACAACAATAACAACAACAATGGTAATGGCAACAACAATGGTGGAAATAATAATGGAGCCAAAGGGAGAGCCTTCATCATTGGCTCAGGTGAGGCTGTAGACTATCCTACAACTGTAACTGGTAAATTCTCGGTTAATGGTCGTTTTGCTACCGTATTATTTGATACTGGAGCTGATAGAAGCTTTATCTCCACTAAGTTTAGTAGTATTTTAAGTGATATGCCTTCAACATTAGAATCTAAGTACACCGTAGAGTTAGCCAACGGTAAACAGATTCACGTGACATATATCCTTAGAGGCTGCAAGATAGAACTTGCTGGTCATAACTTCGACATAGATCTCATGCCTATCACACTTGGGAGCTTCGATGTAGTAGTCGGCATGGATTGGCTTTCTGACAAGCAAACGGAAGTCATATGTCACGAGAAGGTTATACAGATTCCTAATAGCGAAGAAATTCTCTCGGTTAAAGGTGATAGGAGTGGTGCAGTGATGGGCATCATCTCGTTCATGAAGGCACAGAAGTTGTTACAGAAAGGTCGACTAGCCATATTGGCACTTGTCACAGACAAACAAACAGAGGAAAAGAAGATAGAGGATATCCCCATGGTTCGTGAGTTTTCCGAGGTGTTTCCGGAGGACGTGCCTGGACTACCACCTCATCAGCAAGTAGAGTTCCAGATTGATCTGACTCCGAGAGATGCTCCGATTGCGAGAGCACCTTACAGGTTAGCTCCAAACAAACTGCAGGAATTATCTGCTCAACTTTAAGAACTGTTGGATAAAAGATTTATCCGACCCAGTTCGTTGCCCTGGGGAGTGCCAGTTCTATTTGTCAAGAAGAAGGACGGTACATTTCGAATGTGCATTGACTATAGGGAACTGAACAAGGTCACGATCAAGAATAGATATCCTTTACCTCGTATAGATGATTTGTTTGATCAACTGCAAGGATCAAGCTATTATTCTAAGATTGATCTGAGGTCTGGGTATCATCAGCTGAGAGTTCGAGAGGAGGACATCTTGAAGACCGCCTTTCGTACACGTTACGGTCACTACGAGTTCCTAGTCATGCCATTCGGGTTGATGAATGCACCAACGGTATTCATGAACCTCATGAATCGCGTGTGCAAACCCTATCTTGATCAGTTTGTTATCGTCTTTATTGATGACATACTGATATACTCAAGGACTGAGGAAGAACATGAGAAGCACTTAAGTTTAATCTTAGAATTACTTAGAAAGGAACAACTGTATGCAAAGTTTTCTAAGTGTGATTTCTGGATACATGAGGTGCAATTCTCGGGTCATATTATCAACGAGAAGGGAATACATGTTGATCCTGCAAAGATTGAAGCGATAAAGAATTGGTCTGTTCCTAAGACACCAAGTGAGATACGACAATTCCTTGGATTAGCGGGATATTATCGACGGTTCATCGAAGGATTCTCTAAGATTGAACAACCTCTCACAGCTTTGACTCACAAGGGAATAACATACAAATCGGGTGAGAGTCAGGAATCTGCTTTCCAATTGCTGAAACAGAAACTGTGTAGCGCATCGATATTGGCGTTACCGGAGGGTAGTGATGGTTTCGTAGTCTATTGTGACGCTTCCATTCAAGGGCTTGGATGCGTCCTGATGCAGCGGGATAAGGTGATAGCTTACGCCTCCAGACAACTAAAGGTTCATGAGAAGAACTATACCCCCATGACTTGGAATTCGGTGCAGTAGTTTTTGCCTTAAAGATCTGGAGACACTACTTGTACGGTACCAAATGACTATTTACACCGATCACAAAAGTCTTTAGCACATCTTTGAGCAAAAGGAGTTGAACATGAGGCAAAGACGCTGGGTGGAATTGTTGAACGATTATGATTGTGCTATCAAATATCATCTGGGGAAAGCAAATGTAGTCGCTGACGTGCTGAGTAGGAAAGAAACTGCTAAGCCTCGACGTGTACGAGCTTTGCAGCTTACCATTAGCACACAGTTACCTGAACAAATCTGAGAGGCTCAGATAGAAGCTTTAACAGCAGAAAACATTGGGTCTGAATCATTAAGGGGAATGGAAAAACAATTGGAAGTAAAAGCGGATGGAATTCGTTACTTCATGGATAGACTTTGGGTACCTCTACACGGAAATCTAAGGGACTTGGTCATAAGTGAGGCACACAAGTCTAAGTACTCTATACATCCTGGATCTAACAAGATGTATCATGATCTGAAGGCGCACTATTGGTGGCCTAATATGAAAGCAGATGTAGCTACATATGTGAAAAAGTGTCTGACCTGCTTAAAGGTAAAAGTGGAGTATCAGAAACCATCTGGGTTGTTGCAACAGCCTGAGATTCCTATATGGAAGTGGGCATAGATCTCAATGGATTTCATTACCAAGCTACCCTGAACTCCTACTGGTTGTGACATGATATGGGTTATTGTGGACCGATTAACGAAGTCTGCTCATTTCTTGGCAATAAGGGAAATGGACAAAATGGAGAAATTAACCCGAATTTATTTGAAAGAGATAGTGTCAAGACATGGTGTATCGGTTTCAATCATTTCCGACAGTGATGCTCGTTTCACATCGTACTTCTGGCAGTCGTTGCAGAAATCTTTAGGTACGCGATTGGATATGAGTACTGCTTATCACCCGCAGACCGATGGTCAAAGTGAGCGTACTGTACAGACATTGGAGGACATGCTACGTGCTTGTGTGATTGACTTCGGGAATAACTGGGAAGTTGACCTACCATTGGTGGAATTTTCTTATAACAACAGCTATCACACAAGCATAAAGGCAGCACCTTTTGATGTTTTGTATGGGCGAAAATGTAGATCACCAGTTTGTTGGGCTGAAATTGGTGATAGCCAGCTAACGGGTCCTGAGTTAGTACACGAGACCACTGAGAAGATTGTACAAATAAGGAACCGTATGTCTGCAGCGCGCGACAGACAGAAAAGCTATGCAGATAAGCGACGGAAACCTCTAGAGTTCCAGATTGGTGAGAAGGTCTTATTAAAAGTCTCGTCGTGGAAAGGCATGATTCGGTTTGGTAAAAGAGAAAAACTAAATCCGAGATACGTTGGACCGTTTGAGATCTTGGAAAGAATAGGTCCAGTGGCCTATCGACTAGCCTTACCTGATTTGCTAAGTGGAATCCATGATGTATTCCATGTTTCAAATCTGAAGAAGTGCTTAACGGATGAAACGATGGTCGTACCGCTGGAAGAAGTTCAAGTGGATGAACAATTACGCTTTATTGAGGAACCGATCGAAGTGATGGATCGTGAGGTGAAGACACTTAAGCAAAGCAAGATACCCATTGTCAAAGTTCGATGGAACTCGAGACGTGGACCAGAATTCACGTGGGAGCGTGAGGACCAAATGAAGCTTAAGTATCCTCAGCTATTCGAAAAGACGATGTCAGCCGGCGAAGGTACTGATTTAAATTTCGGGACGAAATTTCTTTCAACATGGGGATGATATGACAACTCTCCTAAAACTCACTCGATTTCGATTACTTTATGCCAATGCAGTAGACCAGTGATGGAATACTCACCATGTAAAGCAATTTTCGGGACGAAAATTCTTTCAACATGGGGATAATGTGACATCCGGTAATTTTCCGTTACCAAACTCCGTTAATTCCGTTAAGTCTTGCATACACGTGTCGTGAGCACACACTCGTTGTTGTTTAATGTTGGTGACTTAATAATAATTAATAATGTTAAACAAATAATTTCTATGTGATTAATAAGTGGTGTTTATAGGTTTACGTGATTTAAATATTTAATTGTGAATTTTATCGCGTAACGCGAGAACGTGTGTATTTAATTTGTGAATTTTGTAACTTGTAACAATAATGCATATGATTATTATTGTTAGTTTATATGCTTGTTATTCTTAGTTAAAAACCTTTTAAAAAGATTTTAAAAGCTTAGTTTTTATAAAATACAAATTATAAGGGTTTAAATGGTAAATATGATTAATTAATTAAAACAAAATCAAAACCCAACCCTAATCCCACCCCTACGGCCGCTACCAACTTCAAACACACACATACACTTCGAAATTCAGCAAGAACAAGCAATTCCCCTCGGTTTTGGATCGATTTCAAGGGTACAACACGTTGGAAACATCAAATCTTGTTGATTACACGATTTAAAGGTTAGATTTTGTGTTCTTTTGATGTGTTTTGTACATGGCCGAGAGCATGGGTTTGAATATTGCAATTGAAGGTTGATTTCTTCATGTTTATTGATGTTATTGTGTTAGCTAGGTTGTATATATGTTAGTTAACATTGAGTATGCAAGAAAGCTTTGATTTTGATGCGTTGTTCATAGGTTACTAATAATAGTAACTTTATTTGCATGAATATGGTGATTTGATGATGAATTGATGTTGTTAATGTGTTTGTGATGATGATTGGGTGTTAGATTGATGATATGAATGTTAGAAATCCAAGAATGAATGTTGTAGTTCATGTCTTACTAAAAGTAGTAACTTTTGGTTAGAAAGATTAATGAATTATGATGATTGGATGTTGTTGATCATGTTTAGATGTTAACATGAGCTTGAATTGGTATATTAGTAATGAATTCATGAATGTATTGGGTGTTTGATAGATTTTGGGATGTGCTTTCCCAAAAGGGAAACTTTATTTGCACAAATTCTTTAATATGATGGTTTGAGTATGTTTGGGACATTAGGATCATGCTAGTATGTTCATGGATGGTTTCTAAGGTAGTAGAATGTATTGTTTGGGTGTATGAATGTTTATTAATTGGTAGGTTTGGCATGTTTGGGGGATTACATGGATATGGGTCATAGGGGTTATGATAGGCTATTGTTTGGATTGTAGTTGATCATGGTTGAACATCTTGGGTGATAAGAATTCTGTTAAATGGTATGTTGATGGTCATCATACACGCGTGCGAATCTGAGACCCCTACTTAGTAGGATTGGCAGGGTTTAGGGTGTGAAGTCGTGAGTGGCTTCACATGGCATGCCGTGCATGATTTGATTCTATGTATGATGCATTGGTTGTGTTGTAACTATGTTGAACATGATAAATGTTTGAGATTCGCATGACTTGTATGGGAAATCTGGTTGTATGATGATCTAGTTAGTACATGTGATTAATGAAGTGTCATATGTGATCAGTTTCTATGTAAATCATGTGTGATGTACTGTTATGATTGTTTGAATGGAATTTCACCTATAATGTCACCAACGGGTCAAACGGGTCAACTGGGTCAAATGTGTCTTGTCTTCTAAAACCTTGAGTTCTTTGGTTTGTAGAGCACTTAGGGTTTCATTATGATTCTGTGTACACGTACTTATGTACTCATGTGTCCTAGGTGACCTCTGAGGGTTGTCTATCCACTCTTTCTTGTCAAGTTAAGCCTTAAGTAATTTCTTATGCGCATCAGGTGAGTTCATGCCCCACTCTTTTTTTTACACAATCTCTTTTGGGGGAAAGAGCATACTGTTTTTTTTTAAAAACGCTTTATTTATATGAGTTATGTATAGTATAATATAATGCTGATTACCATGCAAAGTCCTCACACTTTCGGATTGTTAATAATGATGATTAGCTGGAAATCTTGGGTAGTACTACTGGGTCTGACGAGCCCCACCTGTGCGACACGAGGTCAATGGGTGCAATTTTGTCCTAACACAGACATCGTCACGACCTGGTAAGTCTTGACGGGAGGCAACAAACGAAACACAGTCAGCTTCAATCGTGAAATCACTATGATTATTACTGATGAACATAGACTAGCTATCTATTTCAATACACCTCTTATATTTTGTAACTGTTACTGTTTTATGTTTAACGCAAACTCTTGAACTCACCAACCATTGTGTTGACTCTTTTAGTATGCTATTCTCAGGTTGAGGTTACCATTGCATAGGAGCACGTGCACGGGTCAACATCATTGTAGTCGTCAGCATGATTGAAACTTGTTTCGGTTTGGTTATTAAACATTTAAGGAATTGTTGGTATTACTTTAGGCGCGTGTGTTTGCGCATTTTACATTATATTATTTTACTTTGGTCTTTATGGTTTATTAAATGCTTCCGCATATTTTAAAGTTAAACTCTGATTTTGAATGTTTGTTCATAGAGTCATTCTGAGTAACTAATGACTGAGATTCTGGTATGTCACACGCCTCGAGGTAAAACCCAGCACGTGAATTTTGAGGGTGTGACATTAACATAAAAGTTTTTGACATATTTTCTTTAAAATAACATTTTCCTTTTAATTAATTTTAAAACTCATGATATTATTTATATTTTTGATAACGTTAATCTTTAACAACCTTTCATTGATATGATTTTACTCGTCTTTTATTCTAACCTTCAATATCATTACACAAATAAGTATTTACATCTTAATGAACAATTAATTTTAATTTTAACTGTTCCGTGTTTTAGTTATATATCATCGTTACGTACTTTTGTAAATTTTATCAAATTTGTTCATGACTTGATATTTTTTCTTCAAATCCTGTTTAACCAATCTAAATTCATTTGTTTCTATTGTGGAACGATATAATTTTTTGATACTATTATATTATGATAACCTTCTCATTATAAGTTATCTCTTTAACATCATACATATATATATATATATATATATATATATATATATATATATATATATATATATATATATATATATATAGATATATGTGTGTGTGTGTGTGTGTTAAGGGTGGATACTTTTTTTAACAAAGACGGAGTATCCTGGCTGCCTGAATAGAATATCCTTGGTCTCGGAAGGGTTAAAGATCCTGAGGGTACATTTTATAACTAACAATTGTTTCTTTATTATTTTTTGTTAATTAATTGCAGGTAACATCTAGAGAAATATTTCAACTTTATTTTGAATGTGAACTACCATAGTCAGCTGATTATTCGGTCAAGTGGACATTGAGAGTGAATCCCTTAGAAATAGGAATTTTACTTATTCTTGTTTAACATAAAATAAAGCTATGGCAATCACATACACACACTCATACGCACTCGTTCATCTCTCTTACTCTCATTCTCTGCAATCACACACGATTATTGTAAACATTGTCATAGTTCTCGAGTTGCAATCTTCTTTTCATTAATATAGC
Organism: Flaveria sonorensis; assembly: GCA_025506505.1. Lineage (NCBI taxonomy): Eukaryota > Viridiplantae > Streptophyta > Magnoliopsida > Asterales > Asteraceae > Flaveria > Flaveria sonorensis. Next base: position 52,855,042 of record CM046429.1, read on the forward strand.
TAGTGGTGAACATTTGTCACCACTCGGGGTTTTTATGCCGGCGATCTTCTAGAGATCAAGGGCCTTTTCCCTCGTGACCAATCCTTGTGTTCTTGTGATTTTTCATTCATTATCTTCATTAATCTTAAAGCATCTATCCTCACATTAAATACTTTGGTTATTGTCAATTTTTGACCAAAACAATTTGGCGCCCACCGTGGGGCGAACAGTGCTTTATCCATAATTAATTTCCTCTTATATTCATCACCTTTCATTCTCTATTTGCTTTCTTAATGGCTTCTCAACCAAAATCTGTTTCATCGGCCATGCTAGTATCTTCATCAATGTCAATTCCTCCTCCATATGTTGGGTCGGGGAAAGCCATGGATCTAACTCAAAAGAAGCAGACTGTTGTTTATCAAGAATCCAAGAATTCGGCCACTACTACCTCTACGGTAACAAATACTAACAATGATATTTTTGTTTTGTGTTCGTAGATGAAGAGCTATATGGATCAGCAAAATAAGACCAACCAGAGGATCCTTCGTGAGATAGAGGAGATCAACAAAGCATAAAGGCCAGCAGAGGAACCAAGTCCTCTTATGAAAAAGCTGTTTGATTTCTCTACTCCAATATTTGAATCTCAACAGGTCTCAGGATCCTCAAGTCGTCCTCCAACCTTGGTGTTTCAGGAAGGATCAGTCGGGATATCTCAACGTGGATCCTCAACCAAGCCTTTGCTAGTCTCATCTTACTTTCCTCAAGGATCCTTCGCTCATGCAGGACCCTCGATGCAGAATCTAGGATCCTCATCCGAAAATCCAGGATCCTCTATGCATAATCCAATTGGATCAACTTTTTATAAGTATCTAGAATACTCAGGCATCCCATGGCCTAAGATGTCTGAAGCACATGATGATGACTTCATTCCTATGTAGACTGATATTACGACTGGACCGACTATCACTGCTCAAATTCCAACTTCTGGATACTATTCTGGGATGGAGTCCTTCCATCAAAGAGGTAACAATTTCAATAACATATCTATGGGTACTAATCAATACTCGATGCATGATGCAAGTATTACTCCGACTATGGCCAGAGAATTGCAGAAGCTCAAGGATATGATATCCAGTGTCCCTGGTGTAGTCAGACCTATACCTGAGATACCAGTTGGTAGTCATAAGGTGTCAAGGTTTGCTCCTCCCATATGTGATGCGGAGATCCCAAAGCATTTTCAGACTACCAACATGAAATTGTATGATGGTTCTTGTAAGGTTATACTTGAAGGATGAAATTGAATGATAGAGGACTTATAAGGTTTGCTCCTCCCATATGTCCTCTTCCTCAAGGGAAGACTACCATGTGAACCAAGTGGGTTTTTAGAAACAAAAAGGATGATAGAGGACTTGTCATCAAGAACAAGGCCAGACTAGTTGTTCAAGGATACACACAAGAAGTAGGAATTGACTACACAGATGTTTTTGCTCCTGTAGCAAGACTTGAAGCTGTTAGAATATTCCTGGCTTTTGCTGCATCTAAGGATTTGAAGGTCTACCAACTTGATGTGAAGTGTGCTTTTTGTCACACCCTCAAAATCCACGTGCGGGGTTTTACCGCGAGGCGTGTGACAAACCAGGATCTCAGTCATTAGTTACTCAGAACGACTCTATATGAAACATTCAAGCAAAATCAGAGTTTAAAACTTTAAAATAGTGCGGAAGCGTTCAGTAAACAAGACAAACCAAAGTAATGTAATGTAATGTAAAATGCGCAGACATGCGCCAACCGTTGTTCAAAACAAAATACACAATAATTCTAATAGCAAAACCAACAAATGTTCCCAACAATGCTGACCCACAAATGCTGACCCGTGAGTGTGCCTAGGCTTTTCATTAATCACGACCTAAGAATAGCATACTAAAAGAGTCAACACAATGGTTGGTGAGTTCAAGAGTTTGCGTAAAACATAACAGTAACAGTTATAAAACATAAGAGTGCATTGAATTAGATAGCTAGTCTAAATTCACAAGTAATAATCGCAGTGATTTCGCGATCGAAGCTGACAGCGTTTCGTTTGATTGCCTCCCGTCACGACTTACTAGGTCGTGACACCATGTGTTAGGACAATATTGCACCCGTTTGACCTCGAGTCGCACAGGTGGGGCTTGTCAAACCCAGTAGTACTACTTAAGATTTCTCGCTAGTTCCAATATTAACGATCTGAAAGTGTGAGGATTTTCATAGTATATCGCACTACATTACACTATACACAACTTCTAATCAATAAAGCGTTTCAGAATGAGTATGCTATCTCCCCCAAAAGAGATTGTAAATAAAGTGGGTCATGAACTCATCTGGTGTGCACACGAATGATATTAAAGCTAACTTGAGAGAGAGAGAAAAGACAACCTTCAGAGGTTACCTAGAACACGCAAGTACATGAGTACGTGTACACAGAATCATTAACAACCCTAAGTGCTCAATAAACACATTGACCAAAGGTATTAGAAAAACATGACTCATTTGACCTAGTTGACCCGTTTGACCCATTGGTTACATATTAAATTAAGTCCTTGTTTGAATCAAAAATAACAACTAATAATTAAACATGCTGTTCCAGAATACTATACAAGTTGTTCTCATAATCCACATTGCAACACGTAAGACTTATCATGCTTTTCATGCTAATCCAGGTTATCATACAACGCACGTAGTCCAAACCATCATACAACACAGATTCTAATTTAGATTCCTTTACATCACACATTGGGTTTTGTCACTCACAACGTGCCATGTGAAGCCACTCACGGCTGCACACCCTAATCATGCCAATCCTACAAAGTAGGGGCCTCAGATTCACACGTGTGTATGATACCCATGATTAGTATTCCACATGTAACACATATAAGCTAGACACTAGTCTTATGAAATCAATAATGACAATTCATCACAGCCCATAGCACATACACTTGCAGATTTTCCAATAAAGCTCACATGTACCCATAGTTGCATCAACTAACCATAAGACCCAAACATCTCAAACCAACACATTAGACATCATCAATGAGCATTCTAATATGATTCTAATACCATAAACGTGTCCAATTCACCATATCCAAGATTCTATACAAATAAAGTTTCCCTTTTGGGAAAGTAACATCCCAAAATCAATCTAACGCTCAATTCAATCATGAATTCATCAACACAATACCTATTCAAGCTCATAACTATCATTTAAACACGTTCAACATCATTAAAGCATCACAATTCACCAATCTCATATCCAAAAGTTTCTACTTTTAGCAAGGTATGAACTACATGATCAATTCTTGGATTTCTAGCATAGTCATCATAATTCCATCATTCATACGTGTTGGAAATGATCTGCCCAAAATACATATTGAATTGATGTGGCTAGGATGTCATGATCCAAGTCGGGTCATACCCAATAACGAGCTAGACAAACACCAAAGATACTTGTTTTATAATATGACCATATAAATAAATATTAACACTTAGAATATTTGGAAATTGGGTTTCCAAACATTTACACTTGTGTTGTATATAAATTATATGGATAATTTATTTCAAAGAGAGAGGAATATTAATTCATCCGCATTCGTTTAACACAGCCGCATTTGATGTGGTTGAACAAATGCGGATGATGTTCACTCATCCGCATTAGTTATGAGGTTGAACAAACCTCGTCTGCATTTGTTTTGGAACAAATGCGGATGAGCATTTCTAGAAATGCTGATGGAAACATACATCCGCATTAACTAATGCGGATGACCATTTGCAAATGCGGACGAATTACTTCACCCGTATTTACAAATGCGGGAGAACAACTTCATCCGCATTAACTAATGCAGATGTTGTTCTGAGAAATGCGGATGGGTTAAGGGGCTGGGCCCCACCCACTTTTCTCTCTCCTGAATTTTATGTTTCCAAGGACATGCAATATAAGATTGCTTGCAGATCTCTCTAAACTTATGACTTGAGAACATGAAAAGTATAAGAACCCTTTTTCTCTTGATCGGTCAAGAGAAATATAAAAGGGAGTTGTATAAGTGAAAATCCTAGTAACCGGTGTTCTTGTTGGTGGCTCGTGGGTAGACCAGCTTGAGGCTTCTTACTTTAGGAGCTGCCATCCTCGTTCACCTCCTACCAACCTCATTGTTGATGGTAGTTCATCATACCTTCTATGGTTGTTTGTAAGCATGATTTCATATATCGATCCATATGGGTTTTGACTGATTTTATATATAAAATGTTTATATATATATATTAGCTCACTGTAACAAGTTTACGATATATATATATATATTCCGCTGCGTTCTTCTATTTTATGAGGATAAAATAGATTAGTTTAACTTGTGAAAACCCAACAATGGATACATGCTTCATTTGGACTAAAAAATTCGGTTTCTTGGTGATGATTCACCAAAAGCCGAGAGGCTTCAGCCCTAGTATCCCCTATTTTTCAAGATCTATTTAGACATTCATATAGGAATCTTGGAAAATTTATATCATTTGGATGATTTTGTTTTGGAAACAAAACCGTGGTTCTCGGCTGTTTATGCTTCAGCCGAGAATCTATGGTTCAAGGGGATGTTTTTGGATTTCGCTTACATATGTGGATATGTATTTTATTTGTTCATGCCCAAAGCCGAGACCTACGGATGAATGTATTGTGATTTGTTTTAATTATTCAAATGGTTTGTAATAATTAAACATGTTTATTCTTCCTATTGGGTATGTAATTTATTTATTTTTCATTTGGTATGTAAAATAAATAGACTAGTTGCACTTTACTTTTACTAGAAAAAATGTATTTAGGATATGTTTTGTAAAAGAAGATGCAACAAGACTATCTTTCTCGGTTTTAACCGAAAGGAGAACATGAAGGCCCAAAGGAGTTTGGTGCTGAAGTCAAAGCCTAAATGGAGACCCAAATGGATTGGAAGAGTCGCAACACAAGGTGGACACTTGAAGCATTTGGATGCGGGATCAAGTGGGAGTTCACCGGCACAAATGTTGTGTCATTTCACCCTTAGAAACGAACTTATTAACTCACTTGTTTCGGTCAACAAGTGATGTTAAGCTTAGATGGCTACGGTTATGGACTCATGTGATGCTTGTGTGGTTGTTTTATTATTGTTTTATGATATATGGATATGCATGTTTAAACAATTTAAAATCAACAACAAGCATTAAATTGGTTCTTATAAAACATTAACATGGGTAACAAAAGGGTTTATTAAAAGTTAATGTGTTCACAATAAAATTGGTTTTATTGAAAGAACCTTGAAAATTGTTTTTCACACTGGTACCACACATTTGAATGCATGCAAATTTTAGGTGCAAAATATTTTTCAAAACTAGAATTAATGAAAACTAAAATCTCTTTTGAAACAAGTTTAACACCATCCTTTTACACAACACTCGAATCACTTGGGAACTATTTATGGGATAAAGGTCACCTAACCACTCTTAGGAAACCTGTGTGTTTGAGGTGGGGTTAACATATTTGTGGGATAAAGGTTACCTAACCACTTGTATGTGTAAACTCACACGTGTGTGTAAGTAGGACAACTTGAGTTGGAAACCATGTGAATAGGGTAACCGAAGCATGGTGTACAATGGTGTTGATGGGATTAAACATGCCAACTAAACATAAAGATGTTTAACCGATCCCATAAAACTAGAAGTTGCAAAGGGTTGCAATTGTCAAGTGTTGACTACCTTGTTAATTTAAATGATGGGATAAAGGTCACCTAACCATTATTTAAATGTAACGTTGGATCCTAAATTTTAATTATTAATTGTCTATGAGACGTGAAAAGGGTATTAATAATTAAAGTTTTATTTTCGGAAATACTAAAATTGAACTTTATTTGTAGAAATGGCCACCAACAACAACGCTACCACCCCGACCGTCCATAACCTATCACTAAGAACTATATTAGAAAGGGATCGTCTTAACCATAATAACTTTATGGATTGGTTTCGTAACTTGAGAATCGTTCTCAAGCAAGAAAAGAAATCTTACGTACTAGACGATCCTATTCCCGATGAACCCGACATTAATGATGTTGAGGCCTATAACGATTGGGTTAAGCACACTGAGGATTCTATGCAGGTTTCTTGCCTTATGTTGGGAACTATGATTCCCGAGCTCTAAAAGGATTTAGAGCATCATGGGGCATACGACATGATTACCCAGTTGAAGGAAATGTTCCTTTAACAAGCAAGGGTAGAACGCTTCGAAACGGTTCGAGCGCTTCATGCATGTCGCATGGAAGAAACTCAATCGGTTTCATCTTACGTACTTCAAATGAAGAGTCACATTGATCGCCTTGAAAGGCTAAATTGTCCCATCTCAAAAGATTTAGCCACGGATTTGATCCTTAATGGCCTAACTAAAAGGCTTGAGACGTTCATCATGAATTACAACATGAACGGGTGGGACAAGAGTGTTGGTGAGCTTCACGCAATGCTCAAAACGGCCGAGGCGGGGATGGGTAAAAGGGTTTTACCCGTCCTCACGATCAATGAGGGAGGCAACAAGAAAAGGCAACACCCTGATCCCAAGGCAAATGTTGCTAAAGGAAAGGGATACATCAAAGGAAAGGGTAAGGGAAAGGCGAGAACTGAACCTCCAAAACCAAAGCTTAAGAATCCTAAGGTAATGGAGAACGATCCATGCTTTGAGTGTGGTGAGATAGGACATTGGAAGAGGAATTGTCCAACCTATCTCAAAGAGTTGAGAAACAAGAAGGATGCTGGGCAGACCTCAGGTATAACTTTTAGGATTCATATTGAACTGAATGTTATTTCTTCAAACACATGGGTATTGGATACCGGATGTGGAACTCATATTTGCAATTTGTTGCAGAGGTTCAAAAGAAATAAACATTTCAAGAAAGGAGACACAAGTCTCTACATGGGCAACGGAGCGAAAGTTGATGTTGAAGCCCGAGGAGACTATGTTTTGAAGCTTCCAAATGGTTTGGAAGTTGTCTTGAAGAACATCTTGTATGCTCCTAGTTTGACTAGGAACATAATTTTTGTTTCCCTTTTAAAACAATATGGTTATGTATTAAAGTTTGTAAACAATGGTATTTGTGTTTTTATGGATGATGTATTTTATTTTGAGGCTATGCCTTATAATGGTATCTATGAATTGGTTCATGATAACTCATCCTTTAATAACTCGTTATACCAAACCAGCACCAAGAAACTTAAAATGGGTTTAAGTGATTTATATCTTTGGCATTGTCGTCTTGGCCATATAAACAAGAATCGGATTCAAACACTTCAAAAGAATGGTCTGTTGGAAACAAATGAAAATGGTTCATTTGATAAGTGTGAATCTTGTTTACAAGGAAAGATGACCAAGTTTCCCTTTAGTGGTACTAACAAAAGGGCAAAGGATTTATTAGGAATCCTACATTCGGATGTATGTGGTCCTTTTAAGACAATAACAAGGAATGGTGAGAGATACTTCATTACCTTTATTGACTATTATAGTCGTTATGGTTATGTGTACTTGTTGACACACAAACATGAAGCTTTTGAAATGTTCAAAATCTTTAAGAATGAAGTAGAAAATCAACTTCATAAAACAGTCAAAGTTCTTCATTCAGATAGAGGAGGTGAATACCTGAGTGATGCTTTTCAAGATCATCTTATGATTTGTGGGATTGTCTCACAACTTACTCCACCCGAAACACCGCAACATAATGGTGTGTCTGAAAGGAGAAACCGAACCTTATTGGATATGGTTCGATCTATGATGGCTAGAAGCTCACTACCTCTATCATTTTGGGTTTTCGCATTGCTCTCCGTAGCTTGTATTTTGAATATGGCCCCAACCAAGAAAGTGGATACGACACCTTTTGAAATATGGCATGGAAGAGTTCCATCACTATCATATTTAAAGGTATGGGGTTGTGAAGCTTATGTGAAGCAGAACACCCAAAACAAGTTAGAATGTTTATCCACTAAGTGTATATTTGTTGGATATCCCAAAGACTGTATGGGATATTACTTCTTTGATCCAACCGAGCAAAAGGTATTTATTGCTCGAAAGGCTGAGTTCTTGGAAACTAAGTTTCTTATGGAATGAATGACGTATAGAACAGTGGAACTTGATGAGGATCAAGAACCACAAGACAATACACGTTTGGTTGAAATTAGCGATCAACAAGAGGTTGTTGATAATGATCAAATGGTTGATCAATACACATAAAACGTTCGCAGATCTGGTAGAATTAGCATTCCACCTGAAAGATATGGATTTTTCATGAATGGATGCTATGTGGTTGACTCGGATGAACTAACTACATACCATGATGCAATGTCCAATTCGGATTGTGACAAATGGCTAGAAGCCATGAACGTAGAGATGCAATCCATGTATGGCAACCAAGTATGGGAATTGGTTGAACCACCACTTAACTCCAAACTGGTTGGATGTAAGTGGGTTTTCAAGAAGAAAACCGATATGCATGGAAACTTGGATACTTATAAAGCAAGACTTGTAGCAAAAGGTTTCACTCAAACTCAAGGGGTTAATTATGATGAAACATTCTCGCCTGTGGCAATGCTAAAGTCAATTAGAATATTATTTGCCATAGCTGCATATTATGACTATGAGATTTGGCAAATGGATGTCAAAACCGCTTTCCTTAATGGACATCTCGAAGAGACTGTCTATATGGTTCAGCCTGATGGTTTTGTCGATCCAAAACATCCTAATAAACTATGCAAGTTAAAGAAATCAATCTACGGATTGAAACAAGCATCGAGAAGTTGGAATCAACGTTTTGATGAAGAGATCAAGAAATTTGGATTTATCAAGAACGCTGATGAAGCTTGTGTGTATAAAAAGGCTAGTGGGAGCATTATCACATTCTTAGTATTGTATGTTGATGACATACTACTATTTGGAAATGATGTTCCAACCATGGAAGGTGTTAAAGCCTGGCTTGGAAGTTGCTTTTCCATAAAAGATCTTGGTGAAGCCGCCTATATTTTGGGAATAAAGATCTATAGGGATAGATCAAGACGGTTGATAGGTTTAAACCAAAGTGCATACATTGATAAAATCTTGAAAAGGTTCAAGATGGAAAACTCTAAGAAAGGTATGATACCTATTCAAAGAGGGACAATATTGAGTACATCTCAATGTCCGAGCTCAAAGGATGAGCAAGAAAGAATGAAGGAGATCCCATATGCATCTGCTATAGGATCCATCATATAAGCAATGATATGCACTAGACCGGACGTGTCATGCGCATTAAGCATGACAAGTAGATATCAACAGAATCCAGGTAGTAGCCATTGGATGGCTGTTAAAAGTATATTGAAATACCTTAGGAGGACTAAGGATATGTTTCTAATATATGGATCTGGTGAGGAGGAATGTAAAGGGTTACATGGATGCGAGCTTCCAGACTGATCGAGATGATTCTGGAAGAGTTCGAAGCAGGACGTGGTAGCATTGTCCACTACAGAATCCAAATACATCGCCGCTTCATTGGCAACTCAAGAGGCTGCATAGTTAAAGAAATTTATTGCCGATCTAGGGGTAGTCTCTACCATTCAAGAACCCCTAGAGATTTTTTGTGATAACGAGGGTGCAATTGCTCAAATCAAGGAACCCCGTTCATATCAAAAGACAAGGAACATTGAGTGGAGATTCAACTACATAAGGGATGAAGTTGAAAAGGGAAAGATATGTATTTGCAAAGTTCACACAGATCAAAATATTGCGGATCCACTCACGAAGCTCCTTGAAAGGGCAAAGCATGAGAGTCAGACTTGTGCCTTAGGACTTTGATATTCTAGTGATTGGATTTGATCTGTTTTGTATTTTAACTTTGGAACGAATGTAATATCAACTCTTTGTATAAGTTATGACATTTTGAGTTATGTTCAATTTTAGCATGTTTACATCCATGAATATGTTTATTATTCTAAATGTCCGTAGTCGGTTATATTTGTGGAACAAATTTGAATGTAAGACTATTATGAACATGGATTGGTACATATTCATAAATTATGAATATAGAGCAAAAGGTTGCTACCAAGGTTCATAGATATTTGTGGGATACAAATATTGGACTGATCTGCTCTCAAATGTTACTGCATGGAATTTTATAATTGATCATAAGTAAACTTGAGTAAAGGCGAATATCATAGTGTCCTCTGACCTGAGATACATATTGGGTTTTGATATTCACCAAATATTATACCTTGATCTAGTTCTTCGCTGTTCTGAAATAATGGACAATACACAAGGCTATGTTCAGGTGTGATACAAGGTGATTGTGAGAAACGTATGTAGTCAAGATGGGATTTGTTCCTCTTATTCGTTGAGAGTATGATGTCTAAGGCTTGATAAAGTTAAATCAACAGGGAATGATCATTCTGTGTCCCTGGATTGAACATGACATCTGAAACAAATATGATTAAATTTACCTAAATTAGTTCAAGTAAGGGACTTGAAAGGAATGATGTTATTGAATGGCACTTAGTCATGCATACTAGGGGTAGTAAACCGTTGTTAGGCGGTATTTGCTACTTGCATCAATCCTCTATGTATCTTGTGCAAGTGGGAGATTGTTGGAAATGATCTACCCAAAATACATATTGAATTGATGTGGCTAGGATGTCATGATCCAAGTCGGGTCATACCCAATAACGAGCTAGACAAACACCAAAGATACTTGTTTTATAATATGATCATATAAATAAATATTAACACTTAGAATATTTGGAAATTGGGTTTCCAAACATTTACACTTGTGTTGTATATAAATTATATGGATAATTTATTTCAAAGAGAGAGGAATATTAATTCATCCGCATTCGTTTAACACAGCCGCATTTGACGTGGTTGAACAAATGCGGATGATGTTCACTCATCTGCATTAGTTAATGAGGGTGAACAAACCTCGTCCGCATTTGTTTTGGAACAAATGCGGATGAGCATTTCTAGAAATGCTAATGGAAACATACATCCGCATTAACTAATGCGGATGACCATTTGCAGATGCGGACGAATTACTTCACCCGTATTTACAAATGCGGGAGAACAACTTCATCTGCATTAACAAATGCGGATGTTGTTCTGAGAAATGCGGATGGGTTAAGGGGCTGGGCCCCACCCACTTTTCTCTCTCCTGAACTTTATGTTTCCAAGGACATGCAATATAAGATTGCTTGCAGATCTCTCTAAACTTATGACTTGAGAACACGAAAAGTATAAGAACCCTTTTTCTCTCGATCGGTCAAGAGAAATATAAAAGGGAGTTGTATAAGTGAAAATCCTAGCAACCGGTGTTCTTGTTGGTGGCTTGTGGGTAGACCAGCTTGAGGCTTCTTACTTTAGGAGCTGCCATCCTCGTTCACCTCCTGCCTACCTCATTGTTGAAGGTAGTTCATCATACCTTCTATGGTTGTTTGCAAGCATGATTTCATATATCGATCCATATGGGTTTTGACTGATTTTATATATAAAATGTTTATATATATATATATATTAGCTCACTGTAACAAGTTTAAGATTTATATATATATATTCCTCTGCGTTCTTCTATTTTATAAGGATAAAATAGATCAGTTTAACTTGTGAAAACCCAAAAATACGACATCATTAGCATCATAACATCATCAATTCATCATCAAATCATCAAGTTCATGCAATAAAGTTACTATTATTAGTAAGGTATGACCCACGCATCAAAATCACGAATTTCTTGTATAATACACGTAAACTATCATCAATACTATCTAACTAACATCATATCATCAACAAACAATCAAAAATTCAACATTTTATGTAAGGTTCGAACTAAGGTTCGACCACCATTCAAAAACCATGAAAAACTCATAAAAATCTAACCTTTAATCGCGTAGTGGCTAAGAATTGATGTTGTTAACGTGTTGTAATCCTTGAAACTAACCAAAATCGATGATGAATGCTTGTTCTTGGTTCAAAAGTCGCAATGTGTGTGTGTGTGTGGATGCTTGTCACGGCCGAAGGGTAGGGAGGGGAGATTAGGGTTTTGTTTTAGGTAATATTATGTTTACAATAATTACATTTTAACCCTTATCATTTAAACTTTTATAAAAACTAATCTTTTAAACACTTTTTAAATAGTTTTTAACTACTAAACACCAATATTATTAATCATTAATAATAATCATGCATAACTTCCATTAGTCACCAAACACACGAAATAGATATAACACGTTGCCAAGTTACAAGGTAAAATTCACAAATAATATTTAAATCTATAAACCACATAAGTACAACTTAATGATCAACATTATTAATCAAGTTATTATCAGATAACCATTTTTAATTATTATTAAGTCACCAACGTTCAACGACAACTAGTGTGTGCTCACGACACGTGTATGCAGGACCTAACGGAACTAATGGAGTTTGGTAACAGAAAATTACTAGATGGGGGCATTAGCCCCACGTTGAAAGAATTTTCGTCCCGAAAATTGCGTTACATGGTTGAGTTACATCACTAATCTACTGCATTGGCACAAAGAAATCGAGTGAGTTTCGAGTGAGTTGTCACATCATCCCCATGTTGAAAGAAATTTCTTCTTGAAATTTATCAATACCTTCGCTGGCTGTCGTCATTTTTTTGAACAACTAAGGATACTTAAGCTTCATCTGGTCCTCACATTCCCATGTTAATTCCGGTCCATGTCTCGAGTTCCAACGAACTTTGACTATGGGTATCTTGCACTGCTTAAGCGTCTTTACCTCACGATCCATCACCTCGACTGGTTCTTCAATGAAGCGTAACTGTTCATCTACTTGCACTTCCTCAAGAGGTATTACCATTGTTTCATCTGTTAAGCAGTTCTTCAAGTTTGAGACATGAAATACATTATGGATTCCACTCAGCGAATCAGGTAGGGCTAACCGGTAGGCCATCGAACCTTTTCTTTCCAAAATCTCAAATGGTCCAACGTATCTTGGATTTAGCTTTCCTCTTTTACCAAATCGAATCCGCCTTTCCACGATGAGACTTTCAATAACACGTTGTCACCAACCTGAAACTCCAAAGGTTTCCGTCGCTTATCTACGTAGCTTTTCTGTCTGTCACGTGCTGCAGCCATACTATTTCTTATCTGTACAATCTTCTCAGTGGTCTCGTGCACTAACTTGGGACCCGTTAGCTGGCTATCACCAATTTCAGCCCAACAAACTGGTGATCTACATTTTCGTCCATATAAGGCTTCAAAAGGTGCTGCCTTTATGCTGGTGTGATAACTATTGTTGTAAGAAAATTCCACCAATGGTAGGTGAACTTTCCAGTTATTCCCGAAGTCAATCACACAAGCACGTAGCATGTCCTCCAATGTCTGTATAGTACTCTCACTTTGACCATCGGTTTGCGGATGATAAGCAGTACTCATGTCTAATCGCGTACCCAAAGATTTCTGTAATGACTGCCAGAAGTGCGATGTAAAACGAGCATCACGGTCAGAAATAATTGAGACAGGTACACCATGTCTTGAAACTATTTCCTTCAGATAGAGTCAGGTTAACTTGTCCATTTTGTCCGTTTCCTTTATCGCCAATAAATGAGCAGACTTCATTAATCGTTCTACGATAACCCATATCGTGTCACAACCAGTAGGAGTCCGGGGTAGTTTCGTAATGAAAACCATTGAAATCTATTCCCACTTCCACATAGGAATCTCAGGTTGTTGTAATAGCCCAGATGGTTTCTGATATTCCACTTTTACTTTTGAGCAGGTCAAGCACTTGCTCACAAATGCAGCTACATCCGCTTTCATGTTAGGCCACCAGTAGTGCGCCTTCAGGTCATGATACATCTTGTTGGATCCAGGATGTATAGAGTACTTAGACTTGTGTGCCTCACTCATAACCAAGTCTCTTAGATTTCCATGCAAAGGTACCCAAAGTCTGTCCATGAAATAACGAACTCCATCTTCCTTTACTTCCAACTATTTATCCATTCCCCGTAATGATTCAGACCTAATGTTTTTTGCTTTCAGAGCTTCTGTCTGAGCCTCTCGGATTTGTTCAGGTAACCACGTGCTAATCGTAAGTTGCAAAGCTCGCACTCGTCGGGGCTTAGCAATTTCCTTTCTACTCAGCGCGTCAGCGACTACATTAGCCTTTCCCGGATGATATTTGATAGCACAATCATAGTCATTCAATAATTCTACCCAGCGTCTTTGCCTCATGTTCAATTCCTTCTGCTCAATGATGTGCTGAAGACTCTTGTGATCGGTGTAAATAGTGCACTTGGTACCGTACAAGTAATGTCTCCAGATCTTCAAGGCAATAACTACCGCACCCAGTTCCAAGTCATGGGTGGTATAGTTCTTCTCATGTACCTTTAGTTGTCTTGAGGCGTAAGCTATCACTTTATCTCGTTGCATCAAGACACAACCAAGTCCTTGAATAGAAGCATCACAATAGACTACGAAGTCATCACTTCCCTCTGGTAACGCCAATATCGGTGCGCTACACAGTTTCTGTTTCAGTAATTGGAAAGCAGATTCCTGACTCTTACCCTATTTGTACGTTGTTCCCTTATGAGTCAAGGCTGTGAGAGGTTGAGCGATCTTAGAAAATCCTTCAATGAATCGCTGATAGTATCCTGCCAGTCCAAGAAACTGTCGTATCTCACTTGGCGTTTTGGGTACCGCCCAATTCTTTATTGCTTCAATCTTTGCAGGACCAACATGCATTCCTTTCTCATTAACAATATGACCCAAGAATTGCACTTCACGTATCCAGAAATCACACTTGGAGAACTTGGCATACAATTGTTCCTTCCTAAGTAATTCCAAGATTAAACGTAAGTGCTCCTCATGTTCTTCCTCAGTCCTTGAGTAGATCAATACGTCATCGATAAACACAATAACAAACTGATCGAGATAGGGTTTGCACACACGATTCATGAGCTCCATGAATATGGCTGGTGTATTCATCAACCCGAATGACATGACCAAGAACTCTTAATGACCGTAACGTGTATGGAAAGCGGTCTTTGAGAAGTCTTCCTCTCGAACTCTCAGTTGATGGTACCCATACCTCAAGTCAATCTTTGAATAATAGCTTCATCCTTGAAGTTGATCGAACAAATCATCTATACGAGGTAGTGGTTATCTATTCTTGATCGTAACCTTGTTCAGTTCTCTGTTGTCGATGCACATTCGAAATGTACCATCCTTCTTCTTGACAAACAGAACTGGTGCTCCCCAAGGTAACAAGCTCGGTCCGATAAACCCTTTATCCAATAGCTCTTGTAGTTGAGCAGATAATTCTTGTAGTTTGTTCGGAGCTAACCGGTAAGGTGCTCTCGCAATCGGAGCGGCTCCTGGAGTCAAATCAATCTGGAATTCAACTTGACGATGAGGTGGTAATCCAGGCAAATCCTCTGGAAACACCTCAGGAAAGTCACGAATGATAGGGATGTCCTCTATCCTCTTTTCTTCTGGTTGTTTATCAGTAATGAGGGCTAATATGGCTAAGCGACCTTTCTGCAACAACTTCTGTGCTTTTATGAATGAGATGATGCCCATCACTGCACCACTTCTATCGCCTCTGACCATAAGAATTTCTTCACCAATAGGGATTCGTATGATCTTCTCGTGACATATGACTTCTGCCTGCTTGTCGGAAAGCCAATCCATGCCTACTACTACATCAAAACTCCCTAGTGTAACAGGCATGAGATCTATGTCAAAGGTATGACCAGTAAGTTATATCTTGCAATCTCTAAGGATATGCGTTACATGAATCTGCTTACCATCAGCTAGCTCTACGGTGTAGTTAGATTCTAATGCTGAGGGCATATCACTTAAAAGACTACTAAACTTAGTGGAGATGAAACTTCTATCGGCTCCAGTGTCAAACAGTATAGTAGCAAAACGACCGTTAACAGAAAATTTACCAGTAACAGTAGTAGGGTCGTTTAGAGCCTCACCTGAACCGATAACAAAGGCTCTCCCTTTGGTTCCATCATTGTTACCACCGTTGCTGTTTCCATTGCCATTGTTGTTGTTGTTGTTGTTCTTGTTGTTGTTGTTCCCATCGTTGTTTGCACCATTCCCGTTCTTCCTCAACTGAGGACAGTTTCTCTTGTAATGGCCCTCTTTCCTACATTCAAAGCAGCCTTTGGGTGTTTCTTGGGATTTTTATGGCTTTTTCATCAGCTAGCCACGACAGTCTTTTGCTGCATGTCCAATCTTTCCACAGCGCTGGCATTTGAAGTTGTCACATCTGCCCACATGATGATAGTTATACCAGTTGCACTTTAGGTGTCTCCCTCCGTATCCACTTGGCCCTTGGTTTGAGGGAGTCATCTGGTTGAGGCTTTTGCTGTTATCGAACCTCCTCTGTTGCTGATGATGTTGTTGCTGCTGAGGTTGACTGTTTGATGACGATCCCTTGTTGCCTGAGCCGTCCCACTTACGTTTATTGTCGGGCATGCTTACCATAGTGCCTCGCTTGGGTAGTTTGCCTTGCTTTACCGCTTGATCAGTAAGTTTGTGGGCTAGTCGAATCACCTGTTGAGTAGTAGGAAGGTTTGCAACAGTCACCATGCTCTGTATCTCCGGAACCAAGCCATGTAGATAAAACTCAATCCGCTTAACCGGCGTGTCGATCATGCCTGGGCAAAGCGTTGCCAATTCGTGAGACCTTGTTGTGTAGGCTTCAATCTTCGATCCTTCCATCTTGAGCTGCCAAAATTCGGCTTCCAACTTTTGAACTTCGCTACGAGGACAATATTCCTCCATCATCATTTCCTTGAATTCATCCCATGGTAAAGCATTGGCGATTGCCTGACCAAGCATTTGTACTTGGGCATTCCACCACGAGAGTGCTGCGCCCTCAAGCGTCCCCGTGGCATACTTTACTTGATCCACTGCTGGACAGTTGCATTTAGAGAAGACTGACCCGGTCTTCTCAAACCAACGTACGAGCCCTACAGCTCCCTCAGCTCTACTATACGTGTGGGGCTTGCAGTCCATGAATGCTTTATATGTGCACGCTGGCGGTCCTGTATTCAACGTTTCGGTTTATTTAGTCCAATCAAATGGGTTATCCATCTAGTAGAAAGATTTATGCAGTTGATGACCAAGATCATCATTTACCTCCAAATTGGGCAGCTTGTGCACCAACCGCTGCTTGCACATGCTGATTTATCAGGGCAGCTAATTCAACAGGGGTCATGTTTATAGCACTGGTACCACTACCACTGGCACCACGTCCATGGCCAAGTCCACGTCCTCTACCTCTTGCGTCCATATTTCACTTTACATTCATAAATACAATAATGAGTAACATCCAACACATTAATCTCATTGAAGTACAGTAAATAATAAGAAATATTGAATTTGCCACAACCACAACATTTATAACAAAAAAAAAAATCCAAAGATAAATAGATTGTAAATGGTTCACAAAATATTCCATCAATGTCAAAATTTTAGTTTTTCAGTTGGGTGGGAAACAACCCTTCCCATATAGGTTTCAAAGGAAAAAGAAACACCATATAGTCCAGGTCATAAGAAAGTGGAATCAATCTAACACGTCCGATCCATCACTATTCTCTTCCATTTCCTCTGGATCTTCTTCCTTCGGGTCTTCCTCAGGCACTTCTTCGGGTTCCTCTTCCGGGTCTTCTTCCTCAAGGTCTGCCACAGGTGTAGGGGCTTCAGCAATCTGAAGCGCTGCTAACTGTGCCTCTAGGTCAGCAAATCTATCATCTGCTACTATGTTCTGATGATCCTGCGCGTTTTTGCTCTCGGTAAGCATTAGCACATTGCCTGCCAGAGTATGAGGCCCTCTAATGGCCATTGAAAGTTGTTCCTGGAGCGTCTCTACCTGTAACCGTAACTGTCGCATCTCGTATCGTAGAGCGGAGTTCTTATTAGTGAGTCCTCTAATACGCTGCCGCTAGGTGTCTAGTGTAGCCACCAATGCTGCAAACGCCTTCCTCGTGTGAGAAGCTGTCGACGATCTAGTCCTGGGTCGAGTAGGAGCTACAGCTGGTATACGCTCCCTATAAACCATGCGGTGTATATAGGTAGGATAGAAGTTCCAGTTCCGCGGAGGATCGCGCTCGGGTAATGCAAATGGCTGATCCCAATCCATCTCTTCAGAGGGGTAAGGATGTCGAGGCCAATCTGATCCCCTATCAGGTACAGGAGAAGGAGGAGGTGATTCAGACTGTGCCAGTCTCTTGCTAAATCTCTGGATGACGATGCCATGCTGCGAAGTACGTGATGCGTATGGCAATGAGTATACAGCAAGGAAATAAGGGACGAGTACCTAACAAACTGTGCGGTTATAGTCTAGTGTGTATGCAACCTAGTTCCCTATAACCAATGGCTCTGATACCAATTTGTCACACCCTCAAAATCCACATGCGGGGTTTTACCGCGAGGCATGTGACAAACTAGTATCTCAGTCATTAGTTACTCAAAACGACTCTATATGAAACATTCAAGCAAAATCAGAGTTTAAAACTTTAAAACAGTGCGGAAGCGTTCAGTAAACAAGACAAACCAAAGTAATGTAATGTAATGTAAAATACACAAACACGCGCCAACCGTTGTTCAAAACAAAATACACAATAATTCCAATAGCAAAACGAACAAATGTTCCCAACAATGCTGACCCACAAATGCTGACCCGTGAGTGCTCCTAGGCTTTTCATTAACCATGACCTGAGAATAGCATACTAAAAGACTCAACACAATGGTTGGTGAGTTCAAGAGCTTACGTAAAACATAACAGTAACAGTTATAAAACATAAGAGTGCATTGAATTAGATAGCTAGTCTAAATTCACTAGTAATAATCGTAGTGATTTCAGGATCGAAGCTGACAACGTTTCGTTTGATTGCCTCCCGTCACGACTTACTAGGTCGTGACACCATGTGTTAGGACAATATTGCATCTGTTTGACCTCGAGTCGCAGAGGTAGGGCTTGTCAAACCCAGTAGTACTACCCAAGATTTCCTGCTAGTTCCGATATTAACGATCCGAAAGTGTGAGAACTTTCATAGTATATCGCACTACATTACACTATACATAACTTATAATCAATAAAGCGTTTCAGAACGAGTATGCTATCTCCCCCAAAAGAGAGTGTAAATAAAGTGGGGCATGAACTCACTTGGTGTGCACACGAATGATATTAAAGCTAACTTGAGAGAGAGAGAGAGGAAAGACAACCTTCAGAGGTTACCTAGAACACGCAAGTACATGAATACATGTACACAGAATCATTAACAACCCTAAGTGCTCAATAAACACATTGACCAAAGGTTTTAGAAAACCAAGACTAATTTGACCTAGTTGACCCGTTTGACCCATTGGTGACATATTAAATTAAGTCCTTATTTGAATCAAATATAGCAACTAATAATTAAACATGCTGTTCCAGTACTATACAAGTTGTTCTCATAATCCACATTGCAACACGTAAGACTTATCATGCTTTTCATGCTAATCCTGGTTATCATACAACGCATGTAATCCAAACCATCATACAACACAGATTCTAAATTAGATTCCCTTACATCACACATTGGGTTTTGTCACTCACAACATGCCATGTGAAGCCACTCACGGTTGCACACCCTAACCCTGCCAATCCTACAAAGTAGGGGCCTCAGATTCGAACGTGTGTATGATACCCATGATTAGTATTACACATGTAACACATATAAGCTAGACACTAGTCTTATAAAATCAATAATGACAATTCATCACAGCCCATAGCATATACACTTGTACATTTTCCAATAAAGCTCACATGTAACCATTGTTGCACCAACTAACCATAAGACCCAAACATCATAAACCAACACATTAGACATCATCAATGAGCTTTCTAACATGACTCTAATACCATAAACGTGTCCAATTCACCATATCCAAGATTCTATACAGATAAAGTATCCCTTTTGGGAAAGTAACATCCCAAAATCAATCTAACGCTCAATTCAATCATGAATTCATCAACACAATACCTATTCAAGCTCATAAATATCGTTTAAACATGTTCAATGTCATCAAATCATCATAATTTACCAATCTCATATCCAAAAGTTTCTACTTTTAGCAAGGTATGAACTACTTGATCAATTCTTGGATTTCTAGCATAGTCATCATAATTTCGTCATTCATACGCCATCAATAGCATCATAACATCATCAATTCATCATCAAATCATCAAGTTCATGCAATAAAGTTACTATTATTAGTAAGGTATGATCCACACATAAAAATCAAGAATTTCTTGTATAATACACGTAAACTATCATCAATACTATTTAACTAACATCATACCATCAACAAATAATCAAAAATTCGACATTTTTGTAATGTTCGAACTAGGGTTCGGCCACCATTCGAAAACCATGAAAAACTCATAAAAATCTAACCTTTAATCGCGTAGTGGCTAAGAATTGATGTTGTTAACGTGTTGTAATCCTTGAAACTAACCAAAATCGATGATGAATGCTTGTTCTTGGTTCAAAAGTCGCAATGTGTGTGTGTGTGGATGCTTGTCATGGCCGAAGGGTGGGGAGGGGAGATTAGGGCTTTGTTTTAGGTAATATTATGTTTAGAATAATTACATTTTAACCCTTATCGTTTAAACTTTTATAAAAACTAATCTTTTAAACACTTTTTAAATAGTTTTTAACTACTAAACACCAATATTATTAATCATTAATAATAATCATGCATAACTTCCATTAGTCACCAAACATACGAAATAGATATAACACGTTGCCAAGTTACAAGGTAAAATTCACAAATATTATTTAAATCTATAAAGCACAAAAGTACAACTTAATAATCAACATTATTAATCAAGTTATTATCAGATAACCATTGTTAATTATTATTAAGTCACTAACATTCAACGACAACTAGTGTGTGCTCACGACACGTGTATGCAAGACCTAACGGAACTAACGGAGTTTGGTAACGGAAAATTACCGGATGTCACACTTTTATATATGAGGTGATTGATGAAGAGGTGTATGTCAAACAACCACCTGGCTTTGCAAACCCAGATCATCCTGATTATGTCTGCAAGCTTGATAAAGCTTTTTATGGGCTACACCAAGCTCCAAGAAAGTGGTATGAGACACTATCCTAGTATCTCTATCAACATGGCTACAAGAGAGGTACTATAGATGGAACTCTCTTCATCAAAGGAATAGGGAATGACTTAGTGCTAGTTTAAGTATATGTAGATGACATTATCTTCGGGTCAACTAATCCAAAGCTCTATAAAGACTTTGAGAGGCTGATGAAGAATAGATTTGAAATGAGTGCCATGGGGGAACTCAATTTCTTTCTAGGAATTCAAGTAAAGCAAGCTTAAAATGGCATCTTCATAAGTCAGTCAAAGTATGTACAAGACATCCTTACAAGATTCAATATGACTGATTGCAAGGTTGCAAAGACTCCCATAGCCAGAAACCACTCCCTTGGACCTAATCTTGAGGGGGAGTGTGTGGATGAACATCTCTACAGGGCTATGATTGGGTCTCTTATGTACCTCACAGCCAACAAGCCTGATATCATGTTTGTGACATGCATCTATGCAAGATATCAAGCCAACCCTAAGATGTCACACCTGGTTTCTGTCAAGAGAATTCTTAGATATCTCAAAGGTGCTCCTAAGCTTGGCCTTTGGTATCCAAAGAATTCTGACTTCAATTTGTATGCCTATACAGACAGTGACTATAGTGGCTGCAACATGATTACAAAGTCTACATCTAGGGGGTGTCAATTCCTTGGTGGAAGGATTGTCTTATGGCAATGTAAGAAACAATCCTGTGTGTCTGCATCAACTGCTGAAGCTGAATACATTGCTGCTGCAAGCTGCTGTGCTCAAGTGCTTTGGATTTAGAATTAGATGCTGGACTATGGATTCAACTTCAAAGAGACTCCCATCCATATAGACAACAACAGTGCTATCTCTATTATAGAGAATCCTATGCAGCACTCAAGGACAAAACATATCAACGTCAGGTATCAATTGATTAGAGATAATTTTGAAAAAGGATTAATCAAACTAGTCAAAGTTAATACAAATGAACAATATGCTGATTTATTCACTAAAGCTTTTGATGAACAAAGATTCAAATATCTTATATCAGCTATTGAGATGATTAACTTTTAGTAGATTTTTTTGTTAAACTTAAATCAATTTTATTTCTAAAACCTATGTGTTCTAAGTTGTCTATTTTATCATCTTCATAAGCCCAGTTTCCTTTGGAAGAAAGTTTTTCAAAAGATATTACTTAGATTTTTGAAAAATTTAAACATATTTTCTTTTGGAAGACATCAAGTTTTCTTCGGAAAAACATTATGTCTTCAAATCAAATAACTACTTATAAGACATTTACCTTCGGAAAAAATTCTGATATATCTTTCGAAGCCTAAATATGCTTCTAAGTACTTACATATATTTGGAAGACAATTTTTTTCCGAAAATAATTAAGTCTCGAAAGATTTATTCTCTTTAGAATAAAACTTCCAAGTCCTGATCTCTTCCGAAACCAAATATGTCTCAGAAGTACAATTCTCTAAGTATTTTACTTCCGAAGCAAAATTTTCACAAATCTTACGAATATCTTCCGAAGCCAAGTTTTTCTTAAAACTTTTGAAGACAAAAATACCTTCGGAAGATTTTTCGACTTCCAAGAAAACTACCTTTTTGGGCACTTTTTAAAGGTGGGACTGACAATCGGATTTCAAAGTTTATCTTTTTGATTTAACTTTGTCTCAAATCCATTTCATATATATTCTCTTAATGGTTTCCCTCTTTCATTATCTTCTTTATCTGAAAATTCTCTAACCTAAATTCACCCACAAACCGCCCTTGTTCTTATCTTCATTCATAACAAAGCTATCTCAAAATGGCCAACCTTCATCGTAGAAACCAACCCGATTTCTCCATGCAGCTTCATAGGCAACATAATCAAGTTGCTTTGTTGAACTCTGAGAAAGATCTTGGTTTCTCAGAGGTTTGTTGCTTTCTCACTCTATAGAATTACTTCACCTCCCTCACCATCGATCCTCCACTCTATGAGGATTAGCTGTTGGAATTCTGAAGGACCTGTCAAGAGGTCACCATGGATGGGGAGAAGGCACTGTCTGCCACAATGCAGGGGGACAATCTTCATCACTCCAGCATCCATGAACTCACATCTAAGGCTGGATGATGTCGAAGGTGATTTGTCATTCCCCAAGTTTGCTGTTAACCATTCCTATGGTCAGATGGGCTATGAAGGGGATTTCTCTGTCAAGACTTTCAGGAAAGGGAAGGTTTCCTCTCAATGGAAATACCTCCTCCATGTCGTCATTTATAGTCTATCTAACAAGCATGGAGGATGGGACAAAGTTCCAGAGGACCTTTCCTACATAGTCCATGGGATGGTTCAGGGAGTAAAGTTTAGGTATTCACAATTTGTGTACATTAATTTACTTGCAAACTTGGACTCCTTAGAATATTACATATTCCCTAGGTATGTCCAGCACATTCTTAATTATGAATTGGGATCACAGTTGAGGGGAACAGGTAATGTTCTAAAATTAGGACAGATGAAGCCCGACATCTTCACGACTATGAGAAAGGCAACTGTTGGCTTCTCAGGGGTAGAAATAGCTCTTGTCCCAAAAATGTTAGAGCTCATTGCTCAAGGTAATAACCTAGCAGCACTAGCTAGTGTTGAACCCACACCTTCTACTTCTCAACCCCCTATACAACTATAAATAACCATCCTCTACTAAAGAAAATCCAAATGAACCCCTACATATGATCATTGCTGAGGAGCAAACCACTCCTATCTTACCAATGACCATTGCTGAGGTTCCTCATGCTCAGCCTAATGACACAACCCCCCAAGCCTTAAGCCTTCACTCAGAGTCTCAACACTCTAGTGAACAACCTTCAGGGGACAGTTACCATCCCCAGCCTCTTGATCTAAACCAACCCATTCCAAACCTAGAATTCTATGATGATGAAGACATGGGATTTAATGAGTATTATGAGTCTCTCTTCTCCTCCCCTGCTTAAGGAGAGATGAGTACTCCTGTTTCTCCTATGTCTAGCCCACATCATCTACCTACTATTGAGGTGGATCTCCTTGAACCTGTTCAGGAGGTCCATATGGAAGAGGCTCTCACTTCAACAAGTAACTACATCATTAAGATATCGACCATGGCAACCTAGCCCATTGACACTTCACTTGAAGCTGTCATGGTGCAGGGGAAATCCAGCGGCTAAGAACAAAGTGCTGGCAATAAGGAAGAAGACTTAGGTCCTATTCTCTCATCCCCCTGTGACTCTTCTAATGAAGATGAGGGGAATATGAGACTAAAGGTGCAAAAGCTGACTCAAACCTGCACCTATTTAGTTTTCAAGGTTAGTCACTTGGAATCTCAGGTGACTACCTTGCTAAGAAAGGTCAATGATCAGGAACTTGAGATTTCTTATCTCAAGGAACAACTAGCTGGGAGACCTTTCAGGAGGGCTAAACCAGGAACACAAGAACCTGTGGATGTGACAGACCTAACCCCTAGCTCACTTATGCAAGTAGGTGATGCTACCAAAAAGGGGGAGAAAGTCCAAGCAATCACAAAACCTGGGAGTTCTTCACAGAGTATGTATATTAAGGATTCACCAACCGTACTTGTAATTGTCCATACTCAGCAACCTCCTCAAGTCCATATTGATGTGGACTCACTTATTCAAAGTCTGTTTAAGGAGGGTATTCCAAGAGCTATGTCTACCCCACCCCATGATGCTGAGAATGAAATACTTGGGTGGAGGTATGATATTGACAGGATAGCTCTGATTTTGCATAGACTTCAGGAGTAACAAGAGGTTTTCAATTTTCAGACCCTGATGTTCTATGATAGTCTTCCTCTAGTCCACATGCCACTTGCCAATCCTAGTCAAAATAGCTAAGCTGGCAGACTGGTTGAGAGGATTCAAGACAGGATTGTTGAAGAGTTCAGACAAAGAAGAAGACAAAGGCTAATAGGCAATGTCATTGGTCAATTGGATGTTGAGGTGGAACCTAAGATTAGCTTCAAAGGGGAAACCTTGAATTAAGGCCCCGTGATAGACCTTGTGAACCTTGTTACAAGAACTACTTCAACATCATCAACCCTTAGTGAGGCACTAGCTGGTGAAGGTGCTTCATAACCTCTCTCTGGCCAGAGCTTGACTGTTGAACCAAGCAATGAAGGCCAAATCTCTCTCCACCCTAAGTCACCAAGGCCTGTGAGTGACAAAGGGAAGAGGAAGATGACCTCTGAGGAGATTGAGGAGGAGGAGAGAGAGAGGAAGAGGAAGCTAAGGGGAGAGATTTGAAGAGGGTCTCCAAGGTTCATAGAAGCTGCTATCAGGGCTGCCCCCAGGCCAAATACTCAGGATGATGAGTTGAGGGCAACCAGATTAAACTACCTGGGGACCAGAAACTACAACATAGATGAACTCATCTCTCGTCCCTTAGAGGAACTCAATGAACTGGTAGACACAGAGCTATTAAAGGAGAGGAAGGAGGCAGAGGATGCAGAATTGCTCCTAAAAATAAAGGAAGAAAGGAGACAGAAAAGGCACTACAAGCATGCTCCTATCCTCTCCCAAGTTCAGGAAGTCCTGAGAAAGAGGCTATGGCAACTGAACAACCTCAGGTAGACAAGGAAGCTGATAGTCAAAACATGATTAGCTACCTAAGTGCCACAAGTCTTTATCAGGCATCTGCATTTCTTCCCTTATCATATGAATATGTTGAATTCGAGTATCTTAAACAGCTGGAGCAACAAGTTATCAAAGAACGAAAGGCTGCTAAGAGAAAAATAAAGGAAGATGCTGCAAAGTCAAGAGCCATCATCCAAGAGCCATCTTCGGAAGGAGGCTTGGTCCAATGTCTCTATCCACTATGGATGAGCACATTAGAGTGATCATGTAGAAGATTAAAAAGGGAGAGCTTGTTGACATGCATTCTCTACCAAGCCAAGCTCAACCTTAAGTTGAGGTAAAGGTTGAACCCACTGAGACAACACG
Organism: Flaveria sonorensis; assembly: GCA_025506505.1. Classification (NCBI taxonomy): domain Eukaryota; kingdom Viridiplantae; phylum Streptophyta; class Magnoliopsida; order Asterales; family Asteraceae; genus Flaveria; species Flaveria sonorensis. Next base: position 52,881,155 of record CM046429.1, read on the forward strand.
ACCTGAACCCAGAGCTGCATCTCAGCCAACTTCATCTTCTAATCCACAATAGGGTCCAAATCCCTCTCTTTCTGACCTTGTAAGGGAAGAGGACCCAACTGAGAAAGACATAACAAGTCAACCTGGTGCTGAAGGCGAGACTTCTCAGTTAAAGACTTCAAAGAGGAGGAAAAGGATGGCCAGGAAGAGTGGTTCCAAGAAGATGTCCAAGGCATCCACCTCTATACCTTAGGATGAGTCAAAGCATACTGATTTAGTGCAAGAAGAGGCTGCTCAACCAACTACAACTCAAGTAGAGCCTCTTGCAACTAGAAGACCCATCCTGTCCTATACCTTTGATACTAATCCAGACAGGTGGTATGTCATCAGAGATCAAGGAGGTCAAGATGTCTATTTCTCGCAAGACATGCTTGATCTTCCTCTGCATGATCTCCATGACATGAGAAGGTATTATGAGAGTTTGAGGGAACCTAATCAGTTGATGAAGAAAGGAATGATCTAGATCCTGACGAGGACTATCAATATCTAAATATACCGCTTTGTTTTGGTAGCATCAGCCTAGGGGGAGTTTGTAAGGTTATACTTGAAAGGCTAATGCAACCAAAGAAACCAAAGCAACCAAGGATCTTCTAGCTTGCATGCATATTGTGCAAAGTAGAAGTCACTTTGGAAGTTTTACACTTCTCACAGCAAATTACTCTAAGTGTAAAATCTTCTGAAGCCAAAGACCAAATCTTCTGAAGACAAAGATGAAGTCTTGCGAAGCTTCAAAGACAAAGTCTTCCACAACCAATGAAGTGAAGACTGATTTCTTCTGAAGACAGAGAGGACATGCTTTCTCTAATCTACTTTTGTATAAAGCTGACCCCAACTTTCTGCTGCAACACTGAAGACTCATCAACTTGCATGAGTTGGTGAAAAGGTCCATGCTTTTGTAACTGTAGATTATGGTTTAGAGTCTGTAACTTTTTACTTTGTACCTTTTATCCTTTTTTAAATATATTAGGATGTGAGCTAAGGCATGTCATAGTCACTTGTCAAACGACAATCTGTCTTTTGACTTTACATTGATCTTATTGTCTAGATTAGTGTTTCCAGCTGGCCTTCAAAGTATGGTCGACTGTAGGATGTAGTATAAAGTATCTCAGGTTCTTGTATATCTTTTTATGATTTGTAACACTTGTAAAAGAACTTGAGAGCAATATACAGCATTCTTGAAAACCATACTTATCTTGTTCCTGTTCTTAGTTCTGTCTCATTATTTACTTGTGTTCTTAGTATCATTCATATAAACCTGGTTCCCTATTTGATCTATTAAGTGTTCTAACACTCTCCTCATTGTGAGACTGATTATTGACCATCCCTTAACAGGTCCTGCTGTTCTTCCGATCCAGAAGAGCATGTGGCTCAATATAAAGAAAGGATGAAGACTAACCATATCCCAGATAGGCTCAAAAAGGCCTGCTTATGCAAAGGTTTTGGATCCACGCTTACAGGATCTGCACTCAAATGGCTATTGAGTTTGCCTCCTTACTCTATTAATTCTTTCTCATATTTGGTTAATCTATTTAACAATCAGTTTTCTTGTAGTAGAACATTTGAACGACTAACCAGCAATTTATATAGAGTATTACAAGTTTGTGGTGAATCCCTCAGGGATTATGTAACCAAGTTCGGAAGAGAAGCTTTGGAAATTCCAAACCTAGATGTTGCAATAGCCGTGGAAGCCTTCAAAATGGGTTTGCAAAAAGATTCCCCATTTTATGATGACCTTGTTATGACCCCATGCAAGAACCTTGATGAAGTTAGGACAAGGGCTTTAAGATTCATCAGGCTTGAAGATGACAAAAGGATCCAGGATCGACTCGGTGGTTCTTCTAAATAGGATTACTATAAGAAGAGACAAGGATCCTTGTTCAAAAAATCAAAGCCATATTCAAGGCCTGACAATCAACATGTCCATGCAGTCGAATACGATGAGGACAAGGAAGAATATCCTAAGATATCTGAATACTGTATTTCTGTTGATGTTGGTGGTTTTTCACTTGTAATGCAAGATCTAGGTGAAAGAGCTAGACGGCCTAAAAAGAATGGAAAAGCAACCGGATACAAGGATAAATCAAAATGGTGTGCTTACCATGAAGATTTTGGCTACATGACCGATGAATGTATTGCATTAAGAAAAAAAGATAGGCTATCTCCTCAGCAAGGGACACTTCAAAGATCTATTAGGCAGAAAAAAGTCAAGGACCCAGGATCCTGAGAAGGTTCCAGAAAGGGCTGCTCCACCTCCTCCTAATGCTCAAATAATCAACTTTATTTCAGGAGGGTCAGAAATCTATGGCACTTCTTATTCAGCAGCTAAGAGAAATGCTAAAGAGAGTAAAATGGAGAATGGAGAAATACCTATAAGGACTTCCACCATGACGAACCAGAAGATCATTCCTTTCGATGAAAATGATAGAAGCTGCATCCAGGATCCTCATCACGATAGTCTGGTTATTACATTATTTATCGCTAACCATTATGTTCGCAGGATCCTTGTAGATGGAGGAAGCTCAGTGAACATAATTCAACTTGATGTCCTAAAAAAGATGAACATTCCTGAATCGAAATCATCCCAAGATCCTCAGTCTTAGTAGGATTCAGTGGAGAGACGAAGATTACATTGGGAGATATCAAGCTACCAAAATATATTTGGGGAGTAAGTTCTTTCTAAAAGTTTTGTGTTACTGATAACCTTTCTTGTTGCAATGTGATTCTTGGCAGGCCCTGGATCCATGAAATGAAAGTTGTTCCTTCCACCTACCACCAGTGTATGAAGTTACCAACGCCTTGGGGGGTAGTAAAGATCGACAGTGATCAACAAGACGCTAAGGATTGTTACACTTCCTGAATGAAATCTGCCTCAAAGCCAAGAGCTTTATAGCAATTAACGAAACCTCCAAGAGATCCTATGGAATCCACGGAGCAGGATGTGAAGGAAGTATCCTTGGACCCCGAGGATCCTGAAATCAAAGTCTTCATAGGATTCGGGATCCTGGATAATATCAAGTAGGATTTGGTATCCTTCTTAAAGAGAAGAAGATCAACCTTCGCATGGAAGCATGAAGATATGACAGGTATATCTAAAGATGTTATAACTCACAAATTGGGTATTGATCCCGCAGTTAAGCCAATTCATCAAAAGAGAAGGAAGTTTGCTCCGGAGAGGAATGCAATAATCCAAGAAGAGGTTGACAAACTCCTTAAGGCAGGTATGATTAGAGAGGCAAAATATCCAAAATGGTTAGGCAGTCCAAAAGAAAAATGGAAAGTGGAGGGTATGTGTTGATTTTACTAATTTAATAAAGCATGTCCCAAGTATCCTTTCCCATTACCACATATTGACTCCATGGTGGATGCCACTGCGGGACATGAGTTGCTCACCTTTATGGATGCTTTGTTTGGATTTCAAAAAATTCAGATGGAACCATCTGATCAAGAGGATAGAGCATTCATGACTCCTACTAGCATATATTGCTATATTGCTATGCCTTTTGGATTAAGAAATGCAGGTGCTACCTATCAAAGGCTAGTCAATATGATGTTCAAAGAACAGCTTGGTGATACAATGGAGGTATATATATATATGATATGGTGGTCAAGTCAGTGAAGAGTAAAGATCACCTCAAGGATTTAGAAGTAGCATTTGATATCCTTGATCGCTATAACATGAAGTTGAATCCTTCAAAGTGTCGCTTTGGTGTTAAAGTTGGCAAGCTCTTACGATACGTGGTAACCAAAAGGGGAATAGAAATCAAGGATGTTCAAGACTAATAGGAAGGATTTCTGCCTTAAATAGATTCATCTCTAGATCATCAGAAAAGTGTAAAGACTTCTACGACATCTTGAGAAAGAATAAGAAATTTGAATGGACTGAAAAGCATGAAGCTGCTTTAAAAGATCTTAAGGATTAAAGGATTATCTATCCTCAGAGCTGGCACTGATGAAGCCAACCAAAGGAGAATCCTTGATCCTTTATCTTGCTGTATCAGGTAATGCTATCAGTGCGGTCTTGGTCAAGGATCATGAAGGTCAACAACATCCGATGTACTATGTAAGTAAAAGTCTTCTAGATGTTGAGGTCAGGTATTTTCATTTAGAAAAGTTAATACTTGCTTTAATTATGGCATCTAATAAGTTAAGACATTATTTTGAAACTCATCCTATTATTGTGAAAACTAACTATCCAATCAAGAATGTCCTTAGAAAACCAGAAATGTCAGGTAGGATGGCAAAGTGGGATGTAAAGCTTAGCACGTATGACATAAGATATGAACTAAGAAATTCTATCAAGTCACTGGCATTGGCAGACTTTGTGGTGGACTTCAGTAGTGATTTACAAGAGGAAGCTGACTTGGAGGTTCAACAGCTTGAAGAGACCAAGGATCCTTGGATACTTTCCACTGATGGGGCATCGAATGTCAGGGGCACAGGCCAAGGGATACTTCTAAATCACCACAGAGGGACATAATACCACAGTCCATAGCCTATGTGTTTCAAGCAACCAATAATGAGGCTGAATATGAAGCACTTATAGTAGGTTTGCAGTTAGCTATGGGTATGAAGATCAAGTATCTTTAAGTATATGTAGACACTTCATTAATCACTAATCATATTAATGGCTCTTATATTGTTAAAGGTGAAAGAATAATTAAATACTTAGAAATAGTAAAAGATCTTGCAGGGTATTTTGATTCTTTTAGCATATCACAGGTACCTAAAGAAGAAAATGCAGGGGCAGATGCTTTATCCAATCTAGCATCATCCTAGAAAATTCCCGAAGACTTGAAAATTCCCAACATTCATATCCTTTTCCCAGCAATTGACGAGCAAAGGATAAGAAGTGGATAATGAAACTTCGAGTGACCCCAAGGATCCTCCATCCTTTGAAACTTCTAAAGGATCCTGGATCTATTAGATCAGAAAATTTTATCGAAGATGGAGAGATTCCAGAAGGAGAAAATCCCAGGGCTTTTAGGACAAAGGTATCTTAATTTACCATAATTGATAATATGCTGTATAGAAAATTTCTTACAGGCCCATATTTAAGGTGCATAGAAGAACATGAAATTGAAAAAGTGCTAAAGGATTTCCATGAAAGAGACTGTGGAAACCATACAGGGAGCAGAGCCTTGTTCTCAAGGATCCTTAGAACAGGTTATTTCTGGCCCATAATGAAAAAAGATGCTGTCAACTACTCAAGAAAGTGTGATTCTTGTCAAAGGCACAACAACATTCTACATCAACCAGCCGAACCATAATACTCCATTGTTTCTTCATGGCCTTTTATGAAATGAGGCATGGATATAGTGGGTAAGCTGCTAAAGGCACCAGGAGGAAAAGTCTTCATACTTGCTATGACAGACTACTTCTCCAAATGGATTGAAGCTGAAGCCTTTGCACAGGTTAAAGAAAGGGAAGCTATATCTTTCACTAAAAGAGATATTATTACTAGATTTAGTATCCCTTCTGAAATAGTATGTGATAATAGGTCCCATTTTATTGGGAAAAGAACCACTACTTTTTATGATAGTTGGGGCATCAAGATGATAACATCTACTCCAGTTCACCCTCAAGCTAATGGCCAAGCAGAATCTTGCAACAAGATCATCATCAACAATCTCAAAAAGGAATTAGGAGCCAAAAAGGGCAAATGGGCTGAAGAGCTACCTTATGTCTTATGGGCAGATAAAACAACTCCAAAGAATGCCACGGGTGAAACTCCTTTCTCATTGGTGTTTGGAGCTAAAGCAGTTGTTCCTACAGAGATGGTGGTTCCCACAGCCAGAACCAGTATCCGTGATCCTCAAGCGAACAATGAATCCTTAATCCAGGACTTGGATACTATTGATGAACTTAGAGATTCTGCTAAAATCAGGATGGCTACTTATCAACAGAGAGTGGCAGGGACATAAAACAAGAATATTAGGATTAGAAGATTTCAAGAAGGTGACTTGGTCTTGAGGAAAGCCTTTCAGAATACAACCAGTCTGGCTGATGGAAAGTTGGCCCTAAAATGGGAAGGGCCCTATTTGATTGAATCTGAAGCTGGAAATGGGGCCTATAGACTACTCATAATGGAAGGAGTTCCACTGTCAAGGACTAGGAATGCGATTCACCTCAAAAAATATTTTATGTAATCAGGATCTAGGATCCTATTTTGGTAACATTTTCCTTTATTATTTGCTTATGTTATTTCTTTTGTTAAGACAAGGATGTTAATACACTTAACATCTGCTTTAACTTAGTTTTGAGTTTTTGCAGTTAACAATGCAATGTTTGTGGTTAAAGAGGATGGCCACCTCTCTTCTCAGCTAAGGTATTTTATATACCTTCTAAGGTTTAAAAGGTTTTCACCTTTTCTCCGATGGCCAGTTGCGCACGTTATCCAAGTATGGTTTGAGGCAATGGGACCAGTGCATGCTTAGTGGCTGAGAATTTCATTGCTGTTGGCCATATGTAGGATCCTAAGTTAATGGTAGACGTACCATACCTCCGTTTCTAATGTTTTTAGCATTTTTCATGCTAACTAAGGTTTTGGCATTTTTCAATGTCACTAATGTTTGTGCCTACCCAGGACGGGCATAGATCCCAGTTTTCATTCGAATGTTATTTGGGCTTGTCCCTAGTTGTTATTTGGGCTTGTCCCCAGTTTCTATTTAGGCTTGACCCTAATATTGTTTGGGCTTGACCCCAGTTTAATTGGCTAAGTCCCAAGTTGTGTTTACAGGATTGTTTTAATGTACTAAGTATAGATTTGACTAAGGATAAAGGATCCTGGAATCCATAACATTATCTACAACCTAAATTATTTATTAAGGATCCTCTGGTATGATTTTTGTTTGCTTAAATTCCATTTCTTTATGTTGTGGGTATTATAAAGGATCATAAACCCTTTATTGTTTGATATTGGAAACAATTTATTCTTGCAAGTAATACAACATTTAAATGAGTAACCACATAAATGAAATTTTGAACAAAGCATGTAAGCCAAAAGATTAGATCTATATTCATAATAACCGCCAAAAGATCTTAGCCTGGGCTTCACCAGCAAAACTGTGGACCATCCACCCAGGCTAAGTGTTGTTCTAATATTTGAGATAAGCATGCGGGAAATTAAAAAGAAGGACAACAAAGGCTTCATCCCCATAAACAGAGGATCCCTCCACCTTTGCCATCCTTCCTAGTGTTCTAAGGATCATAGATCCTGAATCCGAAAACTATTGTTCAGATTACAACCCCATCGAAATTAAAATTAAATAAAAGCTTCATAAAAAAGCGGGCTCAGGCTTTCACAGCACCTTCATCGCTCACAGGAACCGACCCAGCATCACCACCTTCCTCTCCACCAGCTGCCTAGCTGCCTTCTTGCCCTAGCTTGATCCAACCACCTCAGCTTGCTCTTCGCCATCATCCTCCCCAATGTCATCCAAAGTCTGCTCCCATTTCGTCGTGTCCCAAGAAGACTTGTCGAAGTCAGGGTCATTTGCCTCCTTCGCCATTTTGAGCCTAGCCTACAGAACACACTTAGCAGCCCAAATCTTTGCTTGTTCCATAACAATGTGGACCTCATCTTCAGTCTTCTTCTAGGCAGCTTCAAGCTCAGCTTCCAACACCCCTTCCCACTTCCTAGCCTTGGAGGATGCCTTCTCATGAGCAGCAACAGAGGCCTTCAAGCTTACCAGATCGTCTTGAAGCTCCTTCAGACTTGCACGATAAGAGTTCTTCAAATTTGCAATGCTCTACAAAGCAAATGGTAAAGTTATTAAAACTGATGATCCTTAACAAAGTTTATTAGTACAAGATAAAGGATCTACAGGATCCGTTTTGACTCTCAACACAAAACTCACTAAGTCTCGCTTAATCGATGAAACACAGAATCTCAAACTAAAGTTGAGAATAATATACGAAGTTAGTGAACAAGAGAATCGTTTTCAAGATACTTGTATATATTACTTCTCAACTCAGTATTACAAGACTCTTAAGCTCATACTTACTTAAGTTATAATGAGAAACTATATATACTAATATCTACAGCCAGTTATACTTGGAAAACCAGCTAGAATCTACAACTAGACAAATACTACATTGCTAGAAGTAAAGTATCTAGATAAAATAATATCCTAGATAAGGTAGTCATGACAGGTCCATGACTTACCTTTTGTCACCAACTAAAAATGGCATCTGTACTAAGTTGAAAAGGTGAATAGTGGATTAAAGTATGGTTAACTACGTGGGTTAGGAAAAACACCATGCAGTGCATCAGAGTCTGTCAGCAGACCATACTTACGTCCACTGGTTCATAGTTGATTCTTCCGAAGCTAAATGGCTTCGGAAGAATAAGTTTTTCTGAGGCCATTTATACTTCAAAAGAAACAACTTCTTCCGAGTTTCTACAGGTCTTTATTATTTTATTCTTCGGAAGACTTTGTCTTGGATCTTCTAAGTGTGAATGCTTCGGAATGAGAACTTCTTGGTCTTGGAAGACTTTGTTCTATCCTTCGGAAGATCTTCATATACTTTAGAAGTAAAACTACTTAGTCTCAGAAGACTTAGTTTCCTCCGGAAGCTCTTCAGACATAATGCTTCGGAAGACCTTTAACATAGATGCGGAAGAGTAGTTTTGTCTTTGGAAGACTTCTTCAACTTGTACACAAAATTGTTCTAAGTATTGTTTTGGTTGTACCAGCCTCATATGATCCAACAAACTCCCCCTGAGCTGATGCTACCAAAACTTTACTTCCTCCTGCTCCTTAAGGTCTTCAACACAAGGGAAAGCAGATATTTATCTGTCTATTTGTTCTTCCCTGATATGGTGGTGAGGAGTTTGTATAGGTCATTCATAGATAATAAATCCAGTCGGTTGCTCTGAATGACATGTACTCTTTACTGCATCCCTCTGAAGTGAGTTAGTTGATAGGAATGGTAGTCATATTCCTATCTAACTATAGGATCTGATATGGAACCCTCAACCATCTATAGAAAGGTCTTCTTTTTTGTGGTTGTGCCTTCTTCTGCATCCTGTGCTCTTTTTTTCAATTCTTCTTCAATCTTGTCCTTCTTTGTGATCTTGGCTAGATGAAGGCTGCTTAAATGATTTCTGATATGAGCAGCTATCTTAGAGTTGGAGGGATTAGAGAATGGCTTCTCTGCTAACTTATCAATGTCAATTCTACTGGAATGTAGCAGAGATGAAGTGTCAGCCCTGGTAACTTTACCATTCTCCCTTTCCACAACAAAGCTATGGGAATCTTCATCAAACCTCCACTGGACAATTTGCTTTCTAGGATAAGGGGTTTTGTTGGCAGTTTGTCCCCTTTCCTAGTGTCTGACAGAGTCACTAGCATCCTTCTTAACTTCTTCTCGACTTCATTGAGAGTATCTGAATTTGTTGCAAGAAGTTGGAGAGCTTGGTCCAGTGTTCTTCTAGGAAGATCAAGGAATGTATCTCTTGTGAGGGAACTGGAAGAGCCATCAATGAAAGTCAGCTGGATGGACTCTTCCTCACAAGAGATGTCGCTCAGTGTTGTGCAATTTGTGAGCTTCCTCTTTATCTCCTTGAATTCTTCCAAGGTTAGGGGTTTTGATGGATCAGAGGATGGTTTGGTTTTTGAGTGGGTTCTTGGTTGTGTTTTTGGTCATAGGATAGGCGGTGGTGGTGGTTGGTGGGAAGCAGTGGGTGAGGGTGTAGGTAAGGTTGATAGTGAAGGTTCTGTTTTGATGGGGAATGGAGAAGGTGTAGGTTGTGTTTTGGGTATTGGTTTGGGTGCCATCCTCTAAACACTAGGATTTTGAGCAACCTCCTGCCTTCTTCCTTAGCGAATGTCAGCCTTGATGTCGCTGACATGTCGCTGTAGGGTCTTGATTGACATGGGACCCACTCGCCTGTCGGAGAAGCCGTGAGCTCGAAGATAGGATTTCATCCAATCCTTGTCTCCCTCCTTTTTGGCAGCCGCAAGTTCTCCCTCTACCTCTTTCTTTCTTTTGTCTTTAAGCTTCTCCCTGGCAACCTTCTTTCTCTCCTTAGCAGTAAGCTTTCTCTTCCCCTTAGGATCAGAGGAAGATTCAGCCTTTGGGAACTCAGGTTCAGAAGATTCAGGTTGGAGTGAGGGTGTTTGAAGTAGTGGTTCTTGTAAGAGAGGGGTTGTAAGGAAGTCCTCACTGTTAATCTCAGAGGCTAGTTCAAGGATTGCCTCTGTGATGAATAAATCACTGGACAATGAAGACAGTCCAATTATTCCTTCCGCAGCTTGGATTTCTGCCTCAGAAGTAATTGGGACTACATCACCTATCCCATGCAAATCAGTTGTTGGGCCATCAGTCTGTACATTCCCTTTGAAGTTAATCTTAGGTTCAGTAGAGACCTTAGGTTGACCAACTTCCTCTTTAGAGGTAGGTGGTGCATTCAGCCTTTTTGGCAGAGAAGCCATGAGCTCGGAGATAGGATTTCATCCAATCCTTGTCTCCCTCCTTTTTGGTAGCTACAAGTTCTCCCTCTACCTCTTTCTTTCTTTTCTCTTTAAGCTTCTCCCTGGAAGCCTTCTTTCTCTCCTTGTTGATTAGATCTTGCTCTTTGTGAAAAAGAAACAAGATCATGTCGTTTTTATAAGGTGCCAGCTCCTCTTGAGAATAGCCTCTGGTGCAGAGAAAGGCTATTCTCTCCATCCTCTCCCTTTCTATAGCCTCTTCCTTCTTCTTCCTTCTTTCCTCCTTTTTGGCCAACCTTGCTGCTTCTTCTTTTTCCTTTTGCAGCAAGGTTGCCTTTTCTATTTTCACAAGCTCAACAGTTAGGAGTAGAAGAGTTTCTTCGTTGGCTACTCCCAGGCTGATGAGCTTATCAATGATTTCCACCCTTCTTTGATTGTTGAGACTTTCTTGGGCTGCTGCTGCTGCTTTGCTACTTGCAATCAACAACTTTCCAGTATCAAGTCTGCCAATCTTCTTTAGCTTCTCTAATCTTTCCTCTTCTAATAGCTCCTCAGCAGTAAGCTTTCTCTTCCCCTTAGGATCAGAGGAAGATTCAGCCTTTGGGAACTCAGGTTCAAAAGATTCAGGTTGGAGTGAGGGTGTTTGAAGTAGTGGTTCTTGTAAGAGAGGGGTTGTAAGAAAGTCCTCACTATTAATCTCAGAGGCTAGTATAAGGAATGCCTCTGTGATGAACAGATCACTAGACAATGAAGACAGTCCAATTATTCCTTTAGAAGCTTGGATTTCTGCCTCCGAAGTAATTGGGACTACATCACCTGTCCCATCCAAATCAGTTGCTGGGCCATCAATCTGTACATTCCCTTTGAAGTTAGTCTTAGGTTCAGTAGAGACCTTAGGTTAACCAACTTCCTCTTTAAAGGTAGGTGGTGCATTCAGCCTTTGAAGCTCTTCAGCTCCAAAGTAGGCGACAGCTAGATCAGGGGAGGGCTGTTCAATGGAGGAGCTCAATAGAATTTTGGTTAGAAACCTATCAAGATCTATGAGCATCCTTTGGTCCACTTGAAAGCTAATGGAGCTAGTTGAGGGAAGATTATAGTAGGGTGATGCTGTTGGGGGTAAAAGATAGATAACGCATCAGGAGAAGTTGTTGTTATGGTATAAGTGGGTTCCACATGATGTTGTTTCTATACATTCTCCCCTTTTTTGGTAGCATCATCTTAAGAAGTAGATGAGCTGGAGGAAGAACTTAAAGATACCTGGATAGGTATGTGCCTAACAGACTTCTCCATCTGTGTCTTAGCTAGTTTAGCCTTGAGATGTTCAATCTTAAGTTGCTGAGTGGTAGACCTATCCTTTAAAGTCTTAACCTTTGATTCAAGGTTTGAGACTTTAGAAATTAGGTCTCTGATTATGAGTTGCAGACTACCCTCATCTTCTTTTGAAGAATCATAGGTAGATGAGATAACATGCCTGGCATGTTCATCATCACTTCCAGTAATGGTTTCTTGGCGCCCTGGATACCCTTCCTTACTGATGTCTTTTTCAGAAACATCAATTGGCAAGGTTGCAGTAGACTTAGTCTCACTGATGTCACCACTTTCCTAAGAGGCCAGTGAGACACTCTCAGTAGTGGCGGCTGAGTCTACATGAGTCACCTCCACACCAGTTGGACTCACCTCAGTTTGACTTAACTGATGTTGGCTAGATATCAAAGGTTCCCTCGGGCTCAGTTGATCTTGAGAAAGGTATTGTAGATCAATATCATGGCCCTGATGGAACATGATATCCTCATCAGGTTGGATTAAAAGGTCAGTGAAGGATAGAGAGGTAAATGCTAATGACCCGGGACCTTGGTTAGCACCTAATGGCTCTTCTGCAATAGTAGATGTGCCAATGATGTGGCTGTGCCTTTTTGGTTGCTCAGGGGAGTGTTGGGACTCACTTAAGGGATAACGGCTTAGGTTTTGGGCTCATCAGGTTGAGACTGAGGAGACTCAACACTGATATTGAGGTCGATGGTGGAGGATGGTGGGACCTCTGGCTGAGTGGGAGCCCTGAGTTCCACTCAAGCCTTTTTAGTATGAACAGAGTGGGGAGGTCTGGTGTGGGTTCATCATCTGCTGGGCTTGCAGGGATGGCATCAGGAGCCGTTGGCTCAAGCATACCTGGGAGAAGATCAGTGAATCTCCCTGTGAAATTAGTGGATACCTTCTTCAAGGTCTTGAAGATGCCCGGCCTCATGTGTGGGACCATTAGAGTGTCTACATGTTGTAGTCTGTTCTGGTCCAGCTCACAGTTTATGATATGCTGAATAAACCAGGGATACATGAAAAATGAATCCCGGGTAAGATTTCCTCACAGATTGTTTAGCACAAACCTTGAATAGTTGAAGCAGAGACCTTTTACCATTCTATGGACTAGGTAGCCCAGATCATATGGGATTTGATCCCATCCCCTTGATTTGTTGGATAGGCAGTGTAGAATGATGTGCAACAAGAATTTCCAGTTGTAAGAGAAAATTAAACTTGTAAATAGTGGACTTGTGCACATCACCACCAAATCCCATCTGAGTGTATGTGTTTGCTAGCTTAAATTTGGGGAATTCAATAGGGGAGCCTTCGACATGAAGCTCCAGATGCTCCCTAATGGTAGATTCAGAAATGATGATCTCTTATCTGCTGATTCTCGACCTGATGACCCTCTCAAAATTCAGAGTTTCACAACGACCGTTTGCCCAAAATTCAGTCATGTGATTAGAGTATATGGTAGGGTTTACAGTGAGGACGGCAAAGTATGTGGAGTGGAACAGAAAATCGATGATGGGGGCAAAGTCAGCATCTTTAGAGGAATCAAGGATGGCGACTTGGTTGTGTTGAGGATTGAGACCATTGTAACAAAGTATTGTTTGATTGAAGGAATTTGAGAGAGTGAAGACGATAATGGGAGTATTAGGTTTCAGTGGTGTTAAAAAGGTAAAAAAAGAGAGTCGGAAGTTTTAAATAGGGGGTAAAAGTCCATACCGATAAGGTGAAAAGGCAGTTTGGGTGCGTACTTGAGTACGGCGGCAAGGTAGATAATTTAAAATATTTCGAAAAGATCTTAATCTTTACACAGTGGAGCCCAAAGGTTTCCGTTACATAGTAAAAGTTTTATTCCGAAGGGAAAGTTGCTTCCGAGAGAAAAGACTTCTTCCAAGAAGAAGTTAATAATCTTCGAAAATAAATTTGATCTATGATCAAATTTTCTTCCGAGGGTAAAAACTCTTCGGAAGAGAGTATTAAAGTGAAGGAATTTACCTTCAGAATATATAAAGATCTATTCCGAGGGCAAATTTCTTTTTTTGGAAGAATTTTCACTTAGAAGAAAAACTTTAGTAACAGGGCTTAGATTGTAATTAGACAACATAAACAAGACACATTTTATAAAGGTTTTAGAAAGAAATAAGCTAGTTAATGTTAATCATCCCAATAGCTATGATTAAGTATTTAAATCTTTGTTCATCAAAGGCTTTGATGAATAAGTCAGCATATTGTTCATTTGAATTAACTTTTACTAGTTTAATCAAGTGTTTCTCATGAATATCTTGAATGAAATGATACCTGATGTCAAAGTGCTTTGTCTTGGAGTGCTCGACTGGATTTTCTGTAATGGAAATAGCACTCGTGTTGTCTATGTGGATAGGAGTATTCATTAAGTTGAATCCATAGTCTAACATCTGATTTTGAATCCATAGCAGTTTAGCACAGCAGCTCGCAGCAGCAATGTATTCAGCTTCAGCAGTTGATGTAGAGACACATGATTGCTTCTTGCAATGCCAGGAAATAATCCTTCCACCAAGAAATAAACATCCTCCTGATATGGATTTCTTGTTAATATTGCAGCCACCATAATCACTATCAGAGTACCCATAGAGATTGGAATCCTTATTCTTAGGATACCAGAGACCCAGTTTGGGAGCTCCTTTGAGGTATCTAAGAATCCTTATGACGGCAATTAGGTGAGACACCTTGGGAGCAGCCTGATATCTTGCACCGATGCAAGTTACAAATATGATATCAGGTCTACTAGCTGTGAGATACATCAGAGATCCAATAATTGCCCTATACTAATTGTAACACCCGACCTCTCACACCACCAATATTATCCACTTTGCCCACGAGGAGCTCACGGATTTGCTTTGGTTGCCCGGGTGAAAACTTCCCAGGGAGGTCACCCATCCCTAGATTGCTGCCACCTGAGCACGCTTAACTAGGGAGTTCTCCTCTCATCCACAGCCAATGCGCCAAAAACGCGTTGGTGATATTAGAAACCATACATTTTTTATGAACCAGGAATCTCTCCTGACCATGGCCGATGTGGGATATATGTAGGGTGTCATAATCACCCCCCCTTTGGACTCATCATCCTCGATGAGCTCGAGAACTCACCATACCCGGTGAAGTTTGTCCCACCATCCCGAACGGCACAGGAGTGGCTCTGATACCATTTTGTAACACCCAGCCTCTCATACCACCAATATTGTCCGCTTCGCTAATAAAGAGTTCATGGATTTGCTTTTGGTTGCCCGGGTGAAAACTTCCCAGGGAGGTCACCCATCCTTGGATTGCTGCCACCTGAGCATGCTTAACTATGGAGTTCTCCTCTCATCCACAGCCAATGCGCCCAAAATGCTTTGGTGATATTAGAGACAGGACATTCCTTATGAACCAGGAATCTCTCCTGTCCATGGCCGATGTGGGTTATATGTAGGGTGTCACAATCACCCCCCCTTTGGACTCATCGTCCTCGATTAGCCCGAGAACTCACCATACCCGGTGAAGTTTGTCCCACCATCCCTAACGGCACAGGAGTGGCTCTGATACCATTCTGTAACACCCGACCTCTCACACCACCAATATTGTCCGCTTTGCCCACGAGGAGCTCACAGATTTGCTTTTGGTTGCCTGGGTGAAAACTTCCTAGGAAGGTCGCCCATCCCTGGATTGCTGCCACCTGAGCACGCTTAACTATGGAGTTCTCCTCTCATCCACAGCCAATGCGCCAAAAACGCGTTGGTGATATTAGAGACCAGACATTCCTTTTGAACCAGGAATCTCTCCTGACCACGGCCGATGTGGGATATATGTAGGGTGTCACACTAATGCTGATCAGTATCCTCCCCCTCGAAATCAAGACATACATTGTGATTTCTAGGTATAGGTGTCTTGGCTTTCTTACAATCTTTCATCTTAAATCTTTCTAAGATGTCCTTGACATACTTAGACTGGTTGATAAAGAAACCTTCTTCCATCTGCTTCACTTGAATCCCAAGAAAGAAATCCATCTTTTCCATGGAGCTCATCTCAATTTCTTTCTCATGATGCTTTCAAAGTCTTTACACATTTGGTCATTTGAGGAACCAAATATGATGTCATCGACATAGACTTGAACAAGCAACATGCCCTTCCAAGATTTACTTATGAACAATGTCTTGTCTATGGTGCCTCTGGTGTAGCCGTTTTTGAGGAGAAACTGAGACAGAGTCTCATACCACAGCCTAGGTGCTTGATGTAGCCCATAAAGAGCTTTATCCAGTTTGCACACATAGTTGGGATGCTGTGGGTCTTCAAATCTAGGTGGCTGAAACACATAGACTTCTCTGTCTATATTCCCATACAAGAATGCACATTTGACATCAAGTTGATAGACTGTGAAGTTCTTGGATGCTGCAATAGCAAGGAAGATTCGTACAGCTTCAAGTGTTGTAACAGGTGCAAAGATATCAGTGTAATCTATGCCTTCTTCCTGTGTGTATCCTTGAACAACAAGTCTTGCCTTATTCTTGATGATCAAACCTCTATCATCTCTTTTGTTTCTAAACACCCACTTGGTGCCAATAGGGACTTGGCCAGGTGGCAAAGGACACAGGTTCCATACCTTTTGCCTCTTAAATTAAAGCAATTCCTCTTGCATAGCTTCAATCCAATTGTTGTCCTTGAGGGCTTCTTCCACCTTTTTTGGTTCCAATTGAGAGAGAAAGCATGAGTACAAGCATACATTCCATTGTTGGTCTGATTTTTTGTTCTCACACCTTCTGATACATCCCCAATGATGTTTTCAGTTGGATGAGTGTTGTGTATCTTGAGCCTAGGAATTACATCTAATTGCATAGATAGGTCTAAGTTTGAGAAGTTTTGCTCAGAACTTCAAACACCTTCTCCAGTTGATGTCTCATATTCATTCAATGAGGATTGATTTTAAGAATGAGTGACATCATCAATGGTAGTATGCTGTGAAGCAGCATCAACAGTTGCCTGTTCCTCCATGTCACTATCTTCATCAGCTTGGTGTTGAGTGCTTGAATTGTCAACCTCTGGGTCATGAGGCTCAGTGAGGTGACAATTTGTTGAAGCTCCTTTGTTTCCTGAGATACTCATGCTTTCAGGACTTTCAGCAGTAGGAGCTTGTTCTTTATTTCTTCTTGGAGAACTGGAAATAGGTCTGGGTAACTCAAACAGTTGATCTTCATATGGGTCACTTTGAGTTCCTGTTCTAGCTGAAACATTCTCACAAGATGGTTTAGAATAGTTTGGAAACAATTCTAAATCATAAATATATTCAGGTCCATTCCCTCTAAGATAAGGAGTGTGCTCATTAACAATAATGTTGGATGATTCCTCAAACTGTTGAGTTTTGATATTATACACTCTATAAGCAATAGAGGTGGAAGAATATCCAACAAAGATAGCATCATCCGACTTTTCAGCAAACTTTGCTAAATTGTCCTTTGTGTTGAGTATGGTACACCTGCTTCCAAAGGACCTAAGAAAGCCAATAAACTGTGGCCTCTTGTTCCATAGCTCATAGGGGGTCTTCCCATAAGGCTTAACAATGAGAACTCTGTTTTGCACATAACATGCAATGCTGACTGCCTCTGCCCAGAAAGTTAGAGGTAGTTTTGAATCAGCTAACATTGTTCTTGCAGCCTCAATAAGTGTCCTGTTCCTCCTCTCAGCAACACCATTCTGTTGAGGAGTTCTAGGAGCACTATATTGTCTGGTAATCCCTTTTGAGTTACAGAATGAGTCAAGAACTTAATTCTTAAACTCAGTCCCTTGATCACTTCTAATGATTTTACCTTGTGATCCTTTTGATTTTCAATTTCAAGAATAAAAGATTTTAAAGTTTCAGCCGTTTCATCTTTAGTCCTTAAAAAGAATACCCAAGTGAAACTTGTAAAATCATCAATAATCACAAGGCAGTATGATTTCCTTCCAATGCTCATTATACTTGTGGGACCAAAAAGATCCATGTGTAATAAGTGTAATGGAGTGGTGATAGAGTTAACCTCTTTGGATTTGTGAGTGACCTTGTGTTGTTTTCCTTTCAAGCAAGCAACACAGTTGTCTGTACAGAAAAACTCATTTTTAGGCACACCATGTACCAAATTATTTTTAACCAACTTGTTCATGGTTTTAATATTAACATGGCACATTCTTTTATGCCAAAGAGTTGACTCATCACCATTGGCTTTGGAAAGAAAGCATGATACTTCACCAAGTGGGGAAGCATTGTTCATATCCAGCTTGTACATATCCCCTATCCTGGGAGATCTAAGAAGCACCAATTCCTGAGGAATTGTTATCTCGGGTTTGAGGATAATACACTCATGTTCTGTGAAAAGCCTTTGGTGCTTTTGATCATAGAATTAAGAAACACTTAACAGATTGTGTTTAAGCTATTTGACAAAGTTTACTTTGTCAACTTTTAACTTACCATTAGATACACTACCTCTACCAGAAATGTATCCTCCGGCTTCACCTCCAAACTAAACAGGACCTCCATCAAAATGTTCAAATTGTTGAAGAAGAGATCTGTTCCCTGTCATGTGCCTGGAGCATCTGCTATCCACAATCCATATATTTCCATTCTTGTCATGTGGATGTCCCTGCACATAAAGTGAGATGATTAGTTACTATTGGAAAGCCAAGCCTTGTTGGTCTTGGGTTCTTCCAATGTAGATGATTTAATTGAACCAAATTATAGGAAAGTGGGTTCAATTTGTGTTTGTGAAGATGAGGTACTGGCTGCAACATCTGTTTTGTTCTTCCATACCATCCTTTGGTTGACCAGTGTAGATGATCCTGAAAAGGATTGAGCAGCATGACCTTCTTCCGAGGCTACTTTCATTTTGGAAGATTTCAAAGGATTCCTTTTTGTTCCTTTGTTTGTTCTTTAGCTTGTCTTCTGAAGCTATTTTTCTTTCGGAAGAATGATTTTCTTCCGAAAGTAACTTAGCTTCATAAACAAGCTTTCCTTTCGTTGTCACTTGGACCATGTGATAAGGTCCAAATGTGAAACCTTCCTTGACTCCTTCCCTTTTAACATTGGTTGCATAATGTGTGCTTGTAGGATTGTAGTAACAATCTTTAGCCATGTGGTTATGCGGACCACAGATTATGCACTCAATGTTACTCTTGATGGGGGCATGATGGCTGTTGGTTCTTGTACTCCTTTTCTTCAACAACTTTCCCTTTTAACTTTTGATCCTTTAGTTGGATAAGAATGCTGGTACTACATCCTTTCCTGAGTCAGAGTTTCCAACCACTTGGAATCCGGCTGAAATGAGTACACCCTTTTGCTTGGAATCTATCTTCATCCTAGACTCAGTCACCTTCTTGGCAGTTTTCTTTACTGCCTTGATTTTGTTCTTTCTATCTTTGGTGGTTAGGGGTAGAACTTTAGCAGTGGGAATGAGGTTTTCTACCTTATCCTTCCCTGTGGTGGTCACCATAGTTGCATCACTCTTTTGCTCATTGGGTAGTGGGTTAGCAGTTGGAACCTCTTGCTCATGAGTACCACATCTTGGCAATCTAATAGACACATAAGAGTGTGGTGGAGCAATTTCATTTTTTCCTAACCTATTTTTGTTTTGATAACACACCTTTGAGTGGGAGGATGATGCAATGATGGTGTTGAAGTTATGGTCTTCAATAGCATACGTATTTGCTTTAGCCTCAGCTATTACTAGCTGGGCTTGAGCCTCAGTCAACTTAGAAATCAAATCCTTTATTTGAGCCCTGTAGTTTGTGTGTTCATGTTTTAAAGAGGAAACAGTTTTCTCTATCTCTTTAATTTTGAGTTTATAGTCAGATTCTGCTCTCTTGAAATCAGATTTTAGGATGTTTAAGGACTCAATATCGGATTTAATTTCCATGTTGTAATCTTGATAAAGTTTAACCTTAGCAATACAAGCTGGAGTACATAGGTTTTCATATACCTTGCTGTCTTCAGTTCCAACCATGAGAGCTTGAGCAGGAGTGACATCTTGCACCATAAAGCTCCAGTCAACCTCTTGAGCAACAGCCACAGTTTGCTGCTCAGTAGGTTTTGGTGTAGCCCTTGAGGTGGTAGGATGTTGGGAGGCTTGAGTTGCTCTAGGATTGGATCTTGGAGCTTTGCATTCCCTAGCAAAGTGACCAAGCTGGTTACAATTGTAACACTTGGCTTTGCTTTTATCAAATCCAAATTTGCTGTTGGTTGGATTCTGAGGGAACTGCCTTTCGGTTCTTTTGAAGAACTTATTTGCTCTGTAGGTGAGGATAGGCATCTGTTGGACAATGTCCATGTACTCAATCTCATGTGGGCAAAAGCACTCTAGATCATCAAAGCAGAATTGAAAATCTCCAGAGTGTTCACTTCCTGAGACAAAGTCACAACTATCCTGAAAAGGAGTGTGTTGAGCCTGTTGAGACTTGGGTGTCTCAAGGAAAGTGATGTATGGCCCAGAGGAAGATGATGGCTGTTAGGGATAGTTCAGGCACAACTAAGGTTGGGGAGTTCTTGATCCTTCAACAACATGTAGGCATTGCTGACAGCAGGATTTGAGGGTCGGTTCATCTGGTGGCTCTTCTAAGTCTGCATCTCCATATGGTATCCATCAAGGATTCCGTACAGTTCAGTCATGGTGAGAGTGTTAAGATTCTCAGTTCTCTTGATAGAAACACAATAGAAAGTCCATTCATGAGGAAGTGCACTCATGAATTTCCTTACAATGTCTCTCTTCTAAAGATCCACTCCCATAGACTGAAGAGAGGTAGTCAAGTTCATGTACCTGAAGTATTGTTAGCTCAAGGTCTCACCAATGATATATGTGAAGTTTTCAAACCTCTACTTCAATACATCCTTCTTGGACTCCTTGGATTCAGTGGAACTAGAGTACATCAACTTCAAAGCATCAAAGAGTTCTTTAGCTGACTCGCATTGCTGAAAGCCAACCATTATGGAGTTTGGTATGGCTCTAAGCAAGTCATTGCTTTGCAGTCAATGTCTATTTTCTAGAAGTCTTCATCAGAGTAGTCTTCAACGGCCTTCTCCATCATGGCACCATTACCCGCTGGGGATTCTACCTTAGGAAGTTAAGGACCATGAGTGACAGATCTCCATATGCGGCTATCTTGATACTTGATGAACCCTTCAATATGTTTGCACCAAGTTCCAAAATCATCAGGAATGATGATAGGAGCCTTGGTCATGGTTCCTATTTCGGACTCAGAGAATTTCTGGTTAAGATCCATTAAAGTGAAGTGAGTGAGTGTGAAGAAGCAAGGGTGATTTGGGATGGTTAGATCTCACAATCAAGAGCCTAGAAGCTCTGATACCAATTAAAGGATTGGTTTTGACTCTCAACACAAAACTCACTAAGTCTCACTTAATCGATGAAACACAGAATCTCAAATTAAAGTTGATAATAATATATGAAGTTAATGAACAGGAGAATGGTTTTCAAGATACTTGTATATATTACTTCTCAACTCAGTATTACAAGACTCTTAAGCTCATACTTACTTAAGTTACAATGAGAAACTATATATGCTACTATCTACAGCCAGTTATACTTGGAAAACCAGCTGGAATCTATAACTTGACAAATACTACATTGCTAGAAGTAAAGTATCTAAGATAAAATAATATCCTAGATAAGGTAGTCATGACAGGTCCATGACTTACCTTCTATCAGCAACTAAAGATGGCATCTGTACTAAGTTGAAAAGGTGAATAGTGGATTAAAGTATGGTCAACTACATGGGTTAGGAAAAACACCATGTAGTGTATTAGTGTCTGTCAGACAAACCATACTTACGTCCACTGGTTCATAGTTGATTCTTTCGAAGCTAAATGGCTTCGGAAGAATAAGTTCTTCCGTGGCTATTTATACTTCAAAAAAACAACTTCTTCTGAGTCTTCTACAGGTCTTTATGACTTTATTCTTTGGAAGACTTTGTCTTGGATCTTCTAAGTGTGAATGCTTCGGAAGGAGAACTGCTTGGTCTCGGAAGACTTTGTTCTATCCTTTGGAAGATCTTCATATACTTCGGAAGGAAAACTACTTAGTCTCAAAAGACTTAGTTTTCCTCCGGAAGCTCTTCAGACATAATCCTTCGGAAGGTCTTTGACATAGCTGCGGAAGAGTAGTTTTGTCTTCGGAAGACTTCTTCAACTTGTACACAAAATTATTCTATGTGTTGTTTTGGTTGCACTAGCCTCATATGATCCAACATGATCCTTACCTCGGTGACGACCTCTTGAATGTGCTTCTCTGTGCTTGCAAATTCATCCTCTGGCTCCGAGGTTTTCTTGCGTTTGTGACCAATGCTTTTGGAGCGAGTAGGGCAGGTTTTGGGACTTTAGGAGCAGGAGATGGTTCCTTCCTGTAGGAAGAGATGACGCAATCCACATCATCTAGCACGAACTTGGTAGCAGGGCGAGGAGAAGACTTATGAGTACCTGCAAGGAATTATAAACAGATAAGTATCCTTTATTATCATGAATATTTTTTAAACTAACAAATTCCTTACATGACATGGTGAAGGAAGAGGAGTGGCAAACTTCTTGTGAGTGATCCTAGATCCTGGATTTGAATGTCTGAGTGATTGGGTCCAAAGCTAGGAAAGCTTTAGCTCTGCTTTCTACCTTACCGAGCCTAGAAAGTCTTGTGAAAGTATCCACTGCAAAATAGAAACAATAAACAGGGGTTAGTAATCAGATCAAAGAAATTGCAAAATCAAGGATCCTGCATCCTACCAGTCAAAATCCATTTGTGGGGTCGGAGTTTCCCCTTAGGGATAGAGGATCTTTTCATTAAAAAGAACTAGTTCTTCCAGCGATGGTCATTCTGGGTGGTTTTAGAAATAGGAACAGGATGATGAGGCTTAGATTTAAGAGTAAATCGGCTGGATCTGTGAGTGGTAAGAATGTACATGTAAGCAAGCATAGCAACGCTAAGGGTCAGTTTCTCTCAAACCAGGATTTCCTCGATGGTGAATAGAGTTCTCCAAATCATCAGCATAGCCTGAATATAGCTGATGCCAGATAATCCAAAAAAATCCTTGGTAAAGCCTTGAAAGGGGTAAGAATAACCAAGCTAAAACGGGAAGGCAAGAAAGCAAACCCACTAGGTGGAAACGCAATCGCTTCTCACCATGGGATCGAAAGGTCGAAATACAGCCTCAGGAGGAAAGCAAGGTTTTAGGCTATTGATTTCTGCATCTGTGAACTTGCAGATTTCCTTTGCAGGTTCTACAAGCAGGTTTTGGGGCCTAAGGGTTCTATCAACGATTCTGGGTTCGGAACTGGAAGTCGCCGGAGTCGTCTTTTCCCCATTATCGCCGGAGATGATAAAGAAAGAAGAAGAAAGGGGGAGATAAAATTACCTTGAATTTTGCTTGATGTGTGAAATAGGGATCAGTTATCTCTAATTTAAAAGCAATAGCGGGAAGTTATCGAGAAAACCTAGGTTATGGGCTAATGAGTAGTTTTGAACCCATCACGTCTCTCACGTCTTCTACAACGGCTACTTTCAGGAAATAATGATCAATATGACAGCTGTTATGTGTGACACCCTATATAAATCCCACATCGACCGTGGACAGGAGAGATTCTTGGTTCATAAGAAATGCCTGGTCTCTAATATCACCAACGTGTTTTGGGCGTATTGGCTGTGGATGATAGGAGAACTCCATAGTTAAGCATGCACAGGTGGCAACAATCCAGGGATGGGTGACCTTCCTGGGAAGTTTTAACCTGGGCAACCGAAAGCAAATCCGTGAGCTCATCGTGGGCAAAGCGGACAATATTGGTGGTGTGAGAGACCGAGTGTTACAGAATGGTATCAGAGCCACTCCTGTGCCGTTTGGGATGTGGGACATTCCTCACCAAGGATGGTGACTTCTCAAGCATATCGAGGACGATGAGTCCAAAGGGGGGTGATTGTCACACCCTACACAAATCCCATATCGGCCAATGACATGAGAGATTCTTGGTTCATAAGGAATGCCTGGTCTCTAATATCACCAATGCATTTTGGGCGTATTGGCTGTGGATGAGAGGAGAACTCCACTGTTAAGCGTACTCAAGTGGCAGCAATCCAGGGATGGGTGACCTCCCTGGAAGGTTTTCACCCGGGCAACCAAAAGCAAATCCGTGAGCTCTTCGTCGGCAAAGCGGACAATATTGGTGGTATGAGGGGCCAGGTGTTACATTATGCATATCACAACTATTATATTGGGGGAAATTATTAAGGGTGGGCATTTTCTTAATAAAGACAGAGTATATTGGTTGCCTGGATAGGATATCCTTGGTCTCGGAAGGGTTAAGGATCCCGAGGGTACATTTTTATAACTAACAATTGCTCTTTTTATTGTTTTTTGTTAATTAATTGCAGGTAACATCTAGAGGAATATTTCAACTTTATTTGAACGTGGACTACCATAGTCAGCTGATTACTCGGTCAAGTGGACGTTGAGAGAGAATCCCTTAGAAATAGGAATTTTAGTTATTCTTGTTTTACATAAAATGAGGCTATGACAATCACATACACACATTCATACGCACTCGTTCTTCTCTCTTACTCTCATTCTCTACAATCACACATGATTATTGTAAACATTGCCATAGTTCTCGAGTTGCAATCTTCTTTTTCATTAATATAGCTAGTGGTGAACATTTGTCACCACTCAGGGTTTTTATGCCGGCGATCTTCAAGAGATCAAGGGCTTTTTCCCTCGTGACCAATCCTTGTGTTCTTGTGATTTTTCATTCATTATCTTCATTAATCTTAAGGCATCTAACCTCACATTAACTACTTTGGTTATTGTCAATTTTTGACCAAAACAATATATATATATATATATATATATATATATATATATATATATATATATATATATATATTATTGGATCGGGTTTGAACTAAACAAGACTTTTCTAGTAATTGGTAGTTAACAAATGCGTAATATAAGTTATGCCTACTAACAAACACACCACTTTAAGAAAAATATAACACAAGAAGTTCTTTCAAAGTATTCACTTAATAACTTTTCTAATTACAAAGAGTAATAATAGCAAATAACAAGTGGACCAACAAGCTAACCCTAAAACTATATAAGTGTGAGATGTTTATACTATGAAAGCTAAACACTAGAATGAATCCTGATCATCTATTCTAGGTTTAGAATCAATGGCATGTTTCAGCCATTGATCTACACATTATGGCATACCAAATGTGCATTGCTATTGGTTACAAATATATGTACAACAAAAGATAGAAATAGGTACTTCAGAAGATCAGTAGTTGCAAAAGTATGTTGTCACCACTACTTTTTGGTACTGACAGTCTTGTTTAATGCAGCAGTGAATCAGCAGATTATCAGCCTATACACATGTGTTGATTCATAGGAGTTCAGTACTTAGGAGATTTTGTCATGTGCAGATCAGTACTGAACTTAGATTTTTAGGTAGCTTTATCTTTCTTATGGTTCAACAAATTCCCCCAGGATGATACTACCAGAACTCTTTTTCATCCTTCAAGCATCCTTATCTAAGTAGTTCATACATGTATCCTCTTTTATCTCTTGTGGGTTGTCAATAGGTAGACTCACCAAATCTCTCATGTTGTGCTGAGATAGTCTAAATAAATAATATTCTCTGACTTTAGTTCTGCCAGTAATAGCAAAGGTTAAACATAAATAATTGGTTGAGGTATTGTAATTCCAATTAGTAACAGGATCATGAATGCTCAAGGGAGTCACATGTAGAACATCTTCTTCTTTATCTCTGTTTGGTTCTGCTTTAACTATGTTACCAACCTTCACCTTAAGAATAGATGTCATTGATTTGTACTTGTCAGGCATTCTCTCATATTCTTTGATCAAGAAGAACATTCTTTTAGGTTTTCAGATTTGAGATTCAAAACTTCTAACTCAATCAAAATGAAAGACTTTGACCCATCTTTTCTTTCAATAAAATACCTCTCAGCTTTCAAATCATATCCCGGGTTAATGATATATGTACCATCACCTTTTGAAGATTCATCTTTCTAAGGATCACACTTAGAGGTTAATGCAACCAAAAAGCTCTCAGCATGCACATGTGAAGTACAAGGAAGTTACTTCGGGAGACTTGATATAACTCAGTGAATTATACAAAGTATCAAATCTTTCAAAGCCAAAAGACCAAATGTTCAGAAGCCAAAGATGAAATCTTCTGAAGCTTCAAAGACAAAGTCTTTTGAATCCAAAGACTGATTTCTTCCGAAGATAGAGAAGACATGATTTTTCTGAATCACCTTTTGATAAAAACTGAACTACTTTCCGCTACCACCTCTAAAGACTCACCAACTTATATGAGTTAGTGAAAAGGTCATACTTTTGTCAAACTGTAAATTAAGGTCTTATGTCTGTAACTTTCAACTCTTGTACTTTTATCCTTTTTTATAATATATTAGGATGTGAGCTATCGCATGTCATAGTCACTAGTCAAAAGGCAATATGCTTTTTCACCTACATTGATCTTGTTGTCTAGATTAGTGTTTCCAACTGGCCTTCAAAGTATGGCCGGCTATAGAATGTAGTACAAAGTATCTCAAGTACTTGTAACTTTAGCATGTAAGCTTTGTAACAATTGTAAGAACTTGAGAGCAATATACATCATTCTTGAAAACCATTTTATCTTGTTCTTGTTATGTTCTTTACTTGTGTTCTTTGTTTCATCATAAGCCGGTTCCCTATTTGATTTGTTAAGTTTTATAACATTCTCCTAACAACTGTGAAACTGTTGTATTGACCCCCTCACTGGTCCTGCAATCTTGTTCTAATTCTAAAAGATCTTCTTTAGCAGATTGTTCTAGGTTATCCAAGTTTCTTTTGATTCTTTTGGCAGCTGTAGTGATTTCAACTTCATCATTCGAAGGATACGTTTGAGTTCTTATTAGAGATTCTATTGCTTGAGTTGCTTATTAGACTGGTGGAGAAATGTGCTTAGTGGTTTGAGTAGATTGATTAGTGGGAAGAGGAGATTGGGATTGAGTGCTGGGTGCAAGTTCAGTAGATAGGGTGGCTTCAACAGCTTCAGCTTCTCTTATTTTTCTTCTTTACTCTAAAGCTTGCTTTGACTTCTCAAGATGTGACTTGTCAATCCTTAAAAGCTTCTTTTCAACTTCCCTTGCTTCTGAATCATTATTGAGGTTTCTTAGTCTCAGCCTAGTCAGATTAGTTATTTCAAATCTATTGAAGCACACGAGCTGATTCCTTGAGTAGGCTACCTTCCAGCTACCCATCTGGTGATGAAATATGCGTATTTACTTTGATCATATTCCCATTCCAATATTGGATCATATGTTGAGAAGGGAGTTTTGGGAATCTATTCACTAGACTCAGCTTTGACTAAGGTCAGCACCTTTTGGAGTGGAAGCATAGTCTTCTCATTTCGACATCCAAGAATACTAAAGTGCTCAATAATTTTCTCTAAGATGTCAAGAGAAAAATCAAGTATTTCATTCTCATGATCATGGTAAGTAATTACTCCATTTACTCTCTTGACTGCAAACTTCTTCATCTTAGTTACGTACCCAACCCCCAATACTTTTTGTAAGGTTATACTTGAAAGGCTGATGCAGCCAAAGAAACCAAAACAACCAAGGAGCTTCTAGCTTTCATGCATATTGTGCAGAGTAAAAGTCACTTTGGAAGTTTTACACTTCTCACATCAAATTATTCTAAGTGTAAAATCTTCCGAAGCCAAAGACCAAATCTTCCAAAGCCAAAGATGAAGCTTTCCGAAGCTTCAAACACAAAGTCTTCCAAAGCCAATGAAGTGAAGACTGATTTCTTTCAAAGACAAAGAGGACATGCTTTTTCTGATCTACTTTTATATAAAGCTGACCAACTTTCTACTGCAACTCTGAAGACTCACCAACTTGCATGAGTTGGTAAAAAAGTCCATGCTTTAGTAACTGTAGATTATGGTTTAGAGTCTGTAACTTTCTACTTTGTACCTTTTATCCTTTTTGTAATATATTCGGATATGAGCTATGGCATGTCATAGTCACTAGTTAAAAGGCAATCTGCCTTTTGAGTTTACATTGATCTTGTTGTCTAGACTAGTGTTTCCAGCTGGCCTTCAAAGTATGGTAGGCTGTAGGATGTAGTATAAAGTATCTCACGTTCTTGTATTTCTTTTTATGATTTGTAACACTTGTAAAAGAACTTGAGAGCAATATACAACATTCTTGAAAACCATACTTATCTTTTCTTGTTCTTAGTTCTGTCTCATTGTTTACTTGTGTTTTTAGTATCATTCATATAAACCTGGTTCCCTATTTGTTCTGTTAAGTGTTCTAACACACTCCTCATTGTGACACTGATTGTATTGACCATTCCTTAACCAATCCTTCAAACTTTTGAGGCTCTTGATTATAAGATCTTACCATCTTAAATCCCTTTAGTTTCACAAAACACTTAACAACTCAAATGGCAGCTATCACAAAGGCTGATATGGAAACTGGTACCATGACAAAGTCTCCACTGATCACTCCTGATGATTTTTATACTTGGTGCCAAAGAATGGAAGGCTTCATCAAGTCTCAAGACTCCAGGATGTGGGGATCTGTTTTCTTTGGACCTCGTGTACCATCCACCTCTTCAATTGCTCTTGGTGGCGGTATGATACCAAAGGAAGTGGCTGACTATTCTGAAGAAGACTGGAAAAAGATAGATATAGATCAAAAAGCCATGACTACTCTCTAAACTGCTCTTTCAAACTCCATCTACAGAGGCTTCAAGAAGTGAAAGACTGCTAAGCAACTATGGGTCCATTGAGGCAAAAGAGAACAAGAAGGACCTCTTAAAGTAGCAGTTTGAGAACTTCACCTTCAAAATAGGTGAAACCATGACTCAATAATACTTTAGGTATGTTAAGATTGTGGACACTCTAATGGATGTTGGAGTAACTCTTGAGAACAGGGACATTATGAGGAAGTTCATGTCCTCTCTTCCCAGACAATGGACACACTATTGCACTATTGTGTGGTCATCAAGAGGACTGAGAACCTCAAGACCCTTACTCTCACTAAGTTATATGGTATCCTCAGTGGCTACTAAATGGAGATGAACATGCAAAATCCATCTGGTAACTCCAACAATCAGCAGAGTTCAGCCCTGCATGTGGTTGAAAGGGATTGTAGAGAACCACAACATCATCTCATCTACTACCCTGACAACTCATAAAAGGGTCCTTTCATCACCTTCCCAGAGACACCAAGAGAGAACTATATCCAAGGAAGCACATTCCAAGAGACAAGCTCTTCACAAGCCTTTGTGTCTACTGATGAAAGCACAGGTAACCTTCTTTTTACCCTTGAAGACCTGGACTGTGTCCATCCAGATGATTTAGAGTACATGGAAATAGTCCAGCAGATGGCTTTTCTTACTTATAGAGCCAAAAAGTTTTACAAGAGGATTGGGAGAAAGTTTCCTAGCAATGCAACCAGTGGAATGTTTGGGTTGGATAAAAGCAATGTGTAGTGTTACAACTGTAACCAAATGGGACACTTTGCTAGAGAGTGCAAGGCACAAAGAACAAATGATGGCCAAGCATAAACCAAGCCAAACTACACTAATGGAGCTCTCCAGAATAAGAAGCCCAAGCAGCAAGCTGCAGTTGCTGTTAAAGAAGGAGGCTTTGACTGGAGCTTTCAGGTTGAGGATGCATCTCCAAACCAAGCACTAATTGTAGATCATGAAGAAGCCAAGGTATTGGAACATTTTTGTACACCTAAATGTATTGCTAAAGTTAACAAATATAGGTCCTATAACTTAGAGATGAGGTCTGATCATGAGTCCTTAAACATTGTAAAAGCTGATTTCTAAAGAGCTAAAAATGATTACGAACTTAAAATAGAAGATCTAGAGAAAACCATTTCAACTCTTAAGCATGAACATACCAACTACAGGACTCAGATAAAAGATCTCATCACTAAGTTAGCTGAATGCCAGGCTGAGCTTGTGATCAGCAAAGCCAGGGCAGAAAAATGTATTCTTGAAGAAGAGACCTTCAAGAACATGATATCCTCATCTCTGCATGCAAAATTTTGTTATCAGAATAAGCAGGGACTTTGATCTACTGAGATAGCTCCTCCATACACTTTATTGTTTGTAAGATCTCCAAGGTGTGGAACTTATAAAGATGAGCTTCCCCTTATAGACCCCATTGATGAAGAGGATGAAGAGGAGATAGTGAAGGAAGAACTTTATCAGAAAACCCAAGAGGAAATAAAAGAAGGCTCAAGAGACCAAGACCACTTTTAACTCTAAGCAGAAACAAGTGTTTATCTCTATAGGATTTGAAATGGTGAAGGCTGATGACTTAACTATAAACTTTAGTACCAGAAGTTCTAGTTCATGTCCAACTCATTCCAGTAAAGAGAGGAAGGCTGATCAGCTGTGTACCACTGCTACACAGCCTGAACCATCCAGTTCCAAAAGCAAGTCTCATCTTAAGAAGCTTGCTGCATCATCTGTGAAGATGAAGATGGAGGTGGAAAATGATCAAGTTCAGTCTTTCTCTCAGAAGAAGGCTCTTAGAAGGAAGCAAATGGATTGCATCATGTGTGGTAGTACTTCTCATCTTGCTAAGGATTACATCTACAATCCTAAAAGTACTATCCACATGATCAAAAAGAAAACTTCTGAGAAGAAGAAAGAAAAGCTAGCTTCGGAAGGAAAATCTTTTCCTTTCGAAAGCTCCAAAGTGAAGAAGAACACAAGTGAAAACTTACCTTCGAAAGAAAAGTTGGTCTCAGAAGAAAAGAATGCTTCCGAAGTATTGAAGCCTGTTGCAGTGAAGGCAAGATCTTCTGAAAGTCTAGTCTCCAAAACTTCCAATGTGTTGAAGGTCAAGTCTAATCTTCCAAACATAGTATGGAAGATGAAGGAAGACCAAGTGACTGAAAGTTCTTCATCAACAACAGCTGATGATCCTCAAAACCTGAACATAGGATCAATTTCTGTTACATTGTCTTTCAAATCACTTTGATAAGCCCAAGACCAATGAGGTTTGGGTTTCCAAATGTAACTAAACATTTCTTTCTTGTGCAGCAACAGCTAAAGACCAAGAGGAATATATGGATCATTGATAATGGCTATTCCAGGCACATGATAGGCAATGGTTTTCTACTTCAAAATTTTGAGAAAATTAATGAAGGGCCAGTTGCTTTTGGAGGAGATGCTGGAGGTTACATTACTGGAAGAGGCACGATCATAAATGGTAAGCTCAGCATTGAAAAGGTAAACTTTGTCAAAGAGCTTGGGTATAATCTATTGAGTGTATCTGAATTTTGTAATTAGAGATACAACATGCTCTTCACTAAGCATGAATGCATTGTTCTCAAGCTCGGGGTGGTCATTCTTCAAGAGCATATCCTGCTTAGAGCCCCCAGAAAAGGGAACATGTACAAGATGGACCTGCAGGAAACATATCCCTTAGGAGAAGTTTCTTGCTTTCTATCTAAAGCAAATAGCGTTGAGTCTTTCCTCTGGTATAAAAGAATGTGCCATGTAAACTTTAAAAACATGAATAAATTAATTAAATCTGATTTGGTAACTATAATACCAAAAAAAGAGTTTACAAGTGATGACCATTGTGTAGCATGCCTGAAAGGAAAGCAAAACAAAGTGTCTCACAAGCCAAAGAAAAAAAAACTCTATCACTACCCCCTACACTTATTACATATGGATCTCTTTGGCCCCACCAGTGTAATGATTCTAGGAAGGACCTCATATTGTTTGGTGATCACAGATGACTTCACAAGATTCACTTGGGTCTTTTTCCTTAGTACTAAGGATGAGACTCCTGAGATCTTGAAGAACTTCATTTTGAAAAGTGAGAGTCAATGTGATCATAAGGTGAAAACCATAATATGTGATCAAGGAACAGAATTTAAGAACCGAATCCTTAACATACTTTATGATGAAAAAGGTATTACAAGACAATATAGCGCTCCCAGGACTCCTCAACAAAATGGTGTTGCTGAGAGGAGAAACATGACACTTATTGAAGCTGCAAGAACCATGTTGTCTGACTCTATACTGCCCATCACCTTTTGGGTAGAGGCAGTCAACATAGCCTGTTATGTACAGAACAGAGTTTTAGTGGTTAAAACTCATGGTAAGACTCCTTATGAGCTGTGGTACAAAAGGAGACCGTTTGTTGGTTTTGTCAGGTCATTTGGATGTCCTTGCACCATCTTGAATACCAAAGATCAAATAGCCAAATTTGCTGAGAAATCACATGATGGACACTTTATTGGATACTCTTCCTAAGCTAAGGCTTAGAGAGTATACAATCTCAGAACTAGAGTAGTTGAGGAGTCAGCCAATGTGACCTTCAATGAGCACACTCCTAGTGTGAAAGGTTCTGGTCCTGATAGGTTGTTTGATCTTGATTTAGTTACAAACTGTTTTAACAAATCTTATGAGAATGTTTCAGGATCTACAGGTAACTTATCAATAGGAGATCCTGACCCAAGATTTGAGCTGAGAAGACCAAGCAAGTATACTACTTCAGCTCTAGTGGTAACTAACCTTGCATGTGAAGATCCTATCAGCACAAACATAACAAATTTAGCTGATACATCTTGGGCACCTATAAATTCCAGCTCAGAGGCTCAAAACTCAGATGAAGGAACTTCAAATGCAGGAGGAAATGGAGGTGGTGATAGTGATCAAGAATTTCTTGATACTAATAACGACTCCATAGAAGATGACGTAAATGATGTCACACACTCATTGGATCAAGCCTCTCTTGATAAGTGTGCTGATATGGTCGGTGATACTCCATTGCTAGATCTAAATTTCTCAAATTTAGATCTTTCCAATCAACTTGCTGTGATCCCTCAACTCAGGATTCACAAGTTGTTGGGAACGGTCTGCCCAAGACACATATTGAATTGATATGGCTAGTACGTTATGATCTAAGTCAGGTCATAACCAATAACAAGCTAGACAAACACCCACAATATTTATTTTATGATATGATCATGTAAATAAATATTGACACTTGTAGAATTTAGAAATTGGGTTTCTAAATATTTGCACTAGTGTTATGAATAAATTATATGGATAATTTATTCTAAAGAGAGAGTACTTTTTATTGTTATTCAAATGGTTAAACAAACAATACAAGTGTTTTGTCCGCATTTCTTTTACTCATCCGCATTTAATAATGCGGATGTGTTACTGAGGAAATGCGGATGAATGTTCCTCATCCGCATTTGCAAATGCGGATGTGCATTTTGGGAAATGCTGAGGGAATTACTTCATCCGTATTTACTAATGCGGATAGTAAATGCGGATGTGCATTTAAGGAAATACTGATGAAACTGATCATCCGCATTTACAGATGCGGATGTACATTTAGGAAATGCTGATGAAGTTTCTTCTTTCGCATTTACAAATGCGGTTAGAGTTTGTTCATCCGCATTTACTAATGCGGATGAATGTTAGAGAAATACGGATGGGTTAAAGGGATGGGTCCCGCCCAATTTTCTCTCACTCTAAAATTCAGTTTCATAGGATGTGCAATATATGATTGCATTCAACCACTCTCTCTGATAACTTACAACACACACAAAGGTGCAAATCGATGTTTCTGTAGCTTTTCTTTCGATCGGTCGAGGAAAACTAAGAACAGAACCCGATTCAAGTAAAGAAAATCCTAGCAACCTGGTGTATTATTGGAAGCTTGGGGTAGACAAGCTTGAGGTTTCCTGCTTTGGAAGCTGCCAATCAAAGATCTTCATCCTCTGTCCCATTCGAGAGGTAGATTTCTTAACACCCTATGGTTGTTTGTAAGCATGGTTTTTCATATAACGATCCATTACGGGTTTTCTTTTAACAAATATACAAACAAGTTTATGTATTAACTGTAACAAGTTTTTCATACCATTTCTGCTGCATTTTCATTTTATAAGGATAAAATGACTCTGATAAACTTGTGAAAACCCAACAGTGGTATCAGAGCCGGTTATATGGATACATGCTTCATCTGGACTGAATTCTCGGTTTCTTGCTGTTATTCACCAACAGACCGAAAATTCAGGTCTATGTTTCCCCTGTTTTTCAAGATTCTACTTTACATGCATATTGTAATCTTGAAAAATTTAATCAATTGGATGATTTAAGTTGTTTGGACAAGAATCATGATATTCGGTTTGTTTATACAATAACCGAAAATCTGTGATTCAAGGGGAAAACTCTCAGATTTTGTTTGCATATTTGGATATGTATCTTGATCTTCATAACATAGCCAAGACCTTGTGTTTGGTTGTATTGTGATTTGTATTTGATTATTCAAAGGGTTGTAATGATTAAATTTATTTGTTCTTCCTATTGGCTATGTAGTTTATTTATTTTCATTTGGTATGTAAAATAAATAGATTAGTTGCATTTCACTTTTACTAGAAAATGTATATAGGATATATAAATTTGTAAAAGAAGATGCAACAAGAATGTTTTTTGGTTTGTGCCAGTTTTGTGCCCAAAGGGCTTCATTGCTCTTAATGGCATTTAAGCCCAATAACCAAAAACATATTTTGAAGGCCCAAATGGGTTTTGTGCAGAATTTAAGTCCATTTGGAAGCTCAAATCGAATGGGAGAATCACAACACAAAGTGGACACTTGAAGCATTTGGATGCGGGATCAAGTGGGAGTTCACCGACACAAGTGTTACCCTTAGGAAGGACCTAAATAACTCACTTGTTTCGGTCAAAAAGTGATGTTAAAATTAGTTGGCTATGGTTATGAACTTGTTGTTGTATGTGTTGCTTGTATGGTTAATTTAATTTATTGTTCATGTGATATTTGGATATGCACTATTAAACAATTTCAAATCAACAACAAGCTACAAACGATTCTCTTGGAAACATTAACATGTTGTAATAAAATAGTTTTATTAAAGGTTAATGTTTTCGCAATAAAATTGGTTTTATTAAAAGAACCTTGGAAATTGGTTTCACTCGTGTACCACGTATTTGAATGCATGCAAATGTAAGGCACAAAATGTTTTCATAACTAGAATTAATGGAAACAAAATCCCTTTTAAAAAAGTTTAACACCATCCTTTTATACAACACTCGAATCACTTGGGAACTATTTGTGGGATAAAGGTCACCTAACCACATTTAGGGAACTTGTGTGTTTGAGGTGGGTTTAACATATTTGTGGGATAAAGGTCACCTAACCACCTGTATGTGTAAACTCACACGTGTGTGTAAGTAGGGCGACTTGAATTGGAAACCATGTGAATAGGGTCACCGAAGCATGGCTTACAATGATGTTGATGGGATTAAACATGCCGACTAAACATAAAGATGTTTAACCGATCCCATAAACTAGAAGTTGCAAAGGGTTGCAATTGTCATAAGTTGACTACCTTGTTAATTTGAATAGTGGGATAAAGGTCACCTAACCATTATTTAAATGTAACGTTGGATTCTAGATTTAAATTATTAATTGTCTATGAGACATGAAAGGGTATTAATAGTTAAAATGTCATTTTATGAATACTGAAATTGAACTTTGTTTATATTGTAGTAATGGCCGCTAATAATAACAACGCTACCTCCCCGATCGTCCATAACCTGTCACTGAGAACTATCCTGGAAAAGGATCGTCTAAACCATAATAATTTCATGGATTGGTTTCGAAACTTAAGAATTGTTCTCAAGCAGGAAAAGAAATCATACGTGTTGGACGATCCTATTCCCGATGAACCCAACATTGATGATGTTGATGCCTACGAGGACTAGGTTAAGCACACTGAGGATTCTATGCATGTTTCTTGCCTCATGTTGGGAACCATGATTCCTGAGCTTCAAAAGGATTTTGAACATCACGGGGCATACGACATGATTACCCAGCTGAAGGAAATGTTCCTTCAACAAGCGAGGGTAGAGCGCTTCGAAACGGTTCGAGCGCTTTATGCATGTCGAATAGAAGAAACCCAATATGTATCATCTTATGTGATGAAGATGAAAAGCCACATTGATCACCTCGAAAGGCTGAATTGTCCCGTCTCAAAAGAGTTGGCCACGGATTTGATCCTCAATGGTCTAACCAAGAAGTTTGAGACTTTTATCATAAATTATAACATGAATGGATAGGACAAAAGCATTAGGGAACTTCATACAATGCTCAAAACAACTGAGGCAGGGATGGGTAAAAGGGTTTTACTGGTTCTCACGATCAATGAGGGTGGCAACAAGAAGAGGCATCACCCCGAACCCAAGGCAAATGTTGCCAAAGGCAAGGGGTACATCAAAGGAAAGAGTAAAGGAAAGACTAAAGCGGGACCACCAAAATCAAGTCTTAAGAAGCCAAAGGTTATGGAGAACGATCCATGCTTTGAGTGTGGTGAGATAGGACATTAGAAGAGGAATTGTCCAGTCTATCTCAAGGAGTTGAGAAACAAGAGGGATGCAGGGCAGACCTCAGGTACAACTTTCATGATCCATATTGAACTTAATGTTATTTCTTCAAACACATGGGTATTAGATACCGGATGTGGAACTCATATTTGCAATTTGTTGCAGGGGTTCAAAAGAAATAAGCAATTTAAGAAGGGGGATACTAGTCTCTATATGGGCAATGGAGCAAAGGTTGATTTCGAAGCCCAAGGAGACTATATCTTTAAGCTTCCAAGTGGTTTGGAAGTCATTTTAAAGAATGTTTTGTATGCTCCTAGTTTGACTAGGAGCATAATTTCTGTTTCCCTTCTAAAACAATTTGGTTATGTATTAAAGTTTGTAAACGATGGTATTTGTGTCTTTATGGATGATATATTTTATTTTAAGCCTATGCCTTTTAATGGTATTTATGAATTGGTTCATGATGACTCATCCTTTAATATCTCGTTATACCAGTCGAGCACCAAGAAACTTAAAATGGGTTTAAGTGAATTATATCTTTGGCATTGTCGTCTTGGTCACATAAACAAGAATCGTATTCAAACACTTCAAAAGAATGGTCTTTTGGAAGGAAATGAAGAGGGTTCATTTGATAAGTGTGAATCTTGTTTACAAGGAAAGATGAACAAGGAACCCTTTAGTGGTATTAACCAAAGGGCAAAAGACTTATTAGGAATCATACATTCGGATGTATGTGGACCTTTTAAAGCAATGACAAAGTATGGTGAAAGATACTTCATTACCTTCATCGACGATTATAGTCACTATGGTTATGTCTACTTATTGAGACACAAAGATGAAGCTTTTGGAACGTTCAAAATCTTCAAGAATCAAGTAGAAAATCAACTCAACAAAACCATCAAAGTTCTTCATTTGGATAGAGGAGGTGAATACCTTAGTGATGCTTTTCAAGATCGTCTTAGGAGTTGTGGGATTGTCTCACAGCTTGCTCCACCCGGAACACCACAGCATAATAGTGTGTCTGAAAGAAGAAACCGAACCCTATTGGATATGATTCGATCTATGATGGCTAGAAGCACACTACCTCTATCATTTTGGGGTTTCGCATTGCTCTCCGTGGCCCGTATTCTAAATATGGCCCCAACCAAGAAATTGGATAAGATACCTTTTGAAATATGGCATGGAAGGGTTCCATT
Source organism: Flaveria sonorensis (assembly GCA_025506505.1). Lineage (NCBI taxonomy): Eukaryota > Viridiplantae > Streptophyta > Magnoliopsida > Asterales > Asteraceae > Flaveria > Flaveria sonorensis. Next base: position 52,918,563 of record CM046429.1, read on the forward strand.
ATTATCATATTTAAAGGTATGGGGTTGTAAGGCTTATGTTAAGCAAAAGACTCCAAACAAGTTAGAAAGCCGATCCACTAAGTGTATCTTTGTAGGATATCCCAAAGACTCGATGGGATATTACTTCTACAATCCAATAGAGCAAAAGGTATTTATTGCTCGAAAGGCTGAGTTCTTGGAAACTAAATTCCTTATGGAAGGAACTACCGATAGAATAGTGGAACTTGATGAGGATCAAGAACCACAAGCCGATACACGTTTGGTTGATACTAGCAATCAACAAGAGGCTGTTAATAATGATCAAATGGTTGATTTAGACACACAAAAGGTTCGCAGATCTGGTAGAACTAGCTATCCACCCGAAAGATATGGATTTTCATCAATGGATGCTATGTAGTTGACTCGGATGAACCAACTACGTACCATGATGCAATGTCCAATTCGGATTATGACAAGTGGCTTGAAGCCATGAACGTAGAGATGCAATCCATGTATGACAACCAAGTGTGGGAATTGGTTATACCACCGCTTAACTCCAAACCGGTTGGATGTAAGTGGGTTTTCAAGAAGAAAACTGATATGCATGGAAACTTGGATAATTATAAAGCAAGACTTGTAGCAAAAGGTTTCACTCAAACTTAAGGGGTTGATTATAATGAAACCTTCTCGCTCGTGGCAATGCTAAAGTCAATTAGGATATTATTTGCCATAGCTGCATATTATGACTATGAGATTTGGCAAATGGATGTCAAAACTACTTTCCTTAATGGACATCTTGAAGAGAATGTCTATATGGTTCAACCCGATGGTTTTGTCGATCCACAACATCCTAATAAAGTATGCAAGTTAAAGAAATCAATCTATGGACTGAAACAAGCATCAAGAAGTTGGAATCAATGTTTTGATAAAGAGATCAAAAGGTTTGGATTCATCAAGAACGCTGATGAAGCTTGTGTGTATAAGAAAGCTAGTGGGAGCATCATCACATTCTTAGTATTGTACGTTGATGATATATTACTGTTTGGAAATGACATTCCAACCATGGAAGGTGTTAAAACCTGGCTTGGAAGTTGTTTTTCCATCAAAGATCTTGGTGAAGCCGCCTATATTTTGGGAATAAAGATCTATAGGGATAGATCAAGGCGGTTGATAGGTTTAAACCAAAGTGCATACATTGATAAAATCTTGAAAAGGTTTAAGATGGAGAACTCTAAGAAAGGTTTGGTACCTATTCAAAGAGGGACAATATTGAGTGCATCTTAATGTCCAAGCTCAAAGGATGAGCAAGAAAGGATGAAGGAAATCCCATATGCATCTGCTATAGTATCCATCATGTATGCAATGATATGCACTAGACCGGATGTGTCATGCGCCTTATGCATGACAAGCAGATATAAGCAGAATCCAGAAAATAGTCATTGGATGGCTGTTAAGAGTATATTGAAATGCCTTAGGAGGACTAAGGATACGTTTCTAATATACGGATCTGGTGAAGAGGAACTCGTTGTAAAGGGTTACACAGATGCGAGTTTCCAAATTGATCGAGATGATTCTCGATCATAATCGAGGTATGTCTTCATTATAAATGGAGGGGCAGTGTCCTGGAAGAGTTCAAAGCAGGATGTGGTAGCATTGTCCACTACAGAATCAGAATACATCGCCCGCTTCATTAGCAGCACAGGAAGTTGCATGGTTGAAGAAATTCATTGCTGATCTAGGGGTTGTCTCTACCATTCAAGATCCCCTAGAGATCTTTCGTGACAACGAGGGATGAAGTTGAAAAAGGAAAGATATGTATTCGCAAAGTTCACACCGATCAAAATATTACGGATCCACTCACGAAGCTCCTTGAAAGGCCAAAGCATGAGAGTCATACTTGTGCCTTAGGACTTCGATATTCTAGTGATTGGATTTGATCTATTTTGTATTTAAATATCAAAACAATTATTATTTTGACTCATATATATATATATATATATATATATATATATATATATATATATATATATATATATATATGATTATGATACAATGAGTTATGTTCCATTTTAGCATGTTTAAATCCATGAATATGTTTATTATTCTAAATGTCCGTAGTCGGTAATATTTGTGGGAACAAATATGAAGTAAGACTATTATGAACTTGTATTGGTGGATATTCATGAGGTATGAATATAGAGCAAGAGGTGCTACCAAGGTTCATAAATATTTATGGGATACAAATATTGGACAGACCCGCTCTCAAATTTTACTGCATGGAATTATGTAATTGATCATAAGTAAATTTGAGTAAAGGAGAATATCGTTGTATCCTCCGACCTGAGATACATATTGGGTTTCGATATTCACCAAATATTATACTTTGATCTAGTTCTTCGTTGTTCTGAAATAATGAACAATACATAAGGCTAATTTCAGGTGTGATACAAGGTGATTGTGAGAAACGTATGTAGTCAAGATGGGATTTGTTCCTCTTATTCATTGAGAGTATGATGTCTAAGGCCTAATTAAGTTAAATCAACAGAGAATGATCATTCTGTGTCTCTGGATTTAACATGACATCTGTAACAAAAGGATAAATGATAGATTCACCTAAATAATTTCAAGTAAGAGACTTGAGGAAGATGATGTTATTGAATGGCACTTCGTCATGCGTATTAGGGGTAGTAAACTGCTATTAGGTGGTATTTACTGCTTTCATCAATTCCTGATGTATCTTGTGCAAGTGGGAGATTGTTGGGAACGGTCTGCCCAAGACACATATTGAATTGATATGGCTAGTATGTTATGATCCAAGTCGGGTCATACCCAATAACAAGCTAGACAAACACCCACAATATTTACTTTATGATATGATCATGTAAATAAATATTGACACTTGTAGTATTTAGAAATTGGGTTTCTAAATATTTGCACTAGTGTTATGAATAAATTATATGGATAATTTATTCTAAAGAGAGAGTACTTTGTATTGTTATTCAAATGGTTGAACAAACAATACAAATGTTTTGTCCGCATTTCTTTTACTCATCTGTATTTACTAATGCAGATGTGTTACTGAGGAAATGCGGATGAATGTTCCTCATTCGCATTTGCAAATGCGGATGTGCATTTTGGGAAATGCTGAGGGAATTACTTCATCCATATTTACTAATGCGGATAGTAAATGCGGATGTGCATTTAAGGAAATGCTGATGAAACTGATCATCCATATTTACAAATGCGGATGTACATTTGGGAAATGCTGATGAACTTTCTTCTTCCGCATTTACAAATGCAGTTAGAGTTTGTTCATCCGCATTTACTAATGCAGATGAATATTAGAGAAATGCGGATGGGTTAAAGGGATGGGTCCCGCCCATTTTTCTCTCACTCTGAAATTTAGTTTCATGGGACGTGCAATATATGATTGCATTCAACCATTCTCTCTGATAACTTACAACACACACAAAGGTGCAAATCAGTGTTCCTATAGCTTTTCTCTCGATCGGTCGAGGAAAACCAAGAATAGAACCCAATTCAAGTAAAGAAAATCCTAGCAACCTGGTGTATTGTTGGAAGCTTGGGGTAGACAAGCTTGAGGTTTCCTGCTTTGGAAGCTGCCAATCAAAGATCTTCATCCTCTGCCCCATTCGAGAGGTAGATTTCTTAACACCCTATAGTTGTTTGTAAGAATGGTTTTTCATATAATGATCCATTACGGGTTTTCTTTTAACAGATATACAAATAGGTTTATGTATTCACTGTAACAAGTTTTTCATACCATTTCTACTGCATTTTCATTTTATAAGGATAAAATGACTCTGATAAACTTATGAAAACCCAACATAAGTCACACCCCACCACAAACATCATTGGAAATGTTGATACAAGGGTGAGAACAAAAGGAAAAACCCATGATAAAAATGTTTGCTATACTCTCGTTTCTTGTCCCAGATAGAACCAAATAAAATTGATGAGGCTTTGGAGGATTGAAGTTGGTTTAAAGCAATGTACGAGGAGCTGCTTCAAATCAAAAGATAAAAGGTTTGGAACCTATGTCCTCTTCCTCAAGGGAAGACTACCATAGGAACCAAGTGGGTTTTTAGAAACAAGAAGGATGATAGAGGACATGTAATTAAGAACAAGGCTAGACTAGTTGTTCAAGGATACACACAAGAAGAGGAAATTAACTACACAGATGTTTTTGCTCTTGTAGCAAGACTTGAAGCTGTTAGAATATTCCTAGCTTCTGCTGCATCCAAGGATTTCAAGGTCTATAAACTTGATGTTAAGTGTGCTTTTCTATATGGGGTGATTGATGAAGAGGTGTATGTGAAACCACCACCTGGCTTTGCAAACCCAGATCATCCTAATTATGTCTGCAAGCTTGATAAAGCTCTTTATGGGTTGCACCAAGCTCCAAGAAAATGGTATGAGACACTATCTCAGTATCTCTATCAACATGGCTATAAGAGGGGAACTATAGATGGAACTCTCTTCATCAAAGGAACAGGGAATGACTTAATGCTGGTTCAAGTATATGTAGATGACATTATCTTTAGGTCAACTAATCCAAAGCTTTGCAAAGACTTTGAGAGGCTGATAAAGAATAGATTTGAAATGAGTGCCATAGGGGAAATCAATTTCTTTCTAGGATTTCAAGTGAAGCAAGTTGAAAATGGCATCTTCATAAGTCAATCAAAGTATGTACAAGACATCCTTACAAGATTCAACATGACTGAATGCAAGGTTACAAAGACTCCTATAGCCAGAAACCACTCCCTTGGACCTGATATTGAGGGGGAGTGTGTGGATGAACATCTCTACAGGGCTATGATTGGGTCTCTTATGTACCTTACAGCCAGTAGGCCTGATATCATGTTTGCCACATGCATCTATGCAAGATATCAAGCCAACCCCAAGATGTCACACCTGGTTGCTATCAAGAGAATTCTTAGATATCTCAAAGGTGCTCCTAAGCTTGGCCTTTGGTATCCAAATAATTTTGACTTCAATTTGTATGCCTATACACATAGTGACTATGGTGGCTGCAACATGACTATAAAGTCTACATCTGGGAGGTGTCAATTCCTTGGTGGAAGGATTTTCTCATGGCAATGCAAGAAACAATCCTGTGTGTCTGCATCAACTACTGAAGCTGAATACATTACTGCTGCAAGCTACTATGCTCAGGTGCTTTGGATTCAGAATTAGATGCTTGACTATGAATTCAACTTCAAAGAGACTCCCATCCACATAGACAACGACAGTGTTATCTCTATTACAGTGAATCCTATGCGGCACTCAAGGACCAACACTGATGGCAATGATCTGCTCAAAATACATATTGAATTGATATGGCTAGTATGTCATGATCCAAGTCGGGTCATACCCAATAACGAGCTAGACAAACACCAAAGATATTTGTTTTATGATATGATCATATAAATAAATATTAACACTTAGAATATTTGGAAATTGGGTTTCCAAACATCTACACTTGTGTTGTATATAAATTATATGGATAATTTATTTCAAAGAGGGATGATGTTTACTCATCCGCATTTACAAATGCGGGTGAATAAACCCTGTCCGCATTTGTTTTGGAACAAATGCGGATGAGCATTTCTGGAAATGCTGATGGAAACATACATCCGCATTAGCTAATGCGGATGACCATTTGCAAATGCGGACGAATTACTTCACCCGCATTTACAAATGCGGAAGAACAACTTCATCCGCATTAACTAAAGCGGATGTTGTTCTGAGAAATGCGGATGGGTTAAGGGGCTGGGCCCCACCCACTTTTCTCTCTCCTGAACTTTATGTTTCCAAGGTCATGCAATATAAGATGGCTTGCAGATCTCTCTCAAAATATATGACTTGAGAACACGAAAAGTGTAAGAATTCCTTTTTTCTCTCGATCGGTCTAGAGAAACAAAAGGGGAGTTGTATAAGTGAAAATCCTAGCAACCGGTGTTTTTGTTGGTGGCTCGTGGCTAGACCAGCTTGAGGCTTCTTACTTTAGGAGCTGCCATCCTCGTTCACCTCCTGCCGACCTCATTGTTGAAGGTAGTTCTTCATACCTTCTATGGTTGTTTGTAAGCATGCTTTCATATATCGATCCATATGGGTTTTGACTGATTTTATATAAAAATGTTTTATATATATATTAACTCACTGTAACAAGTTTAAAATTATATATTCCGCTACGTTCTTCTATTTTAGAAGGATAAAATAGATCTGTTTAACTTGTGAAAACCCAACAATGGCATCAAGAGCCGGTTATATGGATACATGCTTCATTTGGACTGAAAATTCGGTTTCTTGGTGATGATTCACCAAAAGCCGAGAGGCTTCAGCCCTAGTATCCCCTATTTTTGAAGATCTATTTTGACATGCATATAGGAATCTTGGAAAATTTATATCATTTGGATGATTTTGTTTTGGAAACAAAACCATGGTTCTCGGTTGTTTATGCTTCAGCCAAGAATCTTTGGTTCAAGGGGATGCTAATGGATTTTGCTTACATATGTGGATATGTATTTTATTTGTTCATAACCAAACCTGAGACCTATGGATGAATGTGTTGTGATTTGTTTTAATTATTCAAATGGTTTGTAATAATTAAAAATGTTTATTCTTCCTATTGGGTATGTAATTTATTTATTTTTCATTTGGTATGTAAATAAATAGGCTAGTTGCACTTCACTTTTACTAGAAAAATTGTATTTAGAATATGTTTTGTAAAAGAAGATGCAACAAGACTATCTTTCTCGGTTTTAACCGAAAGGAGAAGATGAAGGCACAAAGGAGTTTGGTGCTGAAGTCAAAGCCTAAATGGAGACCCAAATGGATTAGAAAAGTCATAACACAAGGTGGACACTTGAAGCATTTGGATGCGGGATCAAGTGGGAGTTCACCGGCACAAATTTTGTGTCATTTTCACCCTTGGAAACGACTTTATTAACTCACTTGTTTCGGTCAACAAGTGATGTTAAGATTAGATGGCTACGGTTATGGACTCATGTGATGCTTGTGTGGTTGTTTTATTATTGTTTTGTGATATAAGGATATGCATGTTTAAACAATTTAAAATCAACAACAAGCATAAAATTGGTTCTTATAAAACATTAACATGGGTAATAAAAGGGTTTATTAAAAGTTAATGTGTTCATAATAAAATTGGTTTTATTGAAAGAACCTTGAAAATTGTTTCACACTGGTACCACACATTTGAATGCATGCAAATGTTAGGTGCAAAATAGTTTTCAAAACTAGAATTAATGAAAACTAAAATCCCTTTTGAAACAAGTTTAACACCATCCTTTTACACAACACTCGAATCACTTGGGAAATATTTGTGGGATAAAGGTCACCTAACCACTCTTAGGGAACTTGTGTGTTTGAGGTGGGGTTAACATATTTGTGGGATAAAGGTCACCTAACCACTTGTATGTGTAAACTCACACGTGTGTGTAAGTAGGACAACTTGAGTTGGAAACCATGTGAATAGGGTCACCGAAGCATGGTGTACAATGGTGTTGATGGGATTAAACATGCCAACTAAACATAAAGATGTTTAACCAATCCCATAAAACTAGAAGTTGCAAAGAGTTGCAATTGTCAAGTGTTGACTACCTTGTTAATATAAATGATGGGATAAAGGTCACCTAACCATTATTTAAATGTAACGTTGGATTCTAGATTTTATATATTAATTGTCTGTGAGACGTGAAAGGGGTATTAATAATTAAAGTTTTATTTTCGGAAATACTAAAACTGAACTTTGTTTGAAGAAATGGCCGCCAACAACAACGCTACCACCCCGACCGTCCATAACCTATCACTAAGAACTATATTAGAAAGGGATCGTCTTAACCATAATAACTTTATGGATTGGTTTCGTAACTTGAGAATCGTTCTCAAGCAAGAAAAGAAATCTTACGTACTAGACGATCCCATTCCCGACGAACCCGACGTTGATGATGTAGAGGCCTATAACGATTAGGTTAAGCACACTGAGGATTCTATGCAGGTTTCTTGCCTCATGTTGGGAACTATGATTCCCGAGCTCTAAAAGGATTTAGAGCATCATGGGGCATAAGACATGATTACCCAGTTGAAGGAAATGTTCCTTCAACAAGCAAGGGTAGAACGCTTCAAAACGGTTCGAGCGCTTCATGCATGTCGCATGGAAGAAACTCAATCAGTTTCATCTTATGTACTTAAGATGAAGAGCCACATTGATCGCCTTGAAAGGCTAAATTGTCCCGTCTCAAAAGAGTTGGCCACTGATTTGATCCTTAATGGCCTAACTAAAAGGTTTGAGACGTTCATCATGAATTATAACATGAACGGGTGGGACAAGAGCATTGGTGAGCTTCACGCAATGCTCAAAATGGCCGAGTCGGGGATGGGTAAAAGGGTTTTACCCGTCCTCACGATCAATGAGGGAGGCAACAAGAAAAGGCAACACCCCGATCCCAAAGCAAATGTTGCTAAAGGAAAGGGATACATCAAAGGAAAGGGTAAGGGAAAGGCAAGAACTGAACCTCCAAAACCAAAGATTAAGAAGCCTACGGTAACGCAGAACGATCCATGCTTTGAGTGTGGTGAGATAGGATATTGGAAGAGGAATTGTCCAACCTATCTCAAAGAGTTGAGAAACAAGAGGGATGCTGGGCAGACCTCAGGTACAACTTTCATGATTCATATTGAATTGAATGTTATTTCTTCAAACACATGGGTATTGGATACCGGATGTGGAACTCATATTTGCAATTTGTTGTAGGGGTTCAAAAGAAATAAGCATTTCAAGAAGGGAGACACAAGTCTCTACATGGGCAACGGAGCAAAAGTCAATGTTGAAGCCCAAGGAGACTATGTTTTGAGGCTTCCAAATGGTTTGGAAGTTGTCTTGAAAACCATCTTGTATGCTTCTAGTTTGACTAAGAACAAAATTTCTGTTTCCCTTTTAAAACAATATGATTATGCATTAAAGTTTATAAACAATGGTATTTGTGTTTTTATGGATGATGTTTTTTACTTTGAGGCTATGCCTTATAATGGTATCTATGAATTGGTTCATGATAACTCATCTTTTAATAACTCGTTATACCAAACAAGCACCAAGAAACTTAAAATGGGTTTAAGTGAGTTATATCTTTGGCATTGTCATCTTGGGCATATAAATAAGAATCGGATTCAAACACTTCAAAAGAATGGTCTTTTGGAAACAAATGAAAATGGTTCATTTAATAAGTGTGAATCTTGTTTACAAGGAAAGATGACCAAGTTGCCCTTTAGTGGTACTAACAAAAGGGCAAAGGATTTATTAGGAATCATACATTCGGATGTATGTGGTCCTTTTAAGACAATGACAAGGAATGGTGAGAGATACTTCATTACCATTATCATCGATTATAGTCATTATGGTTATATGTACTTGTTGACACACAAACATGAAGCTTTTGAAATGTTTAAAATCTTTAAGAATGAAGTAGAAAATCAACTCAATAAAACAATCAAATTTCTTCGTTCAGATAGAGGAGGTGAATACCTGAGTGGTGCTTTTCAAGATCATCTTATGAATTGTGGGATTGTCTCACAACTTACTCCACCCGAAACACCGAAACATAATGGTGTGTCTGAAAGGAGAAACCGAACCTTATTGGATATGGTTCGATCTATGATGGCTAGAAGCTCACTACCTCTATCATTTTGGGGTTTAGCATTGCTCTCCGCAGCTCGTATTTTGAATATGGCCCCAACCAAGAAAGTGGATACGACACCTTTTGAAATATGGCATGGAAGAGTTCCATCACTATCATATTTAAAGGTAAGGGGTTATGAAGCTTACGTGAAACAGAACACCCAAAACAAGTTAGAAAGTCGATCCATTAAGTGTATATTTGTTGGATATCCCAAAGACTGTATGGGATATTACTTCTTTAATCCAACCGAGCAAAATGTATTTATTGCTAGAAAGGCTGAGTTCTTAGAAACTAAGTCTCTTATGGAAGAAACGATGTTTAGAACAGTGGAAATTGATGAGGATCAAGAACCACAAGCCAATACATGTTTGGTTGAAATTAGCGATCAACAAGAGGTTGTTGATAATGATCAAATGGTTGATCATTACACACAAAACGTTCGCAGATCTGGTAGAATTAGCATTCCACCTGAAAGATATGGATTTTTCATGAATGGATGCTATGTGGTTGACTCGGATGAACCAACTACAAACCATGATGCAATGTCCAATTCAGATTGTGACAAATGGCTAGAAGCCATGAACATTGAGATGCAATCCATGTATGACAACCAAGTATGGGAATTGGTTGAACCACCACTTAACTCCAAATTGGTTGGATGTAAGTGGGTTTTCAAGAAGAAAACCGATATGCATGGAAACTTGGATACTTATAATGCAAGACTTGTAGCAAAGGGTTTCACTCAAACTCAAGGGGTTGATTATGATGAAACATTCTCGCCTGTTGCAATGCTAAAGTCAATTAGGATATTATTTGCCATAGCTGCGTATTATGACTATGAGATTTGGCAAATTGATATCAAAACCGCTTTCCTTAATGGACATCTCGAAGAGACTGTCTATATGGTTCAGCCTGATGGTTTTGTCGATCCAAAACATCCTAATAAAGTATGCAAGTTAAAGAAATCAATCTTCGGATTGAAACAAACATCGAGAAGTTTTGATGAAGAGATCAAGAAATTTGGATTCATCAAGAACGCTGATGAAGCTTGTGTGTATAAAAAAGGCTAGTGGGAGCATTATCACATTCTTAGTATTATATGTTGATGACATACTACTATTTGGAAATGATGTTCCAACCATGGAAGGTGTTAAAGCCTGGTTTGGAAGTTGCTTTTCCATAAAAGATCTTGGTGAAGCCGCCTATATTTTGGGAATAAATATCTATAGGGATAGATCAAGACGGCTGATAGGTTTAAACCAAAGTGCATACATTGATAAAATCTTGAAAGGTTCAAGATGGAAAACTCTAAGAAAGGTATGGTACCTATTCAAAGAGGGACAATATTGAGTACATCTCAATGTCCAAACTCAAAGGATGAGCAAGAAAGAATGAAGGAAATCCCATATGCATCTGCTATAGGATCCATCATGTATGCAATGATATGCACTAGACCGGACGTGTCATGCGCATTAAGCATGACAAGTAGATATCAACAGAATCCAGGTAATAGCCATTGGATGGCTGTTAAAAGTATATTGAAATACCTTAGGAGGACTTAGGATATGTTTCTAATATATGGATATGGTGAGGAGGAGCTCGTTGTAAGAGGTTACACGGATGCGAGCTTCCAGACTGATCAAGATGATTCTCGATCACAATCGGGGTATGTCTTCATTATGAATGGAGGGGCAGTGTCCTGGAAGAGCTCGAAGCAGGACGTGGTAGCATTTTCCACTACAGAATCCGAATACATCTTCATTGGCAGCTCAAGAAGCTGTATGGTTAAAGAAATTCATTGCCGATCTAGGGGTAGTCTTTACCATTCAAGACACCCTAAAGATCTTTTATGATAACGAGGGTGCGATTGCTCAAATCAAGGAACCCCGTGCACATCAAAAGACAAGGCACATTGAGCGGAGATTCAACTACATAAGGGATGAAGTTGAAAAGGGAAAGATATGTATTCGCAAAGTTCACACAGATCAAAATATTGCGGATCCACTCACGAAGCTCCTTGAAAGGGCAAAGCATGAGAGTCATACTTGTGCCTTAGGACTTCGATATTCTAGTTGTTGTATTTGATATGTTTTGTATTTTAACTTTGGAACGAAAGTAATACTAACTCTTTGTATAAATTATGACATTTTGAGTTATGTTCCATTTTAGCATGTTTACATCCATGAATATGTTTATTATTCTAAATGTCCGTAGTCGGTTATATTTGTGGGAACAAATATGAATGTAAGACTATTATGAACATGGATTGTTAGATATTCATAAGGTATGAATATAGAGCAAAAGGTTGCTACCAAGGTTCATAGATATTTGTGGGATACAAATATTGAACAGACCCGCTCTCAAATGTTACTGCATGGAATTTTATAATTGATCATAAGTAAATTTGAGTAAAGGCGAATATCATAGTGTCCTCTGACCTGAGAGACATATTGGGTTTTAATATTCACCAAATATTATACCTTGATCTAGTTCTTCACTGTTTTGAAATAATGGACAATACACAAGGCTATGTTCAGGTGTGATACAAGGTGATTGTGATAAACGTATGTAGTCAAGATGGGATTTGTTCCTCTTATTCGTTGAGAGTATGATGTTCTAAGGCCTGATAAAGTTAAATCAACAGGGAATGATCATTCTATGTCCCTGGATTGAACATGACATCTGAAACAGAAGGATATATGATTGGATTCACCTAAATCAGTTCAAGTAAGGGACTTGAAAGGAAAGATGTTATTGAATGGCACTTAGTCATGCATATTAGGGGTAGTAAACAGTTGTTAGGCGGTATTTGCTACTTGCATCAATTCTCTATGTATCTTGTGCAAGTGGGAGATTGATGGCAATGATCTGCCCAAAATACATATTGAATTGATGTGGCTAGTATGTCATGATCCAAGTCTGGTCATACCCAATAACGAGCTAGACAAACACCAAAGATATTTGTTTTATGATATGATCATATAAATAAATATTAACACTTAGAATATTTGGAAAATGGGTTTCCAAACATCTACACTTGTCTTGTATATAAATTATATGGATAATTTATTTCAAAGAGGGATGATAATTTATTTGCAGACCCAGATCATCCTGATTATGTCTGCAAGCTTGATAAAGCTTTTTATGGGCTGCACCAAGCTTCAAGAAAATGGTATGAGACAATATCTCAGTATCTCTATCAACATGGCTATAAGAGGGGTACTATAGATGGAACTCTCTTCATCAAAGGAACAGGGAATGACTTAATGCTGGTTCAAGTATATGTAGATGACATTATCTTTGGGTCAACTAATCCAAAGCTTTACAAAGACTTTGAGAGGCTGATAAAGAATAGATTTGAAATGAGTGCCATGGGGGAACTCAATTTCTTTCTAGGATTTCAAGTGAAGCAAGTTGAAAATGGCATCTTCATAAGTCAATCAAAGTATGTACAAGACATCCTTACAAGATTCAACATGATTGATTGCAAGGTTGCAAAGACTCCTATAGCCAGAAACCACTCCCTTGGACCTGATCTTGAGGGGGAGTGTGTGGATGAACATCTCTACAGGGCTATGATTAGGTCTCTTATGTACCTTACAGCCAGTAGGCCTGATATCATGTTTGCCACATGCATCTGTGCAAGATATCAAGCCAACCCCAAGATGTCACACCTGGTTGCTGTCAAGAGAATTCTTAGATATCTCAAAGGTGCTTCTAAGCTTGGCCTTTGGTATCCAAATAATTTTGACTTCAATTTGTATGCCTATACACATAGTGACTATGGTGGCTACAACATGACTATAAAGTCTACATCTGGGGGGTGTCAATTCCTTGGTGGAAGGATTTTCTCATGGTAATGCAAGAAACAATCCTGTGTGTCTGCATCAACTACTGAAGCTGAATACATTACTGCTGCAAGCTACTATGCTCAGGTGCTTTGGATTCAGAATCAGATGCTTGACTATGGATTCAACTTCAAAGAGACTCCCATCCACATAGACAACAATAGTGTTATCTCTATTACAGTGAATCCTATGCGGCACTCAAGGACCAACACTGATGGCAATGATCCGCTCAAAATACATATTGAATTGATGTGGCTAGTATGTCATGATCCAAGTCGGGTCATACCCAATAACGAGCTAGACAAACACCAAAGATATTTGTTTTATGATATGATCATATAAATAAATATTAACACTTAGAGTATTTGGAAATTGGGTTTCCAAACATCTACACTTGTGTTGTATATAAATTATATGGATAATTTATTTCAAAGAGGGATGATGTTTACTCATCCGCATTTACAAATGCGGGTGAATAAACCCTGTCCGCATTTGTTTTGGAACAAATGCAGATGAGCATTTCTGGAAATGCTGATGGAAACATACATCTGCTTAGCTAATACGGATGACCATTTGCAAATGCGGACGAATTGCTTCACCCGCATTTACAAATGCGGAAGAACAACTTCATCCGCATTAACTAAAGCAGATGTTGTTCTGAGAAATGCGGATGGGTTAAGGGGCTGGGCCCCACCCACTTTTCTCTCTCCTGAACTTTATGTTTCCAAGGACATGCAATATAAGATGGCTTGCAGATCTCTCTCAAAATATATGACTTGAGAACATGAATAGTGTAAGAATTCCTTTTTTTCTCTCGATCGGTCTAGAGAAACAAAAGGGGAGTTGTATAGGTGAAAATCCTAGCAACCGGTGTTTTTGTTGGTGGCTCGTGGGTAGACCAGCTTGAGGCTTCTTACTTTAGGAGCTGCCATCCTCGTTCACCTCCTGCCGACCTCATTGTTGAAGGTAGTTCTTCGTACCTTCTATGGTTGTTTGTAAGAATGCTTTCATATATCGATCCATATGGGTTTTGACTGATTTTATATAAAAATGTTTTATATATATTAGCTCACTGTAACAAGTTTAAAATTATATATTCCGCTGCGTTCTTCTATTTTATAAGGATAAAATAGATCTGTTTAACTTGTGAAAACCCAACAAACTCATCAACACCAGGTATCATTTGATTAGAGTTAATTTTGAAAAAGGATTAATCAAACTAGTCAAAGTTAACATAAATGAATAATATGCTGATCTGTTCACTAAAGCTTTTGATGAACAAAGATTCAAATATCTTGTATCAGCTATTGGGATGATTAATTTTGAGTAGATGTTTTGTTAAACTTAAATCAATTCTATTTCTAAAACCCGTGTGCCCTAAGTTGTCTATTTTATCATTTTCATAAGCCTAGTTTCCTTTGGAAGAAAATATTTCAAAAGATATTCCTTAGATTTTTGAAAATGTTAAACATATTTTCTTTTAGAAGACATCAAGTTGTCTTCGGAAGAACATTATGTCTTCAAATCAAATAACTACTTATAACACATTTACCTTCAGAAGAAATTTTGGTATATCTTTTGAAGCCTAAATATGCTTCTAAGTACTTACATTTATTCGAAAGACAATTTTCTTTCGAAAGCAATAAAGTCTCGGAAGATTTATTCTCTTTACAATAAAACTTCCAAGTCTTGATTTCTTTCGAAACCAATCATGACTCAGAAGCAAAATTCTATAAGTATTTTCCTTCCGAAGTAAACTTTTCACAAATCTTATGAATATCTTTCGAAGCCAAATTGGTTTCGGAAGCTTTTCTTAAAAAAAAGACTTCTGAATACAAAATATCTTTGAAAGATTTTTGACTTCCAAGAAAACTACCTTTTGGGGCACTTTTTAAAGGTGGGACCGACATTCAGATTTCAAAGTTTATTCTTTTGCATTAACTTTGTCTCAAATCCATTTAATATATATTCTCTCAATGGTTTCCCTCTTTCACTATCTTCTTCATCTGAAAACTATCTAACCTAAATTCATCCACAAACCGCCTTTTTTCTTATCTTCCTTCACAACAAAGCTACCTCAAAATGGCCAACATTCATCGCAAAAACCAACCAAATTTCTCCATGCAACTTCACATGCAATATAATCAAGTTGCTCTGTTGAACTTTGAGAAAGATCCTGGTTTCTCAGAAGTTTGTCATTTTTCTCACTCTATCGAACTACTTCACCTCTCTCACCATCGATCCTCCACTCTATGAGGATCAGTTGTTGGAATTCATGAGGACCTATCAAGAAGTCACCATGGATGGGGAGAAGGCACTATCTGCCACAGTGTAGGGGAGGACAATCTTCATCACTCCAGCATCCATAAACTCACATCTAAGGCCGGATGATGTCGAAGGTGATTTGTCCTTCCCCAAGTCTGCTGTTAACCATTCCTTTGGTCAGATGGGCTATGAAGGGGATTTCTTTGTCAAGATCTTCAGGAAAGGGAAGTTTTCCTCTCAATGGAAATACCTCTTCCATGTCGTCATTGACAGTCTATCTAACAAGCATGGAGGATGGGACCAAGTTCCAGAGGACCTTTCCTACATAGTCCATGGGATGGTTCAGGGAGTCAAGTTTAGGTATTCACAATTTGCGTACATTAATTTACTTGCAAACTTGGACTCCTTAAATATTACATGTTCCCTAGATATGTCCAACACATTCTTAACTATGAACTGGGCTCACAGTTGAGGGGAACATGCAATGTTCTAAAATTGGGACAGATGAAGCCCGGCATCTTCAAGACTATGAGAAAGCCAACTGTTGGCTTCTCAGGGGTAGAGACAACCCTTGTCCTAAAAATGTTAGAGCTTATTGCTCAAGGTGACAACCTAGTAGCACCAGCTAGTGTTGAACCCACACCTTCTACTTCTCAACCCCCTATACAGCCACAAATAACCATTACATACCAAAGAAAATCCAAACGAACCCCTGCACATACCACACAGGAGGAAGTGGACATTGGAGCTCCCACTTCTCCTGAGGAGCAAATCATTCCCATCTTACCAATGATCATTGCTGAGGTTCCTCATACTCAGCCTGATGAGCTCACAACCCCCCAAGCCTTAAGCCTTCACTCAGAGTCTTAACACTCTAGTGAAAAACCTTCAGGGGACAGTTACTATCCCCAACCTCATGATCTAAACCAACCCATTCCAAACCTATAATTCTATGATGATGAAGACATGGGATTCAGTGAGTATCATGAGTCTCTCTTCTCTTCCCCTGCTTAAGGAGAGATGAGTACTCCTGTTTCTCCCATGTCTAGCCCACATCATCCACCTACTACTGAGGTGGATCTCCTTGAACCTATTCAGGAGGTCCATATGGAAGAGGCTCTCACTTCAACAAGTGACTACATCATTAAGACCTCGACCATGGCAACCTAGCCCATTAACACTTCACTTGAAGCTATCATGGTGCAGGGGAAATCCATCAGCTAAGAACAAAGTGCTGGTGATGAGGAAGAAGACTTAGGTCCTATTCTCTCATCCCCCAGTGACTCTTCATAGAAGATGAGGGGAATATGAGACTAAAGGTGTAAAAGCTAACTCAAACCTGCACATATTTAGTCTTTAAGGTTAGTCACTTGGAAGCTCAGGAGACTACCTTGCTAAGAAAGGTCAATGATCAACAACTTGAGATTTTTGATCTCAAGGAACACCTAGCTGGGAGATCTTTCAGGAGGGCTCAACCAGGAACACAAGAACCTATGGATGTGACAGAACCTGGGAGTTCTCCACAGAGTATGTACATTGAGGATTCATCAACCTCACTTGCAATTGTCCATACTCAGCAACCTCCTCAAGTCCATATTGATATGAACTCACTCATTCAAAGTCTGTTTGAGGAGGTTATTCCAAGAGCTATGTCTACCCCACCGCATGATGCTAAGAATGAAATACTTGGGTAGAGGTATGATGTTGACAGGAGAGCTCTGATTTTGCATAGACTTCAGGGGCAATAAGAGGTTTTCAATTTTTAGACCCTGAAGTTCTATAACAGTCTTCCTCTAGTCCACATGCCACTTGCCAATCCTAGTCAAAACAGGCAAGCTGGCAGACTAGTTGAGAGGATTCAAGACAGGATTATTGAAGAGTTCAGACAAAGAAGAAGACAAAGGCTAACAGGCAATGTCATTGGTCAACTGGAAGTTGAGGTGGAACCTAAGATTAGCTTCGAAGGGGAAACCTTGACTGAAGGCCCAGTGATAGACCCTGTCAACCTTGTTACAAGAACTGCTTCAACATCATCAACCCTTAGTGAGGCACCAGCTGGTGAAGGTGCTTCACAACCTCTCTCTTGCCAGAGCTTGACTGCTGAACCAAGCAATGAAGGTTAAATCTCTCTCTACCTTGAATCACCAAGGCCTGTGCGTGATAAAGGGAAGAGGAAGATTACCTCTAAGGATATTAAGGAGGAGGAGGAGAGAGAGGAAGAGGTAGCTAAGGGGAGAGAGTTCAAAAAGATCTCCAGGTTTCATGGAAGCTACTATCAGGGTTGCCCCCAGGCCAAATACTCAGGATGATGAGTTGAGGGAAGCCAAATTAAACTACATAGGGACCAGGAACTACAACATAGATGAAATCATCTCTCTTCCCTTAGAGGAACTCAATGAACTGGCAGACACAAAGCTGTTAAAGGAGCGGAAGGAGGCAAAGGATACAGAATTGCTCCTAAAAATCAAGGAATAAAGGAGACAGAAAAGGCTCTACAAGCAAGCTCCTATCCTCTCCCCAGTTCAGGAAAGCCCTGAGAAAGAGGTTGTGGCAACTGAACAACCTCAGGTAGACAAGGAAGCTAATAGACAAAACATGATTAGCTACCCGAGTGCCATAGGTCTATATCAAGCATCTGCACTTCTTCCGTTATCATATGAATATGTTGAATTCGAGTATCTTAAGCAGCTGGAGCAACAAGTTATCATATTACGAAAGGATGCAAAGAGAAAAATAAGGGAAGAAGCTGCAAAGTCAAGAGCCATCATCCAAAAGAGTCAAAAGAAGTCTGCTGATAGGTAGAGGATGATGGGCTTCTTGAAGCTGTACGGATTCTTTGGAAGAAGGCTTGGTCCAATGTCCCTATCCATTATGGATGAGCATATTAGAATGATCAAGCAGAAGATTAATAGAGGAGAGCTTGTTGACTTGCATTCTCTACCAAGTGAAGCTCAACCTAAAGTTGAGGTAAAGGTTCAACCCACTAAGATAACACAACTTGAACCTAGAGCTGCATCTTAGCCAACTTCATCTTCTAATCCACAGCAGGGTCCAAATCCCTCTCTTTCTGACCTTGTGAGGGAAGAGGACCCAACTAAGAAAGACACAACAAGTCAACCTAGTGCTGAAGGCTAGTCTTTTCAGTTAAAGACTTCAAAGAGGAGGAAAAGGATGGCTAGGAAGAGTGGTTTGAAGAAGAAGCCTAAGGCATCCACCTCTACACCTTAGGATGAGTCAAAGCATTCTGAGGTAGTGCAAGAAGAGGTTGCTTAACCAACTCCAACTCTATTAGAGCCTCTTACAACTAGAAGACCCATCCTGTCTTGGACCTTTACTACTAATCCAGACATGTTGTATGTCATCAGAGATCAAGGAGATCAAGATGTCTATTTCTGGCAAGACATGCTTGATCTTCCTCTGCATGATCTCCATGACATAAGAAAGTATTCAACATCTAAGTATACTTCTCTGTTTTGGTAGCATCAGCTTAAGGGGAGTTTGTAAGGTTATACTTGAAAGGCTGATGCAACCAAAGAAACCAAAGCAACCAAGGTGCTTCCAGCTTGCATGCACATTGTGCAGAGTAGAAGTCACTTTGGAAGTTTTACACTTCTCACAACAAATTATTCCAAGTGTAAAATCTTCTGAAGCCAAAGACCAAATCTTCCGAAGCCAAAGATGAAGTCTTCTTAAGCTTCAAAGACAAAGTCTTCCGATACCAATGAAGTGAAGACTGATTTCTTCCAAAAATAGAGAGGACATGCTTTCTCTGATATACTTTTGTATAAAGCTGACCAACTTTCTACCGCAACTCTGAAGACTCACCAACTTGCATGAGTTGGTGAAAAGGTCCATGCTTTAGTAATTGTAGATTATGGTTTAGAGTCTGTAACTTTTTTCTTTGTACCTTTTATCCTTTTTATAATATATTAGGATGTGAGCTATGGCATGTCATAGTCACTAGTCAAAAGGCAATCTGCCTTTTTACTTTACATTGACCTTGTTGTCTAGATTAGTGTTTCCAGCTGGCTTTCAAAGTATGACCAGCTGTAGGATGTAGCATAAAGTATCTTATGTTCTTGAATTTGTTTTTATGCTTTGTAACACTTGTAAAAGAACTTGAGAGCAATATACAACATTCTTGAAAACCATACTTATCTTGTTCTTGTTCTTAGTTTTGTCTCATTGTTTACTTGTGTTCTTAGTATCATTCGTATAAACCCGGTTCCCTATTTGATCCGTTAAGTGTTCTAACACTCTCCTTATTATGAGACTGATTGTATTGACCATCCCTTAACCGGTCCTGCACTTTTGTACCTTTCAGAAGTTTCTCTTCCATTTTAGGATCAAACAACGTTGCCTTTATAGTTCTTTGGTTCAGCTCTCTTTATGGTAATCACTGATTATAGAGGCTGATCATCATCTGATAAAGTAGTCTTAGAAGGAGAAGATGCAGGTTGCCAGTCAGTATATAGGAAGACCTTTGAATAGTTTTCTTTATATTTCCTTGTTGTCCTTCCCATTGCTCTTTTGATTCTGCATATTTTGAGAGCTCACCAGCTGCAATTCTTTTCTTGATTTCTCTGATGTTTAGATTAAGAGTAGACATACTCATTGGTCCTACTTGTTTGCTAGAGAAACCATAATACCTTAAGTGCGTTTTCATCTGTTGCTTGTCTCTTGACTCTTGTCTGACTCCTTCAAATTGCTTTCTTTCATATTCAACTCTCCTTTTCCTAGCTAACTCAAGTGATTTCACTATCTTAGCATGTTTTTCAGCTATCCCCTTTAATTTTATCTTAACAAGACTCCATTCAATGACCTCATCAAAATTGAATCCTTTCATCTCAAGTTGAGCTGTAGGATGCTTATCTTTTTTATCTTTTTCCTTCTTTTTCTAAAAGGAGGTCACTGGCTTAGATTCAATAATTGTTGATACAGTAGCTTGCTGAGTAGTTGTTATTTGAGGTGTGCTTTTGGCAGTTTTCTCGGATGACTTCGATAGCAATGTCTTGACAACTTTGGCTTTTCTTTTGGATGGTGTTATAGGTTTAAATCCACTGGTTTCTCCAATAGGTTTGATTCTTCTTCTTGCAAATATGAGTTCTTTTGCACATCGAGTCAGTGCAATAATGTTCTTCTTTGCAGAAGTTCCTTGAGATCAAATAGTCTGCAATTCATTTAGCTCTTTATCGACATTCGGTGGATACAGTTTCATCTTCTTTGTCATTAGGAATCCAACCTTTATTTCCTAAGACTCATGTTCTATTTATTCTTCAGTAGTCATAGGTCTCTTTTCTTTTTCAAAAGCAGAGATTGCAGTATGTCTAACTGTTGAAGGTTCAGTAGATATACCTGATGCCTCACCGGCATCCTTGGTAACTTCTAGGCCATCTGCTTCCACATTCATGATAGAGTTCACAAGGGTTTGAGTGTCAACCTTTGGTTGACCAAATATCACATCAGTTGATTTCTTGAGCTCAAACTTAGGTGTGTCCTTATGAACTTTATAAAGTTGACTAGCTTCCTCTTTAAGAATCACCCCATGCCTTTCAATATCATCTTCCATGGTTTGGGATCCTCTTGTATAAACTATCATCTAGCCTATTGAGTCATCTTCTGAGGGAGTTTCTTGTCTGATTGAATCAGCACTTGTAGCATCATCTAATTTCTTCAGCTTTTCTATAGCTTTCGATAACACTCTAAGTTGTGAAGCTTCTTCCTTAGCGAAAGACTTTGGAATGGCTTCAAGTCCCAATACAATCTTTCTCTTAAATGATTCTTCATCTGTCTTTTTCTTTTTAGAGATAAAAGTACCAAATCTTTTGAATTGTGCCATTTTTTTCTTACCAAGATGAAGTTTTTAATTCAATCTTCTCATTGATCTTCTAAACTCCATTTTCTTATCTTTAAGCTATTATACCCATGTCTATTCAGTAGATCATTAAACTTGACTTTAGCTTCAGAAAGATGTTCATAATCTTCATTCCATCTTAAAGATAATAGAATTGGCTGTGAACTGCTTATAATTTGTTTAGCCAGATATAAGAAGATATCATCAATTTCTTTAGGCTTATCTTCCCCCTTTTAAGTGGCATTATTTGAGATTCCACATGACACTAGGAGGGTGAAGGAAGGCACATCCAAAGTTTTTAATGGTGCTGAAGATACTTGAAGGCTTAGAATGATTGATTGCTGAAGCTCAATTGTTTATTGAAGGGAATTAACCTTAGATTCAAGGTTAATTGCCCTAGCAGCTGACTGCTGAAGAGTGCTTAGTTGGGAGGCTGATCTAGTAGAGTCTTGAGCTGAGTTTCAACCTCAAATACTCTATCTATCAAAGCTCTCAGCAGGGAATTTCAAATTTTAGAAATATGGCCCTTTTAGCATATCATTGAAATCTTGCATTATTATCTTGTAAGGTAGTTAGTCTTTGAGCAAGATCAAGGTTATGTGCCATTAATTCATGAATATGTTCCAAACTTTCTCATCCACAAGTATGGAATCCTTAGGACTTAATTGAGGTCCTAGACCGAGCCTTTGCACCCTCACAACCAGATGTGGTTTCTTGATGCCCTAGATTCCTCTTTTTAAGGAATGACTCCATAGAGACATCCTCAAAGTGAATTTTTGTGGTTGAGGTCTTAAGTATGTTGTCTCTATCCTATTGATCAATTGATGGATTAGTAGTAGAGAAGGCCTCTTCCACATTGACCATTTCTTCCACAGGGTCAACCTTTTGAGATAAAGGATGTGGGTCAGATGTTTCTACATAAACATTAGTGTTTATCATCTGTAAGGTATCTAAAAGGGGAGATAGTGGATCATGCTGAATGGTAGTATAGACATCCTCATCCTGGGTATGACACATATGAATGGGAGTTTAGGAAGATGTGTCTAATGGCTTATGATGTGAACTAGTTCCTAATGAGACTTTTTTCTCAGAAGTTGTCTCAATGATAAAGGTATCCCTTTCAGTTTGCTTAAAAGAGTGTTGACACTCAAACTGAGGGCTAATTGGCTAGGTTTAGGTTTGTGATATACTTAAAATTATAGATGTTAATAATGCATATTGTCCCCGATTTGACTGCTTTTTTGTTACATATTAATTTGGAATGACACTTAATCGTGTTTTATATGAATTTTGTAGTTTTGGAAGGTGACTTGTTGAATTTGATGAAAAAATCAAGAAATAAGTGAAATTTGGCTACTGATATGGCCAAGTGGCATTCTGACATGGCCATGTCAGCATCAGATCAAGGTTCACATGTCTAATGCACGACATGGCCATGTCACTTACTACTCGGCCATGTTCGGACCATATCTCACTTGTTAAACCTATTCAAGCACTCGAAAGAAGAATCTAACAACATACAACCCATCTAGCTTGATTTGGTTTGATAATCTTTTCATCTAACCATGTATCTTTTTGATTATTCAAGTTTCTTGGGTGTTTCTGTAATTAGCATGAGCTAAAACACTTGATTCACTTAGATTAGATGAATCCTAGCTAACTTTGATGATGTACATATGATTTTTGATGATGATTATGTTGATAACTTTAACATGGTCTTGAATCTTCTTCAATGATCATGTGTGTTTGTTTGACTTGATTATATGTTAAAACTTGTGGGTATGTTCACCATATTATGTTGAAAAATCATATGTTTTAGGGTATTTATTCATGAATATGTATATGTATGTATGTGTATTCATGGTATTTGACTAGGAATGATGGATGGGGATTGGAACATGTATGATTGCTATTCAAATGTGCATCCTTGTGTATATGATTGGAAAGGCCATTACATTTGTTGTGAATTCCTCATATCATTGTGTATGTGTGATTATGGTTTACTAGCGTAAATTTGTAGTTCATATATTCATGGTATGATATTCACATGTCGGAGGAATTCATAATTTTGTTTTCATTACGTGATTTGAGGTGTTTGGTATGTGTTTATCATATTAGCTTTCCAAAGAATTATGGGACTAAATAACCTTGATAGGAGTTTAGTCCATATTTATATTCAACATAATTGTATCGTTGGTTCGTCATGGAATGACTTTAGTTGGTTACCATGTTAACATCGTTTTAACTTTCCAAGAGTCATATAATTAGGTATCCTTGATGGAGGTCTAGTCTATTTCCGTGTTACATGTTTATAGAATGATCTCATCATGAATTTGTATATGTTATCATTGTTTGGCTAGGTGGATTCAAAGTCTAAGTGAATATTCTCTTTGCTTGATTTCTACCGATATTTATCTATTTATGTTTATTATATTTTAAAATATAAAAATACCAAATCATCTATATTTTCCGGTTAAAAATAACGAAGGTTTACTATTTGTAGCTACTGTGTCCATGGATCGATACTTGGTTCTTGCCTAAACTATGCTACATATACGGTAGGTACACTTGCCTATTTGTGTGTGGTTTAATTTTAAGGTAAAAATCATTTCTATAAATTTAAAACCAAGTGTTGTGGAAATCATTAAAAATATATATATACCCACACACATCAAGTTTTTGGTGTCGTTGTCGGGGACATAACAATTCTGAGAGCTACATGAGTTGTTACTTTAGACATTTTGTATATATTACTTCTCTTTGTTTATTTTCCTTTTTATTATTTTAGTTAATTTATTATCTGGTGCCTGTGATCCTTTTTGTTTAAGTGTTCTTTATAGTGATTCTCATGGAGCGTTACTATGGAGAATACCATTATGATCACCGGGATTATCGCATCGAGGTGTGGTGGAGATTTATGGAGAACCCCATTATACACAAGATTTTTATTATCCATCGTGGTGTCCTACAGGTTACTATAAAGAACCATATCTTTATTCACCACCATTTGAGGAGTCTACTATACCATCATTCCAAACTTAGCATCATCCATCATTATATGAGTTGCTACAACAAGGAATCGCTATGTATTCAGAATAGAACACATGCAATCAAGATAATTTTGAGCAACAACTCATTGAACGAGGTCATGCATTAGAGTCGTTAAGTTTTGAAGTTAATAAGCTCTATGTATACCTTCTACAAGAGACTCCATCTTCTTTTCGTGAGATAGTTGGAGATTCCTATAACATAATAAATCAATGGCTTTTGCAAAAAGAGGAAGACACTTTTTTTTTCAATATTCTTTGATTTCAAAGATGCATTATCAATCATGTAAAACATCGATCCTAAGAGGATGGAAGTGAAGCCCATCCGGCTCCATTCTTTGATGTGTTAGAGCAAAAACTAGAACCGGAGACGATAATGGATGAAACACAAGTCCCACCTCCGATTCAGAGCGGATTTGAATATGATGAGCCATCGTTACTTTATCCTTGTCTGTTGACTAATGATGAGAAAGATGCCATGGATAAGAAGATACATTAATCACAATGTAAAGAACAACAAGAAGATGAGCTTATGGATGATTTGGAAGTGGTTTTACCGATTCTCACTTATGATGAAACCACAAACCATATTGTTCCATCTTGGGAGGATGAGTTTGGAGATGAATTGGTAACCGTACCCTTTATGGAAAACGAAGAAGGATGGTTTAACCCGGTTGGTGATCTTGATATATTAGAAGAATTGTTATATGGAAAACTAACTACGGTAATAAAGGAAGAATCACACCGAGAAGAAATTGTGCAAACGAATGTGTTTACCAACAAACCATTGATGGTGGTGACACCTAATCCTCAACATTGCACCAAAGATAGCCGAACCATAATTAAGAAAGATGATGATTCATCACATAAATCAAACAAATCATGGGAGAGCGCATACTATTTCATGGACCATCCAACTTTGAAGGCACGACACTGGTCCATCATGAATAACAAGTCAACAAAGTATTATCAGGATGATAGCCTCCTTCATTACATAAGTTGTATCAGGTTTGGTCCGGGTCAATACAAGTGTCGGTGGCATGGCTAGTTTATATTATATTTGTGCTTAACATTGAGTTCCTCACAAACTAATGGTAAATGCATTAAGTCAAACGGGTCGGATGGGGTTTCAAGTATCATAAGCCCGTTTATTAATTTGTTCCATCACTTGCCCTAAATTAACATGAATTTGGGGCCGAGTCAAGCTAATAACTTGTTAATTAAAGAGCGCTTTCGAGAGCCAACCCGAGTTTTTTGAAACACTTGGTTTTTATTTGTTTGATGTTTGTTGTTTTTTTCTTTATATCGCGTATGATTATACTCACTTTTGTCCTTGGAGTTTGATAGATATCTTCGCTTATGATCTACGATTGATGCTTGGGGCACTTCATATTTTTCTTGGATTTTTGTCGCACATATCACCGCCTATAAGCCAGGGGAGTTTTTCTGTTTCTTTTTCTTGCCTTGCTTTACTATTTGTGTATATTTAGGACAATGTACAATTTAAGTGTGGGGATGGGTATTATAGTACATAAAAACTTCCATGTCTTCAAACTTACTCTCATTGCACTTGAAAAGTCTCCATTTTTACCAAAATTTTCATAAAACTACATCCGCTGGCTTACATATTAGATCCTTATGCATGATTGTGTCTTTGAAATCATAAGATTTTGATAAACCAACAAGTTGTTTTAATAAAATATTATGAAATATCTAGTTAGTATAGCATGTTGAAAGAATTATTATTATGCATGTTCTTGCACTTATACCTATATCCTTCTGTTTCCGTGAGCTTTCGTGCCTTTATAGCAATCTTTGATGATATTATATTGGTTGCTTGCAATTTTGTTGACTTCTGAGTGTGCCATGTGTTGCTTTCATTTTATAACTTGCTTTGTTAATGCATTTTGAGACCATGACTAAGTTTATGTGTGAAAATAATAGAGGCATTAGGGAAACCTATTTCGTGTAGCCCTTTTTTTGTTTCTTTCACTTTACCCTTTCGTTAGCACTAGTTGCCATGTTGAGCCTTATTCCATTTTGTTGTTATCAACCCCATGCCCACTTAGCCAAAATTAGTCTTTTAATTTTAAACCAATGTTATAAGATCCGGTTTATGTTAGTCATCTAAATTGTGTTACGTATTTATATTGTTGTAAAATATTTATGTTTATTTTTGTATTGTTATGTGTAGTGTTCATGAAAAAAAAACAATATGAAATAAAAAGAAGAGAAAAAAAAACAAAAAAAGAAGAGATAAAAGAGATCATTGTATTGTTTATTTCATTTTGTTTTAGTAAGAGATAAATTAAAATAAGCAATTTTGTGGAATAAAAAGATCATTGTATTAGTTTATTATAAGTTTGTTTATGTAAGTTGATGTTTTTTTTATTTTCTTCATATTTATGTACTTAATCATACTTAGCACCTATCTATTCTAGATTTTTAACCATTTAACCACTTTATATCCCAAATTCCATACCTTTAACCTAAAGCCCATTATAATCCATCAAAGTCCTTTTAATTTGTACATTTTCTTATGTTATTTGGTAGAGATTTGATTTCTAAACAAGCTTATGGTTATGTTTGCTTCATTTCTTGGCATCAAGGGATTCACATATATACACATATATACAAATACGTATAACTAACCGAGTGTTGAGCGAACATTGTTAGAGATGTATGTTAATGCATAATAATAGTCCTATAGACATGCTACACTTATATAGATATTCACATGTTTTTGAAAGTAGAAACAAAGTCAATCCTACTCGTTTGGTTTTCTTCTTTAAAGTTTTTCATCTATTAAAATTATTTATGCACTTGGGTCTTTAATTCACAATGGATTTTCTTATCTCTATTTTTTTTGTTACCGATTGGATTTTTGATTAGATTGTGTATGAGAGTTTGCTTGAGGACAAGCAAAGTTTAAGTGTGAGGATGTTTGATATGCTTAAATATATACATGTTAATAATGCATATTGTCCCCGAATTGACTACTTTTTGTTACATATTCATTTGGAATGAGACTTAATCGTGTTTTATATGAATTTTGTAGGTTTGGATGGTGAATTTATGAATTTGATGAAAAAATCAAGAAATAAGTGAAATTTGGCTACTGACGTGGCCATCTCGCATTCTGACATGGCCATGTCAGCATCAGATCAAGGTTCACATGTCTAATGCACAACATGGCCATGTCACTAACGACACGGCCATGTTCGGTGTAGATCTCACTTTTTAAACCTAAATTGAGCCTCATTTCATAAATACAACTTTGGGGGAACAAAAACCCCAGTTCTCTCTAGCCCCCAAAACCATTTTGAGCATCTATTTGTAAGACCCCAATTTTTTTTTTAAATGAAGAATAAAGAAAAGTATGTAGAGGGAAAAGAATATGGGCTCAAGAAGAAGGGGCAAGGTGTAAAAGTGCCAAAACTCATTATTTTAATATAAATAAGGGTATGGTCGCCCCATAAAGTAGCAGATCTGCTTTTTGGCCTCGGCTAAAGAAGAAGAAGAGCAAGAAATCAGGTTTTTTGAAGAAGAAGAAGGAAGAAGAAGCTGCAAAAAGGTTAGTACTCGGATTTATGTTCGGTTTTAGCTTAGTTTGAGCTTGTAACCGAAGCTCTCGATGTTTTAAAGGTTGTTCTTGGGATTTTGAAGCTGAAATCGCAGGTGAAAGTGTTTGGGTTGAAGAGCTGCTTAGTTTCTACCCCTCTTTTACAGATTTTAAAGCTTTGGGGTTGTTATGCATACCGGGTAAAGGTTTTTGAAAGATAATCGTATGTTATGCATGTTGTTGTTCGACCGTGTCTGCTGTGGTTGTATGATCTAGGCTTGTTTATGGGTTAGTATTATGCTTGGTAAGTTTTAGATGCCCTTAGCATGTTAGATCTGTGCTTGGATGGTGTTAGAATGGTGTTCGGGTGAGTTTCGCAGTGTTAGACATATTTCAGAATGTTCTCATGCGCCCAAGTGTTATGTGCCTAAGTGTTCTTATGCGCCCAAGGTTGGTGCGCCCGAACAGGGCTGATGCGCCCAGGTCATGCGCCTGAACAGTGGTTCATGCGCCCAGAATTGTTTCTGTGGCTAAGTGTTGGGACGCCCGAACAGGGCTGATGTGCCCAAATAGTGCTGATGCACCCAAGAAATTTTATACTTAGAATTTTCTGCTGATGCGCCTAGAATGACTTGTTGTGCCTAGTTTTGGACTTAGGGCTTTCTCAGAGGCTTTAAGAGGTGATGTTTGAGATAGGTCCCATTGGGATGTGATGGTTTATGCTTGGTGCACGCTTGGTGTTGTGTTGTGGTTCTTGATGTATAGGTGTATGTGTTATCTTTCTTCGTTAAACGGTTTTCAAAACGTATGTATTATGTTTTATAATACGTTATGTATGATGTATGACTTTACGTGGTATGATGTATGAATATGATCGTAAAGTATTATATAACGAAGTGAAAGATAACAATAATGAAAAGTGGAACGTAATAATAGTCTTGTAAGGGAGACTGAGGTGAGTGACTATGTGTCACAAAAGACTCATAGGCCATGGTTGGGGTGAGTGACTGTGTTGTCACAAAAGACTTGTATGCCAGGCTGAGGTGAGTGACAGTGTGTCACAACAGACTCGTAAGGGGTTTTAATCCAAGAGATTGACCCGAGTGATGTCATGATGCCCGCCCCGGTGCTGTGTCAGTCTTCAGACATGAGTCGGGGGTTTGTTTACAGGCCCCGGCACAGTACCAGTCTTTAAACATGAGTCGGGGGTGTTGCAATCAGAGACGGGATTCTTATCGCGTGCCCCGGTACTGTGTCAGTCTTCGGAGACGAGTCGGGGGTTTGTTTACAGGCCCCGGCACAATATCAGCTTTCGAGCACGAGTCGGGGGTATTGCATGAGACAGGATCCAGATTGAAGTGAAAGATAATGATGAATGTACGAAATATACGAATTGAATGATGATGAAGATAATATTGATATTATCAATGTGTATGTATGATGTGTGACCGTATGCAATTACGAAGGTTTTGGGTTTTAAAGAAAGTAAAGCATTTTATCTATAAAACTAGAACTCACTCAGCGTCGCTGACTTTTTGTATGCATAATAGTTGGCAGGTATTTTGTTGATGCTAAGGAGTTACAGGCATGGATGCATACGCTACTGGGAATGTTTTAAGACTGGCACCCACATTTTGAAATGATATTGTAATCATATATGTAAACAATTTATGTAATGTAATAAGATGTTTTTATTGATTAATGAAAGATGTTGAATTCCGCTGCAAAAGAAATGTTTGTTTTAAATATTTTATGCGATGACGGTCCAGTTGTAAGCGTCCCGGGAACGGGGCCTTACACTATTAAAGGAAAAGAAGTCAAGATTGAAGATCAAGCACTCCAAAGAAGAATCTAACAACATACAACCCATCTATCTTGATTTGTTTTGATAGTATTTTCATCTAACCATGCATCTTTTTGATTATTCAAGTTTCTTGGGTGTTTTTGTAGTTAGCATGAGCTAAAACTCTTGATTCACTTAGATTAGATGAATCCTAGATAACTTTGATGATATACATGTGATTTTTGATGATGATTATGTTGATGACTTTAACATGGTCTTGAATCTTCTTCAATGATTATGTGTGTTTGTTTCACTTGATTATATGTTAAAACTTATGGGTATGTTGACCATATTATGTTGAAAAACTGTATGTTTTAGGGTATTTATTCATGAATATGTATATGTATGTATGTGTATTCATGGCATTTTACTAGGAATGGTGGATGGGGATTAGAACATGTATGATTGCTATTCAAATGTGCATCCTTGTGTATATACTTGGAAAGGCCATTACATTTGTTGTGAATTCCTCATATCAATGTGTATATGTGATTATGGTTTACTAGCGTAAATTTGTAGTTCATACATTCATGGTATGATATTCACAAGTCGGAGAACTTCATGATTTTGTTTACATTATGTGATTCGAGGTTGTTGGTATGTGTTTATCGTATCAGCTTTCTGAAGAATTATGGGACTAAATAACCTTGATAGGAGTTTAGTCCATATTTATATTAAACATAATTGTATCACTGGTTATTCATGGAGTGACTTTAGGTGGTTACTATGTTAACATCTTTTTAACTTTCCAAAGAGTCATATGATTAGGTAGCCTTGACGAGGGTCTAGTCTATTTCTGTGTTACATGTTTATAGAATGATCTCATCATGAATTTGTATATGTTATCATTGTTTGGCTATGTGGATTCAAAGTCTAATTAAATATTCTCTTTGCTTGATTTCTACCCATATTTATCTATTTATGTTTATTATAGTTTAAAATATAAAAATACCAAATCATCAATATTTTCCGGCTAAATAATAACGAATGTTTACTATTAGTATCTACCGTGTCCTTGGATCTATACTTGGTTCTTGCCTAAACTATGCTATATATATGTTAGGTACACTTGCCTATTTGTGTGTGGTTTAATTTTAAGGTAAAAATCATTTCTATAAATTTAAAACCAAGTGTTGTAGAAATCATTATATATATATATATATATATATATATATATATATATATATATATATATATACACACACACACACACACCTGCACACATCAATTTGCTTAGAAAAAAGAGGAGAACCTTCTTCTTTGAGCTTGATTTAGGTAGGGCTGACACCTTCAGCTTAGTTGGGACCTGTGTTTTCAGCCTTGCTTTCTTTGGTGGTGGAGATACTGGAGCATTCATCTTCTCAGTAAATGATGTAGGGGTTCACTTCTTTGTGGTCATTTTGGGCTTTTGAAGTAAAGGGTGTGGGATCAGTAGTGGAGGGTTTAGCCACGCTGTCACCCTCAGGCTCAATGACCTCTAGCGTGTGAGCAAATAAAGCAGTTACTTTGCCCGAAAATGAATTTGGTGTTGCCTTGAACTTTGTAAAGATGGTTTTGTTTAAAGAAGCCAAGGCATACACATCTCTTTCAAGTTTCAATTTGTCACCCAATTCCCCATATAAAATTAGTTGAATAAATTGTGGGTACATAAGGAACTTGAATTTTTCAGCTATTACATTTTTGCATAAATTTTGAAATATAAAGTTTTAAAAATTGTAAATCTTCTGCTTTACAAGCCCATGGATAGCCCCTACTAAGTCTAGTGGAACTTGATCCCATCCTCACAACTTATTTGAAAGACAACGTAGAAAGATATGAAAGATTATTCTACAGTTATGATATACCATTGATTTAGAGAAGGTTGAAGTCGAAAAAGTTCCTTCATATCCTATGTCTTTAAATGTGGCACTCACTACCTCCTTGGAGAAAGAGGTTTCTCCATTTGCATAGTTTAGTCTATGGTGAGAGCGAAGCTTAGCAGGGGAGATGGTGATGTTGAGTCCTTGTACGACTGCCATAAGGACTATGATTCCATGTTCTTCATTGATAGAACATGTGTTCCAGAATTGCTAAATGTGCGAAGCACATATCACCGTTTTAACTGAAGTGGCAAAAGCATAGTTGCTATTGCGAAGAAATTTCAGTACAGGATCATATACAGAATCACCAATGGGTTCAATTCATACATCAATATTATGATTGTGTCTGAACTATAGGTTTTGAGTGGCCATTTTGAAAGGTATTGATTTTGAAGTAGGGTTTAAGAAAGATGGAGATAACAGATGAATGCAGAAGGTAATAATCGGCAAAGAGGAAGTTGATTTACAGTTATGGGATAATATATAATCGTGTAATTTTTTAAAATATTCCCATCGTAGTTGTAACTCCAACGGTTCTGTGATGGTGGAATAGTCTTTTTAGGGAAAAGTACCGTGCCAGTACGTATTGGAAGATAGAAGTGGGCCCTACCAGATCTTTATAGTTTAAGTGCTGAAATGCACTTATCTTTCTGTAACGCCCTGAATTTTCGATTGAAGGCAAAGTTCTCACGCGAGAGAGAGAGAGAGAGTTCTCGCGCGAGTGATAAAGTTCTCGAGTGGAGGCAGTTTTCGCGTGAACAGAAGTTTTCGTGCGAGAACAGCTGTGAGGAGAGAGAGACACTATAGATAGGCCCATGCACCCAATCTTCTCTACTTCATGCGAAATGTCCTGCTGTTGTGCCTGTGAAGAAAGAAGTTGGTGTTAGGTGGTGTCTAACGTATGTATTCGGTGATATTCGATGTATTTATGCATGTATGAACCGTATGTAATGATATTGCACATGATTATGTAGCTTCTGCTCGAAACACTCTCAGTGTTGTGTTGTTCGTGTGCAAAGATATCGTAAGGTGAGTTCTAGACCCCTCTTTTACGTGTTTTATCATGTTTTAGGGCTAATATGCCTACCTAAATGAATATTTTGTAAGAAAATGATGTTTATAACTGTTATTACATGTTTTGGGTGTTAAAGTGGTTAAAGGAGCGATAACTTGTGGATAAAGTTGTGTACAGCAAAAAGTTATCTCGCGAGAGGTAATTTCTCGCGCGAAATGTGATTTTGGTGGCTGACGGTTATCTTTTGAAAGTTCTCACATGAATGATGATGTTCTCGCATGAATGATGATGTTCTAGCGCGAATGATGATGTTCTCATGCGAAGGAGGAGTTGTCACTCGAAGTGAGAAGTTCTCGCACGAATATGGGTTCTCGCACGAAAACTTTGGACTGTTACGTGTTATGTTACCCCATAAGCATGCGTTAATAATGACTTAATGATGAACTTAATGCTAAAGAATTAAAGTACATATGTAGATATATTATATATATCATGTAGTTAAAGGCTAAAGCACGATGATAATTCACATGTGAAACGCTAAAGAACAATTACCCTATTACCCGAAGAAGCACAGCTGTGAAAACGTTAAAGCGCTAAAGAAGTCTTGCAAGCAACTGATAGGAGATATGCTTAGTGCATTCTCACATAGAAGCTACACCTCGGTGTGCTCACATAGGGGTATAATTTGGGTATGCCCGTGCCGTAAAAGGAGAATTGTATTCGTCCATTCTTGCATAGGAGCTACACATCGGTGTGCTCACATAGGGGTATACTTTGGGTATGCCCATGCCGTTAAAGGAGAATTGTATTCGTGCATTCTCGCATAGGAGCTACACGTTGGTGTGCTAACATAGGGATATACTTTGGGTAAGCCCGTGCCATTAAAGGAGAATTGTATTCGTGCATTCTCGCATAGGAGCTACACATTGGTGTGCTCACATAGGGGTATACTTTGGGTATGCCCGTGCAGCTAAAGGAGAAATGACATTTGTTGTGTTCTCACCTGGTAAAGGAACTAAGCTTCGTGCTAAGTTCAAAAGATAAAGTAAACGATTAAAGCTAAAGTAAAAAGATAAAGTATGGGTAATGCGATGTTAAAGTGATTGTTAATGTGAGGGTAACGTAACGATAAAGAAAACTATAAAGGGAAAGCTAACATTAAAGTTTGGTTATCGAACGAGTTCGATGACGATGTTGATGATGAACGGGGTTAAAGTTTTTTTTTGATGTTAATGTATGATGCAGTTTTGTTAAAGTAAACCTAGAGCTCACTCAGCGTTGCTGATTTTTCTATGCATATTAGATTGACAGGTATGCTATACATTTTTGGGGCTGAGCTTGGCATGGATAGGAGAGAGCTACTTGCCACATGATCGAGACTGGCATCCCAGCATAGAGCTTTAGTTAGATAGCTAAAGTGATCTTTTGATGTAAATGTTTAACAATAGAAATTTTTGTACGTTACGCTGCGTATATTTATGACATTTAATGTTCGAGAACTTGTGTTTCTGATGTCCAAATCCAATTGTGGGGTTTCCCGGATCGGGGACTTACAAGTTGGTATCAGAGCCATAGTTTGAGAGATTTAGACACTCCAATGTCTAGACTCGAACTGAGAATGGGATCGATTAAGGGATGCCAGTGCCAGTATCTCCATGCCAGGAAGGTTACGATTGTTAGAGGTTCCTTGAGGTTATAGTGCTATTAGTGAGATTAAGAGCTGATGTGACTCAGGATAGGAAATGTTTAGGATATGAAGAGTAAAGTAAGTAGTTAATTACAACTGGACACTGTCATTAGAAACTTACCTTACTTAACATGATTTGAACTATTACCTTGAATGATAATGTTAGCCTTTTGTATCTTATAGCAAGTTATGGCTGGAAGAAAAGCTACTCGAGGAGGTGCTCGTGGTGGTAGGGGTAAACCACCAGTCACCAGGAACCAAAAGCAGATGACTGAGGAGGTGCCTGTGGACTCTGTTCACACTGCTAGCAAGGAAAACTCTTATCATTCTGAAGAGAGGATTACCTTGGAGCCTATTATCAGGGAGGCTATCGCCAAAGAGGTCCACAAGATCCTTCAGGACATCATGCCTTCGATCATGACTGAGGCCATGAAGGAGGAAACCAAGGAGTGGACGTTGGAGGCAAAGAACAAAGCTAGCAAGAAAGATAGTCAAGTTACCGGGGAAGGTTCAAGGAAGGATGGGAAGGACGAGGGGGATGAAACTGATTGGGGTTTGGCCAAAGGGTGTTCGTATCGCATCTTCAAGGGGTGCAATCCTCTATCCCTGGATGGCAAGGGTGGTGCTATTGCAACTCTCCAATGGGTGTCTGAGATGGAAGCGGTGATTGAGATTAGTGAATGTAGAGCTGACCAACCTGTGAAGTTCACAGCTCACTCATTTATTGACGAAGCTATTTATTGGTGGAACACCATCAAGCAGACTAAAGACCCTCGTGAGTTCAAGAACTTAAAGTGAAATGACCTGAAAGAGATGGTGATGGGAAAGTTCTGCCCTCAGAATAAGATCAACAAGGTGGAAAGGGAAGGTTTTAAAGCTGAAAGTATGACCCACAGGCAGTACACATCTCGCTTCAAAGAGATGGCCAGGTTGGTGCCTCACCTGGTGAGTACTGAGGAGAGGAGGATGAAGTGTTATGTGCAGGGTTTGCCTTCAAAGGTTAGGACGTATGTGAAGGCAAGCGGTTCGAAGACCTTCGAGTCTTTGGTGGAGTTAAATGGGATAGTGTATGATGATGTGGTGACTGATGAGCCCGTTGAGGGGGCAAAGAAGAAGAGTTGGTCGGGAAATGTGAAGCGAGAGAGAAATGAGAGGTCTGCTGCTCAGGCCAAAAAGGTGAAGGTGGAATCGTCCGATGATTGCCGAAAATGTGGGAGAAAGCATGCTGGTGAATGCAGGCTCGGTTCGAGTCTGTGTTTCAGATGTGGAAAGACA
Organism: Flaveria sonorensis; assembly: GCA_025506505.1. Lineage (NCBI taxonomy): Eukaryota > Viridiplantae > Streptophyta > Magnoliopsida > Asterales > Asteraceae > Flaveria > Flaveria sonorensis. Next base: position 52,954,516 of record CM046429.1, read on the forward strand.
GGGCATTTCTCCAAGGATTGCCATAATCTGGTAAAGTGCTACAACTGTGGCCACTTGGGACACTACAGCCGAGAGTGTAAAGAGGCGAAAGTGGTTGACTCGGATAAGGGAAAGGAGGCTGAGAAGGAAAAGAGAGCTGGTGACAAGCCAAGGGCCAAAGCTAGGGCTTTCATAATGACTAGAGAGGAGGCTAAAGCGGAACCTGATGTTGTGTCAGGTATGTTTCTAGTTAACAATATACTTGCTTCTATTCTTTTTGATTCTGGTGCAAGTAAGAGTTTTATAGCTGCTACCTTCTGTGATGTGATGAATGCTAAGGCCAAAGAAATAGATCATGTGTTTGAGGTAGAAACTGCCATTGGAAAGACTACTAAGATAACTGAGGCCTTAGAGGATTGTAGCATAGAATTGGAAGGTCATAGATTCCCCGCTAGGTTGTTTGTTATGACCCTAGGTGGATTTGACGTCGTGTTGGGTATGGACTGGTTAGCCACCTACGAGGCTAACATAGTTTCTTAGAGGAAGATGATTCAGATAAAAGCGCCCAACGGTAGCTTAGTCACGATTTATGGCGACAGGATCTGTGAAGTTCCGAAGATGATTTCTATGATAAAGGCAGAGAAGTTTATGAGATGAGGGTGCGGAGCATTCTTGGCATACTTTAAAGATGCTAAGGCTGAAACTGTAAAGTTGACAGATGTGCCCATGGTGTGTGCCTTCCCGGATGTGTTCCATGAGGATTTGATAGAGGTACCACCCGATCGGGAGATAGAGTTTCAGATTGACCTTGTGCCAGGAGCTCAGCCTGTCGCTAAAGCGCCGTATCGTCTGGCTCCATCAGAGTTGAATGAGTTGTTAGCCCAACTATAGGACCTTCTTGATAAAGGATTTATCAGACCGAGCATTTCTCCTTGGGGTGCTCCAGTGTTGTTCGTGAAGAAGAAGGATGGTAGCATGCGAATGTGTATAGACTACTGGGAACTGAATAAGCTCACGTGAATAATAGATACCCGTTGCCTCGGATAGATGATCTGTTCAACTAGTTGCAAGGTGCAAGTTGGTTCTTAAGGATTGATCTTCGGTCGGGTTATCACCAGCTAAAGGTTAAGGAACAGGATATCCCAAAGACTGCTTTTCAGACACGATATGGGCATTATGAATTTCTCGTGATGTCGTTTGGTGTAACCAATGCTCCTACTACATTCATGGACTTGATGAATAGGGTTTGTCGACTGATGCTCGACAAATCAGTGATAATGTCCATAAACGATATCCTGATCTATTCAAAGAATGAGGGAGACCACGCCTGTCACCTCCGCGAGGTGCTGGAAACTCTAAGAAATGAGAAGTTGTATGCGAAATTCTCCAAGTACGCATTTTGGTTACGCGAGGTGCAGTTTTTGGGTCATGTAATTAACCCAGAGGGAATCATGGTTGATCCTGCTAAGGTGGAGGCGGTGATGAAGTGGAATTCGCCTAAAACACCATCTGAAATCCGAAGCTTCCTCGGATTGGCGGGTTATTACAGGAGATTCATCCAGGATTTTTCCAAGATTGCCTCACCGCTGACCAAGTTGTTGATGAAGGATGTGAAGTTTGATTGGGGCGACAAACTAGATAATGCGTTCATGGATTTAAAGAAAAGATTGACACAAGCTCCAGTGCTAACTTACTAGAAGGGAATGAGGACTTAGTTGTCTATTCCGACACTTCTTATCAGGGGTTAGGGTGCGTGCTAATGCAGCAAGGTAAAGTCATAGCGTACGCATCTCAATAGTTAAAGGTTCACGAGGTGAACTACCCTACCCATGATCTAGAGCTGGCTGCTGTGGTATTCGCGTTAAAGATATGGAGACACTACTTATATGGTGTCAAATGTATGATTTTCATGGACCATAAAACCTTAAAGTATTTTTTCAAGTAGAAGGATCTTAATATGAGGCAGAGACGATGGTTAGAACTCATAAAGGATTACGACTGTGAAATTCATTATCACCCAGGTAAGGCTAACGTGGTAGCTGATGCCCTGAGCCGGAAGGAGGACTGGGAACCAATTTGGGGGAGATCTTACCAGTTGATTGTGACTCCTGATATGATTAGGCAAATCTGTGAAGCTCAGAAAGAAGCTCTAAAGTCCAAGCATCTTAATGAAGAAAGGATTAAGGGGCAGATCGCGAACCTGGAAGAAAATGCCAATGGTGTTAAAACGAGGTTTGGGCACATGTGGATTCCTAGACATGGAGGTCTGCGAGAGAAAGTGTTGGATGAAGCCCACAAGACTCGCTACTCCATTCACCCAGGAACCAACAAGATGTACCATGATCTAAAGAAGAATTATTGGTGGCCGGGTTTGAAAGCCGACGTAGCAACGCATGTAGAAAGGTGCTTGACCTGTCTCCAGGTTAAAGCCGAGCATAAGAAGCCATACGAGAAAATCCAACCCTTGGAAATTCCAAAATGGAAGTGGGAGCATATTGCTATGGATTTCATAACGAAGCTACCTCGTACAGCTAAGGGTTATGATGCCATACGGGTCATAGTGGACAGACTGACAAAGAGTGCTCACTTTCTACCCATCCGAGAGACGTATAACTCGGAGCGGCTTGGCGAAGTGTTCATCAATAAGATAGTTGCCCTCATGGTGTGCCAATGTCGATTGTCTCCGACAGGGATACGAGGTTTACATCCAAATTTTAGAAGAAGTTCAATGATGTGATGGGAACTAGATTGCACATCAGTACAACATACCACCCACAGACGGATAGCCAATCCAAAAGGACTATCCAGACCTTGGTGGACATGCTTTGAGCGTGTATCATAGACTTTAACGGGAGCTGGGATAGTCATCTACTGTTGGCAGAGTTCTCATACAATAACAGCCACCATGCCAGTATTGGTATGCCCTTGTATGAGATGTTGTATAGTCGGAGGTGTAGGACCCTGATATGCTGGGGAGAGATCGGTCAGAAGGAGTGAGGGAGTATTAAGGTCATCGAGACGATGAATGAGAAGTTGGGTAGGATTAAAGCCTATATGAAAGCCGCTAAAGATAGACACATGCTGAAAAACGTCGAAGACGGATTGAGTTTAATATCTGTGATAGAAAGATGCTAAAGGTGTCACCTTGGAGAGGAATCATTCGATTCCGAAAGAGAGGAAAGTTGAGCCCTTGATTTATTGGGCCTTTCAAGATCGTAGCCCGTATGGGGGAAGTGGCGTATAGGCTAGAATTACCAGATGCATTGAGTGGAATACATCCTACCTTCCATGTATCACATCTGTGTAAGTGTCTAGCGGATGAAGATGCTCATGTTCCACTGGAAGATGTGGAGATTGATGAAAGACTAAACTGTGTGGAACAAAACGTAGCAATAATAGACAGAAAGGAGAAGCGACTGAAGAATAAAGTAGTTCCACTCGTACGAGTGTAGTGGAAGCATAGAAAGGGGTCGGAGTCCACTTGGGAATCCAAAGATGAGATGAGACAGCATTATCCTCAGTTGTTTAAGGAATGACTTGTTTCGGGGACGAAACCCAAATAAGGGGGGTGGACTTGCAACGCCCCGAATTTTCGATTGAAGGCCAAGTTCTTGAGAGAGAGAGAGAGTTCTCGCGCGAGTGATAAATTTTTAGCATGGAGGCAGTTTTCACGCGAACAGAAGTTCTCGCACGAGAACAGCTGCGAGGAGAGAGAGACTATAGATAGGCCCATGCACCAAATCTTCTCTACATCGTGCGAAAAGTCCTGCTGTTGTGCCTGTGAAGAAAGAAGTTGGTGTTAGGTGGTGTCTAAGGTATGTATTCGTTGATATTCGATGTATTTATGCATGTATGAACCGTATGTAATGATATTGCACATGATTATGTAGCTTCTGCTTGAAACACTCTAGGTTTTGTGTTGATCATGTAAGATATCGTAAGGTGAGTTTTAGACCCCTCTTTTATGTGTTTTATCATGTTTTGGGGCTAATATGCATACCTAAACAAATGTTTTGTAAGATAATGATGTTTATAACTGTTATTGCATGTTTTGGGTGTTGAAGTGGTTAAAGGAGCGATAACTTGTGGATAAAGTTGTGTACAACAAAAAGTTATCGCGTTAGAGGTAAGTTCTCGCGCGAAATGTTATTTTGGCGGCTGACGGTTATCTTTTGAAGTTCTCGTGCGAATGATGATGTTCTCGAGTGAATGATGATGTTCTCGTGCGAAGGAGGAGTTGTCGCTCGAAGTGAGAAGTTCTCGCGCGAATGTGTTCTCACCCAAAAACTTTGGACTGTTACGTGATATGTTACCCCGTAAGCGTGCGTTAATAATGATTTAATGATTAACTTAATGCTAAAGAATTAAAGTACGTATGTAGATATATTATATATATCATGATAGTTAAAGGCTAAAGCATGAAGATAATTCACATGTGAAATGCTAAAGAACAGTTACCCTGCTACCCGATAAAGCACAACCGTGAAAATGTTAAAGCGCTAAAGAAGTCTTGCAAGCAGCTGATAGGAGATATGCTTGGTGCATTCTCGCATAGGAGCTACACATCGGTGTGCTCACATAGGGGTATACTTTGGGTATGCCCGTACCGTTAAAGGAGAATTGTATTCATGCATTCTCGTATTGGAGCTACACGTCGGTGTGCTCACATAGGGGCATACTTTGGGTATGCCCATGCCCTTAAAGGAGAATTGTATTTGTTCATTCTCGCATAGGAGCTACACGTCGGTGTGCTCACATAGGGGTATACTTTGGGTATGCCCGTGCTATTAAAGGAGAATTGTATTCGTGCATTCTCGCATAGGAGCTACACGTCGGTGTGCTCACATAGAAGTATACTTTGGGTACGCCCGTGCCGTTAAAGGAGATATGCTTAGTGCATTCTCGCATAGGAGCTACTCATCGGTGTGCTCACATTGGGGTATACTTTGGGTATAGCCGTGCAGCTAAAGGAGAAATGACATTTGTTGTGTTCTCTCCTGGTAAAGGAACTAAGCTTCGTGCTAACTGCTAAGTTCAAAAGATAAAGTAAACGATTAAAGCTAATGTAAAAATATATAGTATGGGTAACGCGATGCTAAAGTCATTGTTAATGTGAGGGTTACGTAACGATAAAGAAAACGATAAAGGGAAAGCTAACGTTAAAGTTTGGTTATCAAACGAGTTCGATGACGATGTTGATGATGAATGGGGTTAAAGTTTTTTTTATGTTAATGTATGATGTAGTTTTGTTAAAGTAAACCTAGAGCTCACTCATCGTCGTTGATTTTTGTATGCATATTAGATTGACAGGTATGCTATACATTTTTGGGGGTGAGCTTGGCATGGATGGGAGAGAGCTACCTGGCACATGATCGAGACTGTCATCCCGGCATAGAGCATTAGTTAGATAGCTAAAGTGATCTTTTGATGTAAATGTTTAACGATAGAAATTTTTGTATGCTCCACTGCGTATATTAATGAAATTTGATGTTCGAGAACTTGTGTTTCTGATGTCCAAATCCAACTGTGGGGTTTCACGGAACGGGCCATACACTTTCAAAAATTAAATATCAGCAGATGCATAGATGTGCTATCAAGAAAACAAAATTTTCATAGCTTTTATCAATTTACATTTCAAAAAAATGTTGAATGGATTATCAATTATTCAAAGTTCATCATTCCAACAGTAGATATAAAATATTTTAACCTTGTTTCATCAAATGCCTTTGTGAAAAGAACTGCATATTGTTCATTTGTTTGATCTTTGACTAATTTAGTAATCTTTTTCTCTGCATAATCATAAATGAAATGATACTTAATATCAATGTGTTTAGTCTTTGATGCTAAAAAAGATTGTTGGTGATTGAGATGGCACTGTTGTTGTCAATATGGATGGGAAGTATTCATGAAGGTTACCCCATAATCTCTAAGTTGAATTTGAATCCATATCACCTGAGCACAACAAATAGAAGTAGCTATGTATTCTTCATTGGTAGTTGATGTAGACACACATGTTTTCTTCTTGCATTGCCATGAAACCAATCTTCCCCCTAGAATATGACATCCTCCTGACGTGGATTTCTTGTTGATGTTGCATCCTCCATAGTCACTGTCTGTATACCCATAAAGATTAAAGTCAACACTCTTAGGGTACCATAATCCTGACTTAGGCTCCCCTTTAAGGTACTTTAGAATTCTCTTAATAGAAATCAAGTGTGACACTTTTGGAGCAGCTTGAAATCTTGAGTAGCAGCATGTGGCAAACATAATATCTGGTCTGCTGGCTGTGAGGTACATGAGAGATCCAATGATGGCTCGATACTGTTGCTAAGCTACTACTTCATCCTTACGATTAGGAGTTAAGGAGCATGCCCTAGACGTTGGTGGTTTTACAGCTTTAGCATCAGTAGCTTGAAATTTCACTAATATGTCTTGAACATACCTAGATTGATTTATAATATGCCATCAGGAGTTTGTTTAACTTAAAGACCTAGGAAGAAAGTGAGTTCTCCATCAAGCTCATTTCAAACTTTGACCTTATGAGCTTTTCAAAGTCTTTGCACAGTCTCTCATTTGTAGAATCAAATATAATGTCATCCTCATATACTTGCACCAATTTAATACCTATTTCAACTTTCTTTACAAAGAGAGTATTGTCTATGGAACCCCTACTGTATCAGTTCTTCAGAAGAAAGGTAGAGAGTGTCTCATACCATTTCCTTGGAGCTTGATAAAGCCCATATAGAGCTTTATCAAGTTTGCACACATAATTTGGATACGTTGGATCTTCAAAGCCAGGTGGTTGATAGACATATATTTCCTCATATACCTATCCATAATGAAATTTACTCTTAACATCCATCTGAAAACACTTTAAAGTTTCTTGAGGCAGCAAAGTAAGAAAAATCTTTATTGCCTCAAGTCTTGCTATTATAGCAAAATCCTTGTACCCTTATACCACAAGTCCTGCCTTGTTCTTGATAACAATTCCCTTGTCATCCTTCCTGTTTCTAAACACCCATTTGGTTCCTATAGTAGTCTTTCCCTTTAGAAGAGCATATAGTTTCCAAACCTTCTTTCTCTCAAACTAAAGAAGCTCTTCCTACATAGCTTCTACCCAGCTATTCTCTCTTAGCGCTACATCAACTTTCCTTGTTCCAGTTAAGAAAAGAAGTATGAGAAGAAACACATGTTTGCCTCATAAGCTTTACTTCTTGTTATGACACCAACATCAACATTTCCAATGACATTCTTAACTAGATGCTCTTTATGAATTCTTAGTCTTAGGGGCCTTTGAAGTTATTAAGACAAATCCAAATTTGTGATTTAATTTCGGAAGCTCAGCAGATGGACCAGTGGAAATGATTAGATCAACTGCCGAATTGACTCATTCAGTAGTTATCACGTTTGTTTCCCTATCAGCAGATTGCTTGGTACCACAATGTTCATTCACCTAAGACTCCTCATCTAATGAGTCATCATGATCAAATGATCATTGACTCATCATATTATGGTACTTGCATGCACATTTGCTGACTGTAACTGGATGGGATTAGTAGTTGATCTTCTTTGATTTGGATAGATGATCTTTGGTATTGAGTAGAGTGCATGGACATCCAAAAGGTCTGAAGAACCCTATGAATGGTCTTCTCTTATGCAACAATTCATAAGAGGTTTTCCTATATGTCTTGACTATTAACACTCTGTTCTGAACGTAACACACAGTGTTGATTGCTTCAGCCTAAAATGTTATAGGAAGTTTGGAGTTAGACAACATGGTCCTTGCAGCCTCAATAAATGTCCTATTTTTTCTTACAGTAACTCTGTTTTGCTGAGTAGTCCTAGAAGTACTATATTGCAATACCTTTGGATTGACAAAAGGAATCAGGAGTGTGGTTTCAGAATTCTGTAACCAGATCACATCTGATTATTTTAAAATTTTGATCAATTTGGTTCTTAATCTTAGTATTAAATGATTTTATTGTTTCAACAAATTCATCTTTAGTTTCTAGAAAGAAAATTCAAGTGAGTCTTGTAAAATCTTCTATTATAACCCAACAATATGATTTTCTTCCCAAACTCTTTACACCTGTTAGCCTGGACAAGTCCATATTTAACAAATGTAAAGAATGAATTCAAATCTTTGGACTTATGAGAAGATCTGTGCTGCTTTCCCTTTTAACAAGCAACATAGAGATCAACACATGTAAACTCTTCATTCAGTAGTCCCGCGACTAACCCATTTTAAACTAATTTATTCCTATTTTTGTGGTTTACCATGTTCCGATCTTCTATGCCAAATAGAGGATTCATTTGTTGGAAGCTTTTGAAATGAAACATAACACATTTCCCAAAGGTGATGCATTCTGCATGTTGAGCACGTACATATTGTCTTTCCTGGGTGCTCTTAAAAGTATTTTATCATTTTTTATAACAAAATTAGGAGATAGAACAATACATTTACGCTTTGTGAAAAGGGCATTGTGTTTTTTATCACAAAGCTAAGACACTTAGCAGATTGTAGTTCAACTCTTTCACAAAAGCTTACCATTCCATTAATGACTGCGCCTCTACCAGTAATGTATCCTCCTCTTGAATCACTTCCAAAGGCAATAGATCTACCATCATTTGTTTCAAGATTTAGTAGGCATGATCTGTCACTTGACATGTGTCGAGATCATACACTATCCACAATCCATAAGTTATCTTTGGTCTGTGGATGTTCCTACACATAAACAATTTGGTTAGTGATGAATGGGTACCCAAGCCTGTTTGGTCTTGGGTCTTTTAGATTTTAGCAACTGAACTTCATTCTTAAGTGTTGAATGTTTGATTTTGGGTTTTGGGTCATGTTCATTTTTATCAAGATTGATGGACGTCTTTGGTCTCCAACTCTTTTTCTTTTGCAGTTTTGGAAGTGTTGGGCACTTTGACAACACCCATCTTTTGATGACCATCTGAGGCTTTCGAAGATGATGAAGCTTTCTTTGAAGTCTTCATCTTGGGGGTTATAGCTATTGACATGTTCGATAGACTTTTTATGCTTTAGTCTTAGAGACCAATTTTTGAAATCAGCTTTATTTTTTAGCTTGGGAACCTGTTCTCTGAATCTTCAGACTTAACCATTTTGTATTTTGAATTAATAAAAATGACTTGTTTTTGTTGTTTTTTAAAAATTTAAAATAAAACAATGAAATGAAAATATTTTTGGATTTTAGTTTTTGAAATTTCTAAGTGTTTAATGAAAAGTCTGAATTCTGATGCGCCTGATGCTTCTGAAACGCCTAACTTTGAACAAGAAACGCCTAAGGGAAGGCCTTAGTTGAATTCTGAAACGCCTGCCTGATGATGTGTTTGAATAGTTTTCAAACACCCAAACACTGAAGAAACGCCTGGGGTACTTGGTTCCATTTCTAATTTTAACCTAAAATGCCCAAACAGTCTCCAAACGCCTAGAATTGCTTAAAGTTTCAACAAAGTCCACAGTCACTCCCCTTCAACTAAGAAGGTTTGTCTTGATCACCTTGTTTTTCTTTTTCCTTCTCATTTTGGTCATTCCCCTTCACATGTTCAGAAGAAGGTTCAGGACCTTGCTATGGGTCAGAAGATGAATCTGGTTGTGGATCAATAGTAGGTCTTGGTTCTGTTGTCAGGTCAGGTTCAACCTTGACCTCAGTTTCAGGTGCAGCTTGACTTGGTGGAGAATGCAAGTCTTGAAGCTTATCCCTCTTGATCTTTTGCTTGATCACCCTAATGTGCTCATCTATTATGGATAGAGATATGGGACCAAGCCTCCTTCCGGAGAACCCACACAGCTTCAAGAATCTCACCATCTTTTTTCCATCTTTATAGTTCTTCTTGTTGGATTTGATGGTGGCCTTTGATTTTACAACTTGTTCCCTCATTTTACTCTTAGCATCTTTTCTTTCTTTAATGGCTTCTTTTTCTAGCTGCTTAAGATACTCAAAATCTATATAGTCATAAGATAGAGGGAGTAAAGCTTTTTCCTAGTAGAAACCTGTGGCACTCAAGTGGTTGATTATGTTCTCTCTATCGTTTTCCTTATCTACTTGAGCATCTTCTTCTACAGCCACAGTTTCTACCTCAGGCATCTCTTGAACTGGGGAGAGGATAGGGGCATGATATAATTTTCTTTTCTTTTTTTCTTCTTTGATTTTGAGGAGCAAAGATGCATCCCTAACCTCCTTCCTCTCTCTAGACACCTCTGTGTCTGCCAATTCATTCATTTCATCCAAGGGAAGAGAGATTAGATCATCAATATATAGTTCCTAGTTCCTAGGTAGTTCAATCTGGCTGCCCTTAAATCATCTTCTTGAGTGTTTAGCCTATGGGCAACCCTGATTGCAGCCTACATGAAACTAGGAGTCTCTCTCAGTCTTTCTTCCCTTGTCTTCCTTCCTTTTTCTCCTCCTAAATCTCCTTTGAAGTTAGAATTTTCTTTCTTTTGTCAATCACTAGCTTGTGTGACTCAGGGAGGAGAGAGGTTTGGCCTTCTTGAACTTGTTCTTCACTTGAGCTCTGGCCAGGGAGAGACTTTGAGACACTTTCACCAACTGGTGTCTCACTTAGAGGGGTTGGTGCTGAAGGAGTAGGAGTCTCAAGTTTCACATGGTCCATAAATAGGCCTTTTTAACTAAGGTTTCCCCTTCGAAGCTAATCTTAGGGTCCAACTCAGTATCAAGTTGACCAACTATTTTCCCTGCTAGCCTTTGTCTTTACATGATTGTTCTTCTGTTGAACTCCTCAGACACCGTCCTTTGAATCCTCTCTGCCAACCTGACAGTATGTCTATTTGGACTTGGGTTGACAAATGGCAGGATTGGCAGAGGGAAGCTTTCATAGAATCTCAGGTTAAAGATGTTGAAGACTTCTTGTTGACCCTAGAATCTAGAAAGCACCAAGGCGCTTCTATCACTGTCATACCCCCATCGTATAATTGGATTATCAGCAGGATTGGATGGAGGTGACATGGCCCTTGGTATATGTAACATCCTTGATTTTTTATGCTTAACTCTTTGATGATTCTAGTACTTTAATGCAACCATTGACTAATTTTAAGAACCTATTTATGAAAACTATCTCATGTTCTATGCATTATGATTCATGATGAAACTATTAAATGTTAATATGATTATATGATAAATACTAGGTCTTGCTATAAATGTAACTTGAAAGTGCCCTAACATTAATCAAATTCTAAAACAATGCTAAAATTTCAACCAAAGTGAAACATATATAACTATAAGGGAAAAAATTTACATATGTGTAACTTAGGGTTACATATGTTACTATTATTCAAAGGATAAAGATTTAATTAATTAAATTAAATCTTATAATTATCTAAACATAATAGAGTACACACACACACACACACACACACATATATATATATATATATATATATATATATATATGCATGGACAATTACATAATTATATATATATATATATATATATATATATTATTTTATTATTTTAATCATTTAAGGGATATATATCTAGTAATTATCCTAAATCTAAAACTAACAAATTAAACTAATATTAAATCATATCTATTTATAAAAATTCGTTCAATCTCTATCTCTACAAAAAATTATAAATTTTATTAATATAATATTAAGAAAGCCTATCCTAATTGAAACCTAAAACCCTAATTTTTCAACTATAAATAGGGGTTCTTATTCTCATTATCTTTCACAACAAAATCTAAATCTGAAGCTTCTATAGAATCAAATATCAACTCATAGCACATCTCTTGAGCATTCAAGAAGTTTTCCCTATCAAGTAAGTTTTCGTGTTCTTTGTGTTCTTCGTGTTCATACCTTTCCAATTTTTTTTTATCAAAATTCAATCATAACTAGATTGGATCTATGATTACATAACATGTTTGTGAAGTAGTAATAGATCTAATTGGGATAAAAACATCAAATAAACATGAAATCATCAAAACTTTGCTTAAACACATCAAAATTAAATTTTCGGATTTTGACAGATTCACAGGGCAAACTTCGGACAGCTATATCTCTGTCATAACAAATCCTTTTTCAATGATTCTTTTTTTCATAATTAAATTCAAATTCGTATTTTTCTAACCATATAAAAAACGTCTTCTAACTCATTGATTTGACCTTTAAAAAAGCTCGTACAAGTTTAGTGCGCTAATCTGTCCAAAGCTGTCAAAACCCTAAATTTTACAACTTTTCAATATTTTCATAAATATAATGTAAGGCAACGATTTTTATTATAAAATAACTAATGTAAACATGTTTTAAACAATAAAAATCCAATCTTTAATGATTCTTATGATTATCCATCAACTTGAATCATGTTTCTAGTAAAATTCTTCATATTTTCAATCGTAACCCTATACTATACAACTTGTGTATTCCCAACCTTGCTAAACTTATATTTAAACTTGTCCCCTATACTTTATAAACATACCAAACATGCCTTTGACTTAGTCAAGTATACATCTAGAATCGTTTCACCCGGTATGTAGTTATATGGCAAACAAAAGGTTCTGGCTAAGGAAAAACGGGGTACTTAAGTGATAAAAATCAAACAATTCTTTCCTGGGATTCCTTTTGTTGGATTTGCTACTATAGGATGACACATATCTAGTATACGACAACCATTCTTGAACTTTTACAATAACAACCCCTCAACTATTGACAAATACAATAAACTAACTAAATAAACTTACTTAAGGCAATCCTCAATCCAAGTTACTAGAAGTTACAAGATCAACCCATCTACTTTACAAGGTGAGTTCATAGTCCCTTTTTCTTTTGTATTTTAGGGTGGAAACATGTTCTATATATCAAACTGGAAATTCAAATTCTAAAGTCAGACTATTCTTTTGCAAACTTAATGACAACTTTCTTATACTAATAAAACTAAATTGATTATATACGTTGCTATTTTCTATCACACTTTTTACTACAAAGTTCCTCTATTTTTCTAAAATCAACACAACCATTAACTTCGGGGAAGCCACGGGAGTACGTAGATAGATCTATTAGTCTGACAAGCCCATTCGGTACTAGGTTTGATGCATGACAATCAATACCGAGCGTCCTTTGAGTCAATGTATTCTTTTCGACTTGAAAGGAGCTAGATGTTTAGAAAATGCATACTAGACAAGCATACTATTAGTCTGACCTCTTGTGTCAGGGGGTTAGACAAGAAGGAATTCGATTACTAGGGTTAGTTGTGGACTCATGTATAATATTTTACTTACTTGTATTTGGAAAATTGTTTATTGGTTTATTCATTGTTTTCTACTATATGTATACTTCTAAACATATGTGCTCACTAACTTTTTAGTTGACATAGTTAGCATGTTTTCAAGTAATAGAAACTAAGTTCGTTGCTTTGCTCATGCTAGGTTTCAAGGATAAACTTTAGTTGGACCTAGTTAGACTTTGAATAAAATGAAGACTTATTTACTTGTTGGTTTATTTGTTATTAGGAGTGGATGTAACCAACTATTCAGTTTTAATAATTAATTTCCTTTAGTACTCTTTATACTTGTGTTATGATTCAATTTCATCACTCCTTGGTGTTTTTGCTTTAGCCGGGGTGTGATAGCATAACACCCTCCTCAAATATGCTTTGAAGGATGAAATCCATATTGATGTGGGCAAGAGGAGGTTGTTGAGTCCGGATAGTTGCAAGTTAGTATGGTGAATCCTCAATGTCCATACTCTAGGTGCTCCCTTGTTCTATGATTGTAGTGACTTTCTCCCCTTTTTTGTTAGCATAACATACTTGCATAAGTTTCTTGTGGATATGGTTGAGCATGCCTGGTAGGCCTCTCAGCTAGCTTGCCCTTGAGATTAGTGATCTCAAGTTGCTGATTGGCACCTTCTTTTATAAGGTAGCCACCTGAGATTCTAGGTGACCAACCTTTGAAACAAGATATGTGTAGGTATCAATCAATTGTTGCACCTTTTGTTTCATGCTCCCCTTATCTTCATCAGAAGAATCATGGGGGGATGAGATTACATAACCAAAGTCATCTTTCTCACCACCAGATATTTGCTCTTGGTCTCTAGATTTCCTCTGCTCTGTGAGAGCTTCATAAGAAGTGTCAAGAGGCTGCGTTGTCATGGTTGAGGTCTAAATGATGTAATCACTTATAAAATTGAGAGCCTCTTCCACATGGACCTCTTGAACATGTTCTGAGAGATCTACCTCAGTCATGGATGGATGATGTGGGCTAGACATGGGCGTGTCAGGAGCACTCATCTCTCTTTAAGTAGGGGAGGAGTAGAGAGATTTATGGCACTCACTAAATCCCATGTCTTTATCATCATAGAATTCATGGTTAGGAACTGGTTGGTTTTGATCCAAAGGCTAGGGATGGTAACTTTCCCCTGAAGGTTGACCATCTGAGTGTTGAGACTCAGGATAATGGCTTAAGGCTGGGGTTGTGAGCTCATCAGGCTGAGCATGAGGAACCTTAGCACTTATCATATAAGGAATGGTAGTGGTCTTATCCTTTGAAGAAGTGGGAGCTCTTGTTTCCACTTTCTTCTGTATGGGTGAGTATATGGGGGCCTGCTCAACATTGGCAGGGGGTTCGTTTGGATTTTCTTGTGTAGGTGATGATGATTTGTGGTTGTGTAGGTGGTGGTGAAGAAGGTATGGGTTTAACATTGGCTGGGATTTCCAAGTCATCACCTTGTGCAGGTTGCTCTAACATTTTTGGGACTAGGACTGTTTCTACCCCTGAAAAACCAACAGTGGTTTTCCCTATTATTTTAAAGATGTCGGGCTTCATATGTCCCAGCTTTAGAACATTACCTATTCCCCTCAACTGTGAGCCCAGTTTACAATTAAGAATGTGCTGGACATATCTTAAAAACATGTAATATTCAAGGGAATCTAAGTTAGAAAGTAACTTTGTATATAAAAAATTGAGAGTACTTGAACTTGATCCGCTGGACCATTCAGTGGACCATGTAGGAAAGATTTTCTAGAATTTGATCCCATCCTCCATGTTTGTTGGATTATGAGTGAATGACAGCATGGATGAGGTATTTCCATTGTGAAAAGACCTTCCCTTTACTGAAAGTTCTGACTGAGTAGTCACCTTCATAGCCCATCAGCTGGAATGATGCATTGACTACCTCCTTGGTGAAGGACAGTTCACCATCATCATCATCCAGCCACAAGTGTTGGTTGATGGTTGCTAGAGTTATGAAAACTGACCTCCCCTGCCCCGAGGCAGACAGTGCCTTCTCACTGTCCATGATAACCTCCTGGAAAGTTCTCTAAAACTCCAACAGTTGATATTCATATAGAGGAGCGTCAATGGTAAGGTCTATGTAGTAAGACGAGTTGGAAAGAAAGTGGCAGATCTCGAAAAGCCAGGATCCTTTTCAACAGATAACAGAGCAACTTGGTTGTGTTGCCTGTGTAGAAGCATGATGAATGCTGGCTAGTTTTGGGGTTCAGGGTTGGCCATTTAAGAATCTTTTTGAAGAGAAGTTAGAAAAAAAACGAGGGTTTGAGGACAATTTAGGGCTTGAAAGTTGTAGATGAAGATGAAGAAGAGAGAGTGAAATCTGCTGGAACTATTATATGCTTGGATTTGAGACAAAGTTATTGCGAAAGATAAACTTTGAAATCCGGATGTCGGTCCCACCTCTGAAAAAGTGCCCAAAAAGGTAGTTATCTTGGAAGTTAAAAATATTCCTAAGGTAATTTGTCTTTGGAAGCTTAAAGAAAGTGCTTCGGAAGAAAATATTCATTAGTTTTAGAAGAAATGCTTCGGAAGACAATATACTTAGAGTAATTTTGCTTCCAAGAAAGATTTGGTTTCAAAAGATATTAAGTTTCAGAAGTTATTTTCAAGGAGTGAATAAAACTTTCGAGACTTAATTGCTTTCAGAAGAAAGTTGTCATTCAAAACATATAAGTACGTAGAAGCAGACATAAGCTTCAGAAGATATTTAGAATTTCTTCCGAAGATAAATCCCTTAGTAAGTATGTATTAGTTTTGAAGAAAAAATTTTCTTCCAAAGTCAAATCATTTTCTTTTGAGAGAAAATCTATCCATACTTCTTATAATTCTAAGGAAAAGACATACAACTTTTGAAAAACAATTTTTGAAATTAATTTAAGAAAATCTACTCAAAGTGAATCATCCCAATAGCTGATACAAGATATTTAAATCTCTGTTCATCAAAATTTTTTGTGAATAGATCAGCATATTGTTCATTTGTGTTAACTTTGACCAGTTTTATCAAACCTCATTCAAAATTATCTCTGATCAAATGATACATGATGTTGATGTACTTTGTCTTTGAGTGCTACACTAGATTCTCTGTGATGGAGATAACACTATTGTTGTCTATATGGATAGAAGTCTTCATGAAGTTGAATCCATAATCTAGCATCTAATTCTGAATCCAAAGCACTTGAGCATAGCAGCTTGCAGAAGCAATGTATTCAGCTTCAACAGTTGATGCACATACATAGGATTGCTTCTTGCATTGCCATGACACTATCCTTCCACCAAGGAACTAACATCCCTTGAATGTAGACTTGCCAGTCATATTGCAGCCTGCAGGACCGTTTGAGGGTTCTAAACACTTAGTTAACACACTTAGGAGGATATTAATATCACTTAAAAGTTCAAATAGGGAACTTAGAACTTTAAACAGATGATACAATGCACAACACAAGTAAAGTAAGAGCAAGAATACAAGAAAATAATTTTCAAGGTTGTAGTATATTTCTTCTTCAGTTATATTACAAGTGTTTGCACTGATATTTGAAATACAAGAACCTTTGACTCTTTATACTAAACCTACAACCGTCAATATGCAAAAATACAGTTGGATGTGACTAATCTAGACAACAAGATCAGCCTAAAGTCAAAAGACAGATTGCCTTTTGACTAGTGACTATGACAGGCCATATCTCACTTGACTTTTCTACTACAAAAGTCCAAAAAGAAACAAATACAGAAACTTGCAGACAAAGACCTTATCTACTTTATCATAAAGCATGGGAGTTTCACCAACTGATGATAGTTGGTGAACCACCAGAGTGGGCAGCAGACAGACGGTTTCTTTATGATAAAGTTGATGGAAAAGGTGACTTTTCTCTCTCTTCTAAAGGTAAATCAGTCTTGTATTTATTCAGCATCGGAAGACTTTGTCTTGAGAGCTTCAGAAGACTTCGTCTTTATACTTCAGAAGAGTTGAGTCTTTGGCTTCGGAAAACTTGACACTTAGTGTAAAATTTCCTCAGTAGTTTCTTATGAAAATAATGTAGAAAAAGATGTGAGGGACTGAGGGTCGAAATTTACAATATATGTAATTATATTCAAAAATTAAGAAAAAAACATGTTAATTATTTTTAAAAAAAAATCTAAAATCTATACCACCGATCCACATTAGGGTCAAAAAAAGGAAAGAAAATATTTTTTAACTTAAACAAAAAGAAAAACATGCTAAAAATATGTTAAAACTTATAATGTAAATAAAATATGAAATCTAACTGATGTAATTTAAACACTTTTTAAACTTAATTAGTGTATCGTAAAGTTACCATCATAAGAGCATTCACAGTCCATTCCCTAATTTATGTGAGTGTATTACTTATATTATATGGTATGGTTATAAGTGATTGTGAGTGAAAGATATGAGAAATTTACTGTTCAATCTGTATTTTTGAGAAATATTGTTCAAACCCTATAATATTTTTAATATATTTTAAATGGTTGTGAGTAGCGTAGAGAGAAAAAATAATGATAAAGATATAAAAAGTATTATTTAATTAAAATAAAGAGAGAAAAAGTATTGATATTTAGTATAATTATATGGATTAGGATGAATAATGAGTTTTGAATGCTTTAAGTCTTAAGAATTTATGAAGGTACTATTGACTCCGGAAAAAGATAATAACTTATAGAGTTAATTACACGATTGGTCCATGTGCTTTGCCCATATTACAATATTGGTCCCAATGTTTGAGAAATTACAAGTTTGGTCCCAACTGTTTACTATATCGTAACACGTTTGGTCCTTGACACTAACTTTTGTTAAGTTTCTTAGTTAAATGGATGTGAAAAGATCAAAATATCCCTAAACTAAAAGACAAATATATATATATATATATATATATATATATATATATATATATATATATATATATATATATATATATATATATGCAGGACCGTTAAAGGGAACTTAAGCTTGCACTTAGTTAACACTTAGGAGGATCTTAAGATCACTTAACAATTCAAATAGGGAACTGTGAATCTTTACTGAAGATACAAGATAAACACAAGTAAAACAAGAACAAGAGCACAAGATAAAGTTTTCAAGAAAGTTGTATATTGTTTCTCTAGTTCTATTACAAGTGTTGTACAAGTATATTTTAAATACAAGAACCGGAGACTACTTATACTACATCCTACAACCGTCAATATGCAAAAAGACAGTTGAAAGTGACTCATCTAGACAACAAGATCAACCTAAAGTCAAAAGGCAGATTGCCTTTTGACTAGTGACTATGACAAGCCATAGCTCACTGACTTTCCTATTACAAAAAGCCAAGAAGGAACAAAAACAGAAACTTGCAGGCGAAGACCTTATCTACTTTATCATAAAGTATGGAAGTTTCACCAACTAGTGATAGGAGGTGAACTACCAGAGTATGCAGTGGAAAGTAGGTTGCTTTATGATAAAGTTGATGGAAAATATATCTTTTCTCTCTCTTCAGAGGAAAATCAGTCTTGTCTTTAAACAGCTTCGGAAGACTTTGTCTTAAGAGCTTCGGAAGACTTTGTCTTGAGAGCTTCGGAAGACTTCATCTTTTACTTTCGAAAGAGTTGAGTCTTTGGGTTTGGAAGACTTTATACTTGGAATATTTTCCAAGTTCAGTGTAAAGCTTCCGTAGCAGTTTCTTCTGAACATTGGCTTCGAAAGATTTTACACTTAGCATTTTTCTTGAGTGTGTAAAACTTCCGAAGCTAGTTCATCTTTGTTCCAAAGTGCATGTTGGAAGACTTGGTTGTTTTGCTATCTTTTGGTTGCATCAGCCTCTTAACTTCAGAGGTTCCTACAAACTCCCCCTAGGCTGATGCTACCAAAACAGAGAGGTCTTCAGACTAGGATAGTCCATATGAGAATCTTCAGAAATCCTTTCTTCATTAGCAGATCAGGATTCTTCAGACCCATGAAGTACCTTCTCATGTCATAGAGATCATGTAGAGGGAGTTCAAGCATGTCACTAGTGAAGTAGATATGTTTTTCTCCCTGATCTCTAGTGACATACCATCTATCTGGGTTTTCATTGAATGCCCAGGATAGAATTGGTCTTCCAACAGAGAGTGGCTCTACTATGATGGGAGTTGGTTGAGAGCCATTTACATGTACTTCCTTAGGGTGTTCTGACTCATCCTGAGGTTGGTAGGAGGATGCCTTTCTTGTTTTCTTCTTTGAAGATCTTTTTCTGGCCATCCTCTTTCTTCTCCCAAATGATTTTGACTGAGAGGGTTGGTTTTCTCTACTAGGTTCTTCAGTGGATTCCCTCTCAGTTGGGATCTCCTCTCTCCCAGGTTCAGAAGGAGAGGGAGGAGAACCCTGTTATGGGTCAGAAGATGAAGTTGGCAATTGTGTAGCTTTAGGTGCAGGTGGTGTTGTCTCTGTAGGTTCCACCTTTACCTCAACTTCAGGTTGAGCTTGACTTGATGATGAATGAAGATCCACAAACTCTCCCCTTTTAATCTTCTTCTTGATCATCCTTATGTGCTCATCCATTGTAGATAGAGACATGGGACCAAGCCTCCTTCCGGAGAACCCATAAAGCTTCAAGAAGCTCATCATCTTCTGCCTATCTGCAGACTTTTTTAGACTTTTCTGGATGATGGCTCTTGATTTAGCAGTCTCTTCCCTTTGCCTCTTTCTAGCAGCTTGTTTTTCTCTTTTAGCTCTCTTTTCTAGCTGCTTGTTATATTCAAATAAGATGTAGTCATATGGCAAGGGAAGAAGTGCTGGTGCCTGATAGAGACCTGTGGCACTCAAGTAGTTGATCATCTTTAATCTTTCTTCTTCATCAACTACTTGAGGTTGTTCAGTAGCCACAGTCTCTTCCTCAGGACTTTCCTGAACTGGGGTGAGAATAGGAATGTCCTTATAAAGCCTTTTCCTCCTCAATTCTTCTTTGTGTTTGAGGTTTAAGGCTGCATCCTCAGCTTCCTTTCTCTCCTTTGACAGCTCTGTGTCTGCCAGTTCATTTAACTCATCCAAGGGGAGAGAGATGAGTTCATCAACATTGTAGTTCCTGGTCCCCAGATAATTGAGTCTGACTGCCCTTAGTTTAACTTCTTGAGTGTTTAGAATAGGGGCAGCCCTGATTGCAGCTTGCATAAATCCTGGGGAACCACTAGAACTCTCTCCCCTTAGCTTCCTCTTCCTCTCACTTTTTTCTTCTTCAATCTCCTCAGCAGTGAGTTTTCTTTTGCCTTTGTCTGCCACAGGCTGAGGAGAACTTTGGCCTTCATTGCTTTGTTTAGCAGACAAGCTCTGGCCAGAGAGAGGTTATGATGCACCATCACCAGCTGGTGCCTCACTGAGGGTATGGGGTGCTGGAGGAGATGTTATCTCAAGGTTCACAGTTTCAGCCTTTGGGCCTTTAGTCAAGGCTTTCCCTTTGAAGCTAATCTTAGGGTCCACCTCAACATCCAGTTGACAAAAGGCTTCCACTGCTAGCCTTTGTCTGTATAGTGCTAATCTCCTTTTGAATTCTTCCAGCACCCAATCTTGAATTTTACTAGCTAGTCTGGCAGCTTGTCTGTTATTGATTGGGTTGACAAGTGCCAGATCTACCAGATTTATACCCTCATAGAAACTCAGGTTTGAAATTTTTAAGATTTCTAGTTGACCCAGAGCTCTAGAGAGTATAAGAGCTTTCCTTTCACTGTCATACCCCCAACCCCAGATTGGGTTCTCAGAAGGGGCAGACATTGCTCTTGGTACTCCCTCCTCAAACAGTTGTAGTATTAACAAATGTAGATCACTATCTAGAGGAGGTTGCTGAGTATGGACAACTTCAAGAGAGGATGGTGAGTCCTCTATGTCCATACTCTGAGAGGAACTCCCAGGTTCTATGATTGTTAGGATTTCCTCCCCTTTTTTGGTAGCATCACCCTCTTACATAGGTGAGCTGGGAGATTGATCCATGACATCCATAGGTTGTTGTGGACCTAGATGAGTTGATCTCATTGGTCTCTCAGCTAGCTTACCCTTGAGATAGGTGATCTCAAGTTGCTGGTCATTGACCCTTTTCTGCAAGATAGTCACCTAAGATTCCCGGTGGGCTATCTTGGACACAAAGTAGGTGCATATGTTTGAAAGTTTGTGCACCTTTTGTTGCAGACTCCCCTTATCTTTAGATGAAGAATCATAGGGGGATGAGAGGATTGGACCTGAGTCTTCTCCCTCATCATAGGTGTGTTGGCTGCTGGATTTCCCCTGCCCAATGACATCTTTAAGAGAAGTGTGAAGAGGCTGGGTTGCCATGGTAGATGTCCTAGTGATGTTATCACTGGCAATAGTGATAGCCTCTGCCACATGGATCTCCTGGACAATTTGATGGATCTCCTGGACAATCTAAAGATCCACCTCAGTTTGGGGCATCTGATGTGGGCTAGAGATGGGTGAGGCAGGAGCACTCATCACTCCTTGAGTGTGGGAAGAGACGAGAGACTCATGGTACTCACTGAAACCCCAATCTTCATCAGAGGAGAAGTCAAGGCTAGGAAGTGGTTGATTTAAATCAAGAGGCTGGGGATGGTAACTTTCCCCTGAAGGTTGATCACTAGAGTGTTGAGACTCAGAGTGATGGCTTAAGGCTGTTTGAGAGGGTATGAGCTCATCAGACTGAGCATGAGGAACCTCAGCACTGATAGTTGCAAAGATGGGAGTGGTTTGCTCCTCAGGGGAAGTGGGAGCTCTAGTGTCCACTTCCTCCTATGTAGGTTGTGATATGGGGGCCTACACATGCTTAATAGCTGGTGCAGGAGTTCATTTGGATTTTCTTGTGTAAGTGATGGTAATGTTTGGCCTTGATGGTGGTTGAGAAGTGGAGGGTGTTTGTTCATCACTAGCTGGTGCTGCTAGGATTTCACCCTGAGCAATGAGCTCAAACATTTTTAGAACTAGGGCTGTTTCTACCCCTAAGAACCCAACAGATCGCTTTTTCATTGTTTTGAAAATGTCGGGCCTCAAATGTGCAAGTTAAAGAACATTGCCTGTTCCCCTCAACTGTGGTCCCAATTCACAGTTGATAATGTGTTGAACATACATGGGGAACATGTAATACTCTAAGGAGTCCAAATTTGCAAGTAAATTTGTAAAAAAAAACTGAGAGTACCTAAATTTGACCCCTTGAACCATCCCTTGGACAATGAAGGAAAGGTCTTCTAGAATCTGGTCCCATCCTCCATGTTTGTTGGATAGGCTGTGGATAACGACATGGAGGAGGTATTTCCATTGGTATGAGACCCTCCCTTTCTTGAAGGTCTTGACTATGAAGTCTCCTTCATATCCCATCTGCTCAAAGGAATGGTTTACAGCAGTCTTTGGGAAGGACATTTCACCTTCCTCATCATCCAGCTGAAGATGGGTGTTTATGATGGCTGGAGTGATGAACAGTGTCCTCCTCTGCACTGTGGCAGACAGTGCCTTCTCCCCGTCCATGGTAACCTCTTGACAGGTCCGCCAGAACTCAAGCAATTGATCCTCATAGAGAGGAGGATTGATTGTAAGGGAGGTGTAGTAATGAGACAAAGAAAGAAACCTACAAACGTCTGAGAAGCTTGGATCCTTCTCAGGGTCTAACAGAGCAACTTGGTTGTGTTGCCTATGTAGGTGCATGGAGAAATCTGGGTCGTTACGACGATCAGGGTTGGCCATTTGGAAGCTTTTTAGTGAAGGAAGGTAGAAGAAGATGAAATTTGGGGGTAAGTTAGGTTAAAGATCAATGAGAGAGGTGAGATGAAAGAGAACCGTCTGGAAAGATATACACTGGATTTGAGAAAAAGTTAATTGAAAAGATAAACTTTGAAATCCGGATGTGGGTCCTACTTTAAAAAAAAAGCGCCCAAAAAGTTAGTTTTCTTGGAAGTAGAAAATAACTTCCGAAGACAATTGTGGCTTCGAAAGATTTGAAACAAAGCTTCCGAAGGTAGATTATGCTTCGGAAGATATCTCCAAGAATTTTGAAAATTTTGACTTCGGAAGAAATGAGTAAGTCTTCCGTGACTAAATTGCATTCGGAAGAAATTTGTTCTTAAAATACATTAAATTGTTTATAAGAGACTTAAGCTTCGGAAGATACTTCAAGAATTTCTTCCGAAGGTAAATCTTAGATAAACAAGTTGAAGGATTTTTAGGACATAAATTTCTTCCGAAGACAATTTCACTTCTTCCGAAAGTAAAATTTTTTTTTTATCATTCTAAGGAATATCAGTTTAAAATTTTATTTTCTTCCAAAGAGAACTGGGCTTATGAGGTGAGCTAATAGACAACTTAGGACACATAATTTTTAGGAGAAAAATTTGATTAAGTTATTTCAGAAAATCTATTCAAAGTTAATCATCCCAATAGCTGATACAAGATATTTAAATCTCTGTTCATCAAAAGCCTTTATGAACAGATCAGCATATTATTCATTTGTGTTAACTTTGATTAGTTTTATCAAGCCCTTTTCAAAGTTATCCCTAATCAAATGTTACCTGATGTTGATGTGTTTGGTCCTTGAGTGCTGAACAAGATTCTCTATAATAGAGATAGCACTGTTGTTGTCTATATGGATGGGAGTCTCCTTGAAGTTGAATCCATAGTCAAGCATCTGATTCTGAATCCAAAGCACTTGAGCACAACAGCTTGCAGCAGCAATGTATTCAGCTTCAGCAGTTGATGCAGACACACAGGATTGCTTCTTGCATTGCCAAGAGACTATCCTTCCACCAAGAAACTGACACCCCCCAGATGTGGACTTTGCAGTCATGTTGCAGCCACCATAGTCACTATCTGTATAAGCATACAGATTAAAGTCTGAATTCATTGGATACCAAAGGCCTAGATTTGGAGCACCTTTGAGATATCTAAGAATCCTTTTAACAATGATTAGGTGTGACATCTTAGGGTTTGCTTGATATCTTGCACATATGCATGTGGCAAACATGATATCAGGCCTGCTAGCAGTAAGATACATAAGTGACCCAATCATAGCCTTGTAAAGATGTTCATCAACAGACTCTCCCTCAAGATCAGGACCAAGGGAGTGATTTCTGGCTATGGGTGTCTTTGCAACCTTACAGTCAGTCATCTTGAATCTTGTGAGTATGTCCTGAACATACTTTGACTAAATTTTGAAGATGCAATCTTCAACTTGCTTCACTTGAATACCCAGAAAGAAATTGAGTTCCCCCATGGCACTCATTTCAAATCTATTCTTCATCAGCATCTTAAAGTCTTTACAGAGCTTTGCATTAGTTGAACCAAAGATGATGTCGTCTACATATATCTGAACTAACAATGTGTCATTTCCTGTATCTTTGATGAAGAGAGTCCCATTAATAGTACCTCTTTTGTATCCATGATTGTAGAGGTATGTTGATAGTGTCTCATACCACTTTCTTGGAGCTTGATGTAGTCCATAAAGGGCTTTATCAAGCTTGCAGACATAATCAGGATGATCTGGGTCTGCAAAGCCAGGTGGTTGTTTAATATAAACTTCTTCATCAATCACCCCATAAAGAAAGGCACACTTCACATCAAGCTGGTAGACCTTGAAATCCTTGGATGTAGCATAAGCCAGGAATTTCCTTACAGCTTCAAGTCTTGCTACAGGAGCAAAGACATCAGTATAATCAATTCCTTCTTCTTGTGTGTATCCTTGGACAACCAGTCTAGCCTTGTTTTTGATGATGATCCCACTATCATCCTTCTTGTTCCTAAATACCCACTTGGTACCTTTGACAGTCTTCCCTTAAGGAAGAGGGCACAAGTTCCACACCTTCTGTCTTTTGATTTGAAGTAATTCTTCTTGCATTGCTTCAATCCAGCTTCTATCCTTTAGAGCCTCATCAACTTTCTTAGGCTCAATTTGAGATAAGAAACAAGAATGTAGACAAACATGGCTGTCATGAGTTTGTCCTCTTGTTCTCACCCCTGAGTCAACATTTCCAATGATGTTTGTGGTGGGATGTGACTTATGGATCCTGAGTTGAGGAATCACAACAAGTTGGTTGGACAGATCAAGATTAGAGAAATTTTGATCCGGCAAAGAAGAATCCCCCACCACATCGACACACTTATCAAGAGAAACTTGATCCAATGAGTGTGTGACATCATTGATGTTGTCTTCAATGGAGTGGTTATCGGCATCAAGAAATTCTTGATCACTGTCACCACCATCCATTCCTCCTACATTGGAGGTTCCTTCACCTGAATTCTGAGCCTCAAAACTGGACTTTGAGGGTAATTCAGTTGAATCAGCAGTATTTGTCATGCTTGTGCTGATTGGAGCCTCAATGACATGGTTAGTCACCATTGGAGCTGAAGTAGTCTTCTTGTTTGGTCTTCTTAGCTCAAATCCTGGGTCAGGATCATCTGTTGACCTGTTATTCATAGATCCTGAAACATTCTCACAAGATTTGTTAAAACAGTTGGTAACTAAATCAAGATCAAATAGCCAATCCAGACTAGAACCTTTCACACAGGGTGTGTGTTCATTGAAAGTCACATTGGCTGACTCCTCAATGATTCTAGTTCTGAGATTGTATACTCTATAAACCTTGGCTTGAGAGGAGTATCCAACAAAGTGTCCATCATCTGATTTCTCAGCAAACTTAGCTATTTGATCTTTGGTATTCAAGATGGTGCAAGGACATCCAAATGTTCTGAGAAAACCAATAAATGGTCTCCTTTTGTGCCACAGTTCATAAGGAGTCTTACCATGTGTCTTAACTACTAAAACTTTGTTCTGCACATAGCAGGCTATGTTGACAGCCTCTGCCCAGAAGGTGATGGGCAGCTTAGAGTCAGACAACATAGTTCTTGCAGCTTCAATAAGTGTCCTGTTTCTCCTTTCAACAACACCATTTTGCTGAGGAGTCCTGGGAGCACTATATTGTCTTGAAATACCCTTCTCATCACAAAATGTATCAAGGATTTGGTTTTTAAATTCGGTTCCCTGATCACATCTTATGATTTTGACCTTGTGATCAGATTGATTCTCAATTTTTAGAATGAAGTTTTTCAAGATCTCAGGAGTCTCATCCTTAGTTCTAAGGAAAAACACCCAAGTGAATCTTGTGAAATCATCTGTGATCACTAAACAGTATGAGGTCCTTCCTAGACTCATTACACTGGTGGGGCCAAACAGATCCATATGTAACAATTGTAGGGAAGTAGTGATAGAGTTTATTTCCTTTGGCTTGTGAGACCCTTTATGTTCTTCCATTTCAAGCATGCAAAATAGTGGTCATCACTTATAAGCTCTTTCTTTGGTATTCCAGTTACCAAATCATTCTTAATCAGTTTATTCATGTTTTTAAAGTTTACATGGCACATTCTCTTATGCCAAAGAAAAGACTCATCAC
Source organism: Flaveria sonorensis (assembly GCA_025506505.1). Classification (NCBI taxonomy): domain Eukaryota; kingdom Viridiplantae; phylum Streptophyta; class Magnoliopsida; order Asterales; family Asteraceae; genus Flaveria; species Flaveria sonorensis. The sequence continues at coordinate 52,981,150 of CM046429.1, forward strand.
TATTTGCTTTAGATAGAAAGCAAGAAACCTCTCCAGATGGAGATGCTTCCTGTAAGTCCATCTTGTACATGTTTTCTTTCCTGGGGGCTCTAAGCAAAATATGCTCAGGAGGAATGTCAACCCTAGGCTTGAGAACAATGCACTCATGCTCAGTAAAGAGCATATGATGTTTTTGGTCACAAAATTAGGACACACTCAGAAGATTGTATCCAAGCTCTTTGATAAAGTTTACCTTCTCAATACTGAGCTTACTATTTGTAACCTTGCCCCTACCAGTAATGTACCCTCCTGCATCTCCCCTAAAAGCAACTGGTCCTCCATCAATCATTTCAAAGTTTTGAAGTAAGGACTCATTGCCAGTCATGTGCCTGGAGCAGCCACTATCAACAATCCAGATATTTTAGTTGGTCTTTAGTTGTCCCTGCACAAAAGAGATGATTTAGTTACATTTGGAAACCTAAACCTCATTGGTCTTGGGCTTATTAGAATGAGTTAAAGGTAATAAAACAGTAATAGATCCTATGTTCAGGTTTTGGGATCATTTGCTGTTTCTGATGATGAACTTTTAGCCACATGGCCTTCCTTCATCTTCCACACCACCTTTGAAAGATTGGGCTTGACCTTCAATGCTTCGGAAGCTTTTATGGCTTCGGAAGCTTTGGAAACTGATCCTTTGGAAGATCTTGCTTTCACTGTAGCACGCCTCAGTACTTCGGAAGCATTCCTTTCTTCCAAGACCAATTTTCCTTCCCAAGGCAATGGTTCATTTGCCTTTTCTTCATTTTGGAGCTTCCGAAGGAAACAGATTTTCCTTCCAAAGCTGTTTGTTTCTTCTTCCTCTCAGAAGTTTTCTTCTTGATCATGTGGATAGTGCCCTTTGGATTGTATTAACAATCCTTAGCCAGATGTGAGGTACTACCACACATAACACAGTCTATATCTTTTCTTCTGAGAGCCTTCTTTTCCAAAGAAGACTGAGCTTGAACACTTTCCTTTTCCTTTTTCACCTTTTCAGATGATGCAGCAGGCTTCTTAGGGTGAAGCTTGCTTTTAGAAATGGATGGTTCAGGCTATGTAGCAGTGACACACAGCTGATCAATCTTCTTATTGTTAATGGAGTGAGTTGAAGCTGAAGTAGAATTCTTGGTACTAGAATTCTTGGCAGGATCTTCAGCTTTTATCACCTTGAGCCCTTCAAAGACAAATACTTGTTTCTGTTTGGGAACAAAGGTGGTCTTGACCTCTTGAGCTTTTCTTGATCTTCTCTTTGCTCTTCTTATCAAGTTCTTCCTTTTGGTTTTGCTCAAACTAGCTTCTTTTGCCTCCTTAGGAGCATGGTGACCCTTTTTGGATTTACTCTCTTCACTCACCTCAGAGTTATCCCTCACCTTCTCCTCTTCATCCTCTTCATCACTGGGGTCTATGGATGGAAGCTCATCTTGACCAGTTCCACACCTTGGAGATCTAACTGATAGTAGAGAGTGTGGAGGAGCTATCTCACTAGATCCCAGTCCCTGCTTGTTCTGATAACATACTTTTGCATGCAGAGATGAGGATATCATGTTCTTGAAGGTTTCCTCTTCAAGAACACATTTTTCTGCCCTGGCTTTGCTGATCACAAGCTCAGCCTGGCATTCAGTCAACTTGGTAATGAGATCCTTAATTTGAGTCTCGTGGTTTGTCTGCTCATGTTTAAGAGTTGAAACTGTTTTCTCTAGATCTTCTATTTTAAGTTTATAGTCATTTTTAGCCCTTTTAAAATCAGCTTTTAAAATATTCAAAGACTCAATATCAGATCTCATTTCCAAGTTGTAGGACCTGTATCTATTTACTTTAGCAATACATTCAGGAGAGCAAAGATGTTCAAGTACCTTGGCTTCATCGTGGTCAGCCATGAGTGCTTGGTTTGGAGATGCATCTTCAGCTTGAAAGCTCCAGTCAAAGCCTCCTTCTTCAACAGCAACTGTGGCTTGCTGTCTTGGCTTCTCATTCTAGTTCCCTTCTTCAGTGTAGTTTGGCCTGGATGAAGCTTGGCCACCATTTGACTTAGGTGCCTTGCATTCTCTAGCAAAGTGTCCCATCTGGTTACAGTTGTAACACTTGACTTTGCTCTTGTCCAGTCCAAACTTGCCACTGGCAGCATTGCTAGGAAACCTTCTTCCAGTCCTTTTGTAGAACTTCTGGGCTCTGTGAGTAAGAAGAGCCATTTGCTGGACTATCTCCATGTACTGCAGATCATCTGGATGGATGCAGTCCAGGTCTTCAAGAGTGAAAAGAAAGTTGCCTGTACTTTCATCAGTGGAGACAAAAGCTTGAGAAGAACTTGTCTCTTAGAAGGGACTTCCTTGGATGTAGCTCTCTCTGGGTGTCTCAGGGAAGGTGAAGAAAGGACCCTTTTATGAAGTCTCAGGGTAGCAGATGAGATGATGTTATGGTTCTCTGCTATCCCTTTCAACCATATGAAGGGTTGAACTCTGGTGAGTGTTGGAGAGCCAGATGAATTTTGCATATTCATCTCCATCTGGTATCCACTGAGTATCCCATACAACTCAGTGAGAGTAAGGGTCTTGAGGTTTTCAGTCCTCTTAATAACCACACAGTAGTGTGTCCATTATCTTGGAAGAGAGGACATGAACTTCCTAACAATATCTCTGTTCTCAATAGTTACCCCAACATCAGCTAGAGTATCCATAATCTCAACATACCTGAAGTATTGTTGAGTCATGGTTTCACCTGTCTTGAAGGTGAAATTTTCAAACTGCTGCTTCAGGAGATCCTTCTTCTTCTCCTTGGCTTCATTTGAGCCCTCATACATCAGTTTCAGTGTATCCCATAGCTGTTTAGCAGTCTTGCGCTTCATGAAACCTCTGTAGATGGAGTTTGGAAGAGCAGTTTGGAGGGCTGTCATGGCTTTCTGATCAATGTCAATTCTTTTCCAGTCTTCATCAGAAAAGTTAGCCCTCTCCTTTGGTATCATGCCACCACCACCAGCAGCTGAAGAGGTGCATGGTACATGAGGTCCATCAACAACAGACTCCCACATCCTAGAATCTTGAGACTTGATAAAGCCTTCCATTCTTTGACACAAAGCATCAAAATCCTCAGGAGTGATCAGTGGGGACTTTGTCATTGTTCCAGTTTCCATATCAGCTTTGGAGATAGCTGCCATTTGAAGAGTTAAGTGATGTGTGTTACTAGGAGGTTTTGAAGATGGTGAGATCTTGCAAACAAGAGCCTGGAATGCTCTGATACCAAATGCAGGACCGTTTGAGGGTTCTAAACACTTAGTTAACACACTTAGGAGGATATTAATATCACTTAACAGTTCAAATAGGGAACTTAGAACTTTAAACAGATGATACAATGCACAACACAAGTAAAGTAAGAGCAAAAACACAAGAAAATAATTTTCAAGGTAGTAGTATATTGCTTCTTCAGTTCTATTACAAGTGTTTGCACTGATATTTGAAATACAAGAACCTTTGACTCTTTATACTAAACCTACAACCGTTAATATGCAAAAAGACAGTTGGATGTGACTAATCTAGACAACAAGATCAGCCTAAAGTCAAAAGACAGATTGCCTTTTGACTAGTGACTATGACAGGCCATAGCTCACTTGACTTTTCTACTACAAAAGTCCAAAAAGAAACAAATACAGAAACTTGCAGACAAAGACCTTATCTACTTTTTCATAAAGCATGGGAGTTTCACCAACTGATGATAGTTGGTGAACCACCAGAGTGGGCAGCGGACAGATGGTTGCTTTATGATAAAGTTGATGGAAAAGGTGACTTTCTCTCTCTTCTAAAGGTAAATCAGTCTTGTATTTATTCAGCTTCAGAGGACTTTGTCTTGAGAGCTTCGGAAGACTTCATCTTTATACTTTGGAAGAGTTGAGTCTTTGGGTTCGGAAGACTTGACACTTAGTTTAAAGTTTCCTCAGTAGTCTCTTCTGAACATTGACTTTGAAAGATTTTACACTTAGCATTTTTCTTGAGTGTGTAAACCTTCTGAAGCTAGTTCTTCTTTGTTCCTTAGTGCATGTTGGAAGACTTGGTTGTTTTGGTATCCATTGGTTGCATCAGCCTCATAACTTCAGAGGTTCCTACACAACCACCATAGTCACTATCTGTATATACATACAGATTGAAGTCAGAATTCTTTTGACACCAAAGTCCCAGTTTGGGAGCTCTTTTGATATATTTAAGAATCCTCTTGACAGTAACTAGGTGTGAGATCTTGGGGTTGGCTTGATATCTTGCACATATACATGTAGAAAATATCATATCAGGCCTGCTGGCTATTAGGTACATAAGAGACCTAATCATAGCAATGTATTGATGTTCATCCACACACTCCCCCACAAGATCAGGTCTTAGGGAGTGGTTTCTAGCTATGGGCATCTTAACAACCTTACAATTAGTCAAATGAAATCTGGTTAGTATGTCATGTACATTCTTTGACTGGTTTATGAAGATGCCATTTTCAACTTGCTTCACTTGAATTTCTAGAAAGAAATTGAGTTCCCCCATGGCACTTATTTCAAACCTATTCTTCATTAGCTTCTCAAACTCTTTGTAGAGCTTTTCATTAATTGACCTAAAGATAATGTCATCAACATAAACTTAAACCAGCATCAAGTCATTCCATGTTCCTTTGAAGTAGAGTGCGTTGTCAATAGTACCTCTTTTGTAACCATATTAAACTAGGTACTATGATAGTGTCACTTACCACTTCCTTGGTGCTTGATATAGCCCATAGAGAGTTTTTTCAAGCTTGGAGACATAATCAGGATGATCTGGATCCGCAAAGTAAGGTGGTTGATAGACATATACTTCTTCATCTATCACCTTATATAGAAAAGAACATTTGACATCAAGCTTGTAGACCTTGAAATCCTTTGATGCAGTAAAAGCAAGGAATATTCTTACAGCTTCAAGTCTTGCTACAAGAGCAAAAACATCTGTGTAGTCAATCCCTTCCTCTTGAGTGTACCCTTGGACTACTAATCTTGCTTTGTTCTTGATGACAAGTCCTCTTTCATATATCTTGTTCCTGAATACCCATTTGGTTCTTATTAGCGTCTTCCTAGGAGGAAGAAGACATAGATTCCAAATACTTTGCCTTTTGATTGAAGTAGTTCATTTTGCATTGCTTTAATATAGCTTCCATCTCTTAAAGCTTCATTTACATTCTTTGGTTCAATCTGGGAGAAGAAGCAAGAGTGCAAACAAACATCTTGACAATGGGTTTGTCCTCGTGTTCTCACCCTAGTCTCAACATCACCAATGATGTTTATGGTAGGATATGACTTGTGAATTCTTAACTGAGGAATCATAGAAAGTTGATTTGATAGATCTAAATTTGAGAAATTTAGATATGGTGATTGAGTATCACCTACCAGATTAGCATGCCCATCAAGTGTGACTTTATCAAGAGAGTGTGTAACATCATTGATGTTCCCTTCAATGGAGTGGTGGTCAGCATCAAGATATTCTTGATCATTTTCACCATCTCCATCTTCTTTTGCATTGGAGATCCCTTCATTTGAGTTTCGTGCATCATTGACGGAATTGATTGACACCTCAGATGTATCAGCTAAAGAATTTGTTGTCATATATATGCTGTTAGGATTTCCACATGCAATGCTTGTTATCACTGGTGCTGAAGGAATTTGAACATTTAGTCTTCTCAGCTCAAATCTTGGATCAAGATCTTCTACAGACATATTACCTATTGTTCCTGAAACATCTTTATAACATTTTTTAAAACAATTGGTAACTAAATCAAGATTAAATAGCCAATCAAGACCAGAACCTTTCACACTTGGGATGGACATCCAAATGACCTGAGGAAACCAATGAAAGGTCTCCTTTTGTGCCACAGTTCATAAAGTGTCTTACCAAGAGTTTTGACTACTAAAACTCTATTCTACACATAGCATGCAATGATGACTGCCTGTGCACAGAAGGTGATGGGCAGTTTAGAGTCACAGAGCATGGTCCTTACAGCCTCAATAAGTGTCCTATTTCTCCTTTGAGCAACATCATTTTGTTTAGGAGTTCTAGGAGCACTATATTGTCTTGAAGTACCCTTTTCATCACAAAATACATCAAAGATTTGGTTCTTGAATCTAGTTCCTTGATCACATCTTATGATCTTAACCTTGTGATCATATCGATTCTCAATTTTCAGGATGAAGGATTTCAAGATTTCAGGGGTCTCATCCTTACTTCTAAGGAAGAAGGCCCAAGTACTTGTGAAATCATCTGTGATCACAAGACGGTATGAAGTTCTTCCTAAACTCATTACACTTGTGGGGCCAAAGAGATCTATGTGTAATAAGTGAAGGGGAGTAGTGATGGAGTTCATTTCCTTTGGCTTGTATGACACTTTGTGTTGCTTTCCTTTCAAACATGAAACACAATGATCATCACTTGTAAACTCTTTATTTGGCATTCCAGTTACCAAATCATTCTTAATCAGTTTATTCATGTTCTTAAAGTTTACATGGCATATTCTTTTATGCCTAAGGAAAGACTCATCACTATATGCTTTGGATAGAAAGCAAGAAACTTCTCTAGAAGGGGAGATTTCTTGCAAATCTATCTTGTACATGTTCCTTTTCCTAGGGCTCTTAGCAAGATATGCTCTTGAGGAATGATCAACTCGGGTTTGAGAACAATGCATTCATTCTCAGTAAAGACCATGTTATGTCTTTGGTTACAAAATTGAGATACACTTAAAAGATTGTACTCAAGCTCCTTGACAAAGTTTTCCTTTTCAATGCTAAGCTTACCATTTATGACCATGCCCCTTCCAGTAATGTAACCACCTGATTCACCTCTAAAAGCAACTGGCCCTCCATCAATTTTCTTAAAGTTCTGAAGCAAATAGCCATTGCCTATCATGTGCCTTGAACAACCACTGTCAATGATCCAAACATTTCTTTTGGTCTTCAGTTGTTCCTACACATGAAAAAAGATGGTTAGTTACATTTGGAAACCAAAGCCTTGCTAGTCTTAGGCTCATCAAGATGAACTGAAGATAGTTTAATAGTTATTGATCCTATATGTAAGCTTTGAGGATCCTTGGCTGTTGTTCACAAAGAAACTTTAGTCACATGGCCTTCCTTCATCTTCCATACCATGTTTGGAAGATTAGACTTGGCCTTCAAAACTTCAAAAGTTTTGATGACTTTAGAAGTTTTGGAGACTGAACCTTCGGAAGCTTTAGCATCCACTGCAGTAGAGTTCAATGCTGTCACACCCCAACCTTAACGGCGGAAACGTCGAGATGTGAGGGTTAAGATTGTTCACAGCCACATAACACTACCATAAATTGTAAATATAATTATTCATAAGTTGAAATAAACATTACAACCAAATGTCTCAACAAAATAAAGTAAACAATGTTCAACTTTCAAGTTTCAAGACATATTATTTATTCATTTTTTTTCCTAGGTCCAAATCCTAAGTGTAAGCATGCTTCAATAGATAATCATCAACCTTGTGCATTTCCTGAAACATGTTAAAAATAAAGGGTCAACTTTGAAAGTTGGTGAGTTTCCATGGGTTAGGCTTACATATATTTATAAAAATTTACAAGTAGCAATTCATGTCAATGGTTACGAATAAAGCAAGTTTATAGATAACATATAGCTATAATCAAACCTTGACAGATTACAAGTTTACAAGATTAAACGATTAGCTAAGTGTACTTGGTTCCCATAGTGCTCAAGAATACGACACTAGGAGCTGGCAATACCTCGGCTTTAGCACCAAATAGGCTTGTCAGGCCCATAGATCTATGACGTCGCCAGGCTAGCAAAAGTTAATGATAGTTAACATATAATGTTCATCGTATAAGGCTCACAATATTACAAATAACCATGACAAAAAGTAAAGATGAATTGCATGTGCGTTTACAAGTATCAAGATGTTTACAAGTGCAAGTTTATAAAGTTAACATGTTTCACCCCAAAAGGTGTGAAATAAAGTAAAAGAGGGGCATGGAAAACTCACATGATATATATATATATATATATATATATATATATATATATATATATATAGGATGATAACAAGAAATAAACGGTGCTCCAATGATTCCTTTTTCAAGTTACCTAACGTATATATTTCAAGGTTAAGATTAGAGGTAATATTAACGATTAAACGTGAACTAGGGTTTCAATAGGAATTTGGGGTTTTTTATAAATAATTAAGGTTAGCTAATGAAATTAAATATATTTTAATCCAATGAAAAGAAATATACCATTTAGGTAATTTAATATGGAGAAAAGAAATTAAATCTTTTATAATAATTTATAAAGTTTAAATATATGATGTAAATAGATTTTTTATAATTATTTAAAATAACATGATTAAACAATAATTTAACGTATTGGCCAATAATAATTTATTAATTTAAACTATTATTTAAAATCCATTTTATAAGAAATAATCCAAAAATAACCTTTGTTAAAATGTTTTATTAAAAGAATATTTAATTATTTAAATTTAAAAATTTACAAAAAATAATTTGGTGTCCTTAAAAATATTTAAAGTTTACAAGAATAATTTTTATAATTATTAAAAATTTTCAATAATTTATTTAAAGGCTGAAAAGCCTTAAAAAAAATGTTTGAGGTTGCCCGGGTTCGAACCCGGGACCTCAAGGACGACATGGGAGTGGTTTACCATTAGGCTAGGGCGCCTATGCCTGACAGAAACCCATTCCCATATTTCATAAACACAAATCAATTGAAACCCTCCAAATCACAATGAACCCTAATTCGAAATCAACAAATTGATCACCAACACGTTACTGTTAACGCTAGTGATCATGGGGCTTTTGTTCTCCATGTAAAATCGAGCAGGTAGGTGGTTTTAATTACCCGGATTGAAGTTTAAATCAACAAGAACAGATGATGAACAGGCCGCGACCAACGTTGTGTTTGATTGATGTGCAAATGCTGACGATAATCAAATTAACTTCGTGTGAAGCTTCAGAGGATGTTCACGACTCTAAGCCCTTTATCAATTTCAGTTTAGATTGCTCGGAAGTTGGATTTCGATTGGGTTGTAGGTTCGCGATGAAGAAAGAATCGAATGAGATGATTTCGTGTGTTTCAGATAGAATTATGTTTATTGAAAGTTTAGGAAAAGTTTAACGATCATTTTTGGTACAATTAATTAGATTATTATTAGGTTTCAATGATTAAACGGTTCTATGATTAAAGCTTCGGTTATTCAAACCGATTGTGTTCGTAACCGGCGTTTAAACGCAATTAAAGTGTGTGTTTAAGTTCGAACCATGTTCACGAATCGATTTGGAACGGTTTGGGATCAAGATTCAAAGGGTTTCGATGGTTTTGGGGTCTCACCGGAGTTGGCCGGAGCCCCTCGCCGGAATTACGGGGTTGGGGGGAAAATCTGGTTTGGGTTTTTTGAATTTTACACAATTGGTCCCTGTAGTTTCAATTCTTGTTATTTTAAGTACACTTTATTTTTAAAGTTTCTAAATTGACAATAAAGCCCCCTGAACTTAATTAAACTTTAAGTTTTAACTATTTTATAACTTATTAATTATTTAACTTCTATAACTTATTATTTCTATTATTATTATTATTTTTATTTTATTGTGACTATTATTATTATGTTTATTATATTAGAAACAAATTATTAACTCTTAAATTAATGAATTAATGCACAATAAAAGAAACATTCATAAACAACCCATATAGTTTCTTAAATGACATAAATGGTCCTTACAAGAACATAACAGGGTTAACTATTAATTAACGAAAACACGAAAGGTTACAGTCTCCCCAATTTTTAAGAATTTCGTCTCGAAATTAAGAATGAACTAAACGAACAGATACGGGTATTTCTTCTTCATATGCTCCTCACGCTCCCAAGTAAACTCAGGTCCACGCTTATTCTCCCAACGAACCTTGACGATTGGGGTGGTAGTGGTCCTAGTCTTGTTCATGATACGATCCATGACTTCAACGGGTTCCTCAACAAAATGTAATGACTCGTCGATCTGGATGTCATCTAATGGGACATGCAGACTTTCGTCAGCCAAACATTTTCTCAAATTTGAGACATGGAAAACAGGATGAACCCCGCTAAGATCGGAAGGTAGTTCCAGTTTATAAGCCACTTTCCCAATCCTTTTCAGGATCTTGAAAGGTCCTACAAATCGTGGAGCTAATTTACCCTTCTTCCCAAAGCGAACGACTCCCTTCCATGGTAAGACTTTAAGAAGAACCATATCCCCTACTTGGAATTCCAACGGCTTGCGTCGTTTATCGGCATAAGTCTTTTGTCGACTTCTAGCCACTTCAAGGTTCTTGCGAATCATGGAGACTTTATTGGTTGTTTCTTGTATGAGCTCAGGACCAGTGATGAAATTTTCACCAATGTCAGTCCAGCAGATCGGGGAACGACATTTACAACCATAAAGCGCTTCGAAAGGTGCCATCTTGATACTCGAGTGGTAACTATTATTATACGAAAATTCCACGAGAGGTAAATGCGTATCCCAGTCACCACCAAAGTCAAGGACACAAAGACATAGCAAATCCTCTAGGGTTTGAATGGTTCGCTCG